>OZ018359.1:6628459-7271725 GCA_963969515.1 Yponomeuta evonymella
CTTCTGGAAGTTTCTGGATCCTGTTCCAAATCCATAATTTCAAATTCTAGATCTTCTTTCTCTTTCTTGCATTAAATTCATAATTTCGATTTAGAATGCGAATAGTCTTCTAGAAGTCTCCATAGGCCAGAAGTTTCCTTATTCGACCTTCTTAGTATGACGATTATTTGACATAATTTAGAAAAATAAAGAACAATATTCAAATAAAAGAAATATCTGACTACCAGTTGAATCGTTGACAATAAAGCAAAATACAATATTTACAATGTGAAAAGTGGAAAAATAATTAGAAATACGTATTAGCTTTGAAATAATAGTGAACTAATCTTATGTTTTCGTTCGTGATAACATGAAAGTGTTGTGAAATTGGATTTCAGTGGTTCAGCTTGGACAAAACGTAAGTCTTTTTTGCATTGATAGAAAGAGTAGGGTGCTAGGCAATAGAATCGCGCTAGACGCGTAAGCTAATCCCTACACAGGAAAGATTAGAGAGTACTTTGAAAAGCAACAATTCACTAATAGGATATGTTGGTTTCTTTTTCTGGTCATCAGGGCCTATTAGGTCTAGAGATATACATTGGAATGGTCTGGAACAGATTTTGGGTTGCTCGTAGGCCGTAAGGGGAATGATTGGAGTGTTTGTAAGCTAAACACTGTTCCAGCTGGATATAGAGTTAGTTATATTTTTAAACATTCCTGACCAGTAGTATCATAAGGATAACTTCTTATAAGTTTTGAAAATTCCAAAATGAAGTTCTGATGGTGAACCATGACTTAGGTGAAGTTGACTTTTCTCATTTCCTAATACCTCTAACTCCTGTCAAATGAGTTCAGTATGTCACTAAATCCAAATTAAGGAAATAAAGACCTAAGTCCAGTGATTTTCATTTGAAAGTCACTAAATCCATGCATCCGGCCTGTTTTGAATTTTCACTTCAAGTTACTTTGGGAAAAAAGTAGTTGCGAGTGAGAAAAATTTTTTATGGCATGTTTTGGAAGGAAAAATGTGCGACGATAAACTAAAACGGTAAGTTAGTTCTTTCAAATGAGTATTTATCATTTTGCTTATACGTGTCACATCTTAATATTGTCTCGTGAGTGTAGTGGGTAGTGTGCATAAATTTGTATCATGATGTTTATTCCCAGGGTGACCGACGTACCAATTAATGGCTTGTCTCTTAAAAAATACCTAATTTATCGCTCTTAACTTTTAAAACACAAGAAGAAAAGAGGATGAGAAGAAGTAATGAGGATGAGTCTGGCATGCTATGTAAAATTTTATCAATAAATTATTATTCTGTGCTTCAGGCTTATAGAAGAAAGTGGATTACTTGATGATGTCGATGATTCCTCAGGTAGTGAATGGACACCGGACAATGAAACGACCAATTTTTTTACGCGTACTACAACCACCTCCGCTATCATTCATGCAGAAAACGGTGAATTGTTTTGGTATGTTTCTTTATAAATATTGATCTACCTTAATTTCTCAAAATGTTTGCTTTCATTTTATTAAGATATTTATTATTCTTTAGCTCACAGATTGGAAGTGGATCCGAACCACACATGTATGATGATGAAAATACAATAATCACGTTAAACAGAGAAAATGATGTCAGAAAAATACACGAGAAACAAATAAGGTTAAATGAAAAAACAGGAGAAATAAAATATGACAGTGATTTAGATGTTACTGTAATGAAAGAAACGGAAATAAATAATGTAAGAAGCAGCGAAAACGTACACCTACATGCCGAAAGAACTAAAACAAGACTCATTTTACATGAAAGTACTGGCAAGTTTGAAGAGGTCGACGAAGTTGATGAACATGACGCTGAAATAGAAAACAATACTGAACAATTAATGAAAAAGAAGGGCAAAAAAAGAAAAATTTAACCAAAAAAAGAAGGTAAAGACCATTTTAGACGCGAAATACCAACATGTATCGATGCAAGTGTAAAGAAAAACTGACGGAAAAAGACGCCCAAGTTATTTTTGACAAGTTTATCAGTTTAGCTTCGCATACTGACCAAAACATATATCTACAAGGTTGCCTTCAAGAAACTAACCCAGCTAGATTTCAGGCGAAGAGTAAAAACAAAAAATCATTACCTCAGACAAAAAATAGATTAATAACGAAAAATGGCAAAATACCGAATGAGACTTGTTAGAGCAGCCAAAAGAAACCAATAAAATATCGAAATAGGAAATGGGAATAAAAAAATAACCAAAAACCATCAATGAAAACTAAAGAATTAAAAAAATCTATACATATTTTTTTGAGTCACGATGAGAATAGAATAGATTTAGTAGATTAACATCGGACAAGAAAGAAACAATCACAAGACGCAAAGTAAAAAATCAAATTCGCTGGCTCGATGATTCGTTATTGAATTTACATAAAGTATTTCTGAGTGAGACCGGCACAACAATATCTTACGAGACTTTTCGCAGAAATAGGTCTTTTTGGATATTGATTCCAAAAGGTAATTCGAGAAACACCTGCTTATGTGTTTTACATACAAATATGAATCTGATTGTTCAATCTCTTCAAAAATCTGGGAGAGATTTTGAAACAAAACCGTGCGCGTGCGTTTTGCACACGTTATATTAATCTTTTTGTCCTGCAAAAATACAGCCACCATAAACGACATCAAAGTAGTTCAATCTAGATAATATCAACGATTCACATAGACTAACACGCAAATCAGTTCTAAGGTAATCGCGTATCTTCTATTCTTCTATACTAATAATAAATCTGTAAGGGTCGGTCATGGAGTAAGTTAGTTTGTTTTCAGAGATATTGTGTTTATAGGCTCAATATATGATACTGAAACTAATTTCACGATTTTTAGAATTTTTTTCTGTATGTGTGTATGTATGTATGTATGTTCCTCCATAACTCTTAAACCAATTATCCGAATTTGATGAAATTTGGTATAAAAACATATAGACATCTGGGACACAGGATAGGCTATTTAAATTCTAGCTCCGGTTATGATAAGACGTGGCCCTCATACAAATGCTGCTTTGTAAAAATCGAAATGTACGCGAACGGAGTCGCGGGCACAGCTAGTATTATATAAAATCTTAAGGAGGTAGAAGCAGTTGCTCACAACGTTAAAGACATGCTTTTCGAAGCGAAGCTCACCATCTATCAGCAATCCGAGGTTTCTGGCTTCTACAACTCTTTTCACTGGTTCGCCCTAATAACTATATCATTGACGGCAAGAGCTTGTACTGTATTATGGATTTGATGTTTAGTTCGAAGCACCAAGTACTTGGACTTACTAGGGTTCAGCACAAGACAGCTCCTGTCAGACAATTCTGCATCACGATCCAAATCACTATTGATAAGTTGAGCTGCATTAGCCGCATCAGCTGGTGACGTAGAAATATACAACTGTGTATCGTCGGCGTATATGTGGTACTTGCTATTCTGGATCTACGTGGTGACATCTGCGCTAAACAAAATAAAAAGCAAGGGCCTAAGAATGGATCCTTATGGAACGCCTCTCACTAGCGGTTTTGCCGAATAGAACTTCGTAGTATCATTGCTCTTTTGCAACCCAACTATCTGCCCACGGCCCGAAAGGTAACTCCACAAACCACCAAACCGTAGTGTTATCAAATCCATAATACGACATCTTCGATAATAAGAGGGACGTATTCAGACAGTCGAAAGCTCTGGAGAAATCTAGCAACACCGGAATTGTACTCCTTCCTCCATAAAGCGCTGACAACACGTTATCCACGACATCCAACAGAGCAGTTGCCATCCCTCGCTCCTTCCACAAACCGGACTGCAAGTTAGGTAGTATACCATTTTCCTCCAAATATTTCGACATCTGATCACACACTACCCTCTCAATTATCTTGGACTTACAGGAAATAATGTTAATAAGACGTAGGCTAGAAATGTGGATGGGGTTGGGTATGTTAGAAAGCCAAACCAACAACGCTTGAAAGTCGCTTGGCAAAGTATAAAAATAAATAGAAAAAAAAACAAAAAGATTGATTCACCTAAAGATTGTACATATTACATTGTGAAGTCCCTGATCTCCGAGATAGGTAAAACACCTGTATTACAGAGATCAGTTCACTCTCTCAGGTTTAGATGATACGTGGTATAGTATATGATAAGTATGGGATAAAAAACTTAAAATAATATTAACAACAATTCACAAAAACTAAGGTGTGATTGCGTGTTTGTGTCCGTGCATGCGTGCGTGCCTGCGTGAGTGCCTGTGTGCGTGCGTGCGTGCGTAAGTGCGTGCGTGCGTGTGTGTGAGTGAGTGAGTGAGTGTATTAAACACTCAGAAGATCCTCAGTATCAGAGTAAGATAACTGTAACAAATAAGTCTTCAGAATGGTTTTGCACTGCATAGTTCCATAAAGAAACAGCTGCTGAAAATGGAAATAATACAGTACGTATTTTAAGTCCCAATTTTGGGTTCGGAACCCCAAAACGAGCAAATTAAGTGGCTTCTGTCATTGAACACTACATTGGGGCATTGGTACCACATTCAGTAAAGTCACTTATCATTATCACAGATGGTTCTCGAGGCCAAAATCTCATTATCACCTTGATGAGGTTTTGGAAGTCACTTATAAGAGTCTTATAAGGAAAATTTCAATCTGTTTGCTATTGTTACCAGAAAGGGGGCATAGTTATCTGCCCTGTGATCGTCATTTTTCTATTATAGAGAAAATGAAAAGAAAGAGAGAAACCGTTGAGTAACCGGATGATTGGAATGAAATAATATGAGGCCTGTCTCACTCCCCGTGTAGGTATGGAAAACGTAAGCACGCGCGGCGGCCACTCCAGAGTGGCTAATCAGTCACTATTACGATCCAGACAGGCTTTTAGATATAGAAATGGACAAAATTATTGTTAATGTTACTGGTGATACATCTGACTCCTCCGACGATGATTCCAGCATGGATGAGGAAGATGTCTAAAGACAGCTCTCGCCATCTGGCGGCAATGTATAGTAGCACCAATGTCATAATGTCAGTTATCGCTTCAACGCTTCTTATAGATTGCTGTAGATGGCGCTATTTTCAATACTACCAAATCTTGTCTATGGCCTGTACATGTATCGCTCTCTTACGCAACAATGGCTGACGAATAAACTTGTGTTACCAAAGAAAAATCCTTTAAATTATTTCAGCGCATTCTCCCTGGATTCCTGAAGCGCTTTCGCCAACAGTTTTTGGTGACCCGACGTGATTTGCGCTGGAGCAGAATTGCCAGCTACGCAAAATTGACGCAAAAACCTACTGAGACGAAGCAGCGAACAACACGTGGACGCGAGGCCGGGTCGGACATTTTGTCTTGAAGAAAATCGCCGATCCTAGTAGATTCTACGGCCACGGAGAGCTGTCTTTAGACAGAAGAAGATATTGAAATGGAAGGCGTGGACTCATTGGAGGACCACTGTTATACCAAATTTAAGAGTACTACACGGTATTCAATAAAATACTTAAAAAAATTTCATGAAGTTTTAATTTCAAATACTTTTTTTGGTTTGTAGTAAACCACTCAGAAAACATCGTGTAGAAAATATATCGCCTCGGGCAAGAATTTGTAATACGATCTTTTCCAAGCGCTCGTAGCCCCGGCTGTCTGACTGGTCTTAAACGATCACAAAGGTTGAGCAACATCGGGCGGGTTTAGTGCATGGATGGGTGACCATTTTCATGACTAACGCTAGTGGCACAGTTCCGAGCGTTTCCGTGCTTCGCAAGGTACGTTAAGCTGTTGGTGCCGGCTGCTATCAGTTGATGGTAGTCGTTAAGCTAAATCAGAGGCCTTAGTAAATAATTGTATATAGATGCTTAAAAAGCGTGTAAATAAACAATGTTTCGAAAACGATACATTGGGAAAATAATTGTATATAGATGCTTAAAAAGCGTGTAAATAAACAATGTTTCGAAAACGATACATTGGGAAAATACACGGCATGTATTACACCAAATATGCATTTTGTATTTCAGGAGGAGCGAGCCGTTGACGACCAATGAAATTGTTGACATTATCAATGATTTGGACTCGGACGATGATGCGACAGGTGTGGATGTCTATATAGACCCCTCTGGCGATGGACTAGTTTCAGACTCAGATTCTGGCGATGAGACAAATGTAAGTTTTGAGAACTTATCAAGAAGACAACTCCTGGCACCTGCCAAACTGGTACTTCAAGGGGTTCATGATGATGATAACTATCTGTTTGACGAAGAAGATGATGTTCCACTTTCATCTATTCAAGACCGTGAATCAGACTTTGGATCTTCGAGTCAACCACGACGGCCAAGACAACGTAAGTGGGTGAAACAAGACTTACCTACAATGGATGAAGAATAGATTGCACCACCTCCAAGATCTGTGGTGACTGTATCAGATGCGTCGGAGCCAATCGATTTCTTCGAATTATTTTTTAGTCATGAAGTAATCTTCTTACTGAAGTAATCTTCTTCTTTAACCCTTTCACGCACAAAATCGATTGAGAAGTTATTCTAGCAGTTTCAGTGGGTCAATTGATTGATTTCGATGTAATATTACTATATGTATCATAAAAACTATAAAAAGTATTGTAGATTTTTTGGAAATCCTTGGGACAGTCATGTCCCAATATGCGCCAAGGGACGCAATACATAGTTATTTTCATCTTCGTAAAAGTCGTCTTATTCGACAGTACTGAGGTAATTATGAATAAAAAACAGTGTTATTTGTACAATGTTATGTATATTATACTAAATTACATATGAAAGTGGGCAAAACAGTTGCGACCTGTAGTAAAACATAGGTGTACTTTGCATATTTCGCAAATGTTATTGGTGCGATTCTCAACGCCAGCTTTTGCACAATTCACGCATCTTTTTCTTGTATTCTCTTTCACCATGACGTGGGTTGGCGCAGATCTTTTGTTAGCTGTTCCTAAGTTTTGAATTCTTTTTTTTGTCATTGACATGGTAGGCAGTGCATTTTTTCTAATAGAGAAATCACTTATCATCGCCCGGGCCACAACTTGCCGGTATTCTAATGTGGAAAGAAGAGTTCCTTCAATTTTGTGAGCCACGTGGAGTTTCTCATAAATCACGTAGGCATTGTTGATCGCGATGTCCAAGAGGTCGAAGAATAATCGCAAATAATATTTTATTTTTGATTTTCTATCGACTTCATAAGTCACTTTCTTCTGGTCCATGAGATCGACGCCTCCCATATATTGGTTATACTTGCAAACAATCTCTGGGCATGTTATGTCAAGTCTTAGCGCTGACCCTGTTTGCCGGCGCTTCACGATTTTCGTCGGTATTGGTGACAAAAAGTTCGTTAGAAGATGTACACCCTTATTGTCCATCCACTTGACAAAAGATATTCCCTCAAAGCTGGTAGTGTAGATATCTCCTCTTTTCATATCTTTATCTTGTGGCAAATTTTTGGGAATATTTTTTCGCTGTGTGCGGACCGTACCACAGGCTTTGATATTTAGTTTGGCAAGCTTGTATTGCAGGGTAGGTGAGTTGAAAAAATTATCGAAGTATACCTGGCATCCCAAATCTACTAAATCGGCTGTCAAATCAAGAACGACGGATTCGCCCAAGCCTACTTCAGTTCCAGATCGTTTTTTGCCTGTGTACAAATCAAATTCGAACAAGTATCCTGTCTTAGAATCAGCTCGACACCAAATTTTGAATCCTCTCTTTATCGGTTTGTTTTGCATGTACTGCTTCATGATATTATGTCCCTTGAATTTCACCATATGTTCGTCTATTGATTGAGTAAATGTGTTCTTCATCGCAGATTGGAAGCTAGAATTGAAATGTTGCATGACTGGTCTAATCTTGTATGCTCTGTCAAAATCGGGTGAGGTTGCCGTTGGCTGCGCTTCATTGTCACAAAAATGAAGGTTTCTCCTTATCTGTTCGAATCTAGAGAGAGGCATGACATTAGCAAGGTAAGGAACACCCATATCTGGTTCAGTGGACCAATAACTCCTCAAACTAGGTAAGTTATGGTAGCCCATGACATAGTTCATGCCGATAAAGGCCATCATTTCTTCCAAATCGGTTGTGAATACTGACCCATTTTGATTTGCATATCGTATGGACTCAGGTAAAATGACCTCTTCAATCAGTTTTTTGATGTTAGAACTAGCTTCAAAGACATCTATTGGCTTCGGGGATTCATGGTTTTGAAGAATGTTTATCTCACCAAAAGCATAATTGGATTCGGAGAAATTGTAAGGGCGGTACGTGTTTTTTTTCCAATGAAAGATAGGGACTGTAGTGAGTGGCGGTTCGGTTGAGGCGTATGTACTAGATGCGGTCTGTATAGTCGGCAAAGAAGTAGGTTCCGTAACATTAGCAGGTTCTATGACGACTTCGGAAGCACCAACTTGTATGTCCTGTTCAATGAATGATTGATCTTCATCGTCCAAAACAAGGGCATCTTCACAGTCACTGGAATCAGCCACTAGGTACTCTTCAACCTCATTGTCTGTCAAATGAAACAGTCTTGTTCCTTTGTGAGCCTAAAACAATGAAAAATGTTTAGAAAAGTAGTAGCAAAGTTCATAAAAATCCATAAATAAATACATGTAAAACCTAATTAAATTTGACCTATGACGCATATTGGGACACTGACGTCCCCTACGTAACATTTTGTATTTTAGCTGCTTTATTTTATATTATTATGGAAAATAACAATAAAACATCAATATTTACTTACCATTGTAACAGAATGTAGCAAAAAAAAATCACAAAATCCACGAAAACTTAATTTAGTTTGTTCTTGAAAATATTTAAATGAAGCGCGCCAAAACACCAAACTTTCATTACTTTTTTTTCTTTATTTTTCTCGCTCCTCTTTTTTTAAACCACAGATTATAAAGGATGCGTTTCGAAACTTGCGTTTGGGCTGCCAGATACAAAAAAGTTTTCCATATTCAAAGGAAAAACGTATCAAAAATAAACAGGGACATGGGTGTCCCATTTACGTCAAAGGGTTAACTGCATTTAAGGAAAAGTATAGATTGGAATTGCTAGAGGATCAGTTGCTCATAGGAAAATAAAACTATACAGTTTGTGTTTACATATACCATTTTTATTTTAATTTCATTACAATTATATTTTTAATCATTATTCTGTTTGTGTTGACAGTTTAGCTTTTTCTGCTCGACGTTTTCTTTCTTTCTTTTATTAAGCAGGGCCTTGAGTCTTACTTGTTTCTATGCTCTATAGAACCTAGTGTGCGTTATAGTCACGGTAAACGCATATTCGGGCATTTATATCACTATTTATCTATCTTATTCTATGATTATTATATTATATTTTATTAAATATGTGTGTGTATTTCCAATTATTGTTTCATGCACTTTTAGTATTGGATTATTTATTTATTCTGTGGAATTATTTGTTATGAAATTCACATTATTGTATCTTAATTACGGATAAAGGTACAGGTTTATATTATTTTATATTATATTATTTTTATTTTATCACTATCTTATTATTTTGTTTTAGTTTCTAGGTATTTGTAAATGTCTTTTATTTGTTAGGTACCAGCAGAATACCAGCGTTACAGAAAGTTCTTTTTCTGTAACACATGCTGAGCTGGGTCCTTTTCACAAACGCAGTACATTGGCACGGCATGTTACTTTAACTGTGTAAAATGATCGAGATTACCATTGTATTCTAGCTTTAAGTATCATTGTACTGTGTTAAATTAATTTGTGAATAAAACTTTTTCTATTCTATTCTATTCTATTCTAATCATTCATCTTGTTCGACACTCTGTCGTTTATGCTGTAGAAAAAGGAAATATGGCATTTACCTTGTCTGATGATGAAATGTATTGCTTCATAGGCATTCTCATATTGACAGGCTATTGTCCATTGCCTCGATGACGTATGTATTGGGAGAGTAATGAAGATACTCACAATTTGTTTATAGCTAAATGTATACGACGAAACCGCTTTGAAGAGATTTTACGATATTTCCATATGGCTGATAACTCAAATTTAGTGCCTGGTGACAAAATGGCCAAAGTGCGCCCTTTCAGTGACATGCTGAACAAAAAATTCCTGCAATACGCAATGATTGAAAAGGATATTAGCATAGACGAATCCATGATCGCTTATTATGGCAGACATGGCTGTAAACAGCTCATTAGAGGAAAACCAATCCGATTCGGTTTCAAAACATGGGTAGCAGCTTTGCGTCTAGGATACCTTACATGCTGATCTTTACCAAGGTAAATCTGAAAGAGTCAGGGTCGGATTAGGGCAACACGTCGTACAAAAACTGATGAATGAGGTCAAAGCTGAATACGAAGACACAAAGTTCTCCGTTTATATCGACAACTTTTTCACAGGGTCACCCTGATTTCTGAAATGAAGGAACAGAATGTTTTAGTGACGGGAACAGTACGAAACAACCGAACGGAAAAGTGTCCCTTGAAAGATGTGAATTTATGTAAGAAAGAACAGAGAGGTTATAACGATAGTCGGTTGAATCAAAATAGTGGAATTTGTGCTGTACGCTGGAACGACAACAGTGTTGTTACGTTGTTATCCAGTGAGTATGGCGTCGCACCTCTGCGAACAGCAAATAGATATTCAGCTGCGCAAAAGAAAAGGGTGGATGTGCCACAACCTGACGTTGTATATCAATACAATCGCTTCATGGGCGGAGTGGATCCCTTGGACGCTAATGTTGGTACTTACAGAATTGCAATAAGAGGCAAAAAATGGTACATTCCAATAGCTTTCTGGTTCATTGATGTGGCTATTAACAATGCAACACTCTTTGCACGAGAAGTTTGCAACGAAGTAGACACACTGGAGTTTCGGCGTAGTGTTGCCCGGACCTTACTCCAAAGGTACGGGATTGATAAGCGGCGGCCAGGTCCATCTAAAAGAGTTTTTACCAGTGTTCCTCTCTCAGTGCGAAAGTTCCATGCTGATCACATGATTGATAAAGCACCGAGACGACTCCGTTGTGCTTATTGCAAAAACCTGACTGTTACTTGGTGTCGAAAGTGCCAGGTTAACATACATTCCAAATGTTTTAGTTCGTTTCATTCCTAAATTTGAAGTGTTCAGTTTAAAATGTTAATGATTATAATTGTGCCATTTAAAAATAAATAAACAGAATGTAAAACTAAAACTAAGTCTTTAAGAATTCGATGTACTTTATACAGTTTATGTCCCTTACAAATAAAATAAAATAAAATAAAAAATAAGAACGTGAGCACATACGCAGACTATGTATAGAGTACAAAGACATATTCTATTGTGAGAAATTACCCCTGACCTTTACCAACCAGGTCAAACACTCTATTAGAACTAAAAACAAAGACCCGAGTAGCAAGCTGACACGCTGGAGATTACGTTTACAAGACTACGATTTTGATATAATCTACAAAAATGGTAAGCAGAACACTAATGCAGACGCCCTTTCCCGCATAAAAATCAATGCGACGGACGATGAAGGCTTTTCTATGAAGGTAAACGTAGATAAGAAAGATAAGGCGCTGAAGTCTTAGATAGGAAAAGTCACGAAGCAGATTGAGAGTATAGCAGACAGCAGAAAAAGAAGGCAGTCCCCCCAACGATTACGATATCAGATGATGAGGGAACCGCATCAGGGAGTCCACCAATATCGAAACCTGACTCATTATCGTCGAAAAATGACAATGAAAACGAAGCAATTGACACCAAACCGAATCAAATCTTAGTGCATATGTGGTTCAAAAACTAATTACAAGTTCAAGATTTGTCCCGAGAAAAACAAAAGGTACTACAAATTTTCCTACCCATACATAACAATGAGCTCATAAAGCGATTTTTAAAGGAGTACATTAAAAATAAAACTAAATATTTTATTTGGTTCGAATGTGAAGAACATCGGAAACAGTTTTCTAACACCATTATAGAGCTTTTTAAGAGAAATGCAGTAGAATTCCTTGAGTGTACAGAGAGAGTAACGTTTATAGAAGATGAGGAAGAACAAAGAGCTGTCATACTCAAGCATCACATAGGTAAAACCTGTCATAGAGGTATCAAAGAAACAGCTGCGAGAATCCGCCGTAACAACTTCTGGCATAACATGCAGGACACAGTATCAGCAGTGATAAATGGTTGTGAAGCGTGCAAGAAAATGAAATACGAAAGACATCCGATTAAACCAATGATGCAATTAACGCAGACACAAGATGCCCCATTCCAGGAAGTCTTCATAGATTTATTTTCGATCGAAGGAAAAACCTACTTAACTCTTGTTGATGCATTTAGTAAACTCGGACAAGCGTTTGAGCTAACCAACAGGTCTACGCCTGAAGTATCACGTACTTTAATAAGATACTTCTCTTTTTACGGCACACCTAAAAAGATCAGCTGTGACCCCGGTTCTGAGTTTAATAACAACCTTATGAAAGAACTTATGCATATGTACAAAATTCAATTACACATAGGAACCCCTAACAACCCCAACTCCATGGGAATTGTAGAAAGGTTCCACTCCACCCTGACTAAGATCTATAGATTGGCAAAATACGAGCAGAAATGTACGGATGCAGCATCCATAATGACGTATTCCGTAATGGCTTATAATCATACCATACACACAGCCACAAACTTAACGCCCTTTGAGGTAGTATTTGGTCATACGGACTCAGGCAAGATCTTTGATGTAGAGTTTGAAAGACAATACACCCAGCAACTTTTAAGGGACCATGCCAAACGAACACGGCATTTATATAGTCACCTGGCACAAAAGCTTTTAGAACAGAAGGCAAAGGTTAGAGAAAAGAAAGGAGGTGAAGGTGAAGAAAATTTCCCTGAAGGAACTTCAATTTTCACTAAGGTTGTAAACACGCGTAAAAGCAAAGACAAGCCCCGCTATCAAAAGGCCGTCGTAACAGGCAAGGTTGAAAGAAACATTGTCCCGGTAAAAATTGGACAAAGACCTTCCAAGGTCCCTGTTAAAAATGTTAAACGCCCTCCACAGGTGGTGTTGGCTCATGCTGACCGCAACGAGCCTTAGCCTGTCCCCTCATCTGCAAAAAACTGACCAGAACCCTGGCATTCTACCTGTGAAAGAAGGTCAAGCTTGTGTTCAACAAGACAAGTGGACGATAGTTAAGATTTTAGATTTAAGCGGATTGAGGAGAGATTTTGATTTTAATATTTTAAAATATAAAGAATATGATAAGTAAATTAATGTAGACAAGCCTTATGCTTTTGAATTTATAGGATTAAAAACGCAAGTAGAGTATTTAAGCAATATAACCTCTTTTAAATTCCCACAACTAATACCCAAACGTTTTAAGCGTGGAATCTTAGACCCTTTACGTTCCATTATAAAGCTCATTACAGGTAATTTGGACCATAGCGACGCAGTCAGATATGACACCCTAATCTCTAACATGAGATCTCAACAAACTAACCCTGATCACCAAGGTCTCGGACAGTTTTATAAACAGCACTAATGCTCTCTATAACAACACAAAATTGTTAGACGAGAGGCTAAAAAGAGTTGAAAATATGATTAAAGATATTGCAACCAAGGAAAGTAACGCTATATACTCTACATTTATTTTAGGATTGTATAACTTGTTTCTAAGCAATTTTCGTACAATTTATATTAGGGGTTAAAGTATGAAATTGCCGTTTTATTGCAATAGGTTCTTTGAATTGACATAGAATCTTCATGGTTTGAGGTTTTCGAATGAAACTTTTTTCAAATGGTTTCTATGATGTTCTTTTTTTAAAAAATGTGAAACATTTAAATATCGACTTTCAATTGTTTTTGTTATTCAATTTAGACAAGAAAGATGGATACTGCGAAAATTCGAGTGATTTTTGAATACGAGTTGAATAAACTTCAACCTGCTGCTTTCCAAGCTCGCCTATTCTGGTTTTCAGACTGAAGCCATAAAATGGTTTGAGAGCTATTTGTATGGCAGACTCCAGCAGGTTGTGGTACGAAAGACTGATGGGTCGACCCTGACATCTAGGCTGTGTAAGGTGGGCCGGGGAGTTCCTCAGCGATCTATCCTTGGCCCTCTTCTTTTCACGATTTTTTCAGCGGATATCGTTAAGTGCATAAAGCATTGTAATTGCCATTTGTATGCTGATGATTTACAGCTCCAAATCCCCTGCGACGTGAGTGATGTTACTGAATCAGCTACGAAACTAAACGAAGACCTCGACCGTATATCCAAATGGTGTATGGACAACTGCCTCTTGTTAAACCAGTCCAAATCAAAAATTATGGTTATGGGTTCAAAAAAGCAGAAGGAGGCTATTATGGCATCTGACCCCATGATCTACATAAACGGCACGCGTCTGGAGTTTGTAGATGAGGCGCGAAACTTGGGAATAGTGATGGATAGTCACTTACGGTTTGAAAAGCATGTCGTAGAGGTTGTACGAGGTTGTTTTTATCGTCTGAAAGTCCTATACCAGCTGAGAAGATTTCTGAGCGTTAACGTTAGAGTTCTACTTTGCGATTCTCTAGTACTATCCAAACTTACTTATGCCCTAACTGTTTATGGTCCCTGCATTAATGGTAAAACCCAGAAACTGCTTCAGCGTGTCCAAAATGCTTGTGCTCGTTTTTGTTTTCAAATCCCTGCTCGAGCACATGTAACACCTTATATAAACAGTGCCAATCTCCTTAAAATGGAAAATAGATTAAAACTTTTCACGGCAATATTACTTTTTGGTGTAATCAAAACGCAGAAACCAGGTTATTTGTTTCAAAAACTGATCTGGAGGAAAGTAATGGGAGGTGGCATTCGAATCACTTCGAACCCACTTTGTGTGCCGCATCACCGAACTGCCGCCTTTCGCGGCAGTTTTCGGTTTCAGGCCACAAAGTGTTGGAACGATATACCATCACCTCTCCGCCAACTCCAGTCAAGGGTCACCTTCAGGGGGCACCTTAGAAGGCTTCTGCTGGAACAGCAGAAATTGCTATCCCAGTAAGTTCTGTGATTAATTTATTGGTACACCTATTATGTTTCCCCCTGACATCCAATTTCTGCCTATAATACAATTAATAATTTGGTACAATTTGTTCTATTTCTGACATATTTAATATTATGTAATTAATTAATTTTTACTATAATTTAATTTTAATTTAATTCAATCTTGACATATATTATGCTCATTTTGTATCCCTGGATCACCCTTGCCTCAGTAAAAGTTAAAATAATGACATATCTATATATATTTAACTCATATTTAATTACTCATCTATTAGTATTTACAATTTATTTCATAATCTGTGACTTTGAGTGCACAAAGTTTATACAGACTCGTCTTATCTTCTTATATCTGGATCTATATGGAATATTAATTTGAATACTACACTTATTTATTTAATAATACAATTTATATCACTATTAATAATACCAGCATGACATTATATACTTATTCTGACATTACAAATATATTTTACGCCGGTCTACCACTTTGATTACCTCACCTCTTGGCGATGCATGCCGCTCACACCGGGTACCGGCAGAATATCAGCGCTGAAGTTTGTCCCAAACTTTCAGCACATGCTGAGTCGGAGCCCATTTACATTTGCCACACCTACGTTGTCTCTTTTCACGAATTGATACATTACCGTACCATGTACTTAAAATCTAAATGTTTTTGCTCTGCATGTGTGTTTCTGCTTTGTAATATGTTTTCTTTGTGCTGTTTCTTGTAATTAGTTGTGTTTATGCTTTGTATACGTGTGTGTGACTTATGTAAATAAATGATCTATCTATCTATCTATCTACCCCAAGGAGACCTGCATAGAACAACTCATGAGGTTTGACGCCAGTTTAACCCACTGTCTTCAAGTCCCAGTACATATTGAAGCCACCAAGGTGCAACAGATTGGACCTAACAGCTGGATCCTGTATGCAAGAAATAAAGCGATCCTGACAAAGAGATGTAACACAGATGTCACGCAAGAACCTATAACTGGTACATACATATTATCTATAGATGAGCCTTGTGATGTGCACATAGATGAAATCCAACTGCATCGTGCGCGATCGTTTATAGACAGTATGAGCTACACGAGAGTTCCAGCCATCGTGTTACCAGACCTGAAACGTCAAGGCATACCCAGCATACCTGCAGTCAACCTGGAAGACGTCAACCTGGATGAGTTAAACTATCTGTCCCGTGTGATGAAACAGAATAACGCCTTTAGTGACAGTGAAAATCACAGTGTAGTGTTATATTGTCCCCTCAGCCTAAAGTGCTTACTGTCAGCGCCTCGTCAGCAACAATGTTGTAGGTAGAGAGCGCTTCCCAGAAGCCAGTATGTTTAGTCTTAAGCTTTATCTCGATGTAACGTATAGAGACCCACTCTATACGTGCTGCACCGCGAGTAAACAGTGTGTGTGTCCCGAGGTGAAAATCTTCCCAAATTCTCGAGTTTTTTGCCGATTACAATACATTAATTCCAACAAGATTGGCTGTGTGTGTCCTCAAACGACCGCACCTACCCACAACTCACAACAAAGCGGACCTACCTCGCGCACACGCCGCCACTCTATACGTGCTGCACCGCGAGTAAACAGTGTGTGTGTCCCGAGGTGAAAATCTTCCCAAATTCTCGAGTTTTTTGCCGATTACAATACATTAATTCCAACAAGATTGGCTGTGTGTGTCCTCAGACGACCGCACCTACCCACAACTCACAACAAAGCGGACCTACCTCGCGCACGCGCCGCCACTCTATACGTGCTGCACCGCGAGTAAACAGTGTGTGTGTCCCGAGGTGAAAATCTTCCCAAATTCTCGAGTTTTTTGCCGATTACAATACATTAATTCCAACAAGATTGGCTGTGTGTGTCCTCAGGTGAGGATTTTTTCTAAATTTCTCTAAATTACCAAATTTTGCCGCTTATAGCACTTAAAATCTGACTAAAATACATCAACCTTTACCTTTTTTGTCAATAGATTTCCATCCGGAATACACTTTCCATATCGCGGGCGCAATTTTTTCGCTTGAATTGAGTGTTTTTGTTTTGTTTTGTTGAAGGAGGTTTTTTATATTTTTATTTTTATTTTTTATTTTTAATCGAATCCAGTTCAGGGTGAGAAACTTATCGTTTTTTCGTGAAGTCGTACCTCGTTAGGGATCGCACGTCGGAAACCGGGAGCCGATCCAGCTACGTAAAATTTTCACATTTTCACATTTCCAAATTTTTATTGCCGGGAGTCGAACCGCAGACCACCTGCCTCCAGGGTCGCGCCGTTCTCGCCGCAGAGTGCTCCTGCGCCGTTGGTAACCGCGCTTCCAGACATTTTTCAGGGTTCCGTGCCAAATTCCAAAATACCTTCAAAATCTTTCTTTTTTTTACCCTTCCTCAGACGACCGCACCTACCCACAACTCACAACAAAGCGGACCTACCTCGCGCACGCGCCGCCACTCTATACGTGCTGCACCGCGAGTAAACAGTGTGTGTGTCCCGAGGTGAAAATCTTCCCAAATTCTCGAGTTTTTTGCCGATTACAATACATTAATTCCAACAAGATTGGCTGTGTGTGTCCTCAGGTGAGGATTTTTTCTAAATTTCTCTAAAATACCAAATTTTGCCGCTTATGGCACTTAAAATCTGACTAAATTACATCAACCTTTACCTTTTTTGTCAATAGATTTCCATCCGGAATACACTTTTCGTATCGCGGGCGCAAATTTTTTCGCCCCCGCCACCCCACCGACCCTTTGCGGTTACCCTTGGCTCGAGCACTTTGCGGCGAGCCCCATTTCGGGAAAACGCTGGTATCTCTGGAGGTAGGAGGCCTAGGAGGTTGCGGTTTTGACCAGGGGACGCGGCTCCCGGTAGGCCACAGTTCTGCGTACCCGGTTTTGGGTCTCACCCTGAGCCGGAAAGGAAAAACCGGAAAAACCGGTTTTTCTTCCATTTAATTACACATAAATCACAATACACCTCCACACGGGCCACCTTCCGGCAAGGTTAGTACCTTGTTGGAAGCGCAGCACTACCAGCCCCCGTGTGCAGGTGTTTAACTTGATCTAGATCGGGCCCAAGCGTCCCAAAAATCTTTTAACATTAAAAAAAAAATCTAATTTATTAAAATTGGACGTTGCCGAAAATTACACTTTACTTCTTTCATTTATTTTGATTTTAATTTCTGCCTTTGCACTAGTTTTAAGTTTTACCTTGACATCGCCATATTGCACT
The DNA here is from genome assembly GCA_963969515.1 of Yponomeuta evonymella. NCBI lineage: Eukaryota > Metazoa > Arthropoda > Insecta > Lepidoptera > Yponomeutidae > Yponomeuta > Yponomeuta evonymella. Next base: position 6,646,690 of record OZ018359.1, read on the forward strand.
AGTTTTAAGTTTTACCTTGACATCGCCATATTGCACTAGTTTTAAGTTTTATCTATTGACACCGTTACTGCCCTTGCACTAGTATTAAGATTTATATTGCCCTATTGCACTAGTTTTTAAGTTTTATTGACTGACATTGTCTATTCGGCTATCATCCGCAAGTTTTAAATTTTTTCTTACCATAATTTCCTTCCCTGCCCGGCCCTAAGGGGGTTTTATACTAATCAGTCCCTATCAAAAAAACACGAACATGGACACGAGGCCGCGCAAGACTTCTACCACGACGGAGGCCAGGAGCCGACCGCCTGCCGGGGGTGCGCTATTGCGAGTACCCACCAAGGGGCTCCGCGGGACCCCGCCAAACAAGGCTGTTTCTTCCAAAAAGGCCCCCACTTTGGGGGCCGGGCCCGCGGGGCCCGTTTCCACCAACGCCGCGCCACCATCCGCATCGCCCCCGGAAGTTAGGGCTGATCCGGGGGCCGAGGCCGCCTCCCCTGGCGGCGTCTCTCCGGCCCCCCGTTCGCCGCAGACGGGGAGGCCATCCTTGGGGGGGTCAGGGACCGGAGCACTGGCCAATCTCCCGAGGATGGCCAATGACGTCATGCTGGCGGCGAAGGGGAGGTTGGAATCCTCGGGTAACCTGAAAAGGGAGACCAGGGAGTTTGTCGTGGACGCGCTCAGCGAGCTATACCAGATGGTGCTCAGGCTGGGCGAGTCCAGGCAGACTCTCTGCCTGAGGATTGAGGCCGCCAGGGCGGGATACGCCGAGGACTTGGCCCGGCGGGAGGAGGCCCACGCGGCCAGCCTGGAAAAGCTGGCCGCGGGGTCGGTGCTTCCCGCAATAGCAAGGGATCTGGGCGACATCAAGAAGGATGTCCAAGCAGCACGGGACCTGATCTCGTTCGACGTGTTGGGGGAGCTGCGGGACAAGGAGGCTGCACCGACTCCGGTGGCGCTTCAGGCCCTTACCAAGGGAATGGAGGCGCTGGCGGAGCGGTGCGAAAGCACAAAGAAGGAGACAGGCGGCGTGGCGGGGAGCGTTAATTTAAAACCCGACGCGGAGTGGGCGGAGGAGGTGAGGGGGGAGTTCCGTGGGCTTCGCGAGCGGCTTGACAGGCAGCAGCCTGTGCCGCTCGCGGGGCCCGTTCGGACCCCAGCCCCGGGCCCTCCCCGCCCTAACGACTGCCCCGCCACAGCCGCAGTCCCGCGGTTGCCTCAGCGAGATCGGGTCCCATTCCGGTCATACGCTCAGGTAGCTTCCTCGCCGCGCCACTCCGTGGTGGTGGCGTCGACCGACCCCAACAAGACCGCTGAGGCTACTATTGCCGAGATTAAGGGGAAGGTCGACGTCATCGCCCTTGGGATCGGGGTCAGCGCGGTGAGGAAGCTGCGCAATAGCAAAGTGCTGCTCTCCTGTGACACCGACGAGGGCAGGGAAGTCTTCAAGAGGAAGCTGTCGGGGGCCGGTGGCCTCTTTACAGTCACCGAGCCCGCCGACAAGCGACCTCTAATCCGCCTCGTCGGTGTCGCAAGAGACGTCCCTGACGAGCAGGTGATGGCCGCCATCGATTCCCAGAATAGGGACTTGATGGCGGGCGTCGCCTTCTCAAGGGACGATGCCCGGGTCCTTAGGCGCACCAATGGGAGGAATGGTGCGCACTGCAATGTTATCATCGAGGTAACCCCTGAAATCTGGCGGCGCATGGAGGGTGCGCGGATAAGGCTGGGTTACCAGGTCGTGCTGGCGGTGGATCAGTCCCCATTGGTGCAGTGCTACCGCTGCATGGGCTACGGGCACACGGCACGCATTTGTCGTGCCGAAGCCAGGTGTGGCCGGTGCAGCGGTGAGCACCAAACCAAGGACTGTCCCCCGTCGGCGCGGGATGGGGACCCACGCTGCTGCCACTGCGCGAAAGTGCCAGGGGCAGACTCCGCGCACCCTGCATTCGCCGCGGATTGTCCCGAGCGTCTTCGCTGGGACAGCATAGCGCGACAGGCAATTAAATACTGCTGATACGGGCATCTTGGCACCCTTACAGTCTCGGGGTGCACTGGGTGCTGGGGTGGCCGACAGTGGCCGGAATCCCGCGGGAGGACCTCCTGGGGCGCGGCGGGGCGCGATCCGGTTGATGCAAATCAACATTGGTCGTTGCCGCGCCGCGTTCCACGAGGCGATCCAAGTGGCCATCGAGGGTGGCTACTCGGCCGTACTGATCCAGGAACCTTACACTGGATCGGCGGGCCGAGTGGACACCCGGTATACTTGTATACAAAAGATGGCCACTAGGGACAAACCGGTCAAGTCGGCTATCCTAGTACTCGACCCGGCCCTCTCTGTCGTCCAGGACGCCACCACAGTCACGGAGAACGTCGTGGCGGTGGTGGTGGAGTGGGACCGGCAGAAGATCGGCCTGGTCTCGGTGTACCTCGAGGGAGACCGCGACCTTAGCCCCTACCTTCGTGACATCCAGGCCTTCATGGACCGCATGGGCACCAGGGCGGTCCTTCTCGGCGGGGACATTAACGCCAAAAGCCTTTGGTGGGGCTGCGAGCGCGAGGACCAGAGGGGAACTCTGTTCTCCGAGTTCGCAGCCCAGGTGGATCTGCAGGTTCTCAACGAGGGAGGGGCGCCGACGTTCTACATCTGGCGGGGGGACAAATTGTTTACAAGCATCGTAGATGTAACCCTCGCCACGTCGGCGCTCTTCCATCGAGTGAGGGGCTGGATGGTCCGTCCGGATCTCATCCCCTCCGCTCCCGACCATCGGGCGATAACGTTCGAGGTGGGGGTGGGGCCCGAGACGGAGCCGGACAGAGCCTGCGGATCCACCAGGCGTTACCACGCCGGGAAGGCCGACTGGGATACTTTTCGGGCCTCGTTCATCGGCCGTCTGGGAGACTGGACGGTCGAGGAAATCGAGGCTATCGAGACGCCCGGCGGTCTTGAGGAGGCCATTGGTAGGTACACCGCGGCGATTCACGGTGCGTGCGGGGATTCGATCCCTCTTCTGGCTCCGCCAAAGGCGCCCAAACGGGTGGTTTGGTGGAGCCATGAGCTGCAGCTCAAGAAGCGCAAGCTCATTACGTTGAGGGGTCGAATCCGGCACGCCAGCAGCCGCCGAAGGGACGGGGTGGTCGCGGAGTATTTGGTGGCCAAGGAGGACTACAAGGCCGCCATTGAGGCGGCCAAGACCGCCAGCTGGGTGGAATTCTGCACTAAGCAGGAGCATGAGAGCGTGTGGGACGGCATCTACAGGGTGCTAAGATGCGCCGCTCGCAGGAGGGAAGATACCCTCCTCAGCGGCGCGGATGGACGCGCCCTGGATGCCGTTGGCTCCACAGCTCTCATAGCTGATACATTCTTCCCAGCTGACGATCTTCAGTCCGAGTCCGACACTCATGCCCGTGTCAGGCAGGCAGTCGCCCGCATGGAGGATGAAGCCAGGGCCAAGCCGCGGGAGTTTATTCCCTTTTCCCATCACGAGCTCTCGGGCGTCTTGAAGGGCATCCACCCTAAAAAGGCGCCCGGGGGGGACGGCCTCACGGCCGACATCTGCAGTGCGGCCATCGGGGCGAGAAATGATTTATTTGTCGCCCTGATGAACGCCTGCCTCTCTCTGGGATACTTCCCCAAAGACTGGAAGGCTGCGGTAGTCAAAATCCTGCCCAAGCCCAGCAGAGATGACTACTCGCAGCCTAAGTCATACAGGCCGATCGGGCTCCTGTCCGTCCTGGGGTAGATCCTAGAGAAGATGATGGCCGGGAGGCTTCTCTGGCAGCTCGGGATGGGCGGAGGACTGAGCCCGCGCCAATATGGCTTTATGCCGCAGCGCAGCACGGAGGACGCTTTGTATGATGCTGTAGAGCTCATAAGAGATCACGTCGGGCAGAAACGTATTGTCGGAGTCGTCTCCCTCGACATCGAGGGGGCCTTCGACAATGCGTGGTGGCCCGGAATAAAACACCAGATCCTGGCCACCGGATGCGACCAGTCTGTCTACCAACTTCTGTGCAGCTACCTGAGCGAAAGACAGGTCACAGTCAGGTACGCGGGGGCACAAGTAGACAGACCCACTTCGAAAGGTTGCATCCAAGGCTCGACGTGCGGTCCCCTGCTGTGGAACCTGTTACTCGACCCTTTGCTCCGGCGCGGTGGGGACCTTCGGGCTCACCTGCAGGCGTTCGCGGACGATATCTTAATTATCGCCGCGGCGCAGACTGTGGGTGAGCTCGAGGACATCCTCAACGCCGCGCTGGACGCCGTGTCCGAGTGGGGAGAGGGGGCTAAGATGAGGTTCGCCGCTCGAAAGACCCAAGCCATGGTGGTCACCAGGAAGCGCGATGTTAACCCACCCAAGCTGAAGCTTGGAGGGGAGGACATCGCGTTCTCGGACGAGATCACCGTGTTGGGTCTGACGATCGACAAGAACCTCAACTTTCTTAGCCACCTCAACAGGGTCTGCGGCAAAGCTATGGCTAGGTTCCAGATGGTGTCTAGGGCGGCCAGGGCGACATGGGGCTTAAATGCCGATATCGTCCGGCTGCTCTACACCACCGTCATCGAGCCTACCATCCTCTATGCGGCCAACGTCTGGGCGCCTGTCGCGCAGCGAGCGGGGGTCAGGGCCTTACTCGACAGGGTGACCAGGGCCTTCGCGATCCGCATCGCCAAGGCCCATCGCACCACCTCCTACACAGCTGCCGTTCTCTTGGCGAGGATCCTCCCCCTCGACCTTAGGGCCGAGGAGGCCCTTCAGCTTTACGAGTTGAAGAGGGGGAGGCCCTTCGCCCCGCTGCCGGGCCGGGAGGTCGAGCGCCGCTGCAGCCCGTTCGCGCTGGCACACCCCGCTCTACGAACTCCAGTTGAGTTCGAGGAGGTGGCCAGCGTGGAGGAGCTCAGCAAGGTGCCCGACGATTGGGCCCGGGCCTATACGGACGGCAGCAAGATCGAGGGCAAGGTAGGGGGTGCAGTCACCCTGTGGAGGGATGGCGTTGAGGTGCGCACCAGGGGGTTCAGGCTGGAGGGATTCGCCTCCGTCTTCCAAGCGGAGATGGTGGCGATCTCCAAGGCTCTCGACCTCGTGGCCGGGGGTCCCGGTCCCATCAGGGCGAGCGTCCTGAGCGACTCCAGATCTGCTCTGGAGTTGCTCAGGAACCCCTCGCCCACACACCCGCTGGCCGTGAAAATACACGGCCAGCTGGGGGACATACAAGCACACGGGGGCCTGATCCGGTTTTTCTGGATCAAGGCCCACGTCGGGATCCCCGGCAACGAGCGCGCAGACGAGTTGGCCAAGAGGGCGGCGTTGTCTCGCAAAGACGCGGCAGCCTACGACCTGTATCCCGTCTCACATGCAAAACTGCAGGTGAGACGGGAGACAGTGGCAAAGTGGCAGGCCCGCTACAGCGAGTCTGCCACAGGCCGCGTCACCTCGCTGTTCTTCCCGGACGTCGCATCGGCCCATAAAGTCCTTGGCAAATTCACTATGTGCAATGCCAAGGCGCAGCTCCTGATGGGGCACGGCGGCTTTCGAGCGTACCTCCACAGGTTCAAGCTCGCGGGGAGTCCGTCCTGCATCTGTGATGACGAGACTCCCGAAACGCTGGAGCACCTGCTGGAGGAGTGCCCCCGTTTTGGAGCTGTACGGGCCGACTGCGAGATACTCCTGGGAGCAGCGGTGAGGTGCGAGGCATTCGCCGCCTTTATGGCCGACTCTAAAAGTCGAGAGGTCTTCCTGCCCTTCGCCCTGGGGGTGACGCGCGCGGCCTCTAAGGCCAATGGAGGCCGGGTTTAAGTGGTTTTCAATTTTATCTTCCATATTTTACATAGGTATTTTTATATTACATTGTAACATTGCTGGCATTTTATACATTCTAGGTTTTTAAGTTTTATGTTAGCCCCGGCGCCTTGCTTGTCACTACTCTCAGGAGTAGTCAGAGACAAGGCGTCGGGGCGTTTATTTCTTGAAAACTGTAAATGGACAAATTGGAAAAAAAAAAAAAAAATACAAGATAAAAGAGGGAAGATGAGGAAAGGAATAAGAAAAAAAAAAAAAAAAAGGAAACCGAAATGTCTATTACTTTTAAATTTTAATTTTAACTCCTGACATAAGTCATTTTAGATTTTAACTTTTATCATCAGCCCCGGCGCCTTGCTTGTCACTACTCTCAAGAGTAGTCAGAGACAAGGCGTCGGGGCATATAGAGATTTGATTCTCATTTTTATCATTTTATTGTTATTTTTTGACTGATATTATTTTATCTCTTCTTATCAATTTTAGAATTTTATCATATAACTTTTCAGTTAATTTTACCACAGTAACAAAGGTCGCCACAGTATTAATAGTGGCGGTACCGGCTAAGGGGGAGGGGTTTAGTCCGTAGGCTGCTGGGAGAAATCCCCAGTAGAGTCGGGCATGCCGCCGTGTGTTAGGGCACGGCGGTATACATGAGTATTCCCCTCCTCCTATAAAAAAAAAAAAAAAAACGTATAGAGACCATGAGAGTCAATTCGGGAGTAGTCGGCTGCACTCCGAATCGTGCAGTCGTTTTAAGGATTTAGTTGGCTGGGTGCAAAATCACGCAGTCATTTTAAGAGTAGATTAAGTTAATAATAAAAAGCTCGTATTTTTAATAAAAGCTTTTATTATGCTCCGAAATTTTGTCTAGCTAGTAGGTTAGGATAGGTAATAGCCCAATGTTTCGTTTTCGAACAGTTAAAAAAAAGCTTTTTATCGAATACCTACCTCAATAAAACTAGTTATAACGTTAATTGGGATCTATCAACACACACATATTCAAGTACAAGGGGCATGCCAAAAGAAGTTAGATACTCTTTTCTCATTTAATTGACACTGGCAAGCTATACACCATCTTATAGGCTGGTTTTTTATTGACATATTTGAATATAGAACACACTTCTTTTATTTATTTTTTATTTGAATGAGCATCATTTTTCCGAGAATCTGGCGGGAATTCACTTGCAACAATGGAGCTCAGTCGACGTGATTTTCGCGCTATGATTTATTATAACTTTAAAAAAGGTTTAAAGCCTCAAGAATGTTTTGAACTTTTGGCTTCTACTTTTGGTGAGTTAGAGCTTGTTCCCGAGCAACAGTATTCAATTGGTTTGCTGAATTTAAAAGAGGACGGGGATGTCTCGAAGATGAAGCGAAGACAGGATGGCCGACAACCGCGGTCACGCAAGAAAACGTTCGTGCAGTCGAAAAACTCATTCGCGAAAACCGACGAATTACATATGTAGAGCTAAAGCGAGAACTGGGAATTGGATCAGCAGCAATGCAAACCATAATTCACGACCACCTTTCTCTCCGTAAACGTTGTTCGAGATGGGTGCCGCACAAACTTACCGATGAGCAGAAAGACCGTCGGGTGGATTGGTGCCTATTCATGATAGATAAATTCAACGGAGGCGAGAAAAAAAACGTATATGATATACTGACTGGTGACGAAACATGGCTATATAACTATGATCCCGAATCAAAGCGACAGTCGACTGTATGGTGCTTTGAAGACGAGCCAACTCCAACGAAATGTCGCCGTGCACGAAGCACACAGAAACAAATGGTCGCCTCGTTTTTCTGCAAAACGGGTCATATTGCTACTGTTGTGCTAGAGAATGAAAGAACGGTGAACTCCGAATGGTATGTGACAGTTTGTGCTCCAACAGTAATATCAGCTTGGTGTGACAAGCGACCGAAGTCAGGAATCCGGCACCTTCTCTGGCACCACGACAATGTGGCGCCGCACACGTCTGCCAGAACACTAGACTTTTTCAACTCGAAAAATGTGTCAATTCTCCCTCACCCGCCATATTCCCCTGACCTAGCGCCTTGTGATTTTTACTTGTTTCCAAAAATCAAAGAAAAACTAAAGGTTTTAAGAGGTTTGAAAGCAAAGAAGATGCGCTGGTTGCCTATAATTTCGAGATTTCTGAGGTATCTAAAGAAGAGTGGTCACAGGTATTTTCCAATTGGTTCAGACGTATGGAAAAGTGTATACGTGCTCAGGGTGAATACTTTGAAAAGATCGATACTTGTAATAAAGAATAAATTTTATAATTTTTGAGTATCTAGTTTCTTTTGGCATGCCCCTCGTATTACAACAAACAAAAGTCCAAAATAATTCTGGGCATTAGAGTATCTTGTTTGTTTTCGAATAACCCCTTGATATATGGGTTAGTTGTATTATGAAACATCTTCCTGTAGTAGCAATAGTCCGGTTGACCGAACTAGGGTAACTTTTAGGTAGCAAAAGTTCGGCTGATAAAAATTAAGAACTTTTGAAACTCAAAAGTTGCAGTAGTTCGCATTGAAATTAAAGTTATTTTCATAAAACAAAAGTTATTTAATTAAACCGGACTATTACAGAGGCGCATCTTTAAACATGACAACACCAATGACGTGTAAACACTTATTCAATTTTTTATAACTGCCTGTATGGTGTAGGAGCACATTATAGTGAAGTAATGTATGCTTTCATTTTTAATTGATTAAACAATTTTATACACCACTGTATTTCTGTCTAAAACAGAATCTGTCGTAAACAGAATCTGTCTTAAACCGAATCTGTCGTAAACAGAATCCGACCTTAACCGAGCGAAGGAAAACATCAATGCGTGTGGTCGTGTTTTTTTTATATCGCTTACAAGGAACGTAACTTAACTACCCACACCACGGAAAATCCAAATATCGTCGCTTTGGTAGTGAAGAGAGTCAACCCACATTTTATGCTAAATGAGTTCATAGCACAATTAGAATGAGAATAAAATAGTTTTACTGCTGATGAAGAGAGACCACCCACCAAAGGATTTTAATCAATAAATAATAACAGGGGTTAAGGGGGTTAAATGAAATTCCATATTATTATTTTTTGTGGTGAACTAAAGGTATCCGGCTTGTCTTTATTGTCCTTAGCATTATTTTACTAGTGAACAGTGTTATGCGGCCTACACCTACACTTTCCGAACGTTCGCGCTTCTTTTTACCGCCATTTAGGCGTCAAAAAGAAGTGCGAACGATCTGTTGAATGAGCAATGAAAACCTATTTGATAATCTGTGAGTGTTGAAAACAAACTATAAGTCTATAATTATTGTTTAATTTTTTTTTTATTCAAGATGTCTTTCTTCCAAATTGTTGCACCGCTATACCGAGTATTTTATTCAGTATTTTTCACTGCAAAGCTGCTGTTTCACTCTCTGGAAACCCATAAACCTTAACAGGTTATGGGCCCAGACGCGCGGAGACTGTAAAATTGTGGAAACGTTGAGTAAGTCGCGCAACTGCGTGGTTCGGCGAAAAGGGGCACGCACGCACGTCTGACTAAGTCGCGCAACGGCGTGGTTCAACGGCTGACGTCCCTGGAGGTAAACTTGGAGCAGAATCGTATGAACGTGGTGTTAAATGGCCAACAAAACTTCACGGCATGGAAGTTCCAAATCGAAATCGTACTGAAAGCAAAGGGGTTCTATGGCATAGTAAGCGATACAGAGGTTATGAGCGAAGACAAGAAAGACAAATGGCTGGAAAACGATGGGAAGGCACAGGAACTAATTGTGACGATAGTAGAGGAGCAAGTCCTGTCTCACTTATATGCATGCAAAACGAGTTATTACATGTGGCTGAAACTGAAGAGCATTTTTGAGCCAGCTTCTACCGTTAGCATTCATTTGGTTCAACAACGGTTTTTCAACTGCACTTATGAAGAGCCAGTAATAACTTTTCTCTCAAAGATCGATGAAATTACTAGCCAGTGTCGCGCAATGGGTCAAACCATAGAAGACAAGATGGTCATAACAAGAATCCTGCTAACCTTACCAGAGGAATACAGGCACTTTGTATCAGCAAGCAGTACCTGCGGCAGACCAATCTCTTAAAATGTTGACATTCAGGTTATTAGTTGAAGGAGACAGGAGTAAGAGCGCGGAAACTGTATCATAGGCAGCCTTAATAGCCGGTCGAAGCAGTCAAAGAGGAGGAGGTTACCAGAAGAACTCAGGACACCAGAAGACAGGCAACCCACAGACAAGCAGAGTCAACAGTAGCAGCAACGAAAATAATATGTGTTATGTATGTGGTAAAGTCGGACATTACAAAAATGAGTGTAGGCAAAAAAAATGCAACTATGACACTTATATAAACACTGTAGAGTGCGGTTACAGAAAAATCAGAGTAGTAGAGATAGTCAGTTACCTAATGCGTATGTGGTGGAGATTGTGAATGGATGGATTATGGATACAGGTGCAAGCGAGCACATGTGTGCACAGAGAGAATATTTCACAGAATTCAGCGAAAAAAAATTAAAGGTGAGTGGTATAGGAAAAGTAGAGTTTTATACCCCAAATATTGACCAAGGGCCTTCAGTGCTACTTACTGTACTTTATGTGCCAGATTTGGCCGTCAATCTCTTCTCAGTAGTGTGCGCGATTGATAAGGGCTATACTATGATGTCTACAAAAACAGGATGTAAATTTACCAAAGATGGTAGAGTTACATGTACTGTAACCAGAGCAGGTAATCTTCAAAACGTTGAATCAGTAGCATCTGTAGCTGTTTCAAATTTAAGTGAATGGGATGAGCGATTAGCTCACCAAAATCTCAGTCATACAAAAAAAGTTTTGAATTCTAACAATTTGCAATATAAAGAGTCAACTGATGAGCAATGTATCCCATGTATTATGGGGAAACAACACAGAGAATCATTCAGTACAAGTGGCAACCAATGTACTTATCCTGGAGAGCTAAATCATATGGATCTTTGTGGGCCTATGGAAGTAGAGTCATTAGGGGGGGTCTAAATACTTTTTGCTAATGAAAGACGATTACAGTAGTTTCAGGTTTGTTAATTTTATAAAGAATAAATGGAAGACGAAGGCTTGTATTGAAAAGTTCCTAAGGGCCCTCGCCCACGGCGACTTTTTGTAGCGATGCAGTAGCAATGCTGTCGCGCGTTCGCATCGATACAGTCGCGATGCGGGCACTAGTTGTGTGCCCTCGCCCACCGTAAACACGATTCAGTCGCGATGCAAACGCGATACCGTCGCGCTTCTGTCGCGATGCAAATGCGATTCAGTAACGGAATCAAAATGCCTGCGATCGCTACAGTTGCAAGATGGACTACGTTGGACCGATGGACAACAGAACACTCGATCTCTCTGTGTTGCACTACTCATGCGCCACCCTTCCTCTGTTCTCCTCCCGATGTCTTCCGATACGCTCGCGCGTTTGCATCGATACAGTCGCGATGCTGTAGCGCGTTAGTAGCGCATTGGCATCGCTTCTGCAGCGCGTTGCAAATGCGACTAAAGCGCGTTCGTAGCGACGCTGTTGCGCGTTTACGACACGCGCGACAGCATCACTACAAAAAGTCGCCGTGGGCGAGGGGCCTAAATTTCTTTGAGCATAAAGTTTAAGCTATGAGGTCAGATAACGGGCAAGAATTTATTAACAGAGAGGTTAAAAATCTGTTTGACAGAATGGGTATTACACACCAAACTTCAGTCAACTACACACCAGAGCAGAATGGTCAAGCAGAACGTGGAATGCGCACAATCGTGGAATTAGCGAGAACAATGTTTCAAGCAAAAGAGCTCGACAAATGTTTCTGGGTGGAGGCGGTGACTATGGCGGTTTTCACTATAAACAGAACAGGCCCAAGCAAAATATCAGGAAAGACACCTTTCCAGCTTATGTTCCAGAAAGACTTTGATATGAACATACTGAGAACATTCGGCTCAGATGTATACATACACATTCCTAAACTGAGACGGTTAAAGTGGGACGCAAAGAGCAGGAAAGGAATCTTTGTAGGCTATGGAATTGATTGCAAGGGTTATAGAGTATGGATGCCTGGCTCAATGCAAATTGAAACAAAAAGAGATGTAATATTTGTAAAAGGCGATATGAAAATAGAAGTAAATAAACGACAAGCAGCTATAGGAAACAAAAATTTTGAAAGAGAGGAAGAAGATGAGAGAGTAGAGAATAAAATCACAGAAAAAAGAAGAGATGCAGAAGACAGAGAGGACAGAGAAAATAGAAAAGGAGAAAGTTTTACAGAAGAACTATACAGGGAACAGTACAGAGAGAAGAACACCAACTTAATGAAGAAAGTGGATACACAGAAGAAAAAGAAGTTACAGTAGATATTCTAGATACTGAAAATAGAAGAGCAGGCACTAGTACAGACAGAAACAGAAGAGAATCTGTTAGAGAAGATGAGTTACAGTTTTATTATATAGACGTTTGAGAAGAAATCCAAGAAGCCGAGCCAAATGATGGTGAAAGAAGAACAAGAACAAGAGTCACGAGAAGACTACTATACTAAAGTGAAAACTTGAAAATACCATAAAAGAAAAATTTTGAGATGACACAATTAAATTGAAATTAATCTATAATGTTCAGGAAGACAAGCCAATTTTGCTAGGGTATTCAGATGCGGATTGGGCAGGAGATAAAGGAGACAGAAAGTCTACTTCGGCTATGTAATGCAGATTTTTGGCTGTACTGTATCTTATAGTTCTAGTAAACAACAATGTGTTTCTTTATCTACAACTGAATCAGAATATATAGCTTTAGGAAGGGTTGCTGGATAAGAAACATAGATACTGGAGATAGGCCTTGACTTCCACAAGATAGTTTTACTGGTTGATAATCAGTCTGCTATTATTATAGCGAAAAATCCTGAAAAACATAGTCGAGTAAAGCATATTGACATAAAATATCATTTCATCAGAAGCAGTGTTTGAAAAGATTTTAGATTTAAAGTATATACCTACTGATGAACAGGTCGCTGATATTTTTACAAAAGGTTTAAGTAAAGTAGTAGTTGAGTTTTTCAATAAAATGAAACTATTAAATTAAACTTATAACTGCTTCTAAGATTTTTCAAATGCGTGAAATAAAATCAATTTGCATAAGCAGCCTATTACATCCCACTGTAGGGCACAGGCCTCCTCTTAGGGAGAGAGTATGGGCTTAATCACCACGCGTGCCCACCGCGGATTGGCGATTTTTCAATTTAGTTTTGGTAAAAGTTAATGTATTTCTGTTAGTTAAATAAAATGAAAACTTATTTGTAAGGTAGCAGATGTGCATTAATATATTTGTTTGTTGTAGGTAATGTTTATATTTGAACCTTTAAATGATTTATGTTTTCATTGAGGAAGGGTGTTGAATGAGCAATGAAAACTTATTTGTTAATCTGTGAGTGTTGAAAAAACAAACTATGAGTCTATGATTATTGTTTAATTTTTTTTTATTCAAGATGTCTTTCTTCCAAATTGTTGCACCGCTATACTGAGTATTTAATACAGTCTTTTTCACTGCAAAGCTGCTGTTTCACCCATAAACCTCAACACGATCGAAAAATCGTTTATCATTGTTGAAGTGATATTGTAGCTATTTTGCTTTGTTTCTTAGTAAATAAGTGGTTTACCTAATTATTTACACGTTGTAATAGGGTAAATAAAATTGTTACTGATCGTGAAATGGCAAAGATTAAATCACGCGGAAGGTTAATGCTAGATTTACTTGAAAATGAAATCAGCAGTCCTGACGTGTTACGAGAGTCTAAAGGTAATACCATATCACTTTTCTATACTTTTGTAATATCAATAATATATTAATTACAATCTTCTGGAATTTATCACAAAAGACGGCTGATACCTACAGATTTTTGTTGGTATAAAGGTACAAATGTATGTTGCAAAGACCCTAGGATAGGTAAGTGTACTTACGAGGGTCATTCAATAAATACTTAGCCTACAAAAAGTAAACGAAAATTTTGGAAAAGTGGCAATTTATTATTCAACATTAGTCTCCTTTTAGTTCGATACACTTAGCCCAGCGAAGCTCCAACTTTTTTAACCCGTCCGAAAAATAGTTTTTGTCAAACTCTGCAAAATAGGCCTCCGTGGCGGCGGTGGCGTCCTCATTTGATCCATATCTATTCTCGGCGAGAGATTTTTTCAGATTAGGAAACAGAAAGAAGTCACAAGGGGCCAAATCTGGAGAATACGGTGGATGGGGCAGCAATTCGTAGCGTAATTCGACCAATTTGGCCATGGAAACGGCAGACGTGTGAACCGGTGCGTTGTCGTGGTGAAACAGCACTTTTTTCTTCGCCAGATGGGGTCGTTTTTTCTTTAATTCGGCGTCGAATCGGCCCAATAAATCGGCATAGTAAAGCCCTGTAATTGTTTTACCCTTCTCGAGGTAATCGATGTAGATCACACCTTGTGAATCCCAGAAAACGGTGGCCATAACTTTTCCGGCCGATTTTACAGTTTTCACCTTCTCTGGAGCACGTTCCCCGGTCTGGATCCATTGTTTTGATTGCTCCTTGGTCTCTAGTGTGTACCAGTGGATCCAAGTTTCATTGACGGTCACAAAACGACGCAAAAACTCCGCTGGATTCCGCTTAAACACGTCTCCGATGGACTCACGACGGTTGCACTTGTTTTCCGGTGTGAGTAAACGCGGCACCCATCGCGCCGACAGCTTTCTCATGCCGAGTTCCTCGTGAAGAATATGATGCACTGTTCCTTCTGAAATGCCTACAGTCTCAGCTAGTCGAACCTTCAATCAGCGATCTGCCAATACGAGATCATGTATTTTTTAATGTTGTCCTCCGTAGCAGCTGTTTTCGGTGCCACCTGGACGTGGTTCATCAAAAACCGACGTACGGCCACGTGCAAACTCGTTGAACCAATTCTTGACGGTGGCCATCGATGGAGAAGAGTCACCGTACACAGCATCCAAGCGCTCTTTGATTTCGATGCGCGTTTTCCCTTCCAAAAATAGGAATCGAATCACCGAACGATATTGCTCTTTTTCCATTTTTGTAAAACCGATCGATACGTTCGCTTCTATAAGTTGTCAAATTAAAACAAATGAAGGGATTAGAATGAAAATTTGAAAAAAGAATTTAAAAAGAATGTGGAATGAAAGAAAAAGCAAAACAAATAAAAAGGTAATGGTAACTGTTTGGTGGTCTCAGCATGGTGTTATTCACTATAGTTTTCTCCGATCTGGTCAAGCAATAACGGCAGATGTCTATTGTGCCGAACTCCGAACCATGTTGACAAAACTAGCAGTAAAACAGCCCCGACTCATGAATCGATCTTCACCATTATTGCTCCACGACAACGCGAGACCTCACACAGCACGAGAAACCATTTTGACCCTTCAGGAACTGCAGTTAGAAACCATTCGTCATCCTCCGTATTCACCAGACCTTGCTCCAACGGACTACCATTTTTTTCGTGATTTGGACAATTATCTACGTGACAAGAAGTTTTCTTCCCAAGAGGCAGTACAAAATGCTTTCACACAGTTTGTGCAGTCTAGATCGTCGGAGTTCTATCGCAAAGGCATTGATGACCTTCCCATTAGATGGCAGCAATGTATAGATAATAATGGCAACTATTTTGATTAAATAAATTTGTTAAAAATTTAAAAAATAAACAATTTAGATTTTCAGTACAAATCGGCAATTTCATACTTTAACCCCTAATATTTAGGTTTCTGGTTTTGGGGATTATGAGTTATGTTTAAATTCAACAATAATAATTATAATAAACTGGTATATTTATGTCTGGTCTCTATCTTGACTGTCAGAGTAGTAATATGATTAATAATAATATATGGTTTTGTGAACAGTATCTACTAATTAAGAAAGTTTGTTGATTGTTTCATTCATGATTGTTTGATATACATCATTCTATTAAAACTATTCTTACTTATTCTATTCTATTAAAACTGATCTAACTGATAAGTTTCATTCCGGACCCGTGGCACCCCTAGAAGATACCCCTGGGGGTGCCACGGGAACTTTGATTCGGACCCGTGGCACCCCTAGATCAATTAGTGCTGTGCAAATTGAAGTCTAAACTTGTGACAATATATGCCTACCTACCTTATAGTATAATATATGATAAATAAATTAAAAAAATAATTTATTGTTGTTTTTTTGTATTTATCGTTCGTTCGTTATACAATGTACTTAGACGGAACTCCTTGTTGAAACTGCAAAATCAAAAAAAATCAAATGTGACACTCGATATGTTTCTATTGTTTTAAAAATGTATTATCAGCTATCAAGGTGACATGCAGAGAGAAGATCGAAGTTCTTATTACCTATTAATATCGGTATTAATCAGTATTTAGAGATTTTTTTAACAATTAATGTAGAAATGGAAGTAGAGGACCTAAATTTCATAAAAATACACGGTGGAACAGTCCTCTTGCATAATAAACACAGATTTCATAAAAAGAAAGATTACAAGAACGGTACGTCTGCGTGGCGTTGTTCAACATATAAAAATCAAAATGTAATGGATCTTTAACTATTGATATGGTAAGGTTACTTCAATATTAAAAAATGTGTGCTCACCTGGGGCTCACACTGAAAAACGTAGTTTCCGCGAGTAATATAAAATAACAATGATATATGTATTTTTTTTAGGAAAGAAAAGTCGTATTAAAGAGTACTGATCATGAAGTCACATGCAAAGATTCTGAAATATTAATGGAAATATGCAATTACGAGAAGACGTAGTAACATCTGATGAACCAGTACAGAGATTATATGAGAAGAAAATTGTTAAAAAGAAAACAATAAATCTGACAACAGAGCCCAGAAATTTCCAGCATACGAGGGGGTGAAGCATTTCCTTTTTTCTGCCAGAAACAAGTATGCAGGAGTGTCAAAGACTGTATTCAACGAGGCAAATGAAGTTGAAGTCCCATTAAAATTTCAGGAATTTGTGCTGGCAGATTATCAAAATCCAGCTGATAATACACGAATAATAGTTTTTTGTTCCAAACAAGCCCGAAAAATGGTTCCAAACATAAAAGAATATTTTGCAGATGGTACATTTCACAGTTGTCCGAGTCCATTTGTCCAGATGTATAGTTTCCAAGGAGATATGAACAGTACCATTACAAGTACTAATGCAAAGCCCTTAATTTTTGCTTTAATGACAGATCGCAAGGAGCACAATTATAACATCTTGTTAAGCCTCATTAAGTCGCAAATTCCACAATGGGAACCCATAAAAGTACATTGTGACTACGAAAAAGGAGCAATTAACGCTTTTATAAAAGTGTTTCCTAACATCACCGTAAAAGGATGTTACTATCATTGGAAGCGAAATATATGGCGAAAAGCAAAGTCTCTGGGTCACACTAAAACTAAAGCTGAAAGAAGAATTGTGGGCCTAACAGCAGTTTTACCACTTCTTCCATCTGAAAGTATTCGAGAGGCGTTTGAATATATTAAATCCGAATGTACTGTGGATATGGAAAAATTCATCAATTACATTGAAAGATTTTGGCTCAGCGTACATTCACCCGAGATTTTTAGCGTCTTTAGAGAGCGTCACAGGACGAATAACATTTTAGAAGGGTACCACTCCAAATTAAATAAATTGATCAATAAAAATACTGTTACCGTAATGCGTTTACTAAACGTATTGCAAAACATTCACAATCTGAATGCAGTGCCTAAAAAGCGGAAAAAAGCAGATATCAACAATGACGATGTAATAGTGAACATTCAATTGCAACTTCTTAACGGAGAAATAACATTAGGCCACGCATTGGAGAAATTGCGTTAAATAAATATTAAAACTGTACTAATGAGTTTTTTTGCCACTGTTTACCTCTTGTCCATCACTATTCGATTCGTGGGATCATGGGAACTAGTAAATAGACTCATGATACCCCTGGTACACCGTTCTATGGTGGGGGTGCCACGGGTCCGAATCAAAGTTCCCGTGGCACCCCCAGGGGTATCTTCTAGGGGTGCCACGGGTCCGGAATGATAAGTTTGATAATTATTTGATGATTGTATGAGAAAGAAAACATTTTTATGTTTAACATTTGAGCAACATACCTAAGATTATTGTTTTGTGATAATTATGATTATGTCTTAAGATAAGAATAGTTACCTAATAACTAATAAGATAAATTATTGTTCTTTTTTGGTGTTGGAGGATGTTGTAAATTGCTAGTTTTGAACGCATCTTGTCAAACTATTAGATAAAAAGAAAAAAACAATAAAAGTGGTCTGTGATCAACCGATAAAGTGCGATGGTTGTGTTTTCTCTCCAAAATATCCAATTTTATCAAGCCCATCCTTCAAAAAAAGACGTACAAAATATACGTCGCAACAATTATGTTATTTAATTGTTACTATTTTCAGGTAAAAATAACGCAAAAAAAAAGAAGGTAGCCTTCCTACCAAGTTATAAACACAACCGTCTTTGAGTTAGTATCAGTTGCTCGTAAACGTAACTGGTCCACGGCATCAACTTGTCCTAAAATCATCTTGACAAAATTGCAACTAGACTAAAAAGTACCTCGTCTATGAAGCAACTCGTCAAAAATCAGTTAGACAAATTATGAGGTTGCCCATGAAGTAACTGGACTCTATAGATAATCGTCTTAAAATCACCTGGACAAATTCACAATTCAGCTAAAAAGTTCTAACTCTCCTTCTTCGGCAGTCGGGTAAAATTAGGCCAAGAATCTTGTTATCAGGGACTGACTGGCCACTGACTTTGTCATCAATGTCATTTATAGGCGTTCTCTATTTGCGTCGTAGTGTTATATTATTCTATTTGTACTTGCGTGTAGTCAAAAGGGACAATAATTAACATGAAAAGTAGTGAAAAAAACGAAGAACTATATGAAACTTCTAAAATAACATTGATTCTTAGCCAAAGGGGACGTGAGTCGCTCGTGAATGCCGGATACAAATATAATTTTAATACAACTAACAAAAATGGAACAACATCATAGCGATACGTGAACAGAAATGAATATAGTTCCTCTGTAACATTAAATGTGGAAAAAAACAAAATTAAACGGGCAACCGTACATACATTGTAGCAGGAAAAATCTTGCCCAAAATCACATCGATATTGTTATGGATTCTTGCAAAAAACAGGTCTGCAAGAGCTTCCAACCAGTGAAATAAGTGTTTGGAGATGTTGTTATGCAATTAAAAGAAGAAGCGGAAGACGTGATAGATATAATACCGACTCGACATATATGTCCAAAAAGACACCTTATACCGAGCTCGAAGAAATTTTTTACGAGTAACGAAAACGAAGTTTGACAATCTCAAGAGGGCTTTCACATCATTTGCTCAAATTAGGAGGTTTTGGGCGACTAATTTTCGTATTTTAATACTAAATATTCAATTATGAAGTATTGTATCAAGAAGCACAACCTTTAATACAGGTATTTGTCAACTTAGTTTATGAAATTATGTCGTTTATTTTGTTTAATTGATAAAATACCACAGCATGTTTTGTCAAAAATACGCGCCGAGGTATCTTCAGACACGTGATTGTACTATTAGAATTTGTAAAAATTACTAGTAAAAAATACGCAGGACTGGGACATATAAATCTTATTGTAATTAATAAATCACATTTCAAATATTTTATTCACACTTGGCTAAAAAAAATCATGAAGTAGTGCGAATTTCTCCCATTTTTACCATTTCTAAACATTATTATCGATTTAAATTTGTACCATAAGGTACTAGAACTTATCCTTAACAGGAGTGTAATAAAAAAATACACATTTTTAATAAATTGCAATGGAAAATATATTTTTTACTTCCCTATATATTCTGCTGCAATCGTGCGCATCGATCAGAGTTGCGCGAAGCGCCCTTCGAGTAGGACCTACGTCACTTTTCTCGCCGATGCCGGTTACGTATTCTACGAATTTTGTGAAGCGCGTGCAACCGCGACTGATTCTTTTGATACTTTTCAAGTACTTTTCGAATTTGTTATACATTATTATTGTATACATGAATCATTTTAATTATCCTTCATGATGTTTTCAGCAATGGGACGAAAACATAATACGTACCGTTTTTTGTTAAAAAAAGAAAGCGTAAAAATACTGAGTCTTTACTGATTGCAAGACAAGCAAAGTACGTACCTATCGGCCCTAATCTACTTTAAAAGTTATGTAGATAGTAGTGTAGTTAGTTTAGTAGAGTATCTTCTAGTACGGTCTTTTCCGATTTTAATGGTTGTGAAGTTTTATTTTTACTATATATCAGGATAAAGGATAAAGAAAGGACCAACTAACAACAGCGTTTCCGAAATTGATATTACGAATCCATTTCCCAAGGGAGAGGAAATATAATGTATGGTAAGATTTTCGAATACCCCTTCAAATAAATGTAGAGGGACCATCTACCCTCTTGCTTTTAGTGACCACGGCCATTATAATTTCTTAAAGTTTTACTTTATTTACAGGAGAGAACATGTTGCTAATGATTCCAAACCAGAAAAAACTGATGGAGTACTGACCGTGACATCGGGAGAGAAGTCCCAAAACTCGAATTTGATTGATGTAAGCAATTTTTTTTATTTTGCTTACTAGTCCACTTTTTTATTTAAATTAAAGAAGCTGGTTAGTTAATATAATATTTTATTTTATAGAACAATGCAAATGAGTCCACTGAGTTGTTTGTGGTGGATACGGAATCTTCAAGTGCCATAATTGTAAGTAAAATAAATTCTAACTATAAGTAGTGGTGTTGTGATAAGGGTCGATGAAAAAGTACAAAACTATAATAGAGATTAAAAACTGTAAAAAGCCCACATTTATTCAGTAATGTCATATAAGAACAAATATTTTTATTTACAAAATGTTAATTACGCAGATAAAGTGCTTATAAAAGTTATTACATTTTAAATTCTATGAGACTAAGTACCTATACATATACAGGGTGGTATTTTGTAATGCCACCTGAAAGGAAAGTACTCTTAATATTGTAGACAGAAAAAAGTACTCAAAGAAAACATTCCTGTATTTTTGAAAAGAAAGAAAACTTGTTCTATTTAGATAGTACAGAAATAAAATATTTACTAGTAGGTAAAGTGTTTCATTTAGTTTAAATTTTTACCACCTGTAAATATGTATATGTTATTAATTATCAGTGTGCACAGTGGCACGGACGATGACCCCCATAATGGCGGGAAATCGTACTACCGATTCATAGAGTATAGGCACAGCTGTTAGCTGTCTGAGCCATCACAGATTAGCACTGGTCAGGCGTTTACACACAAAGGATTACTCATCCCCCGACATATATGATTGAGTACTTCCTGTTTTTATCCATCCGAAATAAATCACGTCGGAGAAAAGTATCAAAAAACTTTCTTCATAGTCGAACTATACACCCGACGCGCGGCATTGTGCCCCGGCGCTCAAGGTCATGACTCATCGGCAGTGCAATGAGTGAATTTACCTAAACTTGCGGTGCGCGATTTTGTGAAACGCCTCTTAATACCAGAAATAATAGCCAATGATTTCCTTGTCTACAGTGACGGAGACAACAATAATAAAATTCTGGTTTTTTCTACACTACTAAGGGCCGATTTCGCCAATGACGAGTAGTGCTTATTCGAGAATAAATAGTCTTTTTACTCGAGAGTACGCTACTTTTACGTTTCACCAATGATAAATCTAGGTTTAAATTTCTTACTCGGGCATAAGTAGTTATACGGCCATTCGGGGCGGAGTAAGCTACAAACCTGAAGGTTAAAAATGGCGTCACAGTATCAGTTGTTCAGTGCATTCATTTAATTTGACATTTGTTTGGCTACTTTTGGACAACACTTCATAACAGGGCAGTGTTAAAAAATGGCTCAACGTTTAGGAGCCTTGATCGAGGATACTGATAGCGATGACGATTTACCTCGTCCAAGATGGTACAAAGAAAGGCAGAATTACCTCGATGATTACGATGACTTAGATTTTGCTCTGAGATTCCGCTTGTCGAAGGACTCAGTTCTAGATTTGCTTTCACAAATTGAACCACAACTAGAGTACTTAACAAATCGGTGAGTCTCGGTTTCTGTGATACACATTATGTATACATTTAACATTTTGCATACCTAGTAAGCCTTTCCCCTAACTTTATTTACCTAACATACCATGTGTTTACTTTCAGTAATTACTCAGTATCTCCTATAAATCAACTGTTGGCTACATTAAGATTTTATGCCACGAACAGTACGCAGATGGCTATAGGTGATTACAGTGGCATGAGTACACCCACTGCAAACAGAATTATACATCAAGTGAGTGCAGCAATAGCTTCACTTCATTCTAAATACATACAGTTTCCTGAAACACCCGAAGCAATCAGAAGAGAACAAGATAGTTTCTATCAGATAGCACGGTTTCCAAGAGCTGTTGGCGCTATGGATTGCACACATATCCGCATTAGTTCTCCTGGTGGTGATGATGCAGAAATATTCAGAAATAGAAAAGGCTATTTTTCTATTAATACTCAGACTATTGTGAACACTAACTTGGAAATCATGGACATAGTTGCCAGATGGCCAGGTTCAGCACATGACAGTACAATTTTTAATAACTGCTGTAGAAGAGCAAAATTTGAATCTGGTTGTTATAGAAATGCTGTGCTATTAGTAGATGGGGGTTACGCATCTACGTCATATATGATGCCTCCTTTAGATAATCCTGGAACTCCAGCGGAACAACTTTATAATGAGTCGCAAATAAGGTCACGTAACCCTGTAGAAAGAACATATGGAGTATGGAAGAGGCGCTTTCCTGTCTTAGCACTAGGCATGCGCACAAAATTAAACAAGTCAATGATAATTATCATAGCAACTGCAGTGCTTCACAATATGTTGCGGCAGAGAGGAGAAAAGTTGCCACCTGACGATCCTGAACTTCAGCTGCCAGCTGCTTGGGACAATTTACTAAGACAAAGCCAGATGAACCAGGGTCGACAGAATGTCTTCAGAATGGGCAATGTCAGAGATTCCTTTGTAAATGATTACTTCCAAAGTCTTTTGTAAATACTTTGCGACAGGTAAATTTAATGTGGTGTTGAGTTTCAATAAAATAGTTTTTTATAGGTAAACAATCAACTTTATTTAATTAATTTTCTTTTTTTGCATTCTCAGTTTTAGCAACATTGCTCTTGTTTTAATTTTGTTTTGTTTAAGCAGTTCCTCCTGAATCTGCATTTGAATATTATGGAGCCTTTTTCCTTCTTCCCTCTCTTCACTTGCATGCTTCATCTGCATTACAATGGCCTCCACCTTTTTTTCCCCCAAACCTCCCATTTTTACTACTGCAGGATGGGGCCGTCTTCTTGAGGACCATTTCTTAAATGAGGCACTCTGTAGTGCATGATTTTCTTCTATGGGGCTTCTCAATTGAGTTGAGATTGGAGTCTGCAATTTTTTGGGTGTGTAGTCACCCCAATCCTGGAAATAAAATAAAAACTATTTAAGCCTTACAAACTTAAGCCATGTGGATATTAGTTTTTATGGTAATGAGTTTTGCTAAGGGTACTCATATATTTTTATACATCGTAGATTCAGTTCTTCTTTAAAAGATAAATAAGTCTCTTATCTTAGCAGATTACTTATTTTTTAAAAGAATGAATATACATAAGCAGTCTACATAATATGTCCCACTGTAGTGCACAGGCCTCCGAGAGATAGTATGGGCTTAATTACCATGCATGAATGAAATATGATAATCTGCAATGTTTTACCATTGTTAACTCAGCACTCTGGGTAGATAGTGCAAGTTCATCATCTTCAGTTTCCCATGCTGGAACTGTTTCTATTACTGTAACAAAAAAAATGTGGCGTACAATATGATGAAGTGTATAGTATAAAAAGAGATAAATTAGCATGTAGGTATAATCGGATGTTACCATTTCTTTCAGCTAATTCTGGAGCAGTTTCTTGGGTATTGATTACACTTGTAGGAATACTATCAACTCCAATTAACATGTCGCTGTCAAAAGGATTGCTTAATCCAACTGCACTAATTTTGATGAGGCTCAATATCCTGGATGTCATCGGATCCTCTTTCTTCTCCTTTGGAGGCCCTCCGCCTGTAACATAGATTGATTTTAGAATGATAGATGCATTTCGAAACTTATACATTTATCGGGTATCACTGCGCTTAGATTTGATAGTCTTCTTCTTGGTCATAGCCTCATGACTAGGGGACGTCACTAAGGGTAGCTCTCGCCAGCAGTGTACTTTGATTTAATTAAATTTTATTCAAGTAAAGTATGAAAAGTAAGAAATTTCGGCTGCATTGCAACTGCTACAGTCACGGCAAATCCGAACACAATGAGACTAGTTGTATAACTTTATATGTAGTAAAACGAGAGTTTATAGTGAAACTATGCATTAGCTTGTGTAGGCTACCTGTTTTCAGGATCTCCATTCGGTCAGTTGCAGCTTCCTTCTTTGCACTTTTTTTCATACTCTCCCATTGGGCTTTAAGATTGTCGGCAGTACGATGAGTCACACTAGTTTGGGAATTATACTCGTTGCTGATTACAACCCATTCTGCTAGTTTTTCCTTCATGGATACCCCGTCTGTCTTTTTATTTTCTATTACAGAAAAATGGTCCGTAACCAACTCGATTAATAATCTTTTCTCTGAAGCCATCCAGTTGGCGGACCTTTTTCTCTTCTGTACACTCATCTTTTGATTCAGAATAAAACTTATTTCGCAAACGCAAAGAAAAACAAACAAGCACCCACACAGAAAAAAACACTAAGAACGAATGTAACGCGAGGTTCTTAAAATGTCAAAAATGACATGTCAAGCAAGGATCATCCTATTAAATAAAAACGTCTGCAATGTAACTTGCAATGTTCGCGTATTCACGATTTTTAATTTTGACGGTTATCAAACACGTTTCGTTCTTCCATTCAACATTAAGAGTAACTACGCGAGAGTAAATTTACTCTGGATTAGTATGGTGAAATACAAATGAAATAACTCGACATTAATTCTAAGAATAAATATAACCCAGGTATAGCTACACTCGAGTATCATCAAATTTACTCTGCGATGACGAAATCGGCCCTAAGTCGGAAATTCATGGAAAATGCAAATACTCGACCAGTACAATACTTTGGAGACAGCACGTTTAAGCGTGTACCAGTTCCATTTTACCAGTTTTTTTTCATTACACATGGATATTGGTAGTAACGACGAGACAACACAAATAGTACCCGTATTATACGCCTTACTTCCGAATAAATTTACCGAAACCTACGTAAGGTAATTCGAGGTGCTGAGGATTCTAAACATTGGCATTATATTGTTACGATGGTGGATAGGAGGTAAAACTTTGAACGCGTTTTTTAGTGCCTTGGAGGCGTTTTCAGCAGGCTGAAATACCGTTTCAGAGGGTCCTCTGTCACATACTAGTTTATCAAAATTTCACCCAAGTTACCATGGTTTTCAGGCGCCTGAAACATGTTTTCAGTCCGCTTCAGGCCACCCTCTATCCGAAGACGCCATAACCTGAAAAACCGTTTTCAGGCATTTTCAGGACCCCTTATGGGCCCTTGAAGTACATTTCAGTATATGACGAAATTTTCAGTAGGAGTGAAAGAGATAGCACTGTTAGAGAGGGATAGTATAGTCCAAACATTCCGGAAAGGTGTGACAGAGACATCACGATCGAGCGAGACGGCAGAACCTTCCACGACTTGATGGAGTTTTCGAGAACATCTCAAACGGTATATAAGCGGGGACGACGCGTGCTGCGAGTTCGGGAAAGCCCCTCAACCTCCCCTCTAGCCATCGCCCCATCAGCCTCCTCAAGGCCATGGGCAAACTCTTCGAGAGAGTCATCCTCACTCGTATGAGGAATCACCTCTTCCCCTCAGAGGGGCCCCCCCTCATCATCCCCCACCAATTTGGTTTTCGGGCAATTCACTCTTGCCCCCAACAAGTCCACCGCATAGTAGAGTATATTCTAGGCGGGTTTTTCCCCAGACGCGAAAAGACGGTAGCCGTCTTATTCGATGTCGCCAAGGCCTTCGATAAGGTCTGGCACGCAGGGCTCATTTTTAAGTTGTACGAGCTGGGTCTCCCCGACCGACTTGTCCGCATCTTAGCTTCCTTTCTGAAGGACCGCTCCTTCCGCTTTAGACACGAGGGCATTCTCTCTTCCCTCCGCCCCCTCAGAGCCGGGGTCCCGCAAGGCTCCGTGCTCTCCCCCCTCCTGTACATTTCGTACACAAATGACATCCCCATCCCCCGCAATGGGGTCCAACTGTCACTTTTCGCTGACGACACCGCACTCTACTGCAAGAGTCGGAAAATGTCAGTCATCCTTAATAGGCTCCAATCCGCGGTCGATGAGCTAGGTGCCTGGTTCAGGCTCTGGCGAATCGAGGTCAACCCGGAAAAGAGCACCGCGATCCGTTTCGACCACAAGGTCCGCCGCGGTCTCTCCGACCGACCTATCCGTATGTTAGGTACCGCAGTCCCCTGGCGTTCCACCGCCAAATACCTAGGTGTCACCCTGGACAGCAGACTGACATTTAGGCCTCACATCCGGAAGGTGACCCGGACCGCTAGATTCTACCTAGGCCGCCTATCCTCCATGATAGGCCGACACAGTAGGATGTCCCCTAGGAACAAGCGAACACTCTATAAGGTTTGCATTCGCCCCGTGCTGACTTACGCGGCACCCGTCTTCGCCCACGCGTCCCCCAAAGCCCTGTACGAACTTCAGAAAGTTCAAAATCTTTTCATTCGTAGAGCTCTGAACGCCCACTGGTGTGTCAGAAATGCCGACCTCCATCGGGATATGGAGATTCCAACCATACAACAATTTATTAAATCTCTTTCAGAGACTTTCTTTAGCACGGCCGAAGTGCACCCCAACCCCCTTATCCGCCAAGCAGCGGACTACACTCCCCCCACGACGAACCCCCGTTACCTGGTGCGCAGGCCCAGGAACGCCCTCGTCGACCCCCCCGATAAACTTTCATCTGACCTGGACCGCCTACTAGAGGCCCAGTCCCAGTCAGAAGTAGCCCCCGCTCCCGCCTCCGCCGGTGTCCCCACCGGCGTCCCCACCTCTCCCTCCTAGCCGCGGTCACGATGTGACGAGCAGTCCCAAGCGGACGCTCCCTTAAGGAGCTCCGCTGCGCGCCCTCCTCGGCTTCGAGGTGGGTCGCTCACGATATAGGTTTAGGGGTCCTTAGGACCAAACCAGCCCCCAGGTGGTGTTTAGTGGGTAGGCGCACTTCCTGTGAGTCCCACATTGGCAGCACGGCCGGGTCCGTGCTGTTATGCATGAGCATTCACCACCTCCCTCCCCCGTGTCCTCCGGAGGGTGCCCTTTTTAGGGCTAAAAAAAAAAAAAAAAAAAAAAATGCTGCGAGTTAGTTTTATTTTGGAAGCGGAAGCGAAATGAAGTAGAAGCGAAGGAAGAAGTACTACGAGTATTATCGGATCAGTGCAGTGTGATTAAAAGTGTTTGTTTTGAGAAAAGTGTTGTGAAGTTGAGATATAAGGTGCAATTAAAACAATTGGAAGAAGGTACAATTTCTGCACATGAATTTTTGATAGTTATATCTGACATAAAAATAAATTTGAATTTAGGACAAATTAACATGACACAAAAATTATAACTTTATTCATAACACAACAAAAAGAAAACTAATTGAAATAAGAAACTGGACTTAACTAATATATAAATGATAAAAATATATAAATTACATAAATTCTATATTACGAACCTGGAGGCTTACCACAAGCACTATTAGAAGTTATTTTTAAGCCTTATAAAAAACTGCCCTGCTTAATGGTACCATGAGCCATACAATCGCAGCGCTGTTAACTATAAGACGTTCACCGTCTAATCAACGCTGCTACCGTACTATAAGGTCAGTTTCGCGCGCTCGCAGCGCTGCTGAACTGTCATTCTTAGCAGTTATTTATACGTTACTCTTGAGCAGCTTTTAAAACCCTGCTAAGCGAATTATTGTTTAATTTACGTATTAAAATGAGTGATGAAGAAATTTTATGGTTTTGGAGGATGATACGTTTTTCGCAATAGGGAGGAAAAAGCGTGGCGTAAAATTATACGACTGCAGATTTAATCCATTCGAAGTTTACGACGAATTGTATTATGTTCGGAGGTATCGACTTTCTAAGGTTTTAGTCGAAAATCTGTGCGTAGACATTAGAGCTTTGTTACCGGTGCCAACGAAATCCACAGATCTATCCGTGGAGACGAAGATGAGCTCTATTCATCTATGTATTTTGTGGACAGAAAATAAACAAATATGTTATCTTATCTTATTTATAATAAAAAATAAGTTATATTTCATCATAATTCAGTCAGTCCAACTCTGCCCATTGCTGGGTATATGATCCTATATCAAGTCATAGAAACTTCTTTTTGGCTCGAACTTTAGTCGCATTTCAAATATTTGTTTTAGGTATTAAAACTCTTTCATCATAATCATCATCATCAGCCTTTTGACGCCGACTGCAAGACATAGGCCTTCCTCGTGGTTATGAAAACCATGAGGGGTTTTGCCATAATCGCCACGCTTAGCAGGCGGGTTGGCGATCGCAATATGCGGTTGGAATCTCAGGAAGACGCTGCTGCCCGTCTCCTAGTAATTTATAACCTCGTAGGTTTAGGATTGCTGAAAGTAGTCTGAACCGACACACCGCGACACCACTTCATTTCCTTCAATTCGTAGTTTAGCAAAAACCTTTTTTATCAATTCAAAAACTTCTTCAAACATATTTTGACGTAAACAAAAATAACTTTCGAGACACGTTAAAAAACGTAATTTTTAAGTAATGTAGAACTTAAGACAAAATTTTTATTCCACAGCAGTTTTTTTTTATTTTTCCATAATTTGTTATGTAACTTGTGAGCAGTGCTGCTACAAATGTTTTTTTATTACATTTTTCACAATCAAAATGTTTTATTTTTATTTCGTAATAAAAACGGTATTTACCGGCAAATTATCATATTTGGTTTTCGAACGCACGCAACATTTAAGGCAAACAGGCCAGAGACAACCTTTTTTTTTTAGCAGGTTTAAAAAAAAAAAACTAAAGTTCGAGCCAAAAAGAAGTTTCTATGACTTGATATAGGATCATATACCCAGCAATGGGCAGAGTTGGACTGACTGAATTATGATGAAATATAACTTATTTTTTATTATAAATAAGATAAGATAACAGTGATCTGTCAGGATCTTAGCAAGTGGCAGTCCCTGGTCTCTGCCTACAGGCGTGAGTTTATGTTATGTTATGTTTATAAGATAACATATTTGTTTATTTTCTGTCACAAAATACATAGAGGAATAGAGCTCATCTTCGTCTCCACGGATAAATCTGTGGATTTCGTTGGCACCGGTAACAAAGCTCTAATGTCTACGCACAGCTTTTCCACTAAAACCTTAGAAAGTCGATACCTCCGAACAATACAATACAATTCGTCGTAAACTTCGAATGGATTAATCTGCAGTCGTATAATTTTACGCCACGCTTTTTCCTCACTATTGCGAAAAACGTATCATCCTCCAAAACCATACAATTTCTTCATCACTCATTTTAATACGTAAATTAAACAATAATTCGCTTAGCAGGGTTTTAAAAGCTGCTCAAGAGCCACGTATAAATAACTGCTAAGAATGACAGCGCGAGAATGCGAGCGCGCAAAATTGAGCTTATATATAGTACGGTAGCAGCGTTGATTAGACGGTGAACGTCTTATAGTTAACAGCGCTGCGATTGTATGGCTCATTGTACCATTAAGCAGGGCAGTTTTTTATAAGGCTTAAAAATAACTTCTAATAGTGCTTGTGGTAAGCCTCCAGGTCTTTTAGGTGCTGCGGGCTGAGGCCGTCCAGGCCGCCAGCCGACCCGTTTTTGAAAGACATCACGGCTCCTAGGACGTCCTTCTATGTGTTGATCACCGGGAAGTGGTGCTGGCGGAGGGTGTCGAGGGGAGAAGGGTGTCGAGGGGAGAAGGGTGTTTTCCCCTCAAGGTCAACAGTACTTCCGCGGAGTCGGAGGCGATTGCATCGCTGGAGAATAACATTTATACAGCGCCTTTCAGGTCCCCGTCGCTCACTTTCATTTCGACTTTTTTGAATTTATCATGGTAGGTCGTAGACTGAGCTAGGTCTGGAGTCGGTCTGGGGAAGAGTGGATGTACAATTTTGTTTGATGAGGGACGTCAGGGATGTTTTCTTTCTGTTTGCCGAGTTTATATGTAGAATTTCAGACGGAAACCTGAAGAGAGCTTCCCAGGCGCCCTTTGTGTTTTCCGAAATGATTTTTTCTATTGTAGATGAAAGTTTGTCTGCGACGCTCATGCGAGCGCTTGACGACCGGGCAGCATCTCCTGAGGGCTCCCAGCATTTTTGTTGAAATGTGCAAAGAAAACTAATTATTGAGCTAATCTGTGTGTATCAAAAACAAACTCAACTTTCCTTGTCTATGGAAAAACCGTGCTACAAAATGTCTGTCTGATTTTCGTTGCTTATAATATAGTCTTTTATTACTGCAAACTCTGCTGTTTTGCCTTTGATAGCCCATAATCCTCAACAGGTTATGGGCCCAGAGAAAAAGAAATTATAAGAAAGCAGAAATACGTTGAGTAAGTCGCGCAAAAGGAAATAGCGTGGTTCGGCGAAAAGGGGTAAAAAACAAGGTTGTAACACGCAATACGGCGTGGTTGATCAAGTGGCATCCCTGGAAGATAACATGGAGCAGAATCGCATGAATGTTATGCTAAACGGCCATAATTACACGGCCTGGAAGTTTCAGCTGGCAATAGTTTTGAGGGCTAAAAATCTATACGGCATAGTAACCGGTACGGAGATCATAAGTGTAGACAACAAAGATGGATGGTTCCAGAAAGACGGAAAAGCACAAGAAATAATCGTGACAAGAGTAGAAGAGCATGTTTTAAGTCACCTTTACGCCTGCAAGACCAGCTATGAAATGTGGGCCAAGTTACAAAGTATATATGAGCCGGCATCCACAGTCAGCATTCACTTGGTACAACAAAAATTTTTCAACTGTGCATATGAAGAGCCACTAACTTCATTTTTGTCAAAAATAAATGAAATCACAAGCCAATGCCGCACAATGGGTCAAAACATAGAGGATAGAATGGTAATAACAAAGATTTTACTCGCATTACCCGACAAGTACAGGCATTTCGTATCGGCCTGGGAATCTGTGCCAGAGGCTGATCAAACACTTAAAAGGTTAACGTCCAGACTTTTAATTGAAGAAGAAAGGAGCAGAAGTGCGGATGCTATATCATCATCAGCCCTAGTAGCTAGTCGAGGCGGAGGAAGCAGCCAGAAAAGCGGAGGATACCAAAGAAGTTCAGGAGGATATCAGAAGACCTCGGACAATCCACAGAGGAGCGGACTAAGGAATCAAAATAGCGGCAATGAAAATAATAAGTGCTTTGTGTGTGGTAAAGTCGGACATTACAAAAGTGAGTGTAGACTAAGAAAATGCAATTATTGTAACAAGACTGGACATCTATATAAAGACTGTAGAATGCGGTTACAGAAAAATCAGGGAAGTAGAGATAGGCAGTTACCCAGTGCATATGTAGCAGAGATAGCAGAAGGATGGATTATGGATACAGGCGCAAGCGAGCATATGTGTGCACAGAGGAAATACTTTTCTGATTATAAAGACCTATCAACTGAAAGGTATGTAACTATTGGTGACGGTAGAAAACTCAAGGTATGTGGTGTAGGGAAAGTCGAGTTTAACAGTTTTGACCAAGCACCTTCAGTTTTGCTTAATGTTCTCTATGTGCCAGATTTAACTGTTAATCTTTTCTCAGTGGTGTGTGCCATCGATAAAGGCTACACAATGATGTCTACAAAAACTGGCTGTAAATTCAGTATAAATGGAAAAGTTACATGTACTGCCACCAGAGTGGGTAATCTCTATTTAATGGACTTTCAATTTCAAAAATGCCAGTCAATAGCTTTGTCAACTTTGAGTGAATGGCATGAGCGACTCGCTCATCAAAATTTTAATCATACAAAAAGAGTGTTAAATTCAAATAATTTGCCATACAAAGGGTCAGCTGATGAGCAATGTATTGCTTGCATTAAGGGGAAACAACACAGGGAGTCATTCGGTAAAAGTGACAGCCAATGTACCTATCCTGGGGAGCTAATACATATGGATCTTTGTGGGCCTATGGAAGTAGAGTCATTAGGGGGTTCAAAATATTTTTTGCTGTTGAAAGATGATTATAGTAGTTTCAGATTTGTTTATTTCTTAAAAAATAAATGGGAAACAAAGCTTTGTATTGAAAAATTTCTAACTTTCTTTGAGTATAAAGTTGAAGCGGTACGGTCAGACAACGGAAAAGAGTTTGTGAATAGAGAAGTTAAAAGTTTGTTTGACAGGATGGGCATAATACACCAAACTACAGTAAGCTACACACCTGAGCAAAATGGACGAGCAGAACGCGACATGCGCACCATTGTGGAGTCAGCAAGAACCATGTTACAAGCAAAGGACCTCGATAAAAGATTCTGGGCAGAGGCTGTAAGTACAGCTGT
Organism: Yponomeuta evonymella; assembly: GCA_963969515.1. Taxonomy (NCBI): domain Eukaryota; kingdom Metazoa; phylum Arthropoda; class Insecta; order Lepidoptera; family Yponomeutidae; genus Yponomeuta; species Yponomeuta evonymella. The sequence continues at coordinate 6,679,143 of OZ018359.1, forward strand.
TTTTACAATAAATAGGACAGGCCCAAGCAAGATATCAGGCAAGTCGCCTTTCCAATTGATGTTTCAGAAGGACTTCGATATTAACACACTAAGGACATTTGGCTCTGAAGTGTACATACATATACCTAAACAGAGGCGATTAAAGTGGGATGCGAAAAGCAGAAAAGGACTTCTCGTGGGCTATAGTACTGATTGTAAGGGTTATAGAGTATGGATGCCAGACGTTAGACAGGTGGAAACTAAAAGAGACGTCATCTTTATAGGAAGTGACAAGATAATAGAAGAACAGGAAAATCGTACAGATATAGAGAACAGAGGTTATGAAAAAGAAGAGGAAGAAGAAACAGAATCTGCAGAGGAAATAATACATGCAGAAGAAAGAAGACTTATTGAAGAAAGAGGGCATATAGAAGAGCGACGATCTGAGGGAAGTGGACATACAGAAGAAAAAGAAGATACAGAAGAAAAAGGAGATACGGAAGAAAAACGTCCAACAGAAAAGAAGATACATACAGAAGACGAACAAAATGCAGATGAGGAAATAAATACAGAAAAGAGAAGATCTAAAAGGACAGACGAAAGTATTGAAATAGAAGAAAGAGACCGTATCCAGGAAGACGAGCAGCAGTTTTATGATATAGAAGATGAAAAAATCCAAGAAGAAGATGTGACAGATGAAGGAGAAAGAAGAACAAGAACAAGAATTGTGACAAGACCGAAAAGGTTTGACGACTACTATATGAATTTTATAGCTGTTGAAGAAGAACAATTATCATATATTGAAGCTTTAAAGAGTGGTGATGCCAAAAGATGGAAGAAAGCCATAGAAGATGAGCTAAAAGCCTTAAAGGAAAATAACACTTGGATTGAAACAGACTTACCTCCAGACAAGAAGACCATAGAAGCAAAATGGGTATTTAGAGTGAAAAAAGGAGAAAAAGGACAGCAATCATTCAAAGCTAGACTGGTAGCCAGAGGATTTCAACAGGAAGATTATTTTGATCACTCTGAGATTTATGCACCAGTGGCAAAATTACCGACAGTAAGAATACTTCTTGCAGTAGCAAATAAATATAACCTAAGAATGGACCAGATGGATGTGAAAAGTGCTTTTTTATATGGCGACATTGAAGAAGAAGTTTATCTGAGAATACCAGAAGGCCTAGAAGACAATGGAAAAGTATTAAAGTTACAGAAGTCACTATACGGACTCAAAAAGTCTCCGAAGATGTGGAATGAAAAATTTAATGACTGTTTGATACAGGAAGGGTTTTCTAGAAGCAAGTCTGACTACTGCTTGTACTACAAGGAAGGAAAGAAGTTCTATGTATTGGTTTATGTAGATGACTTAATTTTAATAAGTGAAGATGAGGATGAATTACAAAAGTTGAAAACAACATTAAAGACAAATTTTGAAATGAAGGACATAGGAAAGGTCTTTAAATACTTAGGAATTAATATAAATAAAAGAGAAGGAATACTAGAGCTTGATCAAAAAGAATATTTGGAAGAGATATTAATTAAATATAATATGAAAAATTGTAAGCCAGCCGCAACACCAATTGAAGTTGGATTGGAAATACTACCGAAATCAGCAAATGATAAGGAATTAACAAAAAGGTGTAGAAGATTGATTGGTTGCCTGATGTATGCGATGCTAGGTACAAGGCCAGATATATGTTTTGCTGTAAGCTTTCTCAGCAGATATCAAGCAAATGCAAATGAACAATTATGGAAAGCACTAAAAAGAGTTCTGCGTTACATTAAAGGGACAATTAACTTAAAACTAACTTATAATTCTCATAAAGACATGCCTATACTGCTAGGTTATACGGATGCAGATTGGGGAGGAGATAAAAAGGATAGAAAGTCTACTTCTGGTTATATAATGCAAGTATTTGGTTGTACTGTGTCTTGGAGTTCTAGTAAACAACAATGTGTTTCTTTGTCTACAACAGAATCCGAATATATTGCTTTAGGCAAAGGTGCATCAGAGGGTTGCTGGATAAGGAACCTGTTACAGGAAATAGGCATTGGTTGTAACAAGCTAGTCTTATTAGTTGATAATCAGTCAGCCATTTGTATTGCAAAAAATCCTGAAAAACATAGTCGAGTAAAGCATATTGATATTAAATATCACTTTATTAGAAGTAAAGTGTGTGATAAAATTTTAGAATTAAATTATATCCCTACAGATGAACAGGTTGCTGACATTTGTACAAAAGGCTTAAATAAAGTAGCATTTGAAAATCTTCTCAATAAAATTAAACTTTTATAGGACTGATTGTATGTGACTGATTTTTGTAATAAAAGTTTTATTTTTTTATTTTAGCTTAACTTAGTTAAAATGTCTGAAGAATTCAGTTATATTATAATATAAGGTAGCAGATGTGTCTCTTAAATATTGTTTTCTGTTTTTGTTACATAGATGCTTTTGATGCTGAGATTATTTGAAATATTTTTTTTTGTTTTAGTTTTCATTGAGGAAGGGTGTTGAAATGTGCAAAGAAAACTAATTATTGAGCTAATCTGTGTGTATCAAAAACAAACTCAACTTTCCTTGTCTATGGAAAAACCGTGCTACAAAATGTCTGTCTGATTTTCGTTGCTTATAATATAGTCTTTTATTACTGCAAACTCTGCTGTTTTGCCTTTGATAGCCCATAATCCTCAACAATTTTCCAAAGTGGCTCATCCTGGGAGCCCTGGCTGTTAAAAGCCCGGTCGTTGGGTAGGACATTCTGAATGGGTCTGTCAGTTGGTCTGTTTTTGTGAATTTTTCCTACATGAATGTTTAGGACTTTTTGGTTTTTGAAGAGGCGCGCCTGTGGGCAAAGTGGGCACTGCACAAATGTTATTGGTTCACTACTGGCGGCGGGCGCATGGGACAGGCCAGCGGGCTGCGACATGTGTGATCGTAGTAAAAAGTAGGGCTTAAAACACTTACGCTAATAATATTAAACTTAAAACAAAACACTTAACAATACAATACCTAACAACACAAAACAATAATAAATCGCCAATCTCCAAAACGAAACAGTACACAAAGAAGAAAATTAAAATGAATGTTTGTAAATAAATTATGGTGATCGCGATGACGTTCATAATTTCGTATGACGTGGAGATGGCAGGTTGACGGGTTGCTCAGGCAGGCCGCCGTGGCAACGCCGGGCTGTTTGTTGTTACGGCGCCGCTTGTCAGCGGGCTGTCGCCGTCACAAAACTTGAACTTCGTCAGCTGATTTTTGACGGAGCCCCGCGACAGCGGCTCTCGTCTACACTTGCCCGGCTACTTGGCACGCTGGCGGTGCTATTTATTTATTGCTACGAAACAGTATTAATAAAGTAGAGAAGTTTTCAGAAAGTACGCTCCCGTGTAGGTAAGTATAGGTACTTAAAATATTTCTACGTTTCCTCAACTAAACTTCACCGAATAAGTCTGAATTTTACCTCAGAATTTCAAATTTTTACTCATTTACAGTCATACCTCTTAATCTGAACGCTCGGGTACGATTGAAACAGGATTAATGTTACCCGACACGCATTTAAGACGAGTTGCTTCACGGGCGACTAACTATGTAGATCACTTGTTTTTTAAGACGAGTTGCTTGACAGGCGACCAACTATTTAGACCAATCACATTTAAGTCGAATAGATGATAGGCCAGTAGACAAAATAATTTTCTGACGAGCCACTTCGCCACAATTACAGGTTGGGCAATTATATTACAAAAGGAAACTAAAAACTTACAATTTTACCATATACAACCTGGGTACTGGTGTAGCTACTAACTATATATGGCATGAGACAGATGGTACCAAAGGTGCATCAGAAGTTGCGTCATGTATCTGGAATCTTCTTTCCGAACTACCGCTCGAAGTAACAGGATTTACATTTTACTCCGACACAGCTGGAGGTCAAAACAGAAACTCAATTTTATCTGCCATGTTTCTAAGAGTAGTGTCAACATTTCAGAACTTAAAAATAATTAACCAAAAATACATGGAATCCGGACATTCCGAGATGGAATGCGACAGCTTTCATGCATCTATTGAAACGAGGGGCAATAAAATTTATATATTCGTTCCTGATTGTTGGTACGCTATAGCCAGAACTGCAAAGACTACTAAGCCGCCTTACGTTGTAAAAGAAATGGATTTACAAAGTTTATGGACTTCAAGCCATACAGTCAGAAGTTAATTAGAAACAAAAACAAAGCCGAAGATAGTATTTTAAAATGGCTAGATGTAAAATGGTTTCAGTATAGGAAAGGTGACCCAACATATATTTACTTCAAATATCAACTAAGTACTATTGAGTTCGCATGTATTTGCATTCGTCTCAGGTCTACCCGAAACGATGAAGATATAATAGGAAGCAGAGTTTCCTCGCTTTACCAGTCAAAATTAAGCATTGATGAAAAAAGGTAAAAGATCTGAAGGACCTATGTTTAAAGGGTTACCTTCAATATATCATAACTACTATCTAACCTTACAGTCTTCCAACAATGCTAACGATAATATCCTCGAGTCAGATTTGCTTTTATATTTGCTGAAAGATTAAGGCTGGATCACAGATTTGATAAGAATGAAAAAATAGCTGGCTGAGTTTGGTTAAAAGGATTTAGAGAAAGCAAACCTCAAGTCTCACTCAGAGCTCCAGAGCCGACGTCTGCAGCGAGGGCAAAGGCATTCAATAAACCTCAAGTAATAAGGGATTTTTCTCTTTTGGAAAAAGCAGTGACCGAAAATTAAATACAGTCACATTGAATTTACAATACGGACGCGTCTGGACTGAATACTTTTCAATAGCCCCCAAAAGTCTTGGCATCCAAAGGAAAAGAACAAGTCGGTTCTGTCACTAGTGATGAACTGGGTCAACATTTCACAGTTGTTGTCGGTGTTAATGCCATCGGAATTTTTTTCCACCCGCAATTTCTTCGTAGAAAAAATCACAAAGCCTGCCGAGCCGATTGCTAGTAGTTCATGACAGACCCAGCAAAACCAGGATGAATCAAATTCCTTAGAATCAACTGACGCAGAAGAACAACTGACATATTTAGAAGCTGGTGGCTCTTGTTGACTATTGCATTCTTGACATAATACCACATCACTACGGTTAAGTTTTATACTAGTGGCAATGGCAACACTGCTTCCGTTGTCATTCTTCTCTTCAATCAAAAAACCTTATTGTTTATGTCACGTCTGTGTTCGTTTAATCTAATGTTTTCTGTCTAATCATACGCAATATATTATACTGCAATTCTTGAGGAATTATAGAAGATATATTGGAGAAAGCCACACTTTTATTTTTGGGTCACCGGTCCTTTCCTGCAAGACTGCGCCTTCCACTATCTCTGCCTCTCTACGCTCAACAAAGGTTACGGACCCAGAGGCACATTGCAGGAAATACAAGAAACCAACGACTGGTGCTTATTATTCGTGTGAGTGGCTTCATTTATATTGCGTTTAAAGAGCTTCGGTGACGAGATTTATTGTCCTGGTTGGACGGCCAATCATAACCTAAAATGGCACCTACTAATACTCAAGGTAGCGTTGCTGAACAATCTTCTGTTCCCTTCACGTCTACGACAAACTATGTTATCAATGGAAACAGCAACATTGAGAAGCTGGAAGGAGCTCAGAATTTTTCCACATGGAAATTTGCCATGAAAAATTGCCTTGTATTGGATGGCTTGTGGAAGTGTGTCACCGGAGAAGATCTAGACGAAAACAAAAACACTAGGGCACTGGCGAGAATTTCGCTTGGCGTGAAACCAACCCTCTATCAATTGTTATATGGCATTGAGTCTCCAAAGGAAGCTTGGGAGAAACTATCTTCGGTGTACGAGGATAAAGGTCTTTTTCGTCGAGTGGGTTTGCTTCGACAGCTACATAGAATAGATTACAACTATTTTGAAAATATGACGAAGTATATTGATGCTGTATTTACCCTCGTACAACAGTTGGCGGACATTGGTAAGGCCATTGAAGACGAAGAAATTGCTGAAATATTGCTGTCTGGACTCCCACAGCACTTCGAGACTCTTGTATCGGCTCTAGAAACTGCATCTCTCACAAATAAACTTTCATCCGAGCTTGTAAGAGCGAGACTTATTCAGGAAGAATTTCGTAAGTCTGCTGCAGATGTAAATTCAAGCAGTGCGTTGGTTGCATCTACTTTTAACAAGCAGCGAAAGACGAAAATATGTCACTACTGTAAGAAACCAGGTCACCTGAAATCTCATTGTTTTAAATTGAAGCGGGACCAGAACCGAAAGAACACAAAAGATGAACAATCAATGGTGACAGTATCTACTTTTTTGGCTGCTGAACAACGAAACACCGACTTTATAATAGACAGTGGTTCTTCTTCACATATGTGCAATAATGAAAGTATAATTACTAATATGAAGAAAAATAATGTACTGATTACCTGTGCTGATAAACAAACTAAATTAGAGAGCAATGGTGTTGGAGATGTTCATGTAAGCATTAATGGTTCTGACAAGGTGATTAAGAATGTGATGTATGTTCCGCAGTTGACAGAAAATTTGCTGTCTGTGAGTAAATTATGTGAGAGAGGATTGGTTGTTATTTTTAAGGATGGTGGCTGTTTGGTATATGAAAAATGCACTTTTGATGGCGAGCCCATTTTGTCTGCTGATTTATGTAAAGGCATTTATAGAGTTAATAATATCTGTGCAAAGGAGCGGTCGATGGCTGTCCTACATGAAGTGCAGGAAGCACAGACTGCACAGTTAACTGGTGGAAATAGTGTGGATGCCAATGTATGGCATAAAAGATTAGGGCACCTTAGCTTGAAAGGAATGAAAGTCTTGAGGGAGTGTGCCGCACGTAATATTTCTTTTCAGGGTGACGACAACTTTCATCTATGTGTTGCGTGTCTAGAAGGGAAGCCTGTGGCCAAGGCCTACCCGAAAGGTCATTCTAGACGTGCGAGCCAGCCCTTAGAGCTCATTCACAGCGATGTGTGCGGCCCTATGAAGGAAACTAGTTGGGGCGGTGCAAGGTATTTATTGACTTTTACTGATGATTTTTCTAGAAAGTCTTTTGGATATCTCTTAAAGAATAAATCTGATGTTTTGACATGCTTTATAAATTTTAAAAATTTTGTTGAAAAGCAGACTGGGTTGCATATTAAGTGTTTGCGTTCTGATAATGGTGGTGAATTTTGCAGTGCAAATTTTAGGCTTTTCTTGGAGAAGGAAGGCATTTCACACCAATTGACAGTACCGTATTGTGCTCCGCAGAATGGTGTGGCTGAACGCCTTAACCGTACAATTTTGGAGAAGGCTAGATGCATGTTGTTACAGGCAGGTCTTTGCAACCGCTTTTGGGGAGAGGCTGTTATGACAGCATTTTATTTAAAGAATAGGAGCCCCACCGCTGTGTTGGCAGGACAGTTACCTGAGGAAGTTTGGTCCCGACATAATATTAGTCTCGGACATCTTCGTGTTTTTGGATGCTTAGCCTACTCATTGATTCCTGAGCCGACTCGTACAAGTAAATTGAACGCTAAAGCCAAACTTTGTATTTTTGTCGGTTATTCTGAGACTGTTAAAGGTTATCGACTCATAGAGCCATCTAATCCTAATAAGGTTTTGTTGTTATTGAATGTGAATTTTATAGAAGAGAAGTTTTATAAAGATTTTAAATGCAATGACATAGGAAATTATAATTTTAATTGCAATGATATTGATAATATGAATTTTATGAATAATGATTTATTGGTATCGGAAATAAGTGAATATAATAATGAATTGAATTCTCACAATGAAATTATGAATTCTAATCAGCCTGATATAGGTCAAATAGTAAATGAATCATCAGCTTCTACTGGTGAAAAAGATAATACATACGATTCTTTGTCTGAATTCACAGATGCTGAGTCTGGTGAGGTGAGCAATGTATACAGTGAGGGAGAGCAGACCCCCACTGAGCAGGAGCTTTCCGTGAGGCAGCCGGAGGCGCAGTCGGTGACTCGTGGAGAGACAGCTATTGGAGGGGAAGGCGCGACTAGTACAGAGGTTTCTGTGACCGTCAGCGGCCACCCCGTCCGCAGCAATCGTGGTAAAATGCCATCTCGCTATGATGATTATGAAATCGGTATGTACGCTAATTACATTTTCGAAGAACCTCTAACCTACGAGGAGGCTGTTAACTCTACAAATGCTAGTGAGTGGAAAAATGCAATGCAGGTAGAGTATGACTCACTACTAAAGAGCAAAGTTTGGAATTTAGTGGATAGACCTGAGGGTGTCAACATAATTAAATGTAAGTGGGTCTACAAGCTGAAACATGATACTTCAGGAAACTTTGACAGGTATAAAGCTCGCTTAGTTGCTCGCGGCTTTAGTCAAAAGGAAGGTATAGACTATGTGGATACTTTTTCTCCTGTCGTACGTCATTCGACAATGCGAATACTATTTTCTTTGGCACATCAGATGGATATGTCCATAGAACATATAGATGTTACAACAGCGTTTTTAAATGGAGATTTGCATGAGACAATTTATATGGAGCAACCAAGAGGTTTTGAATGTGATAATAATAAGGTGTGTTTGCTTTTGAAAAGTATTTACGGATTAAAACAGGCTAGTCGCATGTGGAATTTGAAGGTACATGAACTGTTGTCGAAGAATGCATATGTTCAGAGTAAGTGTGAGCCCTGTGTGTATGTGAAGAAAAACGAGAGGGATCTCACCATAATTGCTCTCTATGTGGACGATTTTTATGTATTTTCGACATGTGAAACTACAGAGTTGTCCAAATTATTGGTATCAAATTTTTGTATTAAGCATCTTGGTTCACTTACAAGCTGTCTAGGGATGCGTGTAACAAGAGATAAAAATGTTTTAATTTTGGATCAATCTGAGTATGTTAAAAGATTATTAAAAAGGTTTAATATGTTAGACTGTAAGCCTGCGTCCACACCTATGATTGCAAACTGTAAATTAGTGAAAAATAATTCAGAATTATTAGATGATAATGTATTTCAATATCGGCAATTGATTGGCTGCTTAATGTATCTATCAGTGTGTACACGACCAGATATCACATTTAGTTGTAGTCAGCTAAGTAAATTTTTAAGTAATTTTGATAAGAGTCACTGGACAGCAGCTAAACATGTATTACGTTATTTAGCTGGTACTATTAATTACGGTCTATGTTTTTATAAGAGTGATGTCTTAAATTTAAATGCATATGCTGATGCTGATTGGGGAAATGATTTATGTGATAGAAAATCTTATTCTGGTTTTGTAGTAAAATTAGGTACAAATATTGTTAGCTGGGAGTCTAAAAAGCAGCAATGTGTTTCATTGTCCAGCACAGAGGCCGAGTATGTAGCCATTAGTGATGTCGCAAAAGAATAGTGTTTTATTAGAAATTTAATGTACGAAATTGTTGGTAAACACTTAGAAGTTGTTATTTATAATGATAACCAAAGCGCACAAAAATTGTTGAATATGATGTGGTTATGAATATGGATAGTATAATTTTTTTTGAATGACCGTATTAATGTTATGCTATTGTTTGGTTTTGTTAAGCATGTTAAGTCATATTTTGACAAATTTTTGCATGTAGAGTTGTAATGTAAAGATATAAAAGACTATTATTGAGTCTTATGTCAAGAATGAGGGGAAGTGTTGAATATTGCATTCTTGACATAATACCACATCACTACGGTTAAGTTTTATACTAGTGGCAACACTGCTTCCGTTGTCATTCTTCTCTTCGATCAAAAAACCTTATTGTTTGTGTCACGTCTGTGTTCGTTTAATCTAATGTTTTCTGTCTAATCATACGCAATATATTATACTGCAATTCTTGAGGAATTATAGAAGATATATTGGAGAAAGCCACACTTTTATTTTTGGGTCACCGGTCCTTTCCTGCAAGACTGCGCCTTCCATTATCTCTGCCTCTCTACGCTCAACAGCTCTCACGGCCGAATAAATTTTAAGGATGATGCTACTTTTAAAGAAATAGAATCTCGTCACTTGTCTCTTAAAATTTTGACACCAAATGTTGCTACGCATGTTCTTCTAGATGTCACCGCTGCTCCGAACAAAGACGCTATTCCTCAAGAAGCTAAAAATATTCCCCTATCTCTTAAACAGTTGTCAAAAAATGTTGTTATGAATTTGTTACAAGATCAAGACGTTAATATGTTCTGTCCAGTCAATGCTTCTGAAGTCTGATCCTAAGAATGCCAAAGAACAGATGAATAAAAGGGTCTATTTCATACATTGTGCTGAAAATACATTTTTTTGCCGATATTAAAGTGAAAGCGTAAAAGATATTTATGAAATAGCAACACCGGCATGCTTTTTTTAAATTGAAAGTGTTAATTAGCTGTAAAAGGGTCTATGATTTTGTCATTGCGTTCTGTGGTTGTCCGCACGTGTCACGAATTGGTCCAACATTTTATTACATTTATTTGAGATTTTATTGCTAGTTGAGACTCTTTAAGAACCATCTAGTACTATTTATTGGTAGTCAATAGATTTATGCTAAAGCGCAACCATTACTGAGCAAAGTGGACTAAGAACTAATTATAGATAGGTGGGTCTTTCTATCATATCCACCGACAGCTGCAGGAGCCCTGGGGTTGCGTGGTACTTGGGTAGTTTTTCTGTACGAAGTTGTTCTAATTGGGGAGGGAAGAGAGACCGAGTCATTGGTTGCTACTTCGATAAGTGACAGAAGGGAACCTTGTCGAGGCTTCTCTGAATGAGATGGATTCCTAGGATATAACCATCTTAATATTTTTTGGGTTGGGTTTACAAACGTACTACCAGAACTTGGGTTATTGGATGCTATAATTACGTTTAGGGGGTATATTAGTCGTATAGAAGCACATTTACTTGCCGGAAACAAAATTCAGGTAAAGAAAAATTACTTGCAAAAATCACGTAAAACGATCACAACAACAACAAAACGGCCATGTTTCGTTTTTTTTTTGTCTATGATAAGAATAATTGTGGTTCCATTTCGTGTTTTTTGCCATTTCACTCTCGACGATTTTGACTTGTTTTTCGGATTGATTCCTGCTTCATACGTGACTTTGGCTTTTGTTTACCTGGACTTTGTGATCTGCATACCTGAAAACCTCGGCTTCGTTAAAATGGATACCGATCCCAATTATGCGGCAAGATAGGCTGCTACTGATCCTGGCCCTTTGACAAGTACTGCTGAACCACGCCCTTCGAGAAGTACCGCTGAACCACACCCTTCGACAAGTACTGCTGACACTTGTTCTTCGACAAGATATGCTGAACCACGCCCTTCGACAAGTACTGCTGACCCTGGATCTTCGACAAGAGATGCTGAACCACGCCCTTCGACAAGCACTGCTGACCCTGGATCTTCGACAAGAGATGCTGAACCACGCCCTTCGACAAGCACTGCTGTCAACTTGGATCTTGACACAGAAGAATATGTTCGTAGAGGATTGAACAGTGGTGAAATCATAGCAATGTTCAATATCACCAAGCTAGTGAGAGAATTGGGGACAAAAACCACAGAAGATCTACCGGACACACCGCACACCTATGAAGATTACATACTCACACAATCATACTGTTGGTTCGTGGGTATGCAGCAAAGAACGTTGTAAAACTGGATTAAGAGTGCCGAGAGGAAAAGGAACCTTCTTTGAAAATGTTAAACTGGACATCAGGCATGTGCTATACTTGATATATCACTTTGCAAGAAAATTCACATACGAACAAGCAGCACATGAGGATCCACTGAAGGAAGAGAAAGGAGAATTTTTGTCCCGGACCACTCGGGCTTTGCCCGGGGAATGTACGCTCTGCTGAAGTTTTGGTACCCCTCATACAGAAGCATGTTGCAGAGGGTACTACCATACACACAGACTACTGGAGAGCGTACGACTGCCTCGGGGACTAAAATTGGTTACATGCACAAAAAAGTAAACCACTCCGATCCCGAAAATCCATTGATCAGCAATGACGGAACCCACACTCAAAGAATTGAGTCCCAGTGGCGAGCAGTTAAAAGATTTTATAGAAAAGACAACTATAATAATCAGCAAAACTTTGCTGATAGCGTAGTAGAATATTTATGGAGGAGATCAAATTTTAAGTGTAAAAGAGACCCTTTTATACAATTATTAATTATTAAATTAAGCTGTCGCTTATGTTTATAAGTTGGAATAAATTATATTTTTATTTTAATGATGTTTTTTTTATTGCACTTCATCTTTAGATAGTTATACCTAATCAAAAGCAAACTTCTTTTGAAACAAAACTGGGTTATGGTAGGTCAAATGGTAGGCAGAAACTGTAGGTTTAGGTTAGGTTAGAACCGTGATAAAAGCTAAAAAAAATTGGTAACGGTAGGTCTATTGGTGGGCAAAAACTGTAGGTTTAGGTTAGGTTAGAATGGTGATAAAAGCAAACAAAAAAACTTTGTAACGGTAGGTTGAATGGTAGACAAAAAATCTGGATATCAGTAGGTTGAATTGAGGACAGAGGATGTTTTTCCCATTCCCTTCCCTTTCCTCCCACATCCCCTACAGAAAGTGATATTTTTAATTAGTTTAAAAAATTCCATAAATTTTGAGGTGTTTTTCACGATTTTCAAAATTCGATAAAAAAACGGCGCATCTCCGGCAAGAAATTCCAACAGGGGGGAGATCCCCCTAATTCTTTACAACATTACTCATCTTGTTATAAGAAAGAAACTGTCCAAATTTAATTGGTCTTATTCTTGCTCCAGTTGCTGGATCTCGCTCCTTTTGTAACCTGAACAATGAAAAGACGATGGTCAGCCTGTCCATATCTCTTCATCTGGGTAAACGATGAATTAACGTATAAGTAGTTGTTGGATTTATAGACGGATCGACTTCTTTAGTTAAGACTGGGATACCAACAACGTCTCTTTCAGCCAAACCACGCTTACGGGTTACCCCAAAATTAGACGAAGAGTCCATGGGAAGAAATATAAAGAGAAGGGAGGAAATATGGCCGGTATTACCGGGACCTCCACCCGGATCGGGCGGCTTGCTGGAACTCATGCAATCAGCTTGCCGGACAGTGATTTGCAAGCATAACAATCGATATGCTAATCATGGCAATTAAGAACAGCATTACAAGATAAGACAACGATTGTGTTGGGTGCATGTTCTTTATTACACATATCCACTACCACGCTGTCAAATGTTGTAACAAAAGGAGCATGTCAAACAACTTCACTCTAAATGATTACATTAGGAATTTGGTGGATAAAGTTATTGTTGGTCTGAGCATCCAGGTTTGCCTCTGTTATTATATGATTTGAAGACTATCGTGCAAAATACTGATTCATAAATGTTACAAAAATAATGTTATTCATTGCCGCTCACGCATGTTTTACAAGTAAGAAACAAAAAAAGAAAGATAAGTTGGTTTGGTCGGATGACAATCTTCCGTATTGCTTTTTTGGGATCTGAAACTCTTCCGGATGAAATAATGCAGCTAAATACTCCAATGCAGTTTTTCAAATTTCTTCTTCCGTTATCTGCTGTAAATTTAATTGAGGAGGAAACGAACGTATACGCAGCACAAATTTCACCCGAAAACTTCAAAGTCAAAGTAACAAAATTTTATTCACTATAAAAACAAAATGTTTACTTAATGAACGTCAAAGCTGTTAGTTTCACAATTAATAGATTATGCGGAGAAGAAGCTAACAAAGAAACTCTACATTTATTCTTTTCAAAACAGGTTTGCTTAATTAAAAGAGTTTTCAACTTAAAGTTACACTACACTAGATACAATCGTTCCTGTTAACATTATTTACATACTAGACATCCTTGTCTTCCAAATAATCCTTAATGTTATAATAGGCTTTTTTGCACAGAGTATGCTTAATACATTTTTTAAACCGCGTCGGTGGTAACTCTAATATATCTTGAGTAATCTTATTGTAGAACTGTACAAAGTGCCCCATAAAGGATGTATTAACTTTTGCAAGTCTAAAACGTGGAAATGACAATTTATGTTTATTCCTAGTATCAATATTGTGATGGCTACCAACATTTTCGAAATTGCTGATGTTTTTTCTAACATACATTATATTTTCATAAATGTATTGACTTGCAAGCAGTGACACATGAAGACATCCATAAATTTATTGGTGTTATTATCTACTTTTCGGTAGTACAACTACCATCTACTCGTCATTACTGGAGGGAAGGCACATGCGTTGACAGAGTTGCAAATGTAATGACGTGTAACAAATTCGAAGAGATTAAAAGATTCCTGCATTTTTTCGACAAAACAATAGAGTTAAAACCAAATGACCCACAATTTGATAGACTACAAAAAATACGTCCTTTTATGTAAATCCTTCGCGAAAGGCTGCTAAAAGTGCCAAAGGAGGAATTTTTGTCAATCGACGAACAGATGATCCCTACTAAAGCTCGAACTTCAGGTATCAGGCAGTAAAATGCGAAGAAACCCCATAAATGGGGTTATTTGAATTACGTTTTAAGTGGTCTCAGTGGATTTAGCTATGATTTTGAACTTTTCGGAGGAAAATACCCTGATCCACCTGAAAACGGCCCCAGTCTTGGAGTTCCAGGAAATGTGGTACAAGGACTATTGGTAACTGTCTCAGACAATTTGAATCACAACATTTTTGTAGATTTGCAGCTAATGACAAACTTGCACAAAAGAGGACTTCTGCTATTAGCCACAATACAACTGAGAAGAGCTCCAAATATAAATCTATCTAAAAAGACTTAGAAAAGAAAGAACGAGGTTATTGCTCCGAAAAAAGTGTTTCTGTTGATGACGTTCAGCTATCAGTTACCAATTGGGTGGACAATAAAGCAGTCAGTTTGTGTTCATCCTTCGTAGGGAAGGAACCAATGGGAGTTGTGAAAAGATATTCCAAAAAACAAAAGAGTAGGGTTGATGTTCCTTGCCCAAAAGCAGTAACTATTTATAACAAATATATGGGCGGTGTTGATATACTAAAGATAAAGATAAAGATTATTTATTTGTCAAACATGAGTTAAAAAGGTTGTTTCATTATAATAAATATGTCCTGTGCATGTTTTGTCCTTCGGGACTTACAAAATTCTTGAGAGAGCCCCTTCCATTAAATTTATGTAAAAAAATTAGATTATAATCATAATAATATTAATTCATTAGTAAATACAAAAATCAATAAAAATAAAACAATTTTATAGTCAAGATGATTTAGTACACACAAGGTCAATCAAAAAAATAATAATAATAATGTCGGAGTTGTAGTGAATAATTAAATTAATTCTATATATTCATTCAGTCAGGAATTCCATTAAATTATAATAACATTTTTCCAACAACATTTTTTTCAATTTAAATTTGAATTGGTCTATGTTTAATTCTCGTAATGATCTTTGTATTTTATTGTAGATTGTAGGCCCCATACAAAACACACTCTTTTGCATAAGTGCAGTGTTGGCTCTACGAATATAAACTCTACTTTCGTCCCGTTGTAAGCGAGTGCTGACGAGCGAAACTGGTTGGAAAATATCAGGATTGGATTTAACAAATAGTCCCACCTCTAAAATGTATATTGAGGGAAGTGTCAGAATATTGTTGTCTTTAAAATAGGATTTACAACTGTCAGTCTTTTTTAATCTAAACATTGCTCTTAGACACCTTTTTTGCGCCTTAAACGCTGGACTGGACTACTGGACGCTATGTTACTATAGAATCAAAATCCGCAGTAAAAAATGGTACCACCGCTTGTTCTTCCATGTCATTGATCTCTGTTGCGTGAATAGTTGGTTACTATGGCGGAGAGCGCAGTAGGCTTAGCACGCTGAAAATTTTGCCTGCTCTCAACTGTCACATTAAACACTAAACAGTATTAAGATGACGTCACACAGGGATATCTCGCCGGTGCAAACATGAATATCGCGTGAGCTGTCTCAACGCGCCTCCTTCTGTCAGTTTAATACCGTTTGTCTATGATTTGCCGCAACCGCGAACATGAAGGTGTATTTTTCTCGCAAAATGACAGCCTAACTAAGAGAAATTTCTCTGTTGGTGTCGAGGTAAAGACAAGGCTGTTAGGTTATAACTTATCTTTGCTGTCATACTCTTACATATTTGCTTTTCTTAGTTTTCGTGTTGATTTATTTCATGTGAGGATGACGAGCATACCCAATGAGGATATGAGGATGGCTTTACTACTAGGTTTTCACTTCACTTACCAGCCACGAGAGGTCAAGTAAGTGTAGCAAATGAATTGTGTGAAATTAGATGACGGCATTATTGTACAAGTTCGAAACGACATGTAATTACATAAAGCAGTTTTGCATTGAGTTTAAAGACAGCCCAATGAACAAATACACTTGTAACTGTCGTATACAGTTTCGCTCCATTTTCTCTGGAACTTTAGAAAACTGTAACCTATTTGTTTTGTTAGGTCGGTTGTTGGAAAGAAGAACAAAAACGTTTCGAAATTCCATTTATATATTTACCTTCATAGTCAGTTCAGACTTCAGACAAAACACTTAGGTTATCGACTGTTCTTAGGGAAAAAAAATTGTGAACGAAACGCAGAAGAGCTAAATGAACAAATGAATAGTGTTGTCATACAGTCGAAGTGTACACATGGATGTAATAATCAAACAGGATTGAGTACTCAGACAAAAAAATGTCCTGACAAGGAGGCTCAAATTTCTAAATAGGGTGACCTTGTTGTCAATAAAAACCGGTCCAAACATAAGGGAAGCCGGAAAGAACGAGCGAAGTTCTCTCTTTAGGAGTAGCTTGGGCATTTACTTCCATAATGGGCGACACAGTAGTGGTATATTTATTGACTGAAGAACTCTAATGAAAAAACTCTCATTGTTTTTTTTTTATTTAATGACGTTTTAACATTATGAAATGAAAGCCGAAATCAAGTCACAAAGAGCCACGAAGATTAGTGGCATAGTCTCAGTGGCGCCCTCTATATTTTTTTCAATGTCGTGGAGCACGATGAAACGAGCTAGATCGATAGAGGACAAAAAAGTAAACAAGAAATTATTAAATTCACCATGTCCTAAAGTGGCACGTTTAGGAGTTATTGAGCTTTGAAGTTTGTATGGAATTTCTACTGAGTTTCATCACTGAATTTGTCACTTGATATGAGTTTTCTCGGGGATGAAAACCTACTTTGATGTTTTTTAAAGTCTGGGTAGCTATGTCTAGTAGGTACCTACCTACTTATATACATATATACATGAAATTATAGTATTATTCATGCATCCAATTCGTTCAATTCGATTAAAATTCAAAACATGTCAATATAAAACCTACAGTTTAATTAATATAGATAGGTTTAGGTGGTAGGTAGGTACCTATAAATAATGTAGATAGGTACATATCGCTAGAAACTTAAACCGCTGCTGTGTGTAAAACCATGTTCAACCATGTTTTTAACATAAATACGTAGTAGGTAGGCAATATCCAATAATTAGGTAGGTACCTTCATCTTCAGTTGGGCAAAGAAAGAACCTACGGACCTACCCACTGAGGTACCTACCTATTACAAACTTCTTTGAGATTAATCTTTTTGGTGAGTGGGTAAACTACTGAAGTGACGTTGTCAACATTGATTTATATTTGGAAAGTAAGTACCTCATTTGTTTCGTTTTCTTTTCATTTTCCAAAATTCAATCAAAGCATTTTGTTGACTTAGTAATTGGTTTATTGTTTGAAAAATGGCAGATTTATCTCGACAATGTTTTTTTTGTAATCGAAGTCTCGTAAGTGGACCTCGCCGAAATGGACATGTGCGAATTTGTTCAAATCTGCTTACAGAAGAGTATTTAACTGCCCATCAAAGTGTAGTTATTTTCTATCAAGAAAATAACTGCAATCGCCAGGTTAGTTTAGTATTAGCAATGTTTAATTTTTAGTCAATTATAAGGTACAGACAACGGTATAAACTTGAAGAACGATTGTCAACCTTACAGTGATTGGAATGAACGTAGTGCAAAGGTGAAAGTGATCAGCTCAACGTGCTCTTGACTGTACATGCACCAGCCCCCCGAGACAAAATGAAAACGCTTGCTAGCGTAGTAATGGTCAAAAAATTGTGATCTATTTTATTAACATCCTTCTTTTTAACCCAATATAAACTATTTTTTATGTCTTTGTAGATGACTTCGGGAGATGGAATTTGCAGACCATGTTTAACACGTGCTGATCGGTTCTACGAATCGTACATAAGAGCTCAAGAACGAGAAGAAGCTGCAATCCACGAAGTGATAGTACCGATCGTGAATATTGAACCAGAAGAACAACCGCAATATGATCCTCTACGACTTACACCTGAAATAGAAGATGTACATCAGCTTGATCCAAAAGAGGTACCCGGTCTTATAGTTGATGACAACCCTGAAGTGCTGCAAATCCCTGGAGCACAGGAAGACCTGGAAAACCCTGAAGTACTCGTCAACGCCGAAGTACCAACAATGGAAGTAGCCGGTTTCAAACGAGTTTCGCATAATTCAACTTACTGTATTATAGCAGGTTGCACTAGTATAAGACAGAATTTAAAACGGATTCATCAAACTATAAGATCTCATATACTTACCAATCAAAATCTTTACATACCACGCGGAGATAGAGTTTGTACTGAGCATTTACAGTCAGGTCTCCTGTGGAACGATAATTTTGAGACATTGTGTCGTGCAACCCACTTAACTTTCAACTCTGCACAGGTAAGTGATTTGGTGAATATGCTGAAGAACAAGACTGTATATTTAGATTTTGAAAGATTAGAGACAATCGACGATATCGTCTTCTGTTTTTATATTGGATATAATAAAAATATATTTTCCCTTATTTTAGAGGAAACGAATGAGCTATCCGAACAGTTAAAGAGACCAAAAATCGCTTTGGCCACCGTTTTGTGCAAATTACATACCGGAGATTCACACGAACGGTTGTCTTCTATATTCAGGATGACCCGACAGCACTTCGGATTCATCATGAATAAAGCAAGACGGTGTTTAGCTAGTCAGTTTGTCCCGAATCATCTGGGTTTTGATCATATCTACAGTTCTGAGCGTGCCACTACATATAGAGAGGGTCTTCGTGACAGGATTTTAAGAGTTCCACAGATAATATTTAATTCTGAGAGGCGAGAGTTGATAAGTATCTGCGATGGGACTTATTTTTACGTCCAAAAGAGTAGTAACTATCTCTTTCAGAGACGGTCATACAGCTTTCATAAGCGCAGAAACCTATTAAAGGTTTTTTTAATCGTAAGTCCCGACGGATACATTATCGAAACTTATGGGCCTTTTGAAGCGAATAAATCCGACGCTTCTATCATTATTGATATACTGAGAGAAAGAGATGACAATCCGTTCCATTATTTTTTTGAACAAAATGATATATTTATAGTAGACAGGGGCTTCCGCGACTCGATGGATGCCTTCGGTGAGGCCGGCTATAAAGCTTATATGCCGCAGACGAAAGAAAGAAACGAACGGCAGCTTTCTACTGAAAAAGCAAACGCTTCAAGAGAAGTTACTCATTGTCGCTGGGTAGTAGAACAAGCTAACGGGCGTCTTAAAACACAATTCAAACAATTGCGGGCACAGCATTCCAACATAACCGTCCGGATCGCCTGGGCACTAATAAATGCGTTTGGAGAGCGTATAATCGATCATCGCCTCACGGACGACATAGTTAACGAAATTATACTAAGACAAAACTCGCCGAACCTTCTGGGCAACTTCGTCATCGATCATAATTTGAATCTGCGCAGAGCTGCTTTTCAAGCAATAGACGCAGACAATATCGGTTTCGATGATTTTCCTATACTTTAATTTGATGGGCTTTTACTCATTTCGCTGGGCCTGTACCAAATCAAGCAAGCAAAAAGCTATTACGCGGAGCATAGGAAAATCAACGGAACCTTCAGGATTGAAGTATATGCAGACCTGGTTACTGACCTCGTTACCGATCTCGCACAGTATGGACTTGTAGTTGGTGAACCGTGGATAGCAAGGGCCCGTATACAATCCCGGCACCACAATAACAGGGTTTATTTCGTTTATGTACTGCTTGATAACTTGTTGACAGGCAGGAACAGAATAGTCGGTTATTATTGTAACTGTCTGGTGGGCAAACGCACACTTGGCTGTTGCTCCCATGAAATGTGTGTCATCTGGTACATGGCATGGGCTCGACACCAAGATGGTCCGATCTCATCTCCAGCGGAGTTTTTGGACGATGTTATTTTTACTGATGATGATGAATGATGATTTTACTGATGACTTTATGGGACCTCAGGATGCCGATGTTTTTCAGGGGTCTGTTTTATAGGCGGCTATTCAATGATTCCCTTCATTTGGGTATGTTATTGGGTATGAAGATGAAACAACAGTCGCAGACAGATACCTGTCTGTCTAGTGCATAGACCAGCAGCGATAAAATCCAATCTTTTAGAGCCTCTTGTTGAGCAAATGAATGCATGACAAATTCAACGCAACCAAAACACAGGCGTATTTTTTTATTTTTTTTTTGTTATACAATTTCGTTAACTATGTCGTCCTTGAGGCGATGATCGATTATACTTCTTGGCCTCTGATTGAGCTGTTTGGCAGCCTGTAAAGATCGATTCCCCAATATTTTTATTTCCGTGTATTTTAGTTCCAATCGCGTTATTCCCCGATTCTTTTTTTCCCCTGTCGTTTTTTGGACAGCTGCTTAATTACCGAATCGCTTTAGTTTCTAGCCCTTTTATTCACTAGACGCATCTTTACCCGTTCGTTTTTTGGCTAATCGACTGAGTTCCATACATTTCTTTACCCGTAGCTCAAGACCCCAATTTTCTTCTCAAGGCATAATAAGTGGAGGGCCATATATCATGAACAGGATCCTAGCAAATGTCACTCTGACAGGTGCCAGTTTGACATTTGTCAGTTTCCAGATGTCAGTTTGACACCTGGACAGTTTGATAAAACACCGGAAACCCATCGTATTTGGGCTCATCCGATTCATCTCGATAAGATCTTTATAGTCAGGGTCTTATGATGGAAATGATGACCTGACGATGGAGCTGTTAGGTGGTCAATGGAACTCTGTGATAAAACACCGGAAACCCATTGTATTTTGGCTCGTTAGATTCGTCTCGATAAGATCTCGATATCTATATCTGATCGCCTTTAAATTCTTGTCATGGAGTTGACCAAAACGGCCCAAACCACAGTTATGAAGCTGGGCATCCTTAACAACGTTATGCGATGTTTCAAACTGTACGACCACTATGTAGCATTGCAGCCACCTTTGGGGTGGGCTAGCTAAGTAACTCTCTATCTCTTCAAACAGCTCCGAAAATCCTATGTGACTCTCGGACAGAATGACATCTTACAGGGACCCGTTGTTTACTTCGGTAACGGAACCTGACAAGAAGTTCTAGTTTCGCTCCAAATTCTCTGGTGATTGCTTTAGTTTTGAATGGTGTACAACACACGCTTGTGATCTTAATTCAAGCTAGCTAAAACAAAATAAGCTTGCACGTGGACACATCCAAGTTCCTTGACGGTCTGTTCTGCTTTTTGCCTAATTGTATATTGTAATTAGTCTAGCAGCTAAGTGTAATTTGTAATTAAAATAAAGAAATATCTTGTGAATTTTCCTTTAAATACACTATTTTATTTATTTACCTGATAGGATTGATGAAAAGCAGATTTATAACTCTGGTAAAAGCTCCCGTAATACCCTCGCATTGTAAGCATCCTCGCTACGCTCGGGTGCCTTAATATACGGTATCTATAATAAACTGGGTGTTTTTTCTACGGCTTATTTAGCAATTTAGTCAAGAATCGGCAACGAGTCACAGGTGCCAAGCATATAGTCCAGTATTTAGTGAAAATGATTCAAAAGTTAAGTTTTATAAAAATCTCATACAAACTTCAAAGCTCAATAATTCCTAAACGTGCCACTTTAGGACATGGTGACCTTAATAATTTCTTGTTTACTTTTTTGTCCTCTATCGATCTAGCTAGGTTTCATCATGCTCCACGATATTGAAAAAAATATAGAGGGCGCCACTATGAACTATGCCAGGCCCCATACAAAAATCTTCGTAGCTCTTAGTTTTAATCTAAAAATAAACACAAAGAAATAACTTATTTAAATGCATAGAATTTACAACATGCTGTCGAACTGGAGCCTTCTAGAGCATCCATCCATTTTGATCGTAAGCTTTCGTTTTTAGGAAAACTGAAATGAGACCATTAGGTAATCAAACACATGGCCTACATTTTACAACATCATGGTCATAGTATTCCACATAAAATGAAAATGTATCATTTTAGATGCTAAAACAAAGTTTCTGGTCTCACCGGTGAAACGAGACCCCACAGTTAGCAAAGCTCTCACTTTTACAACCTTTCACACAGCACACTTTCACCATTTTCTATGTATTTCAGGAAATTGAGGAAGCAAACAACAATCCAACAATATGCTGATAGATGCCATATTCAATCATCAGGAATGTCATGTGTGTTATAAATAAAAAATAATAACTTACAAAATACGCTTTGTAAAGGATTTCAAAACAAAACTACAATTTAAAATGTTATCTACTATAATATTCTGTAAGAAAAATGGCAAAATTTCATGATGTTATTTATTTTAGCCCTATATTTCCCAATGTTTTCAGTTTACCAAAGCGATGTTTTATTTTATGATGGCAACTGTGTGAGTGAGACACACTTCTCCAGTTTGTGGCTCTCGCTCTGGACGCTTTTCTCTAGTCTGCTTACTCATACGATTTTATGTTTTATTTCACATAATAAAAAGTTTAGTTTTCTATGGAAGGCTTTTCATAGTGCTCAATCCTGTTTGTTTATTACATCCATGAGTGTACAGATTGAGTGTGACCAACACAAAAAACTTTTTTTTTGTGTTGGTCACACTCAATCTGTACACAAATTTGTACTGTAAAAAACAAATTTTTTAACTGACATCTCCATTTTTTCGCCTGCGAGAAAGACTTTCAACAGTGTTTAAATTTCTCTTCCACTCACATCATGTTCGCTGTTGCGACAAAAGTAATAAAGCGGCAAAGTTTATGCCGCGGCGCCTGTCATTTTCTCGCATGCTAGTGTGCTAAGCTTACAGTAACAGAAAGGTGAAGACATATACATGCCATTGCTTGCTTGACTTCAAATTACCAGAAGACACCCAGTTAGACATTCAAATAGAGATTTTACAGATTTTTAAGAGAGCAGAAGAATAGAGAATTACAAACTTCAGCAAACTGCCAACCAAGTACATCTGGTGTCAATCAAATAATCTATCAGAAACCCAAAATCAGCGACGCACGATACACAATTATCCAGCCACGCAGAGCCTCAACTTCGCAATTCACACACAACACTATCGTCCAATCCTCTTTGTCTCTGCCGGCAACCAGCCCCCAAAATGAGGACTACCAAAATTTGTACTCTTCGCCATTGCCACCTCCTACTCCGCCTTCAAACGGTAATAGTGAAAGTGTGACACTGCAATCATACTTGTCATATTACACTGATACTGATGACTCAGAAATTTATGATGTATGTTACAAGTACAATTATTTAATTAGATGTTGTAATCACCTTTTAGTGCCAAACTATTAAAAAATGTGATTTGTAAACGTTGTCTTATTGCTAGTAATAATAATAATCGTAGACATACCTCAGCCAGGCTTTCCTCAGGTGAGACAGCAAATCTCATATTTGTATCTTGATGAGCGATACCGTAAAATTCTGCACAGTTCATCAAAACTTTTCATACTCATTCTGAAGTAGCGAAAAAAATTTTTTGGAAATGTTCTCGATTTTAAAAACATTGTATGAAATTTACCCTATGTCAGTCTATCACTCCATAATGGGTGCACCGAGTATTGCCTTTTTCGCTGTCGTCTTCGGTTTCTAAGGACAAATGCACAGACCACAACCGTATCTTCGAAATCCATTGTAAAGAAAAAGTTGCGTTGCTGTCGCTTTCGTGTGCGCATCGTTCAAGTCTGGGCGAGGAAACACCTACAGAGACAAAATAGATGCCGGGCAACTAAGTTGCTCTTGCGCGCTAGCCCTAATAGGTTAGAGTTCTATTTTAGTACCGCCCCCCACCACTGATTTTACTATCCTGGCTTGTGTACTAGCTTCATGTGGCCGGCGAAGCTAGTTTTCAGTTGGCTAGTAAACAGGAACCACGCGTTTTGTTTATTTTTGTCACCGCGAGGTGTTTTTGAGATTTTAAGATGCCCAAACCAAGTATGGATATTAATTTAAAGTTTGTACAACTGTACCGTAACTATAAAGGTCTGTGGAACGCCACCCCTTCAAGTTATAAAGATTCAGCACTACAAAAAAATTGTGGCGAATTAAAGACGGTGGGTATCGACATGACTACCAGACGTAAACAGTAAAATTAAAAATTTAAGAGCAACGTATTCTCAAGAACTGACAAAAATTGATAAATCAACCCGGTCTGGAGCTGGTTCTCAAGAAGAATATAAGTCGAAGCTAAATTGGTTCCAGGAAATGCACAGTTTCATTAAAAATGTACCTACGAAAAGAAAAACAACGGTAAGATATTTCCAATCGTTTATTTATTATTACTTACTACCTATTTATTGTCCGTCTGTCTGTCTCTCTGTCCGTTTAAAATGTAAAATTAATGTTAACTATATTTGTATTGAGATCCGAACGTTCAGAAGATGTCGCGAATCATCACGAAGACGTCAAACCGTGAGTACAAATTCCCACAGATTATGCACTTGCATAAATAAGTTGAAGTTGCAGTTTGGTCTGTGCTTACGGGTTGGGTAGCGGGCAGAAGGTGAGGCGAGAAGAAAGGAAGATGGCGAGAAGGAGGTAAAAGAGAGACTGGCGGTAACCGGAATATCGGTGAGTTTTCAGAACTAATAACTCTTGACTGTATTGAATATATGTCTGAGGAGAAGTGAAGCGGGGCTTTCCGAATAAGTTAATAACGAAATGGCACAGAATGTGGTTGTTAATGAATATGAAATACGAGCTGAATGTGCCTAGCTCGTGGTGGAGAATAAGGGCAGGACTGTAGGGGTGTGTGAGGAGGTCCTGGGGGAACCAGAAGGTTTCCCTACAAATGAATGAGAACGTGTGGCATTAAGTGCACGTTCTCAACCGAAGTTGAATTGAGTTGGAAAAGAAAGCTTTGTTTCACTGTCACCTTAAAATCATCATGAATCTGAAATCTTTGTCGCTTGTCGCCGTGATATTTAATAGTGGGAACCTGGGCATCAATAAAGAATACGCGACAAATTGGTGGAGGAGCTGGGATATTTAGTATTTCAGCCAGCTAAAACCAAAATCATGCCCACTGCCTTTGTTATATTCCGACAGGTTAATCGAGTTGATTTACGGTATCGAATAATTACGAATCAAATGAAAGGAGGCCGAAGTAGTGGCCACCGCGGGCTATCGAATAGTCCGTGGTGATCGTCACGAAGGAATCGTGACGACTCCTACCGAATCAAATTAAAGGAGGCCGAAGTAGTGGCCACCGCGGACTATCGAATAGTCTGCGGTGATCGTCACGAACGAATCGTGACGACTCCTACCGAATCAAATGAAAGGAGGCCGAAGTAGTGGCCACCGCGGACTATCGAATAGTCCGCGGTGATCGTCACGAACGAATCGTGACGACTCCTACCGAATTAAATGAAAGGAGGCCGAAGTAGCGGCCACCACGGGCTATCGAATGGTCCGTGGTGATTGTCACGAAAGAATCGTGACGACTCCTACTGAATCGAATGAACGGGTGCCGAGAAACTGGCCATCGCGGGCTAACGAATAGACCGCGGTGATCGTCACGACGAATCGTGATGACTCCTGTCCCGAACAAACAAAATAATAATAATAGGTACTGACTCGACTCGAGTTTCTGTCGGAGTGTAGCTCAGATGATTGAATCGAATAATAATAACAAACAGAATCGACACCCGAAGGCCCATACCAAATCAAACTGAAATAACATTTATTACACAACCTTTTTTTTGCAGAAACACACTTGTTCTTTTTTGATGTACCTACCTACTTAATTAAATGAAGGTACAAGCAATATACGCAATATCTACAAATAAAAGCTGGTCCAATGTGTTTTATTCGCCCTATGCTCCAATCCCTTATTTTTTTGTGTTTTGGCTCACACATCCAGCCGATTCGGTTGGATTGTTTACCTTGGAGCCAACCAAATTGGTTGTGTGTGGTACCAAGTGGTACGACCAAAATGGTCCGCTCATGTGCGATACACTGCTTTTATTTTTGAGTTGGCAACATTTGCCAAAATAAAATCCGTAGGTATCGACATCCGTAATCTGTGGTAAAAATTTTCGCTTCCCACGCGAAACGATCGTGAAGTTTTGAAGTAACTTTTAACTACGATAAATTGAGTGATAATTTAGTGAAAAGCCGTATTCTGCAAAACACGGACCATTGATTGGTGATTCTTCCTCTTAAGAACGTCGCAAATGCCCATTTGGTAAGAAGCATTAATTTTTTTTCCCTCTAGAAGTTTGGTACCTACCTAAACATTTGCGTTTGAAGTAAGAATGTAAAATCTGCTAACTTGTGAACAAGTTTTGATAGTGAGATCAGAACGTAAGAGTTTTCTAGTTAGTGGTCGGACGGACAGTACCAATTAGATCGTGACGATAAAGTACCGATTTTACAAAATTCCAGTTGCGCCAAGAATCAAGATGGAGGAAGCTTACGAAACCCAACTTCAACTGATAGAAAATCATCTGAATAGCCAGCTTTCGAGCGCGACCAACGTATTGTCCAACATAGACAACGGTGGGGTCGAATTACAGGATATCATACTCTTGAAAACCCGGATACGACAAACTGCTGCCAGGTACGCGACAGGTCTTGATGCCTACATTTCACGATGCACTAAACCGTCCACCGAGATAATAACATCCTCTACGGACAAACAAATGGCAGCGGATGAAATGCTTGCCAAACTGGAGGTGATCACGCACATGTCTGAGACACAAATAACTCGCCCGCCGGCACCGGTGCATCATAGTAAGCTCCCGACGCTACCGCCGCCGCGATTTTCAGGAGATGTACTCGACTACAATGAGTTTTGGGACAAGTTTCAATCAACGATAGGAAGACGAAACCTTGAAGAGGTAGACAAGCTATCATATTTAATTGCTGCCGTGGATGGGAAGGCAAAGGAAGCTTTGAGTGGCTTAAGCATCTCTTCGGCGAACTACCAAATTGCTGTAGACACGTTAAAGCGACAGTTTGGAAGCAAAGATGCTCAAATAGATGCACATTATGAGGCCCTAAAGCAGCTACCTGCTGCTCAGAATTCTAAAGGCTGCCGACAGACCCTAAACTCAGTGGAACACCACCTCCGTGTCCTACAGACACTAGGAGAGAACACGGACGGAAATCATCTTCGGACCACAATAACAAGCAAGTTTCCAAATCAAATAATGTACGAGGTAAATATGACCTTGTCTGAGGAGGAAAATACCGTACCCCACATAAGAAAAGGTTTGGAAAGGGTGATAATGGCCTTTGAACGTGCTAACCCATTGATGGAGCAAACGACACTTACACCATGTGTTACTTATGGTTCAGGATCTGACACAACCACAACACAGGCTTTGCTACAACCGGAAGGCAAAGGTAGAGGGCCCCATAAGGCACTCTTGGGAAAACGGAGAAGGCAGGAAGAAAATCAATGGACCAAGTCAAATAAACTAAGAAGGAAATCATGCATATTTTGTGATGGAGCCCACTATAACAGCGACTGCACAAATTTCATATCCTTGGAATCACGCAGAGAAAAATTAGGGGATCGGTGTTATAGATGTCTAAAAGGGGGTCACAGGTCCAATGCCTGCAGTCTCAAGGGTTTAAAGAAGTGCTACTACTGTAGAGAAGACCACCATCAAGCCTTATGCCCTAATAGAAATAAGGGTGAGAAAATGAAGAAATCAAATTATTCTGTAACATCGAACCTATTTCTGAATTCCACTTCATTTTTACAGACGGCAACGGTGAAAATTGCAAGCGCCAGTAAAGAAAGAAACTGTAGGCTCCTGCTTGACAGTGGCAGCCAGCGCAGCTATATGACAGCACAGATGGCAAAGGAGCTGAAGGTGGTCGCTGACAAGGAAGACCTGCTCATAATCTACACATTCGGGTCAGAACATCCATCCGAAACTCCAAGCTCGTCCGCTAAAATTGACATAGTGACAAAACGTGGGATTTGTAGAACAATCCGTGTCAATATTGTTCCACATATCACTGACCGAATCCCTGTGCCAGAAATAAGAGCAAATTCCACCATAGATGTGGTAGCGGACGATGACAGTGTTGGTGAGAGAGTTGACCTACTGATTGGAAGTGATCTATATATGTCTTTTATGAGAAACAAAACTGTGAAGGTACAAGATCACCTGTTCCTCATCGATACTGATTTTGGGTGGATTCTCACAGGAAAAATTTACTCTTCAACTGAAAAGGAGAACACCCTGTCTGTCATCACCTACTGCCATTGTCAAGATCCTGAACAAGTCTACTTTACTGAACCTGACCTTCCATTGCGAGATAGAGACGTGAACTTCTTATAGACACTCGAAAGTATCGGGATCACAGATTCTGCTAAAACCACCCGTGAAGAAGAAGTTGTAAAATATTTCACCGAAACTGTCAATTATGACAACTGCAGGTATCATGTAAAGTGGCCTTGGACCGAATATCCGCCCGATTTACCTACAAATCTTGGTGTAGCTTATGGAAGACTAAAAGGCTTGGTCCGACGACTAGATAGGAGCACCTTGAAAGAATATAACACCATTCTTCAAGAACAATTGAATGCAAACATTATCGAAGTCATTGACCCTCAACCTGTCACCGTAACTCAAAGGACGCCGCCTGTTCACTATCTGCCACACCACCTCGTAAAACACGAAGGAAAGAAGGCTAGAATTGTTTATGACGCATCCGCCAGAGTAAAGGAACAACGAAGCCTAAATGAATGCATGTACCGAGGCCCATCCATGCTAGAAGACATAACAAAACTGATCATCAAGTTTCGCACAAATAGAGTCGGCATTACAGCTGACGTAGAAAAGGCCTTTCTACAGGTAGGCCTCCAAGAAGCCGACAGAGACGTGACTAGATTTTTGTGGCTGAAGGACACCGAGAAAGAAGCCTCTGAAGACAACATCTTGCACTTGAGATTCTGTAGAGTGCCGTTTGGAATAATCTCAAGTCCATTCTTGCTGACAGCCACAATCCGCCACCACTTGTCCACAAAGGGCCAAGAACTTCTAACGAAAATTGCAGACAGGGTTTATGTAGACAATCTTGTCACTACAGCTTCGTCTGGCCAGGCTGCTTACAATCTCTATCTTGAGACAAGAAAGGCCTTCAATGAACTCTCCATGAATATCAGAGATTGGGCATCTAACGATCGAGATTTCATAGAGAAGATTCCTAAGGAACATCGTGCTAAAGAAACTGAGAGTGTGAAAATTTTAGGTCTGACATGGACTCTGAAAGATGACAGCCTACAACTAAAATTGAATGACAAAGTCCTTAACGAAGAAAGCTCCAAAAATACAAAGAACAAAAGAGATGTCCTAAAAATACTAGCCTCATTCTATGATCCTTGTGGTTTTGCATCACCCATTGTATTGCCAGCCAAAATCCTGCTACAAGAGTTGTGGAAACGGAAACTCAAGTGGGATACTCCTTTACCTGAAGACATGAAGACCAAATGGCAGGCAATTGCCGAAGCTCTACAAACAGCCAAAGACATTAAAGTTCCACGTTACCTTGGTAACGAGAAGTCGATGAAGGGAGGTGCAGAACATGAACTTCATTGCTACACAGATGCATCATCCGTCGCTCATGCCGCTGTTGTTTATCTTCGAGTGATAACTAAACAGGGCAGCAAAACAGTTTTCATCATGTCAAAATCACGCGTAAATCCCTTGACTGAAAAGGAAGACCTAAAAATACCAAGACTGGAGTTGCTCGGCTACGTCATTGGAAGTAGATTACTGTCCTATGTGAAGAACGCTCTTGATATTCCTATCAGAAAACAGTATCTTTGGACTGACAGCCTCATCGTCTTGAGTTGGATGAAATCAACCAAATTGTTACCACCATTCATCACCAGAAGAGTAAATGAAATCAAACAAAATCGTGACGTCGAAATGTGCTATATAAACACCGAACAGAATCCAGCTGACTTAGCAACTAGACCGGAACTCTGGTCACAGAAGAGGGAACTTTGGTTTAATGGCCCTCCATTCCTTTCAAAGGAAAAAACAGCTTGGCCAATTGACATGAATCTCAAGCATCATCACACAACTCTGTCCGCGAAGGCGGAGGGCCTGGATACAGAAGATCCAGAAAGCACAGAAGGTCCAAAAAGCACAGAAACCTCAAGAACTTGTGAGACAGACGAAGTTCTAGATGAACAGATACAAACAAATCACAATGTGCAAGACACTTCGGTTCAAAAAAATCCATTGAGTTCACAACTACTGGAAATAAAGAATTTGCAGTCAACATATTTCAAGGAAGAGGCCATGGGAAAGGAAACGCATCTGAGTAGAAATCTGGGTCTATTCGTGGATGTGGACGGAATCTTACGGTGCAAAGGGAGAGTAACACATACAGACTGGTCCTATGAAATGAAACATCCGATCCTTCTTCCCAAAGACTGTGAATTCACATCTAAAGTAATCTCGGAAGTACATGTAAAAAACTATCATGTAGGAGTGTCACACACATTGAGTTTAGTTCGACAACAGTACTGGATTCCTCAAGGCAGGTCCCAAGTTCAGAAGATTTTGAAGAGATGTCCACAATGTGTAAAACATGGTGGTGGACCCTACGAACTACCTCCGACCCCAGTTTTGCCACCTGAACGAGTTACATTCAGCCCAGCGTTCACATACACTGGAATGGACTATTTTGGTCCTATGTATGTAACCACAGAACAGGGAAAAGAGAAACGATGGATCTGCCTCTATACATGCCTCGTCGTAAAGGCCATCCATTTGGAAGTGGTCAAAAATCTGACAGCCGAAGAATGCCTCCTATCTTTGAGAAGATTTGTTGCAACCAGAGGAACTCCGTCGTTGATGGTTTCCGACAATGCCCTTCAATTTCGACTGACATCTGAGGTCCTCGCAAAACCATACTGCAGTAAAAATAACATCAAATGGAAGTTCATTCCACAACTTGCACCATGGCACGGTGGCGTGTATGAAAGACTGGTAGCGGTGGTGAAACACTGTCTTAAACGAACACTTGAGAAACACCTTCTAGGTGAAAGACAACTAGTCACCGTCATAAAGGAAGTCGAATCAGTATGCAACACAAGACCTTTGACATACGTGAATTCTGAAGTAGAACACATTCTGAAACCTGCGGATTTTCTATCTCTCGGGAAATGTCTGACTCTAGACATGTCCCCCGAACAGATGCTACCAGAAGGGACAGTGCTGAAACAAAATTTAATAGAAGGATGGAAACGAGGTCAGCGAATCATGACAGAATTCAAGGAAATGTTTGTTGGACAATACTTAACTAGCCTTAGAGAAAGATATCGCCATTCACAGAAGCAACCTCGAGTAAGGTCTAGAAGGACACCCTGTATTGGAGATATAGTCCAAATAAAGGGAGAATTGAAGAATCGAGAAGGTTGGAAAGTCGGGAAGATATCTTCTCTTATCCAGGGCCCGGATGGAGAATGCAGAGTAGCCAAGGTCCTAGTTGGAGACTCAGAATTTACTCGTTCTGTCGGACATCTATATCCATTGGAAGCTGATATCATTGCAGATGAAGAAGGTGGAAATGAAGAACCTAAAAGAGCGCCTACTATTGAAACGAGACATAGTGATATTTCGGAACTTCTTTCAATCCCAGTTGGAATTGAAGAAGATGAAGCAGCCCCTAACGCTACTTTAGAAATGACACCCGAAAACCCATGTTACATTGAAGACGAAAGAAACGCATCCCAAAGCCAAAGTGAAATGATGGAGGTAGATGATAATGAAAACAATACGACTCAGAATAATGAAACGAACTGTGATCACTCTGACAAAGAATTAACCGAAGAACGAAACCACATTGATGTGAGAGTACAGAGAGCGGCAGCCATAAGAGCAAAAGAAAAAATTGCTGAATGGACGCGTCTCCTCTTCACTCTGCTGAAGTAAGGATTTGTTCGGCCGTCGGGAGTGTCGCGAATCATCACGAAGACGTCAAACCGTGAGTACAAATTCCCACAGATTATGCACTTGCATAAATAAGTTGAAGTTGCAGTTTGGTCTGTGCTTACGGGTTGGGTAGCGGGCAGAAGGTGAGGCGAGAAGAAAGGAAGATGGCGAGAAGGAGGTAAAAGAGAGACTGGCGGTAACCGGAATATCGGTGAGTTTTCAGAACTAATAACTCTTGACTGTATTGAATATATGTCTGAGGAGAAGTGAAGCGGGGCTTTCCGAATAAGTTAATAACGAAATGGCACAGAATGTGGTTGTTAATGAATATGAAATACGAGCTGAATGTGCCTAGCTCGTGGTGGAGAATAAGGGCAGGACTGTAGGGGTGTGTGAGGAGGTCCTGGGGGAACCAGAAGGTTTCCCTACAAATGAATGAGAACGTGTGGCATTAAGTGCACGTTCTCAACCGAAGTTGAATTGAGTTGGAAAAGAAAGCTTTGTTTCACTGTCACCTTAAAATCATCATGAATCTGAAATCTTTGTCGCTTGTCGCCGTGATATTTAATAGTGGGAACCTGGGCATCAATAAAGAATACGCGACAGAAGACTCGCAGTAATCACGAAATCATTCTTGATTGCCAAGGCACAGCACCTTCGTTGTTAAAAAGTTCTTAAGGCTTTCTCGTTTCTGGATTGCTGAAACCGAAGAATGGTTACTTCCTTGATGACATAAACTTTGTAACTGTCTTTGTGCAATAAAGAATTAATAATAATAATAATCCTGTAATTTTTCACTTCTCAACCAGTTATGTAAAGCAACATGTACTTATACAACTTTATCCACGGTATTTACATCAGCTGCTATTGAGGGAGGCCTATGTCGTGCAGTGGCCGTCAAATGGCTGATGATGATGATTTTCCACTACACGTCTGGCTCGGTAGTTGTAAACTTTCTGTGACCATTCTAAGTTGTCACCTGGATATGGTTTTAAAGCAAATGCGGCATCAGCAACTAAGGCCCCACCATTTGGTAAAAGGTTATTTTCCAGTTTATTATATAAGGAGCAATTTCTAAATACACTTCCATCTGATGACATTCCACAAGCGCCGACATCTATGTAGGTACCGAAAACAATATTCGTCATCCAATATTGCCATTAGCACAATACCGAACACTTTTTTATAATTGAAATAAATAGTTCCACTATTATCAGGTGCTACAACTTGAATATGCTTGCCATCAATGGCACCGTAGCATAACGGAAAATTCCATCTGTTTCGAAACCCATTTTCTATTTTCCTCCAGTCGCGTCACTAGTTGGAACCTGTAAAAATATGGTTTTTATATTAAGTAAAATTGTATTTTATTTTAGGACAGTCAAGAATCAGAAGAACAAACCAATACTGAAAATACTTGTGACATTATTGACAACAGTAACGAGAATATTAACACATTGATGGACACTGACTGCATTCGACGTCCTCAACACTTGGTGAAAAAGTACACAACGACGAATGCAGTCCCCACTTTTGACCTAATTATTTCTACAACGGTCTATGCAGTCTTGTTTTACCTAGAGTTTGTATGAAGATCATCTTGTTGTGCTTTGTAGGGTAACCTTTCAAAGTTCTGTGTCCCACGAGAGCCACTTTTCACACAGACAATGACTCGCACACAAATGCAAAAAGTGTACACTCACACGCACACAACGGTTATCGACGTCGTCTTTTCCTTAATGCGCCTAGGCAGTGTGCCAGGAAGTGCGCCAGCGCGTGGTCGCGTCACCAGATTTGCCTCTCCTCATGTTCGAAAATCGTAAGTTACTTTTCTGCTGTTTTTCTAAACATTTTATTATGCTTATAACAACTCTTACGAAGTAAAGTCACGTATCACATTTTTAGTATGAACTTCTACAGTGAAAATAAAGAAGTTTGGTGTATAAAATTCCTGATAGGGAGGTAAGTAGTAGTTTAGATATTATTGCTACATTCAAATTCATTGCTTTATTTTTTTGTTGTAGATGTCTTCGCGAAGATTGAGACCTAGGAAGAGTTATGAGGAGGACGAAGCTCACTTATCAAAATTATTTTGTGAAGTGTCGTCGGATGAAGATACCCAAGAGGACCCTTATGGGGACATCGATGGAGAATATGCCTCCGATGGTAACTATGAGCCAGGAAATGAGTCTGATAGTTCCAACACATGCATTGATGAGGACGAATTTGGAGTGCTAGGCTTGAATCCCCCTAGACCATCTACCTCTATATCTGTTAAAAAAAGTCTCTTTCAAGCGGTGCAATCTCAAAAGTCTTTAGTCGAGCTGTCTCCGAATACGGTTTCTGCTAATTTTCCTTCAACATACTCGTCGCCTTCTACATCTGGCCAGCAAAATAAGGCACAGTCTCCACGAAGAGCCCTGATTGATGATTTTACGAATATGCCAGCTGACGACCAACTTGAACAGCGTCATTCCTCCCCTACGATATTCGAACAGATGCAACCGAGCGATGACATACCATTGATACCTTTAGAAAGTCTCGATGATGTAAATACCTTCTCAATTTCAAATCAAAATTCTGAAGTTCCTGCAGCAGTTGATGCCACTCCCCGGATAGAAAATGCTTTGATACAACCACAGACAGAACAACAGCAGCCTGAACCTGAACAAAATATTTGGTCTACGGATACAGCACCAATTCCCGATTTTTCATTTAACGACTCCGACACCGGACCGATGTCACTGAATCCAGTAAGCCTATCGATATTTACAAGTACTTCCTGACTGATGACATGTTGCAAGATATTTGCAATAAAATAAATGCATATGGCAAGCATTTGTGTTCTCTAAACAGACCTCACACGAGAAATGCGAGACAGAAAGTCTTTAATGACCTGACAGCAAAGGAGTTGACTGATTTTATAGGTCTTTGCATCTTGCTAGGTAATTTAAAATTGCCATCAGCCCGAAAAGCATTCAGCCTTAAAGATCCACTGTGGTACCATCCAATTTTTCCAGCTGTAATGTCCAGTAGGCGATTCGAACAGATTTTCAGATGCTTCACTGTTGGCGAAATTGGAGCCCAAAAATACGAAAAAGTTCGCTTTTTTATAGAACAAGTAAAAACTATCTTCCAGGCCAATTACAAACCAGAAAAGCAACTGTCATTAAACGAATCTATGCTGATGTTCCGAGGTCGTCTAATGTTTAGAGTTTACATGAAGTCTAAGAGACTCAAATACGGAATAAAATTTTACATACTTACCACAGCAGAAGGCTATATATTGAATGTTATCGTATACACCGGACGTGACACTGATGATGATGGGAATGTTGACCCAAAAAAAGTCAACAGTATAGTACTGAAACTTATGCAGCCTTATTTAATAAAAGGCCATGAATTGTACATGGACAACTTTTACAACAGTATAGACTTGTCAAAAAAACTTTTGCAACATCGCACACATTTAACTGGGACACTCCGAAAGAATCGAAAGGGCAATCCAGACATTTTGAAAACTACATTGAAGAAAGATGAACATATCTGGAAAAGAAATGGTCGCATCTACGTGAGCTGTTGGAAGGATAAGATAAATGTGTGCATGATTACAACAAAGCATCACCCACCAAGCAGAAACAGACACGGTGCTTATCGAAAGAAACCTGTAGAGATTGACGAATATAATAAATACATGTCCGGAATTGACCGCAGTGATCAAATGATCTCTTACTACTCGTGTCCTCGACGTACGGTCAGATGGTACAAGAAAATTATTTTTCATCTCTTTGACATGATGCTTTGGAACTCTTTCCATATTTACAAAAAACGATGCGTTCCAAACGCAAGATTTCTGGATTTCCGCGATGATATTGTCAGAACTCTGCTGGAAATAAGACCAGAAATAGAAGGTAAAGATCTGGTATCCTTCAGAAAAGTACATGATAGACGAAAACGTCCTGCAATTGGGGCGAATCAGGCACCTGTTGCACCTGTGTCATCAGGTGACCACTGGCCTGTGAAAATTCCCGTACCTCCAGAGAATAAGAGGAAATCACTTTTCCGGAAATGTCGCAATTGCACAAAAAATAAATTACGACATGAAACCAATTACATGCGCGGTGGATGCCCTCAACAACCTCCTCTGTGCCCCGAATGCTTCAGAGAATGGCATACTCGAGAAGAAACAGGTGCTTAGTGTGCTGCGGTTTTGATAAGTATAGAGACTGTGTTAGTTGATCTCATAGGATCTTAATTAAAACCTATGTGTGTTCAATCAATGTTTCTATAATGTTAAGAAAATAGTTTTTATGTTTGGTTAGAATATGAGTATTATTTTTGTTTGATTTTGATGACAAAATATTGTTACAGATGAAGAAAAAATTATGTTATGTTCTTTTTGTAAAAATTTACGCATTTGATTATATATAATAAATAAAAAGGTTGAGACTAAAACTTGTTTTATTTTATTTTAGGAAAAGACATCATAAGCAGTTGTGAGTCCTTTCGATGACTGTAGACTTTATTATAAATGCACAATTGCAGTTGTGTCGTTTATATGATACGGCAAAGAACGGTTAATGCAGAATGGTATGCTAGCATTTGTTTGCCACAGGTCGTTTCTGAACTCCGTAAAGAGAACTGCAACCGCCGCATCATCCTCCATCACGATAATGCGAGTTCTCACACCGCGCACAGAACAAAAGAGTTTTTGGAGCAAGAAAACATAGAATTATTAGACCATCCGCCGTACAGCTCCGACCTAAGCCCTAATGATTTCTATACTTTCCCTAAAATAAAGAATAAATTGCGTGGTCAGAGATTTTCATCACCTGAAGAAGCTGTGGACGCCTACAAAACGGCCATTTTGGAGACCCCAACTTCCGAATGGAATGGTTGCTTCAATGATTGGTTCCATCGTATGGAAAAATGTGTGAAATTTCGAGGAGAATACTTCGAAAAGCAAGAAATACATTTTTAAATATTAATGCTGTGTAACTTCCTTGATTCCCGAAATGTTCAGTGCCGCCCTCGTACGAATTTATTTACTTATGGCTAGCCCATGCGTTGTGCATTTTTGTAAAAACATAGGCACTCACCGTTTTCCTAAAGATGAAGTACGTAAATTGCAATGGATTCAAGCGATAAAACATGTTAAGCGTGGGTTGACTATACGGGAGAATTATTTTATATGCTCAGCTGATTTTCTCCGAACAGACTACGCAATAACCCTAACATGTTTCACAAAGTTAGGTGAGTTATCTTGGCAATTTATTACCTACCTATTATGAATTATTTATTTTGTAAAGCTATGGCTTGTAAAGTGGCTAGGTAAAGTAGTACCTACTTACCTCTAATATGTTTGGATCTATAATATTTTGTACTCAGTTGTTTATTAATAATTCTTTTTACAGATCGTGCATAAAAAATACAGAAAAAAGCCGCTATTCCTTCCGTGTTCCCATGGACCCAAGTCTCTGAACAACGAAACCAAACTTCTCAGGAATATTTATCATCATCAACATTGATTTTTGATCCATCGAAAGCACAAGTAAATTATTCTAGAAGTAGGTACCCACAAATTGTATAAGAGTAACATGATAATGTGTAGATTAACTAGATCTCGGTAAATGGTTGAAAATATTTCGTAGACATTTTTATTTTATTGCTGTAAAAGAAAAAAGCCACATTAAATAGGTATGTCAGCCAAATTATTTTTTACTATTAATCTTGTATACTATTTATTTAATCTCGTGGTTCTAAGAAATTATTATTGTTCACAGCTCCACGCATTTGTTGAAATGCAATCATTTTTGGACACACATAGAGACATAATTGAAGTCCATTAAAAGACTCAAATCAAGAAGAGGAATTTCAAGAAACAGAAACAGACATGGTTCATGTCCAAGAATTGGATCAAGAAATAAATATTACTGAAAATTCATCCAACTTTAACAACGAATATTATGCCATGGAAATTGAAATTGGCAAAAACCAGTTGGAACGCAAATCGAGGAAGATGGGGGAGAACTTAAACTGGATCATGTCAAATCCATACAAACATAGACGGAAGGCTCTAGTGTGACACATGGGTTTAGTATTTATAATGACACTGATGATGACAAAGCTCTTAAGTTTTACACGGGCCCAGAAAATTTTGAAAAGTTAATGCTAGTGTTCTATTCGTTGGGCAAATCTGTACATAACTTGAAATATTTTTATGGCCCACCCCCTAAGGATTTAGATGCCTTGGAATATTTTTTCATAACTTTGATTATTTTACGAAGGCATTCTACTTTTGAGGAAATTACAATGTTGTATAAAATGACACTAAAAGAGGTGTATACTATATTTATCACATGGATCCGATTTATGTCTTTGCAGTGGAATAATTTAGATCTGTGGATTAACAGGGAAAATGTTAAAGCATATTTGCCAATCGACTTTTATGAGAGTTATTCTGGATGCTACAGAATGTCCTGTTAAAAAACCAAAATTACCTTTAGCCCAACAAGTAACATTTTCTTCATACAAGAACAGAAACACAATTAAAATTGTCATTGGGATAACACCTGTTGGAATGATCAGTTATGTATCTCCATCTTATGGAGGATCAGCTACTGATAGACAAATCATAGAAAGAAGTTCCATACTAAATAAATTCGACTACAATGATGAACTTAGGGTTGACAAATGTTTTAATGTGCAAGACATATTTGTTCCTTATGGTGTTAAGGTAAATATGCCAGCATTTTTTAGAAAAGGCAATCAAATTGGATCCCAGACTCTGGCTTCTAATAGAAAAGTAGCAAGTAAACGTGTACATGTCGAACGAATGATTGGCATGATGAAAACATATAAAATATTAACTGAACCATTGAACCAAAAAGAAATTCTACTATCTAGTGATATAGTTTTAGTTATTGCAATGCTTGTTAATTTCAGGTCTAACATAGTAAATAAAAATGCTTGATTAGTTAAGTTTTTTATTTCCCCACTTCCCAGACACCTAACGATACAAGTATCGTTCTAATAACACTTTTTTGTAATAGTATTCATCTCTTTCAACTTTAATTAAATAATGGTCACACATGGTGTATATGAAAAGATTTGTCATTTTTCTCTGGGAGACAAACATTTGACCCTGAATTTTAACTTAATAATAATTGTGAGTTTTGTTTAATTTCAGGGTGCCACTTTTTTCACATAAATACAATTAGGGCACAGTTTCTGCAGTATTTTTTTCATTTCTTGCTGTGTATGGGCATTTCATCTCTAGCACGTCATTTCCTACTAGACCATCCGGAGTACTACCTAAGTATTGGCTTTCCGGATGCACCAAAATCCCACACTTCATCACGGACGAGCCAGACACAGCCTCAAATTTTTCTATGGCTTTTGGCTCGTATTTTCTGCCATGTTTAATGGCCAAACTCTGTGCATTATTAGTTTTAATCAAGCTTCTGGCTAGTTTAAGTTTGTTGCTCTTCTGTTTAATCTGAACTTTGTAATCTCAGTTTTCGCTGTCTAAACCACTCCTTCTTATTTGTTTTTGTCACTGTTTCTAAATTTTGCAGTTGTTCTTCATTTCAAATAAGCGACTTTAAATATTGCTCTTCTGCAGTCGTCTCCAAATAATCATGGTCATGGTATATGCTTCGTTTGTCTGCTGGCAAAATGAGTTGGGCTATGGGCATAGACGGCATATTGCCTTTTCCTCCACAGTAATTGGAGATCAGGCTTTTAAATTCTTCCTGATATTTTTTAGGATTCTGTAATCGGTCTGGGATCAAATTGAGTCATGCATTTCACCATCCTTGAATTTTAAAGTGAGATGCTCAGCTTGAACTGGATAACCAGTATAACTCGTGCTGGGGTGGTGAAAGGTTTGCAGTGAGCTGGTACAGCTCGTTTTGAGTTTCATTGTTTTATTAGTATTAGAGTCCATGATTGCACATATCAAAACAATATGTTTGCATTGGCCGTATGGTCCTGACCCTGCTGCACACTCACATTGTGATTCAATGATCACATGGTCTTTAGCTTTAATGGTCACATTATAGGTCACTTTTTTTCTCATTTCTGAGGCACACACACTGGTGATGTATTGATCACCATCTTGGAGGGCGGAGCGGCATGCCATGAAAAAATATTGTTCATACATATTAGCAGAACGCTCCACGTCCTCTCTTCCAATCAACTCGCAAAATGTTTCTTTGTCTTCTTCTGTCAATATTGGCAATGCAGAGTTGCTTGTAACATCCCGAAAAAGATCTGGACTCGGCACAACTATCTTGTAAACTGATTTGGAATCATTCATAAGGGGACCAAATAACTGGTCATAATCCTCCAGTCTGAAATAAAGTGGTACAAACTCTAAGAATCGAATCACAAGAGGACAAAGTTCGGAATAATCTATGGATGAAAGTTCGAATGTATTAACCATAATCTTTAGCCATGATGTTGGCAAAGAAACAAATCCAATACAGGTCGCTCGGGTCGTCAGAAGTAGAAGTATCGAGGTCCAATGGGCAAGCGAAGGTCAGTCGGGTAAACAAGGTTCGGAGTCCAGATCACAAGCACGTATTCGTCAAGGTAGGTATCAAGGTCCGTAAGCTAGCCAGAAGGTCGTAAAAAAATAATCGCAAAATAACAGCTCGCAAACCGACAACCAAACACCACAGAACACAATCGACAACGAAAAAAGACAAGCAAGCCTATATTATAATCTGTGAAGCAAGCAGAAACGACGGAAAAGATACAGTGATGTTGTCACAAATTGTCGTTGACAACACCTTTTTTAGTACTTGGCACACTGCGGCCATTGTGTGAAAAAATTAGTTTTAGCTGAGAAAAAAAAGCAATAAAATACCACGTCAAATTATCTCTCACTTTATTTTATAAATCTCCAAGAACCTGATAAATAACAAACGAAAGTGCAGATCTATCCTTTCCTGTTTTGTGATACGTGGCGACCGTGGAAATATGGAGAAGAATATTAAGTTGAGAGGCGTACTGCGAAGCCAATTCACCAAGCGAAAAAATGGCCTCGAAACGCTAATGGCGGCGGTGAAGCTAAAAAATCCTGAGGTAATAGCGGATTTCAGAGCACTGACAGACATTTACGCCGACATAAATAACTTAGATAAAATAATATTAGTCGACCTAGATGAAGAACGCTTCGAAACCGAACTAGAAGATAGTCACAAATATAAGACCGCATGGCTTCACACAGGCACGCTTCGAAAAGTTGCCGGAATTAAAACAGCAAAGCTGTATCATGCCAGCGGATAAAGACGGTAGAATTAGACTTCCTAAGCTAGAAATACCCAAATTCGATGGGGAGCTTAAGTCGTGGCTTCCTTTCTGGAGCCGTTTTCGGAAAATAGACGGCAGTGACGGGCTGGACGACGAAGAAAAGTTTATATATCTTCTCCAGGCTGTCGAAGAAGGAACGGAGGCACGACAGTTGGTGGACAGTTACCCGATATCGTCCGAAAATTATATAAAATGCCTCGAACATCTAAAAGCTAGATATGCCAGAGAAGACCTACTAACACAGCTATATGTAAGGGAATTGTTGGCCTTGGTTGCTCGGCCTGAGGAAGAAAATCTTCAAAGCCTTTTCGACAAGATTAGTGCACAATTACGGTCCTTAGAGACACTGGGTGTGACGAAGAAAAATGCTGTTTTCATACTTCCAATGGTGGAATCAGCGCTGCTGGCTGACACATTAAGAGCATGGCAACGTGTAGCTGGTCATAACACCGGAATGGAGGAGGAACTGGATAAACTTCTTAAATTCCTGCAAGAGGAAGTGGAAAACGAACAACGATTCAAAATGGCCAAAGGCATGAGAGCAGAAAGTGCGAACATACCTCCAGAAGCCACCGCCAGTTGTCTCTTCTCGACACCAAAAAACCAACATAAGGAAGGTAATAAGTGTGTTTGGTGTAATAAAGACCATAACAGCCTCGAGTGCTACAAGCTAAGCAAGTTGACTATCGACCAGAGAAAGGAAGTCTTATATAAGAAAAAGGCTTGCACTATATGTCTGAAGAAAGGTCACTACTATAAGAATTGCAAAGCTGCTCTAAGATGTCTGATCTGTGATAAAAGACACTCGACAGCTGTATGTTACTTACAAAAACTGGACAAGTCAAAGGCACCAGAGGAACCCAACACTACAACAACTGCTTCGGCATCTTCACCAACTGTGTCACAGAGTGTCACCCTACTTCAGACTGCGGTTGTGGAACTTCAGCATAATGGACAGAAGGCTGCTGTACGTGTACTCTTCGACAGCGGATCTCAGAGAACCTATATAAAAGAGGATATCGTTAAAAAGCTACAGATACCAGCTGCAGGTGAAGAGAAGCTGACGCATGCCCTATTCGGTGGAGTGGAATCAAGAGCAAAAATACACAAAACCTATGACCTGAAGATCAACAGCCTAGACGGAACATATTCTGGAGATATTGTAGCGCTAAGTCAAGATATAATTTGTAAGAATGTACCTCAATGTAACCAAACCCCTGAATTAAAGAAAATGTTGAGAGAAAACCATATAATCTTGACAGATAATAGTACTCATGATGGGGAGGTAGGGCTGTTAATAGGTGCTGACTACATAGGGATGTTCCTGGCGCCTACCGCAGCCTGGTGGGGTGGGTTTTGGGAAAGACTTATCGGAGTCATGAAAACCCTACTACGCAGAATCATAGGTAAGGCATCCTTAACATATGACGAGTACTATACTTTGCGAGTGTGAAGCAGTCATGAATGGACGACCTTTGACGTACATCAACGACGACAACGGAGAATGTGTAGAGCCGTTAACCCCGGCACATTTTCTACAACCCGAAAGCCAGACCATAACAGAGGTAGGTGATTTAGACATAATCGATAGTAGTAGTCTAAATAACAGGCTAAGGTTCATCCAGAAACTTCGAGAACAATTCTTGGAGAGATTTAAGACAGAATACCTTACATTACTAGTACAAAAGGGTAAGGAAACAAAAAGTAATTTAAAGGTAGGGGATGTAGTTTTAATAGAGACCGCAGAAAAGAAGATTAGATGGCCACTGGGACTGGTCCAAAGACTGATTGCTGGACGAGATGGAATAGAAAGAACAGCAGAGGTGAGAACTTACATGGGCATTAAAATTAGACCAGTACAACGCTTATATAATTTAGAAATCTCGAGCAATGTACCCGTACCAGCCACAAGCTTGATTCCTTGCAAGCCAACTGCCCTACCGCCTAGTCGGAACCAAACAGGTGATAAAATTCAAATTGCTAAACCTACAATACAAACATCTAGAACAGGGAGATCTTTAAAAATACCTAGCAGGCTGGAGATATATCAAAGATATTAGGCCGTCTCTCCCTCCCCA
The DNA here is from genome assembly GCA_963969515.1 of Yponomeuta evonymella. Taxonomy (NCBI): domain Eukaryota; kingdom Metazoa; phylum Arthropoda; class Insecta; order Lepidoptera; family Yponomeutidae; genus Yponomeuta; species Yponomeuta evonymella. Next base: position 6,722,814 of record OZ018359.1, read on the forward strand.
TCACCTATGACTGTTTTGAGAGATTGTACGATTCTATGAAAACATTTGTCAATTATGTTTCCATGTTATAATTATAAAAAACAAAATGTCATGTTATGTGTTTATTGATTGTCGTATTGTTGTCAATAATTAGTAAGATAATAAAAATGTGATTCTGTGTTAGTTGATAAGTTGGATATACCAAAAGAGATGTTATAATTTCATTGAAAGTTAATTTAAGGTCCTCACTTAAAAATAATGTTAATATGTAGCTAAAAGATGTGATTTCATTGAAAGTTAATTTATGGTTGTATGCCTGACGAAGCTAACATCTTCCAGTTTGTGTGTCACGCCATCTAGTGACAAGTAGCTTGGCTAGAAAATTGTTTTATTTTTTCTTTGCGTTTGGAGGATGTCACAAATTGTCGTTGACAACACCTTTTTTAGTACTTGGCACACTGCGGCCATTGTGTGAAAAAATTAGTTTTAGCTGAGAAAAAAAAGCAATAAAATACCACGTCAAATTATCTCTCTCTTTATTTTATAAATCTCCAAGAACCTGATAAATAACAAACGAAAGTGCAGATCTATCCTTTCCTGTTTTGTGATAGATGTCATGTCAATTTTGACATATTAGACGACTTCAGCACCCCCTATCCGTAACTTGTGGTACTGTTTTTTTTATTGCGCTTTGAAAAGGCCCCATTGATTTATAGGTTATAAAAGCTACATCCTACAGGTAAAAATGGACGATACGGGAAAAAAACAAAACTGTGATAAGAAAATCTCGCAAGATACAAGGAAAAAGTTATGTCAACAGGACAGGAAAAGTTATACTCGCAAAAAGACCACCTTCTATGGTAGTAAGTATGAAATTTTTTTATTGCCTAATTTATTTTGTACTCCATTTTTTAACAGCTCTAAGCAAATATCTTTGTTTCAGAAAATATGCAAATGTAAGAAACAGTGTGATCATGATTACAAATTGAGTCTATTTGAGAAGTTCTACCGTGAAGATTTAAAAACACAAATGACTTATTTGATGGGATTGCTGCATTTGCATGATGTTAAGAGACGCCGACACGGTAGATGATGTTCCATCTGATAGTAGACGACAAGCAACTATTACATATGTTGTGCTTAGAGGAGATGACATATTGGTACCAGTTTGCAAGAAAACATTTACTGACATTTTCGCTGTTTCAAAAAAAGAAATAGAAACATTGATTTGCAAAAAAACTGGGTGAGACATCTTTTACTGACAAAAGAACGTCACATAAAAAGGCAAAATATTCGGATGCTGATGTGCTTCCAGTTAAAGATCACATTAATATGTTCCCCCGGGATGAAAGTCATTACACAAGAGCAAAAAGTTCGAAGGAATATCTTAGCCCTGATTTAAACATACAAAGATGCTTTAGGGCCTTCAATAAGTTGCATCCTGATAACGAAGTAAATTATAAGTTTTACAGAAAAATATTTCTGAAATATTTTCTTAATTTAAAGTTCAAGGGGCCCAGAACCGATACTTGTAAAGTGTGTGACCGCTTGTCAGCGATAGTGCGTTCTCAAAATTCAGAAAGTCGGTCTGCTAAGGCTACTTTGGTAATTCCAAAGTCATACCGTGGAAAAGCAGAAGAATCTCGTCATCAAATGGACATAGATAGGGATCAATCTCAACTACCAGATACTACAACTATGACTCTAGCCATAGATCTTCATCAGGTCCTATTTGTGCCTACTTTGATTCACTCCGAGATGTTTTACAAACGCCAGCTTAGCTGTTATAACTTATGCATAAATTTGGCTGATATTGGAAACTTTTACATGTCTTTGGCATGAAGGAATCAGTAGCAGAGGGGGCAATGAAATAGCATCATGCCTTTTGAGTTTTGTGAATAAAAAAATACAAGTAAGGAGCATTTGATAATATGGTGCGATAACTGTGCCGGACAAAACAAAAACAGGATGATGCTCTTCTTATTGATGTTTTTAGTGGCAAACGGTCACTTCAAATTAATTGAACAAAAACTTCTTATAACAGGCCACAGTTTCTTACAATGTGATAGAGACTTTGGAATAATAGAAAAGAGAAAGAAAGTCATGAAAAGCTATCAAATTATCAAAAGCTATGTCGAAATTCAGCTTAATTCAATTTTAAAAAGGCGTTCGACACGGTTGATAATGATGTTCTGCTGACAAAACTAGCGCGAGCAGGCTGTACGCCGCTAAGTTCTTTTCCAGTTATATGCGCAACAGACATCAATATGTCGACTGTGCCGGGCATCTTTCAGAGCCGTACTACACCAGGTCGGGCATCAGCCAAGGCAGCAACTTAGGGCCCCTTCAATTTATCTTAATGATAAATGACCTACCAGAGGTGGTCACGGAGGCAACTTGTCTTCTTTTTGCTGACGACTTGAAACTTGTGAGGGAAGTAAGAGATATTGCAGATCAGGACAGACTCCAGGAGGACATTGACAGAGTCGTCAAGTGGAGCCGGGAGAAGAAATTATATTTTAATGTATCTAAGTGCTCGGTGATATCATTTAGCCGCGCCCATTCCCCGCGCCATTACCTGTACCGGGCGGGGGGAGAGCCGTTGCAGCGCGTCGCGAAGGTTGGAGACCTGGGCGTCACATTCACGACGGATTTGAACTTCCGACAACACATCGTCGATATATGCAAAAAGGCATTTAGGAACCTGGGGTTTGTCCTGGGGCAGACGTACGGATTCTCCAACATCAGTGCGGTACGAGCTCTCTATGGAGCGCTAGTGAGAAGCCAAGTGGAGAACAGCTGTATCATATGGTCTCCCCATGAATTCAAATATAAAAATATGCTCGAAAATATTCAGAATATATTTGTAAGGGTTTTATACAAGAAGCTGTATGGAGTGTATCCAGGATACCCATTATTGTATCCGACTCTATTTGTGGTGGGCATGGCTGGATACAATAAGTTGGAAGTGAGACGAGAAGTATCTCTTGCGACTTACGTCTTTCGGGTGCTACGAGGAATGGTCCACAACCCGGTCGTTTTGGAGGAAGTGCAGCTGAGAGTGCCGGAAGAGTTCCGTTATTATTGCTGCCGCTTGTACAACAATTGAAACACTAATAGTATGTACGGAATCCTTTGAGTCCAACTTGCCTTGGCTGGTATTTATTTAACTACCTACACGTACACAAAGATGACGCACGAGATGTTGTAATAATTTGACTGATATGAAATGCACTGGCTCCATCACAATAAATGTAAGTATTGTAATCTCAATATATAAAACGCAAAGTGGCATGCTCTAGTTCTAGTATATTTCTTTGTAAATCTTTCATTTCAGTCGTTTAATCTTAATTTCTTTGTTTCTTATTAGGGTAGTGAAATACTGAAAGAAAATGTACACGTAAGCAGCTGTGTTATGGATGCAGCAAGAAAACTTGAAAATATGCAAACAAAAAGTAGTATCCACCGATGAACCAGTACCTAAAATATTTGATGAAGCTGCGAATGCGTACTATAACACTGGATTTAATCTCGTGCTTGAAGAACCGTCTTTCAATGACATTAATGCCGGATTATATAGAAAAAGAAATAAGGCACTCAATGGACCCAAAAATGCCTATAGCTGTAATGATGACATAGCAGGAATAAGAAAGCTAAATTCACCAAAACAAATGCCAAAGTATTGAAAAACATTAACAAAGATTTAGATAAAAAAACAAAGACTAAGAAAAATGCGAACATAACCAAAAATAATAAAACTGCCAAAAATGCTAAAACTTCCAAAATCACTAAAATAAATAAATCTAAGGACAGAGAAAATGATGAAAAGTTTACGAGCTATTTTTGTGGAGAAGTCTATATTGAAATAAACGAGCAGCCAGTTGATGATTGGATCCAGTGCAATTCCTACAAGCAATGGAGTCATGAAAAATGCACGGCTTATGAAGGAAAAGGCATATTTCTGTGTGATGATACTAATTGATTGATTGAGTAATTTAATAATTATTTTTCTTTATTAACATTTTCAGTTTAATTTTTCGGTAATTGTTCCTCGATTTAACAGTGTATTCACTTTGCCCTAAGGCCCTATCCTCTTTACCCGGTGGGTTGGGCAAAGCGGATATCGGCACCTACTGCGATATTATTAATAATATTAAGTAAAGTACTGATGTTATGTTAATTTTGTTGATTATATTAAAAACTTTAATAAATGCTGATTCAAACTCAATCATTACTTTACTTCTGTCTTTATCATTTCTATTTTCATGGCCAATCGAATGTTAAGGTGTCCACTTTGCCCGGACTTCCTTGTTGGACTAACATCCGTCCTTCCATTGTTGCCCGACGAAGACATTGTGCGTGGTTGGGAATATGGAGATTTGGGCATGCAAAAGATTATAAATTACGTGGAACGAATGAATGTTTAAGGTTTATATGTTTATATGTATAGAATGTTTAGGAATTAATTATATTTAAACAATGTCTCTCTCTTTCAGGGTAGTCAGATAATAAAAGAAAAATCTCACGTTTGCCAGGTTAACTACGCGAGAAATGAAGTAGATGCTTCAGTGCATGAATTAAAAGAGCAAATTCAAAATACCGATACACCTATTCCTCAATTATACAAAGAGACCAAAAAGGTGATGAAAAATAAAGGCCTTCATTTTGTAACACAAATTCCTACACTTAACAATATAAAAACAGCCGCATACGGAATACGCAAAAGAACAAATTTTAAGACACCACACCATATAGGGTGACATGATCACTATGTGGCCAAGCCCTTCAATAAAGATTTAAAAAAAGACACCATTAGAAGTGGTTATTCCTTCACAATTTGAAGACGACTTTCTACTCTCTGATTATTCCAATGATAACTGTCGCATTATATTGTTTTGCTCTACAGAAAATAGAAATAACATTAAACATGTTCCCGAATTTTCCGGCGACGGGACTTTCCAAAGTTGCCCTGCATCTTTCGCCCAGTTATACTCTATTCACGGAGATTTAGGATCCACGACTGCAAAAGCTAATGTCGTTCCATTTGTGTATGCTTTAATGTCTGATAGGAAGCAGCAATCGTACATAATATTGTTCGAAATGATAAAATCCCAAATCCCTGGGTGGTCTCCACAAAAATTTCATGTAGATTTTGAAACTGCTGCTTCAAACGCATTGATGAAAATATTTCCGGACATAAATATAAAATTTTGCTATTATCACTTTACCAAAAACTTATGGAAAAAGGCAAAAACGTTGAAATTTAACCGAAAAAGAGATCGCAGGGTTGCGGGTTTGTGTTCTGCCCTAGCACTGCTTCCGGAATCAAGTATTGAAGAGGGTTGGATGTATATAAAAACAGGATCTTCCAATAAACCAAAAATTTGCAAATTCATGAAATATATGGAAACTTACTGGCTCAAGTGTTGTGCTTTTCGATCACACTGGTGTGTGAGTTCGGAGAGACACCGTACTAATAACACGGTAGAGAGTTGGAACTCAAAAATAAACAAAGAAATGAAGAAAAAAGGTCCAATTTCTCTCCTGAGATTGCTCAATGCACTAGTGAAGTTAGAGCATGAATATGAACTGCAGAGAGACTTAGAAGATATGGAAAGGCGACAAGAGTATATCGATGATGACGATTTCATTATGCAAGCACAATTAGAGCTTTTGCATAATGAGATTAGCGTCGGATTTTTTTTAGAAAAGCTTCGTTAACTTAAATAAAACCGTTGTTTTGAACTTTGAGCGAATTGTACTTTATTAATACGTATGTAGCAAATATCCATATAGGATGTTTATAATAATAATATGACCACCAATACAAGCGATTCTCACTGGTCATATTAGTATGACATGCCAGTATGACCACCAAGGGCCTCGTCTGGTATAAATTGTTATACATACAAGCTCAGAACTCTAAGCAGAATATTTTACATATTTTTTCATCTAAAGACGCAGAGTATTTAGCTCAACAATTTTTTACTATGGGGGTTCGCCATTGTTCTTTACTGACAGCAAAATTCGAAAAAGTTTTACTGACCCACTAAAAAGAAATCGAAGGAAGCGCGATGTTTTGTTTGACGAAAAGTATAAAAAATATTTGGGACAGCTTGAAAACAATGAAATAACAATCGCAAGATTTTTGGTAAACATGATTTATGCTAGATTATCTGTCTATTTTTTTATTGGCTGTGTCTGTGGCATTTAATTTAGTATTAATGTTTAGTTTGGTTATAATAAGGATATATTCCTTTTTTAAGTCATTAAGGGCCGATTTTGCAATTATCGAGATAACTAACTGAAGTGTAAAATTAACTAACTGGCTTTTTATCGAGGAAATAAATATTTTCATATTTTCAATCGTCTTTTATCCAAAGAATAGCTATATATCAGTTATCTATGGACTTCTGCAGCTAATTTCACACTAACCATGTACAAGCAAGATGCACTTATGCAGTTATCACCGTGTTAGACTGAAACAAGACAGAAGTTGATGTTTGACATTGACATGTGAAAAATAACCTCAATCAATTTTGTTTCTTGTCTTGTAAAATTGTGAATAAAAATATGGAAAAAAAACGTGAACGTTCATCAAATTTTAATAGAGCCGAAACGCGTTTATTGACGGAGCTGGTAACGAAATATAAATCGATAATTGAAAATAAAAAAACTGACGCCGTGACGAATAAGGTAAGGATAGAATAACCTCTTCTTTCAACGCTGCTGCAAGTGGTTCCACGATACGCAGTGCTAAAACACTGAGATTAAAGTATGATAGCCTCAAAGAGACTACGAAGAAAAAGATGACCTGTCACAGACAGGAACTTTATCGCACAGGTGGCGGACCATCTAATGCTCCGGACTTCAATGAGGTGGAGGAGAAAGTACTTGCGATATGTTCTAACATTACGGGATTGGAAGCACGCACGATAGTGATAATTTTTCGGGTATGTATGTATGAACTGTTAAATAGGTATTCCTATTTATTATTTCTTTTCATGTTCCAAGTAAAGTATAAACAAAAATGCTCTCATTATTTTTCAGATGTGACCCAACCCACATTTGTCCCTCTGAAAATTAATTTGCCTCTGGAAGATCTTGAAATAAAATTAAAACCAATTCAAGATACCGAAATACAGATTGTGGAGTTGAGTCAGGAAACTGATGGTATGTATTTATGTAGTCAAGTATAAATTAATGCTATTATTATTGACGTGATCGTGCTCTTCCACTATAAAGGGAAATTTCCCGCCAGGCAGATAGTATGCCTGGGGACGGCTGGTCCAGTGCGTGCGTGCGTGCGTGCGTGCGTCGATAATTTTGATTATGACGTAATAAGGAGGATGGTTTATGACTTTCATTCTAAATTTAAAGAACTGCCGACTTTAAACAAATTAAGACTAAAATTAATTAAAGCAATAAATTTTAATGGTTTATCAAAAATACTTCATAAAATGGGCTTTCGATACTCTAAAATTCAAGATAATAGGAAAACATTGATCGAAAAACATGATGTGCGTCTAAAGCGAATCAAATATTTGGATGAAATTAGAAAACTTAGGAATGAAAAAAGGAAAATAGTTTATATGGATGAATCCTTTATACATATTTCGCACACCAAAGGGAAAGTGTGGTCTGATCCACTTAATGTAGGTGTTGAAAATCCTATTTCGAAAGGCCAGCGTCTTATAATAGCTCACGCAGGTAGCGAAGATGGTTTTATTCCTGGGGCATTACTGACTTATAAATCTACAGATACAGCTGGTGATTATCATAAAGAAATGAATAATGAAAATTATGAAAAATGGCTGCTATCCCAACTTATTCCAACTTTACCTAGAAATTCAGTATTAGTAGTCGACAACGCCCCTTACCACAACCCTTGCAGGGTCCTTGTTTAATAAAATAAATAAAAAAATAAAAATAAAAAGCCTTTATTCTACTACTATAAGGTAACAGTTGAAACATACTATCAAACATATCAAACGTCTAATGAAATTAAATGAATGTAATTTTAAAGCTCATTGAAACTTTTAAATAATTAATTATTCATCGAAATACATTTCTTTACTATAATTCATGTTATTGATTTAATTTAAATTGATTTTGGTGTACATTGAATTGAATATAAAAATGTAATTATGATTGTGTATTTGTTTCTTGTTATTTAATCTAATTAGAAATGACATGATCTCATCCAATGTCATAAGACAATAAAAGTTGTGTGTATGATCAAGTAAAAGTTACATTATATGAAATTAGTATTATTATTATTAGTTCATTCAAAAATATATTCTATTTATTATTAAATTATTCATGCATTTTACATTATTATCGTATCAGTATTAGTAATAGTAATAGTCGCCTCTTTGGCGTAGGCCTCCCCCCTTATTTTCCACTGTTGGCGTCTCTTGCCTTTCGCATCCAGTCTGAGCCACATCGCTGCGAGAAAGCGTCGGACCATCTCTTGAGGGGTCTCTCCCTTTTCCTTTTATTACTGCATGGAATCCATTCGATCAGTCGTTTCGTTCATCTATCGTTTTGGATTCTGCAGATGTGGCCCACCCATTTCCATTTAAGTAACCGGATTCTTTCTATAACATCACTGTTGCCGACCGACCAACCAACCTTTTTTATGTTTTTACTTCTTTTATACTTTTTCTATATTATTATGTCTAATATTTTTAAAATTGAAAAAGAACCATGTCAAGGAGAAAGACAAATAAAAAATAGATTCCTAAAAGTTACTCTCGCGTTTTCTTAAATATTTACGTGCATGCGTTTCAATCACTGATTTTAGTTTTGTATCTTATGGCTTGATTGGTCATGCGATCGGACAGTTTAATGCTCAGCATACTTCTTTCCATCTTTCTTTGGCATATTGCGATTTGGTTTTCGTCTTGTTTTGTCAGTGCCCGTGTTTGACATCCATAGGTAAGACTCGGTAATATTGCTACGTCATAAAGTTTGCTTTTAATGTTGATATGTATTTGCTTGTTTTTCATTATTTCCTTCATGCTCCAGTATTTTTTCCATGCTACTGAACGTCTTCTTTGCACTTCTTTACTTGTGGTATCTTCAAAAGGTATTAATTGTCCCAAATATATGTATTCGCTTACGTACTCTATAGGCTCTCCATCTACAGTAATAGTTTCTTGTTGTCTGTTTGCGATAACTTTCGTTTTTGAAGTGTTCAGATAAAGTCCTACTTTTTTGAATTCAAACGCTAAATCTTGTACCATGTTTCCAAGGGCTTGTGCTGTTTCTGCAAATACCACAATGTCATCAGCAAAGCGTAAGTGGCTTAGATTTTCTCCATCGATCCTTATACCTTGGTTTTCCCAGTCTAGGTTTCTAAACGCCATTTCTAGCACGGCAGTAAAAATCTTCGGCGATATTGGGTCCCCTTGGCGGACGCCTTTTTTATAGGGAATTCAGGTCCTTCCTTTTCGAGCCTTATTTTTGCTTTATTTCGTGAGTAAATGCTATACAATACTTCTAGATAGTGTAACTCTACTCCTTGGCTAGACAGCGCTTCCCAAATAGCGTTGTGATGAAGTGCCTTGGTGAAGTCTATGAAACACATATAGAGAGGTCTGCCGTATTCCTTACTCTTCTCTATAAGTTGCGTCACTACCTGTATGTGGTCTATTGTTGAGAAGTTCTTTCTAAATCCCGCTTGTTCACGAGGCTGTTGTTCGTCTAGGGATCCTGTCACTCGGTTTAGCAGGACTTTAGAGAAAAGTTTGTATAGATTTGACACCAAGCTTATGGGTCTATAATTACTTAAATTTTCTCTATCTCCTCTTTTGTATATTAGTGTTGTTGTCGACTTCGTCCATTGAACTGGCGCTTGCTTCGTGTTGAAGATTTGGTCAAAAAGTAGTTTGAGTGGTCGTTGTAATGTCTCTGAAAAAGCTTTAAGAAATTCGTTAGGTATTTTGTCTTCGCCTGGAGCTTTTTCGTTTTTTTGAGAATTAATTGCCGCTTCGATTTCTGAAATTATTGTTTGTTTTATATCTAAAGAGGACGAGGTTTGTTCCCTTATGACGTTTTTAAGATTTGAGCTTTCGTTTGCAGTGTAAAGTTCTGTGTAGAATCGAGTGGCTTCTTTTATTATTTCAGGTCTTTGACGCGGGTCCTTGTTTAGTTCTAGTTTTTTTATGTAACATCTTTTATACAACAAGGAAGCTCAATAAATAAATCTAAATCTACGTCTTTAAGAGAATAGGGAAAGTTTTTCGATTTCACCCAGTGCAACATTCTTGTGATCCCAGGGTGACACAGAATGTTGTGAGTTTCAGCCAACTTGTCTGAACTAATGCTCGCACAAACTCTGGATAGCGCGTCTGCGACAATATTTTATTTGCCTGCGCGATAGATAACGTCGTACCTGTAGCAAGAGAGCTGTAGTCGCTTTTCATTTTTAATCATGCTTGTGTGATTTCTATGTAACATGAAAGCAATCGATTGTTGATCAGTGATTAGGATGAAGTGCTTTCCGGCCATGTAATGCCTCCATATTCGTATTGATTTGTGGAATGGATGTGCAAGCAGATTGTGCTCACAATGGATGTGCAAGCAGTACTACTTTGTCCACGAATACAGGCATCGGCAACTTATTACAAAACAAAGCTCAAAGTTCACAACTACACGCACTTTAATCTTAAAACCAAGGAAGTTATTTGCTATCTATGGCACGAAGGCAACGGTGGATTGGACAGTGACGTGTTTGCCTCTATAATGTTGAAACATTTAAAATCTAAAATAGAAAAGGCACCGTGTCAAAAAAATATTTTGTGAAGCGATGAATGCGGCTACCAAAACCGGTCTATAAACCTGGCCAATTTTTTGCTGGAACTTGCTGTTAAGAAACAACTAATAATCGAACAAAAATACCTCGAAGTAGGACACACACAAATGGAGGTAGACTCCACACACAGTTCTATCGAGAGAAAATTGCCACCCTATCGAGAAATCTTTATTCCTGGTGACTACATTTACGTAATAAAGAGTGAACGAAAAGATCCCGAGCCTTACAAAGTAGTTTTCCTCGGCTACGATGATTTCAAAAGGTGTGAGGGTGGAAGATACTCAAGTATACGCCCTGGAAATAAGAAAGACGATCCAGTGAGTGATCCAGGAAGTGCGCCTACCCACTAAACACCACCTGGGGGCTGGTTTGGTCCTAAGGACCCCTAAACCTACATCATGAGCGACCCACCTCGAAGCCGAGGAGGGCGCGCACTTGCAGTTTTTTTTTTTTTTTTTTAGCCCTAAAAAGGGCACCCTCCGGAGGACACGGGGGAGGGAGGTGGTGAATGCTCATGCATAACAGCACGGACCCGGCCGTGCTGCCAATGTGGGACTCACAGGAAGTGCGCCTACCCACTAAACACCACCTGGGGGCTGGTTTGGTCCTAAGGACCCCTAAACCTACATCATGAGCGACCCACCTCGAAGCCGAGGAGGGCGCGCACTTGCAGTTTTTTTTTTTTTTTTTTTTAGCCCTAAAAAGGGCACCCTCCGGAGGACACGGGGGAGGGAGGTGGTGAATGCTCATGCATAACAGCACGGACCCGGCCGTGCTGCCAATGTGGGACTCACAGGAAGTGCGCCTACCCACTAAACACCACCTGGGGGCTGGTTTGGTCCTAAGGACCCCTAAACCTACATCATGAGCGACCCACCTCGAAGCCGAGGAGGGCGCGCAGCGGAGCTCCTTAAGGGAGCGTCCGCTTGGGACGGCTCGTCACATCGTGACCGCGGCTAGGAGGGAGAGGTGGGGACGCCGGCGGGGACACCGGCGGGGGCGGGAGCGGGGGCTACGTCTGACTGGGACTGGGCCTCTAGTAGGCGGTCCAAATCAGATGAAAGTTTATCGGGGGGGTCGACGAGGGCGTTCCTGGGCCTGCGCACCAGGTAACGGGGGTTCGTCGTGGGGGGAGTGTAGTCCGCTGCTTGGCGGATAAGGGGGTTGGGGTGCACTTCGGCCGTGCTAAAGAGTCTCTGAGAGAGATTTAATAAATTGTTGGATGGTTGGAATCTCCATATCCCGATGGAGGTCGGCATTTCCGACACACCAGTGGGCGTTCAGAGCTCTACGGATGAAAAGATTTTGAACTTTCTGAAGTTCGTACAGGGCTTTGGGAGACGCGTGGGCGAAGACGGGTGCCGCGTAAGTCAGCACGGGACGAATGCAAACCTTATAGAGTGTTCGCTTGTTCCTAGGGGACATCCTACTGTGTCGGCCTATCATGGAGGATAGGCGGCCTAGGTAGAAACGGGCGGTCCGGGTCACCTTCCGGATGTGAGGCCTAAATGTCAGTCTGCTGTCCAGGGTGACACCTAGGTATTTGGCGGTGGATCGCCAGGGGACTGGGGTACCTAGCATACGGATAGGTCGGTCGGAGAGTCCGCGGCGGACCTTATGGTCGAAGCGGATCGCGGTGCTCTTTTCCGGGTTGACCTCGATTCGACAGAGCCTGAACCAGGCACCTAGCTCATCGACCGCGGATTGGAGCCTATTAAGAATGACTGACATTTTCGGACTCTTGCAGTAGAGTGCGGTGTCGTCAGCGAAAAGTGACAGTTGGACCCCATTGCGGGGGATGGGGATGTCATTAGTGTACGAAATGTACAGGAGGGGGGAGAGCACGGAGCCTTGCGGGACCCCGGCTCTGAGAGGGCGTAGGGAAGAGAGAATGCCCTCGTGTCTAAAGCGGAAGGAGCGGTCCTTCAGAAAGGAAGCTAAGATGCGGACAAGTCGGTCGGGGAGACCCAGCTCGTACAACTTGAAAATGAGCCCTGCGTGCCAGACCTTATCGAAGGCCTTGGCGACTTGCACAGCTAACTTACACCTAATATATACAGAATTTTGGCACAGACTTAGATGCTAGTGGCACCAGGCTTTAGCCTCAACCAATCACAGGCGAGCACCATCAAAAATGTTTGTTGTCGCTAGCGGCGCGGCTCTCGCATCGTCTGCGCATGCGCGGGAGCCAGCGGCCGGGCTACGCACAGCCACGCTCTTTCTGATGCCATTCGATGCTCCACCACAGTTCCATCAGCTCAGTTGTAATTTTTGGAACTTCAATACTTTTAAGATAGTCCCAAAAAATACGACAAATAAATTCTACTATTCCCATTATTGTAGATTTTCCACGATAATGCGTGAAATGCACATCTCTAAAAGTATTTCCCGTTGCCAGGTACCTGAAATGAAACAAAATAATAGGGGTTAAAGTATGAAATTGTCGTTTTATTGCAATAGGTTTGGCTGAGTGTCAAGCTCCCTTTGCTTTAGTTTTAGGATATCTTGACTATTATAATTTAATTAAAACGTATTTCAATAGGTAGCTGGTATAATAATAAGATGCGCTGACATGCGTGCGATCGCGACAAGTTGTATGAGCGAGTAGTTCAGACTGGCGTGGCGGCCGCGGAGCCCGCGGAACCGGTCCGAAGCCCCGCTGCACCCGTGCCGCCGCCGCAGCCCGCGGAGGCCTGCTCGTGACGTCAGGAACAGATTCCCCGGGTTGAAGTTTGGAAGGCTTCAAGATGACGTTGAAGAGACGGGAAGTGAACATACATTATTGTATGCACGAGTGATGATGCCCTTCTTCGTGCGGATATCGGCGACTCTGCTGTGACCATCAGATCCTGGCTTCACGGCGACCACTCTACCCAGCAGCCATAGAAGAGGAGGACGGTTGGCATCTCTCACCAAGACCATCGTGCCTGTCTTTAGGTCTTGTCCGGCTGTCTGCCATTTAGTCTTCTGCTGAAGTAGAGAGATATACTCATTAGAGAAGCGCTGCCAAAAATGTTGTCGCAGGCTCTCCACACGGTCAAAGCGTTGTAGCCGCTGGATGTTGACGTCGGTGATCTGCGGGCGAGGGACTGACGTGAGTGGCCGTCCAATAAGGAAGTGAGAAGGGGAAAGGCAAGAAAGATCTGACGGATCAGAAGATAGAGGTGTCAGCGGTCTGGAATTTAAAATAGCCTCTATCTGAATCAGGCAAGTCGAAAGCTCTTCGTACGTTAAGTGAGTAAGACTAAGGACTCTACGAAGTAAGTGTTTAGTAGATTTTACTGCTGCCTCCCAAAGACCACCGAAGTGTGGTGAGTAAGCAGGTATAAATTTAAATTCTACGCCCTCACTAGCAATTTCTGATGCAATTTCGTCAGATGAAACCTGTAGGAAGCGTGAGAGTTCATTGAAAGCTCCCACAAAGGTGGTGCCGTTATCGGAGTATATGCGCTGGGGTTTACCACGACGAGAGATGAAACGGCTGAAGGCCGCGAGAAAAGCCTCTTTCGTAAGGTCGGAAACCAGCTCCAGATGGACGGCTCTGACTGCGAAGCAAACAAAAACACAAATGTAAGACTTCACAAGCTTAGAACCTCTACCTTTACGGTCGGCTATCAGCACTGGCCCGGCATAATCAAGACCTGTGTTTAAAAAAGGGAATTCGAGATGCGTTCTGTCATTAGGTAGGTTGCCCATTATGACCTGTACAGGCTGCGATTTGAAGCGGGTGCAGCGAACACATTCACGAACAACTTGCTTTGCGAGGTTCTTGCCTGATATGGGCCAAAAGGTGTGCCTAATGGTAGCTAAGAGCAGTTGAGGTCCTACATGAAAAAGTGTGAGATGTTGCTTTCGAAGTATTATTTTAGTTAAGTGATGTTTACTACAAAGTAGTATAGGGTGTTTAATATCGTAGCTATAGGTCGAATTATTAAGTCGCCCGCCTACTCGTATTAGGTTCTGAGTGTCAAGGAAGGGAGTGAGGCTAATGAGGCGACTCTTTTTGTGTAAAGGCTGATTATTTTTGAGGTTTGTAAGTTCCTCAGGGAACATTTCCTGCTGAGCAATTTGTAAAATTAAGATCTGAGATGATTGTAGTTCTGAATATGTTAAATAAGATGATGTTTTGTTGGCGTTTTTGCAATTATGTATAAATCTTTGTATAAACGCGACGACTCTGATTAATTTTGTATATATTGACGTTTTCTGTATTAAATTTAAAATTGGATTATCATTTGTTTGTGTATTGTTGTCAACAGTTGTGTGTAATGATGTTTCTAATAATGAATTTTGATGTGTGTTGGGAGATGTAGGAAATTTAATCTGTCCTTGATTAAGAAAGTCAGGACCCGACCACCAAAGAGTGGACGCGCTGATGTAATCAGCCTTCGCCCCCCGAGATGCTAAGTCTGCAGGGTTGTGCTTAGAAGGTACGTAGCTCCACGTCTGACCGGTAGCAGACTTTTGAATTTGACTGACTCTGTTACCGACAAACTGATCGAGTCGACTAGGTGATGGTGTAGAGAGCCATCCCAGTACGATCGTTGAGTCACACCAAAAGTAAGAGTGATTGAACTCAAGTGTCAATGATTTGCGTACCTTCAGATAGAGTTGAGTTCCTAGCAAGGCGCCACACAACTCCAAACGTGGAATGGTCGTGGGTTTTATCGGAGCAACCCTGTTTTTAGAGGCTAAAAGGCGAACGCAGACCGTTCCATCTACAGTGACCGTTCTCATATAGACACACGCGCCATAAGCACGTTCGGAAGCGTCTGAAAAGATATGAAGCTCGATCAAAGAGGGACTGCATAACGAAACCCAGCGAGGAATACGCATTATATCAAGAAATTGGAGAGAGTTCAATATCTCTTGAAACTGTGATTTGATTTCTGTCGGAACTTCATCATCCCAGTTGCATTTAAGAATCCACAGCTGTTGTAGAAGAAGTTTGGCCTGGACAATGCAAGGTCCAACGAGGCCCAAAGGATCAAAAATCTGACTGACTAAGGATAAAATTACACGTTTCGTTATTTTAGTCGGTGATTTTAAACCGATGGTGAAGAAAAGAAAGTCTGAAGTAGAGTCCCAGTATAGCCCTAAAGTTTTGCTAGGAGAAGTGTCATTTAAGTTCAGCGTTTTTTCTGTTGACTCCAAGTTGATGTTACTGACTAACTCTATGATTTTTTGACTATTTGACTGCCACTTACGAAGGTGGAAATTAGCAGATTCGAGAGTGCTAACAACGCCTTGGCACTGCTGTACGACTGACTCTATCGAATCTCCTCCGCTCAAATAGTCGTCAACGTAAAAGTCACGCCTGATAGAGTCTCTAACCTTGGGGTCTGAAGACCGATCGGCAAGAGACACAAGGCACTTTGTGGCTAGATACGGGGCTGAAGCAGTGCCATAAGTCACTGTATTAAGTGAGTATGTTTTTAAAGGCTCTGAGGGATCAAACCTGAAGATTATTTGTTGTAACGAGCGCTGAGAAGGCTCTACCAAAATGGCTCTGTACATTTTTTCAATATCGCCTGTTACAACATACTTATGCTGCCTGAACCTCAAGAGAATTGAGAGTAAATCCTCCTGTACAGTCGGACCAACTCTCTGGATATCATTGAAGGACTTGCCTGAAGTGGTGGCAGCTGAAGCGTCGAATACCACACGAAGTTTGGTGGTGGTACTAGACTCGCGTGTTACACCGTGATGAGGCAAAAAGTATTTGTTTTCTGAACGGTCTGATTTGGAATTTTGAGTCATGTGATTGAGATCTGAATATTCATGCATGAACTCCAAGTACCTTTCTTTGTATGTAGAGTCGCGCTCAAGTCTACGTTCCAGGGATAAAAATCGACGTTTGGCCATTGCGTAAGAATCACCTAGATTTTCAGGCGAGTCCTTCAATGGAATCGTGACAACAAACCGACCACTTTCGTCACGACGTGTTGTTTCTTGAAAAATTTTTTCACAAACCTCTTCTTCTGTAGAGAAACAATCATCAGACGGCACGGAGTCGAGTTCCCAGAAGCGAGTTAGCTGATCAGACTCTACTTGAGAAAGAAAATGACAAACTGTAGGTTGGGCACGTGAGGATGGCTGATATAAGCAGCCTGAAATAAGCCAGCCTAGTTTAGAAGACTGTAACTTGGGCTTACCGCTGCCCAAATTGATTGAATCAGTTCCTAAGACGTCCCAAAATACTTCAGCGCCTACAAGAATGTCGACCGCTGAAGGTATGTTGAACGTTGGATCTGCTAGCTGAAGACCTGGCGGAATGGCAATTTGATGGATGTCCACATAAGAGCCAGGCAGCGAGTTTGTGATTTTTGGTAAGACGAAACAGTCTACATTCGCCCGATAACCACCAAAAAAGGATTGCAAAGTTATGTTACAACTTTCTGAGGTAGTAGAAACTTGGCCATTAATACCTGAGACGGCAGAGCTAGTGCTGGATCTTACTAAGCCAAGTCTGCCACAGAGGTCTTGGGTGACAAAGTTGGAAGTGCTGCCGTTGTCTAGCAAAAGCCTGACTGTGTGCAGCCTTCCGTGGTTGTCTGACACCTTCGCCAATGCTGTGGACAGTAGTACATGGGTCTGATTAGAGCCTGAAGAGGAGGCAATAATGTTTGATGATAAGGCAATATTGCCTCCGGGCTGTTCTTCTGAATGTTGTTCCCTATGTAAGAGGGTGTTGTGTTTGCTTTTGCAATATTTGCAATGTGAAAGACTGCAACGCTTGTCTGTATGGCCGGGACGTAGGCAGTTCATACAAACGTTGCATTCTGAAGCTTTTTTGATGCGTGCTTCAGTATCAAGATTTCTGAAGGATTGGCAACTAAATAAGAAGTGATCTTGAGAACACATAGGACATGTTAGTCTTTTGGAATTATTGTTGTTTGTTTTATTTTTTGTAGTTGTAAGAAAGTTTTTTGATGTTTTTGTTTCGTGTGTAGGCGTAGTCGTAATAAATGTAGCTTTAGTGTTTTTGTTGTCACTCAATGTCTCGAGTAAGTCTGCTCTGTTGGACAAAAATTTTAAGAAGTCTTTTAGCAAGGGAAGAGACTCTAAGTTGCCCTTAAATTCCTCCCACTGACGATTGGTCACGGTGTCCAATTTTTTGGACATGATGAAAATGATCAACGTGTCCCAATGGTCAGTGGGCTGGCCAAGGGTATCAAGTGCCCGCAAGTTTTTATTTGTGACATCGATCATGTGACGCAAACTACTACTTGATTCTCTCTGAAGTTGTTCGAAACCAAATAAGGCCTGTACGTGATTGTTGACCAACAATCTTTCATTGTTGTACCTCTCAGACAACAACCTCCAAGCTATAGCATAATTGTCAGCTTTAAAATCCATACTCTTAATGACTAAAGACGCACTGCCGGTCAAAGCAGCGCGCAGGTAATGAAACTTATTTATGTCTTGTATGCTGTTGTTATCATGAATAAGTGAAATATACGTATCTCGGAATTCTAGCCAGTGCTGATAGTCCCCGTCGAAGTGAGGCAAGTCTATCTTGGGGAGCCTGACAAAGTCGTGCCTGCAGCCAGAGCCAGCAGAGTGGCCGTCGTCGTCGGGCGCAGCGGAAGAGGTGGTGGGGGCGGGGGCAGGCTCGAGCAATGTGCGGGCGCGTGACACCAGCGAATAGTACTGTGTCTCAAATTGCTCCCGCTCCTCGTATCTGCCATCTTTATCCTCCGAGAACGTCTCCAACTCTGTCTGCAACACGTCGAAATCGTTGTATAGTTTCTCGACTAAAACAAGACGGCATTTTAATTCGGAAAGTTGAAATTTGTCTAAGTTTGAGCTGGGTATAAGCCTGATAAAGTTGTTGAAATGAGTAAGCTTTGCTTTGAAGCTCCCACGCTTTGCCACAAGATCCTTCAACCTTGCATCAGTCATGATGACGGAAAAAATAATATGAAGGCAAGAATGCGAAAGAATAAGATGCAATGCAAAATAAATGAGTGATTACCTACGTAATAGTGATAGGTAGCAAAGCTAACGGTAAACAAGTTCAGCGACCAGCGTGTGACCGGTCCTCAATACAAAAGAAACGGGAATATAGTTCTAGCGATAAGCAATAAATTAAATTCAAGACTGCAATTAAATCACCTGTTGAGATAAGCGAACAAAAGACTGGCGGATGTTGATGTTACGTAACTCTTTTGTTGCTAATGTCTGAATGATTGACAGAATAGGTAAATAGCTATGTATGAAGAGATCAAAATGCCTGATCCGTATAGCACTATTCTGAATTTCTGGAAATATGATAAGGAAGACAGGAAATAAGGATATGGAACGGACTCACTCAGTACAAAAAGTCCCTTTGGGTAGACTGCCCTCTGCGCGTCCGCAGCGGTCAGTCCAAAGTCCACGGCGAAATGCGCAGCAAAAAGACGGCGATCTTCTTTCCTTTCGAAGGAATAGGTAGCTGGTATAATAATAAGATGCGCTGACATGCGTGCGATCGCGACAAGTTGTATGAGCGAGTAGTTCAGACTGGCGTGGCGGCCGCGGAGCCCGCGGAACCGGTCCGAAGCCCCGCTGCACCCGTGCCGCCGCCGCAGCCCGCGGAGGCCTGCTCGTGACGTCAGGAACAGGTTCTTTGAATTGACATAGAATCTTCATGGTTTGAGGTTTTCGAATGAAACTTTTTTCAAATGGTTTCTATGATGTTCTTTTTTTAAAAATGTGAAACATTTGAATATCGACTTTCAATTGTTTTTGTTATTCAATTTAGACAAGAAAGATGGATACTGCGAAAATTTGAGTGATTCCCTGGCACTTAGAAGTAGCCACTACTACAGACCTTGCGGCATTGGGGTTTGATATTGCAAAATTATCTGATGAGCTGATTGATTTTAAAAATGACACCAATTTGGAGGCGATTTTTAAAGAAAAAAGAGAGGCAAATCAATACGAAGAATTCTGGAAATTAGTACCGGATAACTTTAAAACTCTAAAAAATTGCGCTCACTTGCTCTTGACATTGTTTGCTTCAACATACCTGTGTGAATCCTCATATTCAAAAATGAAATATGTGAAAAATGTCTACAGGTCTGGGCTTACTGATTCACACTTAGATGACGTTTTGAGAGTAGCCTGCGGTAATTACGTGCCAGATTTATTGAGAATTGTCAAAAGTTTGTCTCAATGTCAAAAATCACATTAGTTTTTAAATAAATGCTTAATTTAATAAATGCTTAATTTCACATGTATTTACTGTCGTTTAATTATATTAGTAGGTAAATCACTGCGGCCCACAAGATGTAACAGTAGCGATAATGTGGCCCAGGGTAAAAAAAAGGTTGAGTATGGCTGCATTAGAGTGTCCACATTGAAGACCAATGTACCGTATAATGTACTGAATAAAACAACTGGTTTATTTTTCAACGAATTGTACGGAACACTATAAGATATTGGAAAATCATAGATGAACACACAATATCATGGTGACGACGAGACGAAAAGTAAAGCTCAAGTGCACTATAATAAACACAGACATAACGAAGCAAAACATTAAATATGTACTTATTTGTTAATATATTCTTTTATTGAAACCCAGTCTGCCTATAGGTGAAGCAAAATTTGGTTTCATATATAAAATTGGCTTCAACTACATATTCTCAGGGCAGGCTCTTATAGAGGTTTTTGCAGCTGCTTATTTTATCTGTGATTATTTTGATGAACATCGCAAAATAATCTCAGATATAAATAAACAGCTGCAAGACGTGCTATATGAGCCTAGCTGTACTATAGCTACATATAGGGGTACCTGTAGAATACGTACCTAGCTATACGTTTGTATATATAGGTATGCATTTTAGTACGGTCACTTAATAAGAGATGGCGCTTCAATTTATGTACTACTCTTTGACCTCAACACAACAAAACCAGCAAACTGTAATGCCACGTTACCAGCCTGCATCGCGTAAAAGAAAAATCTTTTTTGTTACTGTAGATTATATTATGACTTTTTCTTCTTTTTAGATTCTTATTTAAAAATAAAGAATTAGAACACAAAACATTGACACCGTTCAGTTGTTTTTTCATATTAAAAGGCTTTCAGTCCTAGCTTACGCTCATTCAGAAATCAGATTTAGTCAATTATAACCGATTCAAGATATTTTTGCGGAAAGTTGTGATTGAAAAAAATGCCAAGAGGATTATCAGAGGTTTTACGAGCAAGAACTAACTTTGAGGGAAGAAGGATACACCACGAGAGTACTAGCACGCAGACTTGCTATATCCCAATCCTGTGTCGTGGCTACGTTGCAGAGGTACCACGGAATGGGGAATTTAGCTGACCGACCCCGCAGCGGTAGCCCAACTGTTTTGACAGCTGCCCAAAAGCGCTATATTAGATTGCTGGCAGCCTGTGATCCAACAATCAACGCCACTAAAATAAAAGCAGAAGTCAGGGCCGCCTCTGGGCTTGAAGTTAGCACGCAGACCGTTCGCAATTGCTTGCACCACGCTGGATTACGAGCACGGAGGTCTTGGCGAGCTCCGCTCAATTCCCGGCAACGTCAACATCGAAGATTGCAGTGGGCTAGACTTCGGCAAAATGAAGAAGGTGAGGAAGAAAACATTTGGCAAAACTGTCTCTTCGTTGACGAATCCCGAATCAGCACTCATCCAGATAACCGACGTGTCCGTGTCTGGAGAAGACCAGGCGACCGTGAAAGACAAAGAACTGCCACTGGAACAGTTCAGCAAGGCGGAAAATCGGTGTCCTTTTGGGGTGGCATTATGATTGGAGCTAGAACGCCTTTGATCCCGTATCGGTGCTACATGACAAAAGACATGTACAAAGCAGTTGTTATTGATGATATCGTCAGACCATTCCGAGTAAACCAACATGATGAAAACTAACATGATTGGGCTGGCCGCTGACAGTGCTAATGTCATGATGGGAAAGAATAATTCTCTTGCTACAAGGTTCAAACGAGACATACCACACCTGTTCCTTATGAAATGTGTATGCCATTCTGTACACCTTGTAGCATCTAATGCCTGCTTAAAATTGCCTAGAGAACCCGAAGATTTAACACGCGATGTGTATAATTATTTGAACGGTAGCCCGAAACGTGCCGGCTTGTTGAAAGAATTCCAAGATTATTTAGAACTGAAACCTCACAAAATGCTGCAACCTTCCCAAACAAGGTGGCTGTCTTTAGAAGCGGTAGTAAAAAGAATTTTAGAGCAATATGAAGCCTTAAATTGTATTTTCGAGAAGCCATATTTAGTGATCGCATAAAAGCCACAGAAAATATATTGGCAATGCTAGAAAATCCAATCAAAAAGCTGTATCTCCAATTTATGTCGTATACCTTAGGAATATTCAACGAATTGAACAGAACCATGCAGTCAGAGAAAACAAACGTTCACAACATGTAATGTCCGTAATCTATACCATTCTGGGATGTTATATGAAAGAACAATACATTTCAGAAATTGACCACAAAAATATTGATTACAAAAATCCCAGAAAGTATTTAAGTATCATCACATACAGAAGCTACACATGCCGAAGCAATAAAAAATTTCAAGCTTCGGTGTTTGGAGTTCTACATTGAAGCAGTGAAACAACTATTACAACGATTTCCGTTTGAAGACGATATGGAAATTTTACAAAAAATGGAATTCATGGATCCAAAAGTAGTGTGGTGTGTAGTCGCAAAATATTATCTATCGCCGACATATTGGGAAGGTTCCCAAATATTGTATCTTCAAACGATATGCAAAAAATTGACACCGAATGGCGGCTTCTACGTAATACAAAATTAAATTCTGTCGATGAAAACTCAGATATAGAAGTTTTTTGGAAAAACGTTGCACAGATGCACCTTGGTGATGGCAACAAGATATTTCCAAATTTAACTTCGGCCGTTTTTTGTTTTATGTGCTTGCCACACTCAAGTGCATCTGTAGAAAGACTGTTTTCTCAGGTGAATCTAACAAAAACGAAATTACGTAACAGACTATCGACGCCGGTAATATCAGGGGTCCTGCACACAAAAAATATTTTAAAAAATACGAATTGCTACGATTTTGAAGTGAAGGAAAACATGATAGAAAAACACAATAAAAACATTTATTGAGAGACCTTGTTTTTATTAATTTTAAGGAAAAATTTATCTCCCGATTGGTTTCTTAATGTTTCAATACATCTCCCGGATTTTTGTTGCTACACCTCCCGTATTTCAAAAATTGGATCTGGCAACACTGATTCCGAGTAAACCATGGGCACCAATTTGTACAGGTCGATGATAATGCGCCCGCACATCGAGCTCAACGAGTCAATGCTGCTCTTCAAGAATACGATATCACACGTTTAGACTGGCCTGCCGGCTCGCCCGACTTAAACCCAATAGAGCACGCGTGGGATGCTCTTAAACGAGCTGTATGGAACCGTGAGCCACGTCCCCAGACAGTTCCAGAGCTCAGGGAAGCCGCTATTGAAGAATGGGATAGGTTACCCCAGGAAATGCTGGATAACTTGATCCTCAGCATGCCCAGGAGGATCTCCGCATGTGTTCGAGCCAGGGGAGGAGTTATTTTATATTGAATTTAACCTTTTAATAATAAATTGTTGTTTAAGTTTAATTAAACAGTATTTTTCTTTCTATGAAATTTCTATCACAATTACATTATGATTAATGGCTCAATTTTTTTTAAATAAATAGTTTGATATTTTAATTTCAAACAGGGTATTCCTATTTAAAGAAAGCATACAACATAGATTTTTTCTTGATAGTTAAATTTAAAGAATTATAAGAGCTTATGCTATTGATCACAAACTTTTTTTGATGTGTGTATTATAGCTTCCTAAGAAAAACCAGAGAGTAGACATTTATCTTTTTTTAAAGGAATTTTGCCACCGTTGGAAATTTTTTATGATCATCAAACTATAATTTTTCAAACTTGTGTCTTACAGATAATAAGTGATTTACACCAAGACACAATCAGAGTTTTGAATAACATTCAATTGTGAAAATTATTAAACAATATGGTAAAAATAGTAGGTACATTTTTTTCTTACCTTATGGTTAATCCCAGCATCAGCATAAAATAACAATTGCAAAACAATTGAACTAGTGAAACATTCCAGTATTAGCAGTTCAATCAAAGAAAATCATTGAACTGCTAATACTGGAAAGTTTCACTAGTTCAATCCATTGAACTGGTAATCGTACTGTAACGATTCTCCTTTATAGAAGCTGGCTGGCAGAGCCTTCTCGTCTTATTTTGAATATTTTGAAGGGAATCGTTACGTTTTGTTTGAGATGTCAGTCGATCCCCAGCTAGGCTAGGGCATCGATAAAAAAGACTAATAAAAATATATATTGCCCGTAATTTGAATTTCAATAAGTAGAGCATTACAGTACTATGAAGAATTAAAACGGATTGAAGCAAGTACTCGATCAGGTGCTAGCCAGGATTCCGTATATAAACCAAAGGTTTCGTGGTTTACAACTGCCGATGGATTTTTGAGGACATTTTGAAATAAACAAGAAACTGTCTCGAATGTAAGTTAAACTTTTTTTTTTTTGTTAGTGAATACATCTTTTTTGCCACGGTACTGCACCTTCACCATTAAAGTAATGAGTGTATTGATCTCGAATTGTTGTTCCACTTTCATGCGTATATTCTTCTTCTAGGTCCTGTAAGCCTACAATACGTCTTTGTCTCCAGGTGCCATTAATTATCGTACCCGTAGTTATATCTTCATAATCCCCAAGTCCAGGTTCGATGTAGTCCGAACTTTTTTTCCTTAGCCAATTATGAAGAGTACAACATGTTCTTGTTATTTTCATCGTATTAACTGCATTGTTGGGAATCCTTTTTCAAAAATTCTAAATCTACTTGCCAATATACCGAATGCGTTTTCGACTATTCGTCGAGCCCTTGAGAGCCGTTAATTAATTTTTTTTTTTGCTGGAATGTTAGATTAGTCCCAGGATATGGTTTCACAATATTGTTTTGGAGTATATTCAGACTGCCGACATCAATTGCACGTTTCAATGAGGAATTACTGTAAACGCTACCATAAGAATATCTGCCTTTAGCACCAATATCAATATAAGTGAACAAGTAATCATCATCTACGCAAGCTAGTAATACTATGCTGTACGTTTTTTTATAATTATAGGAGTCAGACCCACTGTTCGCTGGAGCTCGCATGACTACATGTTTACCATCGATTGCACCGATACATGCAGGGAAATTCCATTTTAACTCAAATCCAGTTTTTATTTCATTCCATTTTTGTTCTGTGTTTGGTGTCTGAAATATAAAACATAACACCATTAATATGTTGTCTTTACAGATTAATGAAAATTCAAGTGTGATTTCCGATAATGACTCGGAAACACAAAATTTTGAATCACTGGAGGAAATACAAAATTCTGAATCACTGGAGGATAGTCACACTGAAAAATATTACAATGATGCCTTTATTGACAATAATGAAAGTAATCGCATTGAACGGGAACAACGCGAAAGTGCAGCACCTCAATTTGTTGTCCCAGCAAATAAAGCAGTAAAAAAAGAGGAACGTTAATCCGAAAAGATGACGAAATACATGAAGCTATTGACAAAATTGATAAAATTGCTAAGAGTATTACTAATAGTACAAAGTCGTTAATTGAAAATAAAGAAGATGAATTTGACATTTTTGGAAAATAATTAGCTACGACTTTGCGTTCTTTGCCAAGCGAACTAGCAACTATTGCAAAAATAGACATTCAAAAGGCTTTATCAGGCATTCAATTAAGAGCGTTAAGACAACAAAACCAATCTCGACTGTCATCGTGTGGTGCTTCAACATCTAATTTCTATGATTCTCAAAATCCGGGATATTTCAGTTCAACATCTGAATCTGGTTTATCCAATATTGACGACATGTATAACGATTTTCATTCCATGTAAAATGTTTTATTGATAATTCTATTAGACCTACCTGTCTCAATATAGTGGAATCATGAGCGGAGCCTGGCCAACCAGCCACCACATTCATGAAGATCAGATTAGCATTGCATACCGCTTGCACATTTATGGACTAGTAATCTTTTTGATTTCTGAATTCTTCTCCAATCTGAGCACCTGTGTAGAAAAAAGTAAGTGAAATTGTTTAATACGTAGTAACCACCTCACTTCATTTCATGGATACTTACATTGTGATTGTATTTCGATGTGTGTACCATCAAGTGCACCAAGAACACGTGGGAACCGAGCTACTTTATAAAACTCTTGTTCTGTGTCAAAGTGCATGTAAATATATTTGCTATATAGTTCAGTAATAGCAAAACT
This sequence comes from Yponomeuta evonymella, assembly GCA_963969515.1. Lineage (NCBI taxonomy): Eukaryota > Metazoa > Arthropoda > Insecta > Lepidoptera > Yponomeutidae > Yponomeuta > Yponomeuta evonymella. Next base: position 6,748,933 of record OZ018359.1, read on the forward strand.
AGTATCACGCACAATGCGACAAGCTGGCATTTTTGACACACCCACAAAGTCAGCCACTGATAACAACATTGTTCCTAGAGCATAGAATCGTAACATCAACAATAGCAGATGTAGTGGAGATATCTCATGATTCCTGAAATATAACATCAATAATTTAGGTTATGACTACTTAGGTTAGGTAGATTACAAATGCCTCCAAGAAACTAACCTGGCTCCTTTTACTCTTATGTGTGGATGAATTTCAAGAAGTAACTGTTCAACAGATTCTTTATCGAGTCAAATCTCACTTGAAATTCGTAAGCATCCAGCGTGACCAAATAATTCACTCTTTCTTTATATATTCTATTACGCCTATTATCTTCTTCTAAATCACTAGAGTTAGATATAATATCGAACACTTCTCTTTCAAAATTCCAGCGAAAACAGTGACTTATAGCACAAAACACGACTTTTCAGGGGAAGCAAAAAACTGAAATAAAAAAATATTTTGGTGTATTATTTTTTTATTTTTAGTGCTACATGGATGTTATCTAGAGACAAAGTTATTAGAATTCGGTGTATTTTAACTCAATATTCCCAAAATATGTCCTCGTCCATTAGTTACCGAGATACACTTCCTTAACGAACCAAAAAGTATATATAAAAAGTATATACGCCCCTCAAAAACCACCCTACGCAGTACGTTAAGGGTCTGTTTCACAATGTTCGGTTAAAGTGCTGAATAGCTATCCAACACATAAATTATTTGGAGGATAAAAGTTCCGGATAAGAAACATTGCGTTTTACAATCATATTATAAGTGGCACATAAATATGCGAGACTTATCGGGAAGCGGCCTGGCAACACCAAATTCGAACGTTCCGTTTCGTAATATCATTTCATTTCAATAAATTAAAGTGAACGTAAAACACTTATAAATTAAATAAATTGTGTACTGAAAGTATTTTTTACCTTTATATTTCGTCATTGATCAGTATTTCATCTAATAAATTTAAACAAACGATTCGATAGTAATTGAATATTGCTTGTAACGAAACGTCTATGAAAATACTTGTCAAGCTATGATATGATAATGGGGCCGGCCGGTGCAAGCTAAACGTAGATGGCGCTCGTATAGCTCGGTCCCTTGTCATTTTGTTTTGACATTTCACAGATTTTATGGGTTGAGGCGCTTGCTGTTTTTTTCATCATGTATTGTACCTGGCGTGTCAGTGAACTTAGAGCCGAATTGAATATACTTAAATTGTTTTTAATATCGCCCTACTTATTTTCCATCGCTTTCCGTCGCTCTGCTTATTTTCCAAAACAGTTTTATGTTGAGACAAAAGTGTAGTGAGTAACTCAACTTCCTCCCTGCTGAAATTAACGCTTAAAAACTGCAAACCGCAAGAAATAAACAAATAAAAACCACACGCGCGTACAATATTCCAAATGACCACGAAATAATGGAGAAGGCAACTGCCAAAATGGCGCCACCATAGCAAGTTCCCATAACAAAGGCGTTTTGGTTGGAGATTTATGATATTTTTTAGATTCATAAAAAATGACGCGCTGCTGTGTTCCACGGTGCTCTAAATTAGGAACACATCATTTTCCTAAGAACGACGCAATCCGAAAACTTTGGGTAAAAGCTATACGTCGCAAAGGATTCGTACCGAAAGAAAGTTCGGGGTTATGTCGCAATCATTTTGTGGAGAGTGACTATGAAAATATCAGTAAATACACAGGTAATGTATCCTTTATGATGTTTATTCACTTGAGAGTTTCTGAGTAGTCAACATTTCAAATAGTTGTGCCTTCATCATCATCAGTCTGTGTTTGTTCACGGCTGGCCTCATCCATAGGCACGCCGCTTTCTCCACCGAATTTTGATCATTATCCGCAATCTCCACTTCAAAACCATTTTAATGATATTTTCTAATACTTACAGGGTTCGAACACCAGCATAGATATTTAAAAAAATGTGCTGTACCTTCACTTTTCCCATGGAATACGAAGCCACTTTCAGAACAGGCGAAAGCAAGGGACGACCGATTACAAAATCGTAATATAAGAAAAAGACTTTTTGAAGACCGCCCATTTCAAGGGAATGAAGAAATTGCACCAACTGTGGAACCTAACCTTTGCCAAGAAATTCAAATTGCTGAGCTATCCAACAAGACCTGTGGGACACAAACAAAAATTGCTCTGAAGAAATATTGTCGCGACTTTGAGCTCCAAGTGGAACCATGTGGACTATTTATAAACAAGGAAAGGCCATACCTTGCAGCATCTCCAGACGGTTTACTGGGAGACGAGACCATCATAGAAATAAAGTGCCCCTACACATGTCGTAACCAGGTTTTGAACAGTACAGTTGTTCCTTATCTAGTAGAAAATGGTGAAGGCTCATTTTCTTTGAAAACCACCACACCATATTACTACCAGATACAAGGACAGTTGTACTGTACAAACAGAAAATACTGCAATCTTATTGTTTATACATATAAAGATATGAAGGTGGTTTATGTTGGCAGAGATAATATTTTTATTGATGATATGTTGGCCAAATTAGACCTTTTTTACCAAAATTATTTTATTAAAGCTGTATGTCAAAAATACCTATATTTTAACTATGAAGAAATAAAACAAACAAGTACATAATTCATTTATTTTTATTTACAATAGCTTCCCTGAAATTACAGAGATGGATACAAATTTTGAATATTTTTGTAGCCAAAGGCACATAATATTGGTTAAGGTCACAAGTCAATATTTTATAAGTTTTTGTTAGTCCTATTAGTCTTTCAATATGCACCCTTTGACTTGCTAATTTTTGGTCATGTTTTAATAAAACGCCTGGGATTTGCGACTTTCCCTTCAAAAAAGTAGGTATATTTATTCCTATTCCCTTGCTAGCAAACAATTCAATTCAATTCAATTCAAATATTTTTATTCATTGTAAAAACAGAATGTTTACTTAATGAACGTCAAAGTTGTTAGTTTCACAATTAATGGATTATGTGGAGAAGAAGCTAACAAAGAAACTCCACATTTATTCTTTTCAAAACACGTTTTAACTTAATTAACAGAGTTTTCAACTTAAAATATTAGTCATGAATGTGTTGAACACTAGTCACAATCGTCCTTTAAATAATATTAATCTACTGTTTAATGCCAAACATCTTTGTCTTCTAAATAATCCTTGATGTTATAGTAAGCCTTTTTGCACAGAATGTGCTTAACACATTTTTTAAATCGCGTTGGAGGTAACTCTAATATATCTTGAGGAATTTTGTTGTAGAACCTTATACAGTGCCCCATAAAGGATGTGTTAACTTTTGCAAGTCTAAATAGTGGAAATGACAATTTATGTTTATTTCTAGTATTAACATTATGGTGGCCACCAACATTTTCGAAGTCTTTGATATTTTTTCTAACGTACATAATATTTTCATAAATGTATTGACATGCAACTGGTAAGATGTTGGTTTCTTTGAAGAAATCTCTTAGCGAATCCCTACTACCTAACTTGTAAATAAATCGGATGGCTCTCTTCTGCAAGATGAAGATAGTCTCAATGTCTGCTGCCCGGCCCCATAGTAGTATACCGTAGGACATAATACTATGGAAGTAACTAAAATAAACAAGCCTAGCAGTTGCAACGTCAGTGAGTTCCCTAATTCTTTTCACTGCATATGCTGCAGAGCTAAGTCTGTGTGCTAATTTTACAATATGTGGACCCCATTGTAGTTTTGGATCGATGGTGATGCCCAGAAATACAGTATCATCTACAAATTCTAGTTTTTCATGTCCAATTACTATGTTGTTCTCAACTACTCGTACGTTAGGTAAGGAAAACTTTATACATTTCGTCTTTTTAGAATTTAGCAGCAGATTATTTGCTGTGAACCAATCTAGTACTTGCGAGAGAGCATTATTCTTGCACAAGTCTTGGACATTAAACCCTCTGTCGGCCATAATACTGTCTCCTTCTTCACAAATTTGCGAAAGATTGCTCCGATCAACGATTTGACGATCACTAGCAGATCCTTCATACCCTCCTGAGCAATATGTGATCAGGCCTCCTGGTGAAGCACCAACAAGGAATTTCAAAGTATTTTTATGCTTGTAAGAGCTAAATGTCGACTTTTGGGCATCAGGCCAGCCAGGTGTTTGTATCGGTATTTCCGTACCATCAACAATAATTCTGGTTGCAGAGAAATGCTTCCTGAAGCTTTTTGGCATATAGAAATTTACTAGCTCACGGCTAGGCCAAGTATCCAGTATGCTCCATAAGTCGGCAACAAAATTGATCCATGTCACCACTACATTTGAAATTTCAGTTTTGCTTACCCCAAACATCTTACTTAATTCGAAGTCTGGCTTGTTTCTCCTCAATTTTATTAATAAAATTAAAAATTGGTCCTCAATAGAGATTCCCACAACTCTGCTCCAGCGATATGTTATCTCGTAAGCCATTGGCAAAAGTGTACTCAACACAAATGTGAATTTGGCATATGTTTCTAATCCAGTGTAATAATACACTGAATCATCATCTGTTAATAACAAATCTGTAGAAAACAGCCTGAGGATGTTTGATGTTTGTGTCCCACAGGTCTTGTTGGATAGCTCAGCAATTTGAATTTCTTGGCAAAGGTTAGGTTCCACAGTTGGTGCAATTTCTTCATTCCCTTGAAATGGGCGGTCTTCAAAAAGTCTTTTTCTTATATTACGATTTTCTAATCGGTCGTCCCTTGCTTTCGCCTGTTCTGAAAGTGGCTTCGTATTCCATGGGAAAAGTGAAGGTACAGCACATTTTTTTAAATATCTATGCTGGTGTTCCAACCCTGTAAGTATTAGAAAATATAATTAAAATGGTTTTGAAGTGGAGATTGCGGATAATGATCAAAATTCGGTGGAGAAAGCGGCGTGCCTATGGATGAGGCCAGCCGTGAACTCTCCAACTCGACTCCAACCAAAATGCCTTTGTTATGGGAACTTGCTATGGTGGCGCCATTTTGGCAGTTGCCTTCTCCATTATTTCGTGGTCATTTGGAATATTGTACGCGCGTGTGGTTTTTATTTGTTTATTTCTTGCGGTTTGCAGTTTTTAAGCGTTAATTTCAGCAGGGAGGAAGTTGAGTTACTCACTACACTTTTGTCTCAACATAAAACTGTTTTGGAAAATAAGCAGAGCGACGCAGTTACCTGGTTGGAAAAGGAACAGTGCTGGAAGAAATTGGAAGTATCATTTAACAGCACAAGCGGATTAAACTTCCGCAGTGCTAAAACGCTAAAAGCTAAATTCGAAGGGTTAAAGAGGGCCACCAGAAAAAAGTCTGCATTAATACGTGCTGAAACGTATCGTACAGGAGGTGGCCCAAGTGCTGCTCCTCCAGTAACTGCGATTGAGGAAAAAATTAAAAACCTGATATTGCTGTCCGTAGATGGAAGTGACAGCAAATTCGATTCAGATTATGTTGGTAAGAGTATTAAAGATTGAAAATAAAGACTGTTAACTTCTATTGTGTCAATTTTATTTGCCAACCTATATTTTTTTATTGATGTAAATAAGCAATTTTTATTTGTGTTGCAGTTTTATCACCGAGCCAGGGCCTAACAGAGACAGAAGATTCCCAAAATTCACAAATTGTGATAGAATATGAAGGCATCCTTGATGAGGCAGATGTGGAGCCTCCAGCACATGACACAAGTAAGTAATTTTTGTTTAATCAAGTGCTTTGTTAAATCACACAATATTTAGAGACAATATTTAGTTACACCACCAACAAGCGTTCCGAGTGAGCGCATGTTTAGCGGAGCTGGGCTTCTCTACACGCCGCATCGAAACAGACTCCAAGGAGAAAAAGCTTCAAAGCTATTATTTTTGAAATTCAATATTCCTCTACTCCAGTTTGATTATTAATTTTAAAACATAGTAAGATTTTCAACATAAGTAGATTTTGAAAAAAAAAGATGTGCCATTGCCATAATTTAAGATATGAAAGCTTTGAGCTTCAAAGTTTAAGGAAAAATATTGTTTTATTCTTGAGTTTATTTATTTTTATTTTTGAACAGAAGTTGATTTTGAGACTGACTAACATTGATAAGAGAAGAATATTTTTGTTTTTTTAAGTTACTATTATTGAAGCAAATTAAGAACAAGATAGAAAAGAAATATTATTGATTTTACAAAGACTGATAAGTATTTAAGAAAATTTTTTTTTGTTAATTCATTAAGATAAACATTATTTTCTTTTTGTGTGCAACCGGTTTAAAGTTTTGTTAAGATTTATAATGTTTCAACTAGCATTTTGTTTGTACCTAATTTGAAAATATTCTACCCAAAGGCTGAATTATTGATCTGATTTAGATTTGATAACGTCAAGTACCTAACTGCATTGCACTGTAACTTACGAAAAAATTATAAAATAGTAAACGGCTATATTGTTTTATTAAATTTTTTTAGTCTTTTTCTCTAGGTTAACATTCGCAAAACATTCGCACTAATTGCTGCGAATGCGAATGTCAAAAAATATGCGAATATTCGCGAACGCGAATATTCGTTAAATCACTAATACGTACTACGTATGTTGTTTATTTTTGTTTGGATGTCAGACGCAGTGATACATTGATGTTGACATTTGCTCTTATACGCTCCAGAGCAGCTTGTCTAGCGTCTTTGTTTTTATACTGCCATGACCTGACGTTCCACAACACTTCCTTAGCTTCATACAGCTCCACAAATTTTAATATTTCCGATTCTGTCCATTTTCTCTTGCGAGACCTTTGAATTTCTTCCACCAGCGCCATTTTGTTTTTGCGATTTCGTCTTAGTCAACTACATCTTACATCGTAGAGCGCGGTCCGAATGAAAAAAACATGGCCGTTTTCATCTTTTTTTACTAAGATGGCCGTGTACACGATACGAGTAGCGTTCGAGTGCCAAAAAATGATCACTGCGTCCGAGCCAAATAAGATCGTGAAAACCCGGCTTTAGCAACATTATTGTTCGGAGTCATATAAACGTGCACGCCTCCCTATCTGTACAAAAAACTTACCTGGAGACAATCGCGTCGAGCAGAAGGGGTGAGAACAGTTTCTGCACCGCTCCGTGTACCGAAACATAGGACAGCGGCCTTTCGTGGCAGCTTTAGGTACGCAGCAACCAAATGCTGGAATAATATACCGCCGCCATTACGCAACAGTAAAAATAAAACAATTTTCAAGCACCACTACAAAGAATATCTGATACAAAGACAAAAATCAAAATGTAGTTTCAATGTATGCGTACCTCTAAGCGGAGCTGGTCCTTTTATAACTGGTCTGTAGTAGGTAAATATTCCTCGATGAAACAGCGACTGCGCCTACCGCACCGGCAAAATACAAATCACCTCACACTTTATTTGTTTGTTTCACATATTTTCACCCAGTTATTCATTTATTTGTACACTCACACACACTTTGTTACACTACATCGCACTACACATTACATACGAGATGCATTCAATAAGTACCTAGCCTCATCGCCAGAGGGCGCTGTAGTTTCAAAAAAGATTTAACACAGTGTAGCACATTCTTTTTTAATTCTTTTTTCAAATTTCCATTCCAATCCCTTCATTTGTTTTAATTTGACAACTTATGGAAGCGAACGTATCGATTGGTTTTACAAAAATGGAAAAAGAGCAATATCGTTCGGTGATTCGATTCCTATTTTTGGAAGGGAAAACGCGCATCGAAATCAAAGAGCGCTTGGATGCTGTGTACGGTGACTCTTCTCCATCGATGGCCACCGTCAAGAATTGGTTCAACGAGTTTGCACGTGGCCGCACGTCGGTTTTTGATGAACCACGTCCAGGTGCACCGAAAACAGCTGCTACGGAGGAAAACAATAAAAAAATCCATGATCTCGTATTGGCAGGTCGCCGATTGAAGGTTCGGGAGCTAGCTGAGACTGTAGGCATTTCAGAAGGAACAGTGCATCATATTCTTCACGAGGAACTCGGCATGAGAAAGCTGCCGCGTTTACTCACACCGGAAAACAAGTGCAACCGTGAGACCACATCGGAGACGTGTTTGGCACTGTTTAAGCGGAATATAGCGGCGTTTTGTGACCGTCGATGAAACTTGGATCCACTGGTACACACCAGAGACCAAGGAGCAATCAAAACAATGGATCCAGATAAGGCCACCGTTTTCTGGGATTCACAAGGTGTGATCTACATCGATTACCTCTAGAAGGGTAAAACAATTACATGGCTTTACTATGCCGATTTATTGGGCCGATTCGACGCCGATTAAAGAAAAAACGACCCCATCTGGCGAAGAAAAAAGTGCTGTTTCACCACGAACACGCACCGGTTCACACGTCTGCCTTTGCCATGGCCAAATTGGTCGAATTACGCTACGAATTGCTGCCCCATCCACCGTATTCTCCAGATTTGGCCCCTTATGACTTCTTTCTGTTTCCTAATCTGAAAAAATCTCTCGCCGGGAATAGATATGGTTGAAATGAGGAGGTCATCGCCGCCACGGAGGCCTATTTTGCAGAGTTTGACAAAAACTATTTTTCGGACGGGTTAAAAAAGTTGGAGCATGGCTGGGATAAGTGTATCAAACTAAAAGGAGACTATGTTGAAAAATAAATTGCCACTCTTCCAAAATTTTCGTTTACTTTTTGTAGACTAAGTATTTATTGAATGACCCTCGTACCAACTATTAGGCATGCATTATTTGTTTTTTTTTTGGTTTATCATTTTTGTCTTTTTATTTTCACAAACACGCGACTAACTCGCAACATGGTCTCGACAGAATATCAGCGTTGTGGTTAGATACCTCGGTGTTTTTAAAATAACACTTGTCCATTTTTTTTATTAAATTATTTACACCTACCTATTGATTTACATAAGAAAAAAAAATTGTAGTTTATTCGTACAGAAATCAATATAATATGCTAAAATATTGCTGTTGTAGATATTAGTATTTGAATAAAACAGTTTTTTCTATTTCCTGCAAAGTTGTAATGAAAGGACATGTGTCGTTTTAAAATCACACGATTCAATTATTATTTAAAAAATGTTTTTTGAGATTTTATTCTACTGTGTTGTCGGCTTTATAAATATGAATATCTAAGCCAAATTTCAGCTCTCTAGTACTTACTTACCGTCTCTGTGCTAAGCCGCGGACGGACAGACAGACAGACGGACGGACGGACGGACATGGCGAAGGGAAGAGCGGGTGATCATGCTCTTCCACTATAAAGGGAAATTTCCCGCCAGGCAGATCGTATACCTGGGGACGGCCGGTCCGACTAATGTTCGTCGGACGTTATATTTTATGGTATGTCATGTGAAACATTTTGCTTGCGCGATGTAGGAATGTTGGAGTTTATAGTGCGCGCGCAGAGTTGACATGTGCTCGCCACAGAACCGTGAGCCACGTCCCCAGACAGTTCCAGAGCTCAGGGAAGCCGCTATTGAAGAATGGGATAGGTTACCCCAGGAAATGCTGGATAACTTGATCTTCAGCATGCCCAGGAGGATCTCCGCATGTGTTCGAGCCAGGGGAGGAGTTATTTTACATTGAATTTAACCTTTTAATAATAAATTAAGTTTAATTAAACAGTATTTTTCTTTCTATGAAATTTCTATCACAATTAAATTATGATTAATGGCTCAATTTTTTTTAAATAAATAATAAAAAATAGTTTTATATTTTAATTTCAAACAGGGTATTCCTATTTAAAGAAAGCATAAAACATAGATTTTTTCTTGATAAAGTTAAATTTAAAGAATTATAGGAGCTTATGCTATTGATCATAAACTTTTTTTGATGTGTGTATTTGTTCTGGTATATCTATTTCTTATAGTGGGTTCTTTCGGTTTACCTTTATTTTTTGCGCGTCTAATGATTTGTCGTAAAGCATTTTTATTAGGAACAGAACAAGCGTTGGAGCTCGGCACATTCACCAAATGTTTATTAATAATTTGCGCTGGGCGCGATACAGAACTGAGTGTGGCATCTTAATTTATATTAGTTTTCAGTTGCAATAGCACTCATTTCTTTTATCAAGCAATGCATGCCGTTCCCTTGGGGTGACTCACTAATTATCGTACTATTACACTGATTTTGTTTTTTATTCACACGTTATCAGTAATATTTTTCCTTAACTTGTTTACAGCGCCACCAAGTTATCTGTTCAGGTGGGCAAAATTGTAACTACAGCCTTGTCATCCGCCATTGTGAAAAAAAACATTCCGCTGTCAGTTTCTGTCTAGTGTGAGTGCTCCCATGGTTTTTGTTCGATTTCATTGTAAAAAGTGCAAATAAAATGCCGAAACCACTTAAAAGTGATGCACGGCTAATTATTTTAAAAGTTTTATCTTTTATGAGAGAAGAGAAACGCCTCCAAGCTCCAATAATACCATTCGAAAAGCTGAATGAACGCGTTGCTGCTGCGACAGGTCAGTGTTGCCAGATATGGAAAAATTAAGTCGCCCATTAAAAAAAAATTAACGAGTTGATTTTATTTGAAATTTAAAATAAGCTTATAAACATATAATGTCTTAATTCAATTCAATTTCGGATGTAATGGCAACCAGCCGTTGTCGACTATATTCCGCCAGAGTCACGCCTTGACAAGACATGAGCTTAAAATTATAAAAATAGATATAAATTTTTGGTACATACATTTCACTATTTTCTTTCTGGAGATTTTACATGCAGACGTCACAACATGTATATTCTGACTTAGAAAGATTGCCACCCAAATATTTTTTTGTGTATTTAAAATCTGGAAGTATGTTGTTGTCATGATAAATTTCTAAGTGATTGAGGTACCTATTTTATGTTTTATTACAGGTGTTTCCGAACGATTTGTCTACAAATTAATCAATGAAGAGAAACATGCTGAGGAAACTAATTCCAAAATCTCTACCCCTGCACAGTATAATTTTTCGCCAAAAAATCGGACAAGCCTTTTTTATTATCTAATTTCTTAGGATTTGTAATTATAAATGCGAGACGAGAACTCCCGATTGCCCGTTTGCTATAAAAGAATGAAAAATAGTAATTGAAAAAAAATCTATGGTTTCCAGAAAACCCATAGAAACAGTTATAGCTCAAAAGTTTGATATTATTTTAAAATGTTATTAATTGCTTTGAATAGTGTTTTAAAATCCCTCTGCGTTAAAAAAAATCCAAGCTTCATTTGTTCAAGATAACACATTTATGGCTGATTTTGAAAATTTATGTTTTATTTTTTTTACTGTCTTATTATTACATATTTGGATTTATAACTAGGACTGAAATGTTCTTTTTATTTACGCTTAGGATCCTAAAAAAAAGGGATCCTAACTAAGCAGGATCTCAGAGTTATTTTAATTCATATTTTTTTGGGTAGGGTTGTCACTTCATAATTTAATAATATTTGAAGATTTTTTTTATAATTACATTACTATATTATATATTATTTTTGTTGCACTAACCCGTGCTAGTTTTAAATAGGTTTTAAAAAAATTATGTTGCTATAGCCAACATAATTCATAATATAATCTGAATACGTAATATTGCTACTAATTTGCTTATTAAAACAAAATAACAAGCGTAAAAAAATATTTAGAATCCTATAACTCTGTGACGGTCCGTTTTCCGTCTCAGTACATTGTTTTGGCTTATTTTCTATCTCAACCTTTCTTCGTTCTTTCACATCGGAAACAACAGTTTACAACTTCTAGGCGAAAATTATTATTTTATTTTATAATTACTAATGCAAATGGCAGTTTTTTGATTGCTTTGTCCGTGACTTTGGCCGTTTTACGATCGGGTATATTTCTAAAGAAATTGAGTTTTGTTTTTAAATCTTTAGTTTAAAATCCAATGAAAGGTAATATGTGGTGCAGGGAAGGGGTCCGCCCTCGTTAGGCTACTGCTAAAACCTTGCATTGACACATATTTCCTGGAGGAACGGGGGTGAGGCACCATGGAGCCGTCAAAGACCCATGGCGCCACTTTGCCTCAACAGGACCTGACCCGGCCTGTTGAGGGATGTCTGTCCGGGCTCTGACCGGCTGACTTACTGCAAGGAGGGCAAGAGGGCGCCAACCCTCATGTTGGTCCACGAGTGGCAATTGATGAAGCTGTGGATAACGCCGCAGCCGGTACTCTTCCACCACCGGGAGTATTCGCAAGTACGCAAGGAGATGTATATAGCAGGCTCGATGCATATAAGATATTATTCGCCAAATCGAAAGAAATGGGATCAAAAATTCGCCCTACTGACTTACCTTTACAAGAAAGATCGAACCTTATCTTAAATATTTTAGGATTTAATGAAAGTGGTGTCACTGATGAGAAAGGATTCAAAGAGGCAATAGCTAGATTCACGTCTAAATGTGAAATACTTTACAAACAATGCAAATATAATATGACCTTATTTGCAAAGAAGAACAACGCGTGGCTTAAAGAATCACTAAAAAATGATTTATATAAATTTTTCGTTAGTGAACGTCCAGCTTTACAAGATGCGTCACTTTTTGAATCTGTTGTTAATCCTGACTCTGTATCTAATATTTTGAGGGAATCTCCTGACAGACATGAACGTGCAAGTTCATCGTCAGCAACCAATTTCAGAGTCTAATACTGAACCATATCCTAGTGTTCAAGATGTATCTATAGTCATTGAAGAAAATACTTTGAATATTGCTGTGTCGCCCACAATAGATGCTAATCCTTCGACTTCTTCGTGTTTGGTCTATGATTCACTTAGTGACAGACAAAAACGAAGAGTGTGCAAAGAACTCCAATATTCCTTAGAAAGTGAACCACCTACAAAAGTTATTAAAGCTGTTTCGAGTGCATTAGAAGCAAAAGGACAAAAACTAAAACCCAATGCGTCAAAGGATTTGCAATATGTTATTAATTCTTGTCTTGAAAGTCCAACACGACCGACTAAAATAGCAACTAAACTTCGCGAAGACCCTTGTCCTTACTCTCCAGATGAAGCTTTAGCAGTATTTATAGACAGAAAATTTACAGTAGAGACATACAACTTTTTGCAGAAAGATTTAAAATCAAGAGGTTTTCCAGCATTTCCTACATATAAAAAAGTGTTCGACGCTAAACAAAAATGTTATCCGGATAGTGCAATGCAAGTGACAGAAAGAGAAGCCTTTGTTCCATTAGCTAGTTTACTTTCTCACACTCTTCAAAGGTTAATAAACTCATGCGACGAAATAATTGCAGCATATTGTGAACAAAAACACTTAGATACTATGGATTGTATTTTTGAGGGAAGTTGGGGGTTTGATGGCAGCTCGGGTCAATCATTTTATAAACAGAATTTTTCTGATAATCTTGAGCCTGAAAACAGTTTATTTGCCACTACATTCATCCCATTAAGGATAAAAACAAAAAAAGACTTTGTACTTTGGTTAAACCCAACACCACAGTCATACAGGTTTTGCCGTCCGATTCATATCCAATATCGAAAAGAGACAAAAGACTTAATACTGAAAGAACAGAAGTGGATAGATGACCAAATTAAGGATTTAACTACATTAGAAGCAACAACATCTAACAAGAAGAAAATAAGGGCAAAACCACAACTTTATTTGACATGCATTGATGGCAAAGTACTGAATACATTAACAGGGACCTCTTCTCAACTTAAGTGTCCATTTTGCAAAGCAACCTCAACGCAATTCAACAAGTTAGACATCATTTATTCTCAGCCAATTGATGTATCGGTTTTCAAATACGGAATAAGCCCTTTGCATGCATGGATTCGCGTGTTAGAATTCTTACTTCATTTGGGCTACAAACTTCCTGTAAAGAAATGGAGGGTAAGCAAAGGTTCACTGGAATCAAACAATGTTGAGGAAACAAAGAAACGTGTGCAAGAGAGAGTGCGAAAGGAATTGAAAGTGCTGGTTGATGTTGTGAGACCCAATGCTGGAACGACAAATGACGGCAACACAGCCCGAACAGCTGTCTGATCAAAATCGTGCAGTGTTTGCAGACATATTAGGCCTTTGTCAGTGGTTGTTGGACGATCTTCACACGATTCTGGTCACCTTATCTTGTGGTCTACCTGTAGATGCTGATAAGTTTGGAGACTTTTGCAAAATGGTTGCATCTAAATACGTTTCAGAATATGGATGGTACCCAATGACAGTAACTATGCACAAAATTCTCATTCACGGCAAAGATATTATTAATAGCTCAGCTCTTCCAGTGGGTTTATTATCTGAGCAAGCCGGTGAAGCGCGAAATAAGTTCTGGCGTTACGACAGAGAACACCATAACCGGAAATCCGACCGCGAAAAAACAATGTTGGACCTATTTCACAGGGCACTGGAATCGTCAGATCCAGAAATTTCCTACATTAGGCTACAGAATAGATTAAAACAACTAAAATCTTTGCCTTTACCATCCAATGTAGTGAAGTTACTGAAACCGTATGAAATTTCGGCAGAAGATGATTTTGTGGCAACAGAAAATGACACACATTTGGAAATTATTGAAGGACATACCAATAGCGACGATATAACAGAAATTCTTACGTCCGATCAGGGTGAAGAACAATAATAGTAGCTAGGTACGTACAACAGAAAATAATAAACTAGGTAATTATGTTCGAAAAAATCTAAATTAGTATCACAGGATTGGCAAGTCAAATGAAAATGAGTGTTTTTTCAACTAACTACGTATGGGAAAACTGTATTAAATTAGTAGCTCAATCAAAAAAATTTATAAAAAGTAATAATTTTTTTTTGTTTTTCGTTTCTTAAAAATATTTCACTACATCAAAGAAATATTTTTCTTTTTAAAGTGACCTCATTTACTTGCCTCAACCTCCAGTTAAAGTATTAGTCACGAATAAAAAGTTACCATGTACAATAAATTCTGTACATAAATATTGACAACCCTAAAACTATAATTACCATAGAAAACTTTAGAAGCCTATAAGTTTGAGATCCTTCATTATTTGGATCTGATTTTTTTTTCAAGGATTCTAATTCATTTTATTAACAATTCTGTAAAAAAATAAAATCCAAATAATTGAAAAAACGACCATAAAAAAAATTTAAATAAAAACATTAATTGTAAATAAATCTCTCAAAACTCATTTAAAAAATATAAAATTTAATTAGTATTGTGTGTTGTGAGATTGTTGTTGATTAGAAAAAACCAAGAAGACAATTTGTAAAATATTTCAAAAGTTATGGGTGATTTACTATTTTATTATAGAAAATAATAAAGTGTTTTTATTTGTCTTTAATGAGAAATAGGCGCATGTAAATTGTATTCATTAATTTATAAAATATTTCTGTATAAGATTTCAGAAAAAAAAG
This sequence comes from Yponomeuta evonymella, assembly GCA_963969515.1. Taxonomy (NCBI): domain Eukaryota; kingdom Metazoa; phylum Arthropoda; class Insecta; order Lepidoptera; family Yponomeutidae; genus Yponomeuta; species Yponomeuta evonymella. The sequence continues at coordinate 6,764,268 of OZ018359.1, forward strand.
GCATGTCCGATTTTTTGGCGAAAAATTATACTGTGCCCTGGCAAGAAAAGGGGAAGGAAATCAGGGAAACTGGAAATTGATGATTTTGAAATTGGTGTTATAAGAAGAAAGATACATGAATTTTATTCTGTAAGAAAAGAAATTCCGACCTTATCGAAGTTACTGAATGTTCTTCGGGAAGACATAAATTTCCAAGCAAAACGTGAAACTCTTCGAAAATTGCTCCACAAATAGATTTAATTTTTAAAAAATAAATCAAATAGGAAAGTGCTGTGTGAACGTAACGATGTAGTGGCGTTAAGGGCGGCCTATCTACATAAAATTAAGAAAAAGGAAAGTGGAGACAAAAAGCCAGTTGTTTATTTAGATGAAACCTACATACACTCATCTCACTCAACTGACAAATGTTGGCAAGGTCCTGGAGTTGACGGTGATTTGGAACCCGTTTCGAAAGGGAACAGGTGGATTATGGTTCATGCAGGCGGACAAGAAGGTTTTGTGGAGAACGCACTTCTCGTTTTTAAATCAAACAAAAAAAGTGGGGACTACCACGACGAAATGAACAATAGTAATTTCAAAAAATGGGTTCTTGAAAAATTACTGCCAAATCTGCGTGAACCCACGCTTATTGTGATGGATAATGCACCCTATCATAGCATACGCCTAAATAGGTGTCCTAACTCAAACCACACTAAGGCTGATATGCAAAAGTGGCTTTTAGAAAACAGGGTGGACTTTCACGAACAAATGACAAAGCCTCAGCTTTACGAGTTAATAAAAAGAAATAAGCCTACTCCTGAATATAAAATTGACAATTTATTAAAAAGTCATGGTCATGACATTGTTCGATTGCCTCCTTCTCATTGCGATTTAAATGCAATTGAAACGATATGGAGCTCGATGAAGAAGAAAGTAGCAGAAAAACATGTTGGGAAATAAGTGCAGAAATGCCTCAATTGATTGAAGATGCATTCCGCGAAATCACACGGATCAATCAAAAATTGAGAACGAATACAGACAGAAAGATGCGTATTTAGATGAACCTTTTATAATTCAACTAAAGAGTGATAGTGAAAGCGATTCGAGTGACTCAGAAGATGAACAGTGGGAATCAGTAGATGGCTTGGGAACACCAATTGCGACTGGGATTCCTGGAGTGTGGCCGCTCGAACTCAGAGACCACGACCACAATTATTTAAAAAAAATATAAATAAAATCCTGTTGTTCCGCACTTTTTGTATTATTTATTTACTTACTAAGATAGAAATCTAGAAAGATTAACTTTATTTCAATTTAAAGATTTCACTTGAAATTTGACAATTAATTCCCTTTTTTCTAGGTAAATTTCTTAAATGGCAATACTAAATTCTCTAATAGCGCCGCTATCAACTGAACAGTTAAGATGGTGGCACTGTAGAATAGGTACATAAACTTGGAAGTTTAGAAAGTGACATAGGGTACTTTTTTGCAAGGGAAAATTAATTGAACGCGTTGATGCTATAATCAAGCGCTTAATTAACCCTTGATTTGCTACAAATTTAGATTGAGGTGCTTGGTGTTGTAACTGCGCTTGTTTTTTTTTCAGATGGCGCCTGTTACTAATAAAATTAAGAAAAAGATGAAGAAGAAAAACAAAAAAGGTTTGGTTACGCTAAACAAGCACTGATTAACGCTCTTTCAGATATACGTGGTAGCATTCTAGGTATCAGAGAAGCAGGCTTCACGGTCGTGTTGCTGAAAAAATTAGAAAAGTTGGTCCAGATCCTATATTTGGTTATGAAGGAGAAAGAAAAATTGTTGATTAGATAATTCAGTCAGCAAAATCTGGAATTCCTATTAACAAATATGATCTTCTGGATACGGTAGCTGAGCTTGCAAAAGATCTTGGTCAAAAGAACCTACGTACAGAAACATTACGGTCCAAATTGTATGGTTGTTTTTTAGGTTAAAGTGATGTCAGCAGCACAAAACGAGCAGAGCAGAAACGACGAGGTCTGACTAAAACGTCGGTTGATATTAACTGTAACGAAAATACGATCATCACTGTTCAACAGGAGCATTTCCTTGCCAATGAAAGAATCAAACAAGGCTGATTCAGTTCCTCACCGAGAAAATGACCGCAGCAGGGATTGAAACAACTGTTGCATCAGGAGATGCTGGTGGTACTATTGTCAGAAGCGGGTTGCATAAGGCTGCTTTTCATCCAACTGTTGTAATAGTTAGGGAGGATGTCAACTTGATAGTCCTTCTCGTGGGATTAGCTCCAACAAATATCAAAGTGTTCTTTATGTAACCAGGGCGCGGAAAGATGGACTAAATTATTTTCAGTTCGACAACTTCAACAGCTGCCATTTGCAAAGACAATTCTGCCTCTGCGAGGTGGGCCACTCTTCCTCCTACCAGAGGACCTTCGAAACAGCACTCGTTGAGAGTTTACCTACAGATATCATTAATCACAGAAGTACTTACGTTGATTTTATAACTTCTTTCACAGATACAACAATGGCTCGGCAACCCCCTTCCACCTTCTCAATGGGGATGGGCCAGAGCAGACGATGGCATCCTAAAGCCGGTGACAACCGCCGATCCAGTGGCACCCGACTCCATTTTGAACACCATATTTTGCCGATGCACGACTGGATGTGGGGTGCGATGCGGCTGCCGAATAGCAGGAATTATTTGCTCCGGTATCTGTGGTGTATGCTCCGGCTCATGCACTAACGAAGCTCCCATCGAAAACACCGCCGACGACGACGATGATGATGATATTTTAGATTTAGCAGATAATTAGATTTTTTTTAAATAAATGCCATACCTACTTAAAGAAACGTTATTTATTTTTTGTCCATCTTCTTTCCTTCATAGCTCGTTAAATATTGATCCCAGCAAAAAAGTGTATAGAACCTTTTTGTAGAGAATTTTATGTAGATTCATCATCATCATTCAGCCACAAGAAGTCCACTTCTGGACATAGGCCTCCTCCATGGATTTCCAAAATATCCATCCAGCGTCTTCCTGCCACTTGGATTAGGTCATCTGTCCATCTTGTGGCATGTCGTCCTACGCTGCGCTTGCCGATATGTGGTCTCCATACGAGAACTTTTCGGCCCCATCGACCATTAGTTCTGCGTGCTATGTGCCCCGCCCACTGCCACTTCAACTTACTAATCCGCTGGGCTATATCGACGACTTTCGTTCGTCTAAGGATCTCATCATTTCTGATTCGATCTCGTAGCGAAATTCCGAGCATAGCCTTCTTGAGCCTTCTTATGAGGCCCATAGTGAGACCACGTTATGCAGATTACTTGACTATAAGAAATTTTTTTGCTAGGAGCCACTGTTTACTATTTTTTTGCTAGGAGTTGTTTAAAAAAACCATAAAAAGGGAACTTTACACTTTTAAAACAAAAGAATCAAACAAAAACCAATAACAGACATTGACAGCTTTGATCAGGGTGTCATAAAAAGAATCATACAAAATTTCCACATCACTGAAAAAGAATTACCTACCATAGGCAAGCTGCGAAGGAAGTTATGCTATCTCTAGATGTAACAAACAGTATCGATAGAACGATAATTCTCGCTTTGATTCCGAAAATCCAAGATCAAGAAATAAGAAGAATTCTTTACTCTATGGTCTACACTGAGTTGAATAACCTTTGGTATTTAAAGTTAGTCGAGCTCAGCTCGACTATCGCGAACTAAGATTGACGACAGAAGAGTGAGAGCGCCTAGTTCCCCAGGAACTGCGCGCGGTCGTGGTATCAGGCCCGTATCTGCCCGTGAAAGAGCTGTTGTCGCTGTTAATCCTGAGATCCCCGTCAGACCAAGAACTTGTAATTTGAGGCGGTGTTTGTTAGACAAGAAGACAATAATATCGTTGCGCCACCTGCGATAGAACCCCTGAGACTTGATCGTTTGGAGCCTCAACCGCCCATCTTACTTATGGATTATGTGAACTGGAGCGTCCAAAAGGACATCCTTGCCACTCAGGCTTTCGTCTCTGTTTTGGACTTGTCCAGGTGCCTGACTGTTGCCCACAGGATCCCCTTTGCTGTAAAGGCCCGCAGGGATGAGATACGTGACACTCTCATGAATCTCATCAATGAGGGGTTTTCGAGCTTCGGTAGAGAGAAGAGATTCCCTGAGGGTATCACCGCCAACGTTACTGTTGGTGCAATAGCTGATTTGCTCGATAAAATCACATCTGCGCTTGATTTCGGCGAGAAATTCACCGCTGAGAGTGCCGCTACTTCTACGCAGACGGGTCGGTTCTCTAGTCTTGACGACGCTAAACAAGCGTATTACAAAGGTGTCCAACGTTTGCTGGACATCTTGATCAGAACACCTGCCCCTGTTAGAATTTTATTCGAGATCTACACTCGCGAGATCTTCGAAACTAAGTATGATTTGATTTGGGCTTAAATATAGCTATAAGTATAAGATAAAATTTAGCTATGATATATTTCATTGTGTGTTATTGTGTTAGATTTAACGAAACGATGGCTTTCGCTCTACCTGCCGGTGAAGTCCTGCCACGTGATGAGTTGACGGATTTTGGTACCGCGTTGATGAACGCGTTGGCGTCATCCTCAACCCCACTTAATTATGGTTTGTCGGGTGTGGCGAAGATAAGAAAGAATGGTGGGTCCACCCTATATTCAGCGAGTCTTTTCAATAAAGACCCCAACGCTCAGATAATACGACCTGAGGATATGTTCCCCGTATTTCAGAAGATCAGCGTTCCCGGTTTTATTTATTTATTTATTTATTTATTTCCACAAAATACATACCATTACAGGGTGGACCTAATTCGATATGTATGCTACAAGTAACAGTAAAATCTTAATTCTAATATAATACGTACACAATAATTACTATTAGTTAATAGTTACCTATAAACATTAACATGCAATAAAAATAAAGAAAATTTACATGTGTTCCATATAGCACACCACAAACAGAGCTACTTTCTTGAACTCACCCAGAGCAACATGAAATAGGTCCGTTTGGTCCGAGATAAGATTTATGGTGCGGAGCGCGCGCGTTAGCGGCGCCTGTGCTAGAAGGTTAGTGCGCGCGCGCGGCACCCGCAGTAGCGGCGGCCGGCGGCGGCGCCCCACGTACTCGTCCGGCACGCACAGGCACAGTGCCTCCAGCACCACTGGGTTGCAAACCCTACCCACTAGCACTTTATGGATATATAATACCAGGGCGAGGTCCCTCCTTACCCTAAGTTCGTTGTAACCTACCATACCTAGTATAAATAGTGTAGGGTACATCAATGGGTAAAACGGATATACCCCGTACTGCCTCAAATATATGTACCGCACGAATTTATTCTGTATGCGTTCCAGCATGAGACGATATTTCATTTCATGTGGCGCCCAGATGACTGCGTTCGATTCCAGTTGACTTCTTACTAGAGCATTATACAGGGTTACAATGGCTGTAATGCGTGAAAAAACTCGCCCCTTACGGAGGATAAAACCCAGATTCCTGTAAGCTTTTTTACAAATACTTTCAATATGCTCGCGATAGTTTAGGTCTGAGCTCAATCTAACCCCTAGGTCTCTGACTTCACTTACTCGCTGAATTGGCTTATCTCCTACCCTATAGTTATTGATTACTGGGTTTTTTTTTCGAGTAAATGTGATAAGTGCACATTTGGATACATTAAATTCCAGCTTATTGCTTGTACTCCACTGTACTACCCTATCTATGTCGTCCTGTAACTTCTCACAGTCCAAGTAACTACTTATAGGAAATGACAGTTTGAGGTCATCCGCAAACAACAAACAACTTGCATTTTTTACTACCGTTGGCAGGTCGTTTATCATTATTGCAAATTCGAGGGGTCCCAAATTACTACCCTGGCTTACCCCTGACCTAGTAAAATATGTTTGCGACCGATATCCATTGTACTCCACATATTGTGTTCTGTCATCTAAGTAGCTACCGAAGAATCTAAGTAGATGTGGAGTACAACCCACGTTAGCCAACTTTTTCAGTAGTATGTCAGTATCCACTAAGTCAAATGCTTTTTTGTAGTCAAAGTATGCCGCATCTACCTGACCCCCACTGTCCACTGCTGGGATTACCTTTGACATAAAGCTCAGAAGATTGCTTGACGTGCTACGAGCTGGCCGAAAACCGTGCTGAGCATCCGACATTTGTGACTCAACCTGGGCTAGAACTGCCTTCTGTATTGCCGATTCTAGTACTTTAGCTGCCGTTGAGAGTACTGCTACCGGTCTGTATCCATCAATCTTTGGACTAGCCCTACCCTTGGGGACTGGTATAACTCGTGTAACTTTCCACCGTTTTGGGAAAACTGCGGCTGCCAGGCATCTGTTATAAATATACGTCAAAGGTTCTGTTAAAACCAAACGACAATCTCTTAAGATATAGGCTGGAATGCCATCTGGTCCCGCCGAGCGTTTCGGTTTGAGCCGTGCCAAAGCACTACTTACTTCCTCCGTCTGCAGCTGGTCCACCTGCACGAGTGCTGCGCTCGCCTCTGCCTCCGCCATAGCTGCGGTGATATCCAGATGAGCTCGATCAGCACTATACACAGAGTGAAAATAATTCGCAAACTCTTGGGCGCACTCGTCTGGGGACAACACTACCTCATCCTTAATTATCTTTTGCGGACATCTAGCACCCCGCATTGATCGTACATAGTTCCAAAATGCCCGTGGGTCTTCAATTAAATGATTTTGTACTCGATTTCTGTACTGCTCTTGCGCTAACATAATAGAACTTTTAACCCTCGCTCTGCAGATTGAAAACTGCTCATAATCAGATAATAATTTACTAGCCTTGTATTTCTTATGGAGTTCTCCTTTTAGTTTAATGTCGCGAATCAAATCTTTTGTATACCACTCAGGATAATTGTACTCCGAGTTTATACAATATCGCTTTTTTTTCTGAACACAGTCATCAAATATACTAGTTAGTGTACTGTAAAAATAATCTAAGCAATTTTCGATATTCTCCAAACTATATAAAGGCGCCCAGTTCACTGCTGCTATAGCCGAGTATAATAAGAAGAAATCTGCTTTGTTGAAATTCCAACCGGTTGTCTCAATGCGTGATGCGTTTTGACATGCGTTGTCGCCCGGTGATAACTCACCATCAGTGCGACGCGACGGCGCGGGCGCGGGCGGGCCCGGGCGCGGGCGGGCCCGGGCGCGGGCGGGCCCGAGCGCGGCCGCACACCGACACCGATACCTCCAGTGGGGGGTGATACGCGTCTACCGGCAGCAGCGGCGCCTCCGCCGCGCGCACACACACACTCGAATCATCCTCGGCAAACTTAGTATCGGGCGGTGGAAGTGTTGACCTTTGCCAGTACAACCAAGTTGCCACCACCGGCGTGGCGTGTGCAGGTTAAGTATTCTAAAATCGTTTAACTATATTTGTTAGATTAAGTGTTAGTTAAGATATATTAAACTTTTCTTTGTTCCTTTTGTTTGAAGTTGATTGCTGTCAATATCAAATATCCTTCCGTTCATGGTTCGAAATTACCCTACAACGTTTACAGTGTAGCTACTGCTTCCTTTGTAAGGAATGCTGAGAAAAACTTTTCAAATATTATGAACGACTCCTATATTATAGATTATTAGTATAGATTATTTGCTATCTCTAGACGTAACAAACAGTATCGATAGAACGATAATTCTCGCTTTGATTCCGAAAATCCAAGATCAAGAAATAAGAAGAATTCTTTACTCTATGGTCTACACTGAGTTGAATAACCTTTGGTATTTAAAGTTAGTCGAGCTCAGCTCGACTATCGCGAACTAAGATTGACGACAGAAGAGTGAGAGCGCCTAGTTCCCCAGGAACTGCGCGCGGTCGTGGTATCAGGCCCGTATCTGCCCGTGAAAGAGCTGTTGTCGCTGTAAATCCTGAGATCCCCGTCAGACCAAGTACTTGTAATTTGAGGCGGTGTTTGTTAGACAAGAAGACAATAATATCGTTGCGCCACCTGCGATAGAACCCCTGAGACTTGATCGTTTGGAGCCTCAACCGCCCATCTTACTTATGGCTTATGTGAACTGGAGCGTCCAAAAGGACATCCTTGCCACTCAGGCTTTCGTCTCTGTTTTGGACTTGTCCAGGTGCCTGACTGTTGCCCACAGGATCCCCTTTGCTGTAAAGGCCCGCAGGGATGAGATACGTGACACTCTCATGAATCTCATCAATGAGGGGTTTTCGAGCTTCGGTAGAGAGAAGAGATTCCCTGAGGGTATCACCGCCAACGTTACTGTTGGTGCAATAGCTGATTTGCTCGATTAAATCACATCTGCGCTTGATTTCGGCGAGAAATTCACCGCTGAGAGTGCCGCTACTTCTACGCAGACGGGTCGGTTCTCTAGTCTTGACGACGCTAAGCAAGCGTATTACAAAGGTGTCCAACGTTTGCTGGACATCTTGATCAGAACACCTGCCCCTGTTAGAATTTTATTGGAGATCTACACTCGCGAGATCTTCGAAACTAAGTATGATTTGATTTGGGCTTAAATATAGCTATAAGTATAAGATAAAATTTAGCTATGATATATTTCATTGTGTGTTATTGTGTTAGATTTAACGAAACGATGGCTTTCGCTCTACCTGCCGGTGAAGTCCTGCCACGTGATGAGTTGACGGATTTTGGTACCGCGTTGATGAACGCGTTGGCGTCATCCTCAACCCCACTTAATTATGGTTTGTCGGGTGTGGCGAAGATAAGAAAGAATGGTGGGTCCACCCTATATTCAGCGAGTCTTTTCAATAAAGACCCCAACGCTCAGATAATACGACCTGAGGATATGTTCCCCGTATTTCAGAAGATCAGCGTTCCCGGTTTTATTTATTTATTTATTTATTTATTTCCACAAAATACATACCATTACAGGGTGGACCTAATTCGATATGTATGCTACAAGTAACAGTAAAATCTTAATTCTAATATAATACGTACACAATAATTACTATTAGTTAATAGTTACCTATAAACATTAACATGGAATAAAAATAAAGAAAATTTACAACATGTGTTCCATATAGCACACCACAAACAGAGCTACTTTCTTGAACTCACCCAGAGCAACATGAAATAGGTCCGTTTGGTCCGAGATAAGATTTATGGTGCGGAGCGCGCGCGTTAGCGGCGCCTGTGCTAGAAGGTTAGTGCGCGCGCGCGGCACCCGCAGTAGCGGCGGCCGGCGGCGGCGCCCCACGTACTCGTCCGGCACGCACAGGCACAGTGCCTCCAGCACCACTGGGTTGCAAACCCTACCCACTAGCACTTTATGGATATATAATACCAGGGCGAGGTCCCTCCTTACCCTAAGTTCGTTGTAACCTACCATACCTAGTATAAATAGTGTAGGGTACATCAATGGGTAAAACGGATATACCCCGTACTGCCTCAAATATATGTACCGCACGAATTTATTCTGTATGCGTTCCAGCATGAGACGATATTTCATTTCATGTGGCGCCCAGATGACTGCGTTCGATTCCAGTTGACTTCTTACTAGAGCATTATACAGGGTTACAATGGCTGTAATGCGTGAAAAAACTCGCCCCTTACGGAGGATAAAACCCAGATTCCTGTAAGCTTTTTTACAAATACTTTCAATATGCTCGCGATAGTTTAGGTCTGAGCTCAATCTAACCCCTAGGTCTCTGACTTCACTTACTCGCTGAATTGGCTTATCTCCTACCCTATAGTTATTGATTACTGGGTTTTTTTTTTCGAGTAAATGTGATAAGTGCACATTTGGATACATTAAATTCCAGCTTATTGCTTGTACTCCACTGTACTACCCTATCTATGTCGTCCTGTAACTTCTCACAGTCCAAGTAACTACTTATAGGAAATGACAGTTTGAGGTCATCCGCAAACAACAAACAACTTGCATTTTTTACTACCGTTGGCAGGTCGTTTATCATTATTGCAAATTCGAGGGGTCCCAAATTACTACCCTGGCTTACCCCTGACCTAGTAAAATATGTTTGCGACCGATATCCATTGTACTCCACATATTGTGTTCTGTCATCTAAGTAGCTACCGAAGAATCTAAGTAGATGTGGAGTACAACCCACGTTAGCCAACTTTTTCAGTAGTATGTCAGTATCCACTAAGTCAAATGCTTTTTTGTAGTCAAAGTATGCCGCATCTACCTGACCCCCACTGTCCACTGCTGGGATTACCTTTGACATAAAGCTCAGAAGATTGCTTGACGTGCTACGAGCTGGCCGAAAACCGTGCTGAGCATCCGACATTTGTGACTCAACCTGGGCTAGAACTGCCTTCTGTATTGCCGATTCTAGTACTTTAGCTGCCGTTGAGAGTACTGCTACCGGTCTGTATCCATCAATCTTTGGACTAGCCCTACCCTTGGGGACTGGTATAACTCGTGTAACTTTCCACCGTTTTGGGAAAACTGCGGCTGCCAGGCATCTGTTATAAATATACGTCAAAGGTTCTGTTAAAACCAAACGACAATCTCTTAAGATATAGGCTGGAATGCCATCTGGTCCCGCCGAGCGTTTCGGTTTGAGCCGTGCCAAAGCACTACTTACTTCCTCCGTCTGCAGCTGGTCCACCTGCACGAGTGCTGCGCTCGCCTCTGCCTCCGCCATAGCTGCGGTGATATCCAGATGAGCTCGATCAGCACTATACACAGAGTGAAAATAATTCGCAAACTCTTGGGCGCACTCGTCTGGGGACAACACTACCTCATCCTTAATTATCTTTTGCGGACATCTAGCACCCCGCATTGATCGTACATAGTTCCAAAATGCCCGTGGGTCTTCAATTAAATGATTTTGTACTCGATTTCTGTACTGCTCTTGCGCTAACATAATAGAACTTTTAACCCTCGCTCTGCAGATTGAAAACTGCTCATAATCAGATAATAATTTACTAGCCTTGTATTTCTTATGGAGTTCTCCTTTTAGTTTAATGTCGCGAATCAAATCTTTTGTATACCACTCAGGATAATTGTACTCCGAGTTTATACAATATCGCTTTTTTTTCTGAACACAGTCATCAAATATACTAGTTAGTGTACTGTAAAAATAATCTAAGCAATTTTCGATATTCTCCAAACTATATAAAGGCGCCCAGTTCACTGCTGCTATAGCCGAGTATAATAAGAAGAAATCTGCTTTGTTGAAATTCCAACCGGTTGTCTCAATGCGTGATGCGTTTTGACATGCGTTGTCGCCCGGTGATAACTCACCATCAGTGCGACGCGACGGCGCGGGCGCGGGCGGGCCCGGGCGCGGGCGGGCCCGAGCGCGGCCGCACACCGACACCGATACCTCCAGTGGGGGGTGATACGCGTCTACCGGCAGCAGCGGCGCCTCCGCCGCGCGCACACACACACTCGAATCATCCTCGGCAAACTTAGTATCGGGCGGTGGAAGTGTTGACCTTTGCCAGTACAACCAAGTTGCCACCACCGGCGTGGCGTGTGCAGGTTAAGTATTCTAAAATCGTTTAACTATATTTGTTAGATTAAGTGTTAGTTAAGATATATTAAACTTTTCTTTGTTCATTTTGTTTGAAGTTGATTGCTGTCAATATCAAATATCCTTCCGTTCATGGTTCGAAATTACCCTACAACGTTTACAGTGTAGCTACTGCTTCCTTTGTAAGGAATGCTGAGAAAAACTTTTCAAATATTATGAACGACTCCTATATTATAGATTATTAGTATAGATTATTTGCTATCTCTAGACGTAACAAACAGTATCGATAGAACGATAATTCTCGCTTTGATTCCGAAAATCCAAGATCAAGAAATAAGAAGAATTCTTTACTCTATGGTCTACACTGAGTTGAATAACCTTTGGTATTTAAAGTTAGTCGAGCTCAGCTCGACTATCGCGAACTAAGATTGACGACAGAAGAGTGAGAGCGCCTAGTTCCCCAGGAACTGCGCGCGGTCGTGGTATCAGGCCCGTATCTGCCCGTGAAAGAGCTGTTGTCGCTGTAAATCCTGAGATCCCCGTCAGACCAAGAACTTGTAATTTGAGGCGGTGTTTGTTAGACAAGAAGACAATAATATCGTTGCGCCACCTGCGATAGAACCCCTGAGACTTGATCGTTTGGAGCCTCAACCGCCCATCTTACTTATGGCTTATGTGAACTGGAGCGTCCAAAAGGACATCCTTGCCACTCAGGCTTTCGTCTCTGTTTTGGACTTGTCCAGGTGCCTGACTGTTGCCCACACGATCCCCTTTGCTGTAAAGGCCCGCAGGGATGAGATACGTGACACTCTCATGAATCTCATCAATGAGGGGTTTTCGAGCTTCGGTAGAGAGAAGAGATTCCCTGAGGGTATCACCGCGAACGTTACTGTTGGTGCAATAGCTGATTTGCTCGATAAAATCACATCTGCGCTTGATTTCGGCGAGAAATTCACCGCTGAGAGTGCCGCTACTTCTACGCAGACGGGTCGGTTCTCTAGTCTTGACGACGCTAAACAAGCGTATTACAAAGGTGTCCAACGTTTGCTGGACATCTTGATCAGAACACCTGCCCCTGTTAGAATTTTATTCGAGATCTACACTCGCGAGATCTTCGAAACTAAGTATGATTTGATTTGGGCTTAAATATAGCTATAAGTATAAGATAAAATTTAGCTATGATATATTTCATTGTGTGTTATTGTGTTAGATTTAACGAAACGATGGCTTTCGCTCTACCTGCCGGTGAAGTCCTGCCACGTGATGAGTTGACGGATTTTGGTACCGCGTTGATGAACGCGTTGGCGTCATCCTCAACCCCACTTAATTATGGTTTGTCGGGTGTGGCGAAGATAAGAAAGAATGGTGGGTCCACCCTATATTCAGCGAGTCTTTTCAATAAAGACCCCAACGCTCAGATAATACGACCTGAGGATATGTTCCCCGTATTTCAGAAGATCAGCGTTCCCGGTTTTATGTATCGGGCGGTGGAAGTGTTGACCTTTGCCAGTACAACCAAGTTGCCACCACCGGCGTGGCGTGTGCAGGTTAAGTATTCTAAAATCGTTTAACTATATTTGTTAGATTAAGTGTTAGTTAAGATATATTAAACTTTTCTTTGTTCATTTTGTTTGAAGTTGATTGCTGTCAATATGAACAATAATATCAAATATCCTTCCGTTCATGGTTCGAAATTACCCTACAACGTTTACAGTGTAGCTACTGCTTCCTTTGTAAGGAATGCTGAGAAAAACTTTTCAAATATTATGAACGACTCCTATATTATAAATTATTAGTATAGATTATTTGCTATCTCTAGATGTAACAAACAGTATCGATAGAACGATAATTCTCGCTTTGATTCCGAAAATCCAAGATCAAGAAATAAGAAGAATTCTTTACTCTATGGTCTACACTGAGTTGAATAACCTTTGGTATTTAAAGTTAGTCGAGCTCAGCTCGACTATCGCGAACTAAGATTGACGACAGAAGAGTGAGAGCGCCTAGTTCCCCAGGAACTGCGCGCGGTCGTGGTATCAGGCCCGTATCTGCCCGTGAAAGAGCTGTTGTCGCTGTAAATCCTGAGATCCCCGTAGACCAAGAACTTGTAATTTGAGGCGGTGTTTGTTGGAGGTCTGGCACATTACAAGTTACTGGCCGTAAGTTTTATTTGCGTCTAATGTTACTTTGACTTTTCTATTTACTTATCGTGTGACAACTGTGATGAAAATACAGACTTATTTTATTATCACATAATTCACACGATAAGTAAACAGAAAAGTCAAAGTAACATTAGACGCAAATAAAACTTACGGCCAGTAACTTGTAATGTGCCAGGCCTCCAACAAGTTACAGGATGACCTCAATTTCCAAGGATCTGCAGCAAGTCTCAGGCGAATAATAAAGCAATTGGGTTTTAAATGGAAAAAACAGAAACCAATAGGAAAATTTTAATTGAGCGGTCACAAATTCGTTTTCAAAGAATAGAATATCTGAGAAAGATAAAAAAATATAGAGAAGAAGGAAGACCTATCATTTACACTGATGAATCATACGTCGATAGTTCTCATGCTTCTCACCATTTATGGACAGACGGTCCTACCAAAGGCATTAAAAAACATATATCTAAAGGAAACCGATTGGTCATAGGACAGGCAGGTGGTGAAGCAGGTTTTGTGCCAAATGCTTTGCTGACATTTAAAGCAGGAACAAAAAGCGGCGACTAACAGGACAACATGAATTCGGAGAATTACAAGCGATGGCTCCGTACTCAACTAGCGCCGAATTTACCGCCTAATTCGGTCGTGGTAGTCGACAATGCATCGTATCACAACAATCAACTCGATGTTGAAAAAACATGTTCAAAACATGTTTTCAATTCTATTTTATGATATTATATTTTCCGATTTACCTACCAATAATCAATATACCTACTTAAAGCTAGTTCTAAAATAAAATAATAGATAATTTTGTGCGCGAGTGTACCCATGCGCAAACACACCCCCTCCACTTTCTACAGCGCTCTTTTTACGTGACGCGACCTGTAAATATCAATGCGTCAGTGACATAGATTTCTCTAAGTAATGTTATCCACTGAGGAATTACCCATGTCTTAAATAATTATAATTACTTGGGTATTTAATTAGTCCCTCCTTTCCCGTAATAAGTGATGGAGCGCGGCCGTCTGCTTATCAATTATTTTATATTTACTTTTCTTCGTATCAAAATTCGAATTGCTAAACGGTTAACATGTGTGGCTGCTTGTTTTTTTCAATTGCGATAGCTGGAGCGATTGATTGGTGTTCGGCAGAATGTATTTTCCTACAGCTAAATTCCTGGAATATCCTTAAATATTAATTTAGGGAGTAGCTTGACTAATTTGTGATGGAACTTATTTTATTCTTATTTATAGGATAACAAAATCATCAAGAAGAATAATATTCATTCTTGCGAAGCTGATAAATATAAAAAAATATTTTAAAAGAAAAAATGGCTTTAAAAGTTAAAGTGACGACTTCATAGCGAAACCATTGAAAAAATGGAAGATGACAGTTTTAATTTTTACACAGAATTACCAAATTTTCAAAATATGAAACGCATTGTAGGATGCAAGAAATAAAGACGCAGGAGTGAAAAAAAATACATTTAAAAACATGGTGGCACTTGTAGCCAGAGAAAATATTAAGTACTAGTCTAATACTGTTCTTGAACCGTTTCTGAAATGATAGCAAAAAACCAGTATAATTACACAACCAGGACACAAAACATTGCCCTTGGTTCTACCAGTAGGACTACGCAGTAGTACTACGGGCAACAAAGGTTGCAAAACATTAAATAATATTTTATGGACGGAACTTTCAAAAGTTGTCCTGCCCCTTTTACACAATTGCTGACGATTCATGGTGACATCGGAAGTACACTTGAAACAACGTGGAAGTACACTTTAATGTGGTACCGTTTTTTTTCGTCCTACTGTGTGACAAAAAACAATGGAGTTACACCACAGCTACCTTTATTACCTTTGATAAAATCTATAATTCCAGAATGGCGTAAACTTCATTGTGATTATAAAATCTCAATTGTGATTATGAAATAGAATAATGTATCTTAAAGCTTCATTAATACACTCGAAGATCGTTTAACTCATGCCAACCGTGCAACTCTTACACACACATTTACAACCAGGATTCGTCGAAATCATAACTGTCGGTCCAAACTAAACAGCATAATGTCATTTTGCTGTGGCAAGAGTATTGTTTTACCTAGAGCAACATCGACCTTATTCATATGATAATACGGCGTGATTGTTAAAGCTCACGTTAACATTTACATGCGGCCTGTGATACGTCATTCGGACTTTCTTCTAAGAAATAAATGAGAACAGAGAGTCTCTGTATGAATTTAAAATAACTATTATATGGATGTTTATTAAATTTAATTATTAGTCGGCTAGGGACAAAAGGGTTAGAATTACGCCGCCTTACAGTACGATTAAAATCAGTTAACGATTCGCCCAATCGTGAATCCCTCATCTCTCACATAGAGTTATCAATTTACAGATATGACCTTTAATTATATTACTCGTTGTCTTATTGAATACAATACAAGAACGATATGAGCAACAAAACCTCCTTTGTAGCTCAAAACTAACACAACCTTTATATTGAAATAAGAAAAATAATTGACTATTTTGACAGTATGACTTCTTAGTGTCAATAAAAACAGTTTGACGTATATGATACATTTATGTTTATGAACGCTAATTTCATTAGTGAAAATATTCTATCAAGTTTTATCTAAATTAACTTACAATAGTTATGTATCATGGCTTCAAAAGCGTGGTAAAAAAATTGTTGCTCAATCTCGTGAAATTGTAAATAATGTATATAACTATTATCATAAAAAATTTTAGACAGGGTTTGTGAAGCAACCGGAGTTTCGAAAAGCAGCGTGTTAAAAATTTTGAAGAAAAACGACAAGCTCTCAGATCAGTCACCTAAGGATCAACAATCCAAAGAAGTGCCCGGCAAAAAATATCGTTTAAAATAGACGATTTGATATAATTGAATGATATAAAACTTTCATTACTCCACGTCCGTCTGCTATCAGATGGATATGAGTAGGGTTGCCATTCGTCCCGATATATCGGGACTGTCACCGTTATTGAACTCTCTGTCCCGACGTCCCGACGAACGCTTAAAATGCCACGATAACACTTTTGCGTGTAAGCGTGTACCTACCGCACAATTGCCTAGGCGCAAGCGGGGGCGGGCAAGGGGTAGTAGCGGGAGAGGGCAAGCAAGACGCGTGCGAGCGAGGCGCGGCAGTCAGTGCCAGCCAGTCAGTCCAGTCAGTCGTTCTGATTAGCCGGTGACGTACAGGTGATTACTTTGTTCTAAAACGCTCAGTGCGGCTTTTAATAAGTGCGTTATACGTTTGTATCCACAAAATGTCTGCGGCTAGAAAGAGGAAGTGCCATTTTTCGGACGACTATACAAAAGAGTGGAGTTTTATAAAGAAAGGACGCACAAATGAAGAAGCTTTTTGTGTTACGTGTAATTGTTTTATATCAATTACTCACGGAGGTAAGGCTGACGTAAAGCACCATATTGCTACAACCAATCACAAAAAAAGATTCGCTGCTGTATCAACATCAAGGCCTATCTCCGGATTTATGATTAAAGAAGATACTCAAGAAGAATTTCTTATTGCGGCAGCGGAACTTACGACAGCCTATAAAGTTGTTAAACATCATCAATCTTTCAGTTCTCTCGACTGTATCGTAAAACTTAATGCCACGATGTATTCCGACTCTAAAATTGCAGCAAAACAATCCACAGCTAGAACCAAGGCTACAGCGATTGTAAAAAATATTCTTGCTCCGCATTCGGTGTCGAAAGTTCAAGAAAAATTGCGACAAGTTTCATATTACGGAATAGGCACCGACGCATCCAATCACAAAGCTGAAAAGATGTTTCCTCTACTTGTTCAATATTTTACTGAACACGATGGTATCCAACAGAAGCTATTGAAGTTCGATTCCTTAAGTAATGAAACATCGGAAACTATTTCGAAATATTGTATCGACAGTTTAAGACAACTGCAGATTCCACTCGATAAGCTAATCGCATTTTGTGGAGACAATACTAATACCAACTTCGGAGGGCTTGAAAGACGCGGTCAATGCAATGTTTTTTATAAAATAAAAGAAGACCTGAAAAAACATATAGAAGGAATTGGATGTCCAGCACATATTCTGCACAATACTATATCAACCGCTGCTGGAGTCTTGTCGGTGGATGTCGAAGTTATCGTCCTCAAAATATTTAATTATTTTTCTATATACACTGTTAGGACAGAGAAACTAAAAGAGTTCTGTTCGTATATTGATATAAATCATCAAACTCTTTTATCACATTCTAGAACAAGATGGTTATCACTGAAGCCTGCGGTTGAAAGAATTCTCAAATTATGGATGCCACTGAAAAATTTTTTTGACTCTGAAGCAAAGCCACCTAAAATTATTTCCGATTTCTTTAAAAATCCAATCAGTGAAGTCTATTTCCTGTTTTTGCATTCAAACTTGAATTTATTTGAAAAAAATATAAAACTTGTTGAAAAAAACAAAGTGTCGATCGTAGAAATAAGAAATTTACTAAACGAAACACATAAAACCCTGATAGAAAGGAAATCTGCCAAATTTATTGGCATGCAAACCAAAATCCAATTAAATAAACTAAAAAACGAGAATCCAACACCGGAAACATCAGCGCTAGTTACAAAATTTGAAGAGGAAGCATTAGAATTTTATGATACAGCATCTAATTATCTGAAAAAGTGGTTTGTTTCATTTGATAAATATGAAGTGTTCGATTGGATGACGTTATCTGAAATCCCAGAATGGGAAAAAATTGAAAACACTATTTTATACTTAAATAGTAATGGTGTGGAGACTTTCAGCGATAACCTCTTTGAACAATACAACTATCTAAAGAGCTTTGTTGAAGCTAAACTTGATTCGGAAGAATGGAAGTCAATCGACTCAGTGGCAGAGAAATGGCTTTACTTTTTCAAACAAACTGAATACCCTGAAAAAAAAAAACCAGCTGTTGAAATTATGTGAGTATATGTTTGCAATCCCGGCCCACAATGCCACAGTGGAAAGAATTTTTTCGCTAATGTCGGCCCAGTGGACTGATGAACGAAATCGCCTACTTCCAGACACTGTGGAGTCCATTTTACAGTGTCAAGTTAATTACAACATGACTTGCACAGAGTTTTACAAATATGTTAAAGGGTGCCCAGAATTAATGAAAAAAGTAAAATCTTCTGAGAAGTATGGCCATCCAAGTACTTCTGCAAGTAATTAAAATTTTGTTAATGTTTGTTTAAATAAATAAATAATAAATATATGTCACAATTTTTTCTTTTTTTTCTTATCTAAGAATGTCCCGATGAGGCCCTAGCCAAATATGGCAACCCTACTCTTTATAGGCGGTACATGTATCGTATTGGTCCTTGCGTGGCTTATATATCGATATTTTATCGCGGTTCAGTAGGGGAAAGTGGGATAAAATCGGAACGCTAAGGGAAATATTAATTAAAAAAACATTTCAAGAAATAGAAATCAACTTAGTTAGCCTCCGATAAGTTTACTTTACTATCCGCCCAATATCAGAAGCAGAAGCTCCAATTACATAACTTTACGTTATACGAAAATAACGATAAAAATGTCCACCTATACGTCTGGCATGAAGGAGATGGAAGCGTAACAGCCAATGAGTTTGTTTCTTGTCTTGTGGATTTGATCACCTCCAAACAGATTCAGGGCAACAAAAAGATAATATTTATATCCGATGGACGTTCGTGTTCGAACAAAATACTAAGTTCAGCGTTATGCAATCACCAAAATCAATGAAATTAAAATAGAGCAAGTAATACTAGAAAAGGGGCATACCATGATGCAGGTTGATAGTGTGCACTCCACATTAGAACAACTATTTAAATCACCTATTTACTCTCCAAGTGACTATATAAATCTAATGTCACAAGCTCGCCCTGCTAAGCCAGCCATACACTATCCACCATTTGGATTACACCTTCTTTAAGAACTTCGAAAAGATTTGCCAGCTTTGACTCAATAAGACCCGGCAAAAAAGCTGGAGACCCGGTAGTCACCAATATAAGAGGTCTACTGTACAAAAATGGTGAAATATTTTACAAGTTGCGCCATCCCCACGATTGGAATTTGCTTCCACAACGAATGCGGACAGATCCAACACAGCTGGAACAATTATACACTCAGCCGAAAACAATTGAGAAATCTAAATACGAAAGTTTACAATCCTTGAAGAATTACATGCACAGGGATTACCATTGCTTTTATGATAGTCTTCTACACACATAATGACCAAATAATTACTAGCAGCACAATGTGAACAATAATTTACTTACTCTTATTTACTTTTATAAAACTGTTAATCTGTTTAACAAAAGGTCATTTTGTATCACACATTGCAATTTGTACTAGGTACATAGTATGTACAAGTTGCAATGTTTTGGCTATTCAGCGTTTAATATAACATGTTTTTTTTATATTTTATAACTTTCAAAGTTCCGGAAAAACTCTTAACTGAGACTATGAGTAATTAATAAGACTGAATATAACAAAATGTGATTTTTCTAGTTGAAAAACTTTATTATAAGCTACCTACTATAAGTATAACATTTTGTGAAAATTCCACTTGTTTTTATTGAAAGAATTTAAGGACTCGTTATTATTGTGATAATTAAATATTAACATTATGCTCTCATTACAAGTAATTTAAGAATAATTTGTTTTTGTCAGCTAGTTTTGCTTAGACTTTTTGATTAAAGATTTACTTTCTACAAAGGCAAACATTATTTTTATTTACTTGCTTAATAATTTTATTTTTCCAAAGACAGCTTTCAGTATTCTTTGAAAATGTATATTATTTGTACATAGTATGTGCCATTTTTTAACGTTACCAAACATAGTGTAAATATTGTGTGTGCAATATTTTCACTTAAAAGATTTAGTGAAGTGGGTCAAATCTGACATGTGCACCAAAATAAACAAAAATATTTTTTTTGCGTAAATTTTACAAATTTAGATATTATAGTGTATGTCCTAAAAATGTGTAATTTTTCCTACATTTTTCTATTATTATTAGTTTATTAGCATTTAAAATAACATGAGGAGTTCGTTTTTTCGTCCTCCTGAAAAGTTGGTAAAAACCACATATCAGATTTGGAAAGCGCAGCGACGATATATGCTCTAATGAGTGATAAGGCACAGGAGTCGTATAACATTATGTATGAAATCATTAAGGCAAATTTTCCTGATTGGCAACCTATTGTATTTCATGCTGATTTTGAAATGGGCTTGACTAATCCGTTGAAAGCATTTGTTTCCGAATTTAATTGTGAGAAGATGTTATTATCATTTCACAAATTGCTTATGGAAAAAAGCTAAGAAGCTAAACCTTAAGTCTGGAGTATGTAAACGAATCGTTCGTTTGTGTGCTATGCTTCCATTATTATCTCGTGAAAAGGTCGGAGAGGGATACAGGTACATTAAGGACCAGTCTGAAGAATTGAACACTATAATCCAGTTATGTTTAATATACATGGAAAAATCATGGTTGAAAAATTATCAATGTATAGCAGAATGGTGCATTTTTAATGAACGCCACAGGACCAATAATTTCGCCGAAGTTTGGAATTCAAAGCGGAACAGGCAAATTAATAAAAATTATGTTACCGTGTCTAAATTGTTGACTGTATACTTCAATGTATTAAATAGGAATTCACCAATACTGTTTATAGTATAAGTTAAGGATTATATCTCTTAACTAGCACTACTTCAAGTCAACTAGTCTTTGCTTTCTCTAAACCAATCTTACCATAGATATCTGAAGAGTTAAGAGATTGGACATACCGTTCCAAGGCTTGAGACGTAAGTTTGCACAGGGTGCATACACTAACCTCATTTGAGACATCTGAGCGAGCGCGTCGGACGTGTCAGAAACAATTCGGTTCTCCAAAAAAATATCGGATGTCTATAATTCAAATACCATTTCGAGGAATAAGGTTTGTTAGCAGATTTAAAAAATTAATGTATTTTTAAGAGTCGTATTTTGTTACATAAAAAAACCCTTGTAAAGATTCCTCTTTATAGTAGCTGCCTGGCAGAGCCTTCTCGTCTTATTTTGAATATTTTGAAGGGAATCGTTACGTTTTGTTTTAGATGTCAGTCGATGCCCAGTTCGGCTAGGGAATCGATGAAAAAGAGTATAATAAAATAATATTGCTCCTTAAATCTGTATTTTAATAAATAGAGATACTACATTTGGTGGAGGCGCCTAAAGTTCCCATCGAAAAATTTAGTTCGCGCCCGAAGTGTGCACGAGTTGGTGCCTTGCGTTCGAATAGGGAAGAAGATGCCCGAGTTTTCTTGCAGCCAGGCGAGTCGCCCAAAGAGGAGTCACCTACAAAGGAAAATTGAATTGCATGGAGGACTAGCAGTATAGCGCTTACCTAGTGCATGGAGCACTAAGGCGTAATTTTGTACGCACATAAGGAGCAAGTTTGCGTTGACCACGCCACCCCGGGCTACCAGGCCACCAGGAGAAAAGCTAAGTGGTCTATTAATTTGTTTACTGTAAAATCGAGTAAGTATAAGAAAATATTGTGAATGTGTAATGGCCGCCACATTCGATGGCTTGACAATCGATACGAGTTTGATGATGATGATGATGGTTCCTTGACGGATAAGGAGAAACAAATTTTTTATGTAGCGGAAGAGTTACATGGCAATATAATTTTGGGGCGCCACTTTTAAAAATATAATGAGATCATGATCGACTTTGTAAATAATTGGGTGACATTCATGAAACATTGTCTGTCAGATTTGAAGAATTTGTGACGTTGACAAGTGAAAAGTCAATGCAATGTGTCATAGTAAAATGAAGGCGGAAGAATGGTCAACTTTTACGACCTTTGTGGAACAAGAGGATAAGTTTCACCCCATAGAGGTTGAGCAAGAAAAAGGTGGAGTTAGAGAGTGTACTACAATGTAACCCATACAAAAAAATCTTTAATAGGATATTAGTGTACTTATGACTGTAAAAACTGTAAATATTATGACCTAATGCTGTGTTTGTTTTTCATGTTGTACGAGGGAACGGGCTTAAAGCTGTGAGGAGCTATAGAGATGGCAAAGCAGCTGCAGAAAGAGGCAGCGAGGCCGGACCATTTGTATAAACGTTCCAGAACACAATGGTTGCAAGACCAAAAAAAAAATAACGAGAAGCTAAAGAATAGGTAGCCGTTAGGGTTGTTGATTCCAGGGTGCAAATCTATAAGTTGACTCTCCCTTCACACAACAAGCATAGCTTGGTGAGGAAGCTTTGTTGGCTTTTGGCGAGTTCAACATGGGCTTGGATCATTGTTCAACAGGAAGTAGAGACAGGTTTTGATATGCGATTATTTGTCGACTGCTGGTAGTCCAGAATATAGAAGAGAGTGTTGCATTGTGCATTTGATTAGAGACTCCATAAACATAATGGCAAAAGAACTGGGTGCTACTAACCTGGAGGTGGTCGCATTGATAAATGCCAGTACCACTGCAGGTGGACAACACTTAGCAGATTCCAATATAGCATGTGCTATTGCAGCAATGATTGCTGTCACCAAGAGAGTCACTGACAAGAATGTCAGAAACTCCATGATAACCAAGCTAGACCGAGTCCTAGTCGAGCGCCGGCTCAAGCTAACTTGCCGACAGGGGTTTTTTTTTACTCTCCGCCTACACAGAGAGCCCGTCGCAGCAGCAGCACGCAGGGATTAACCAAATGTTATGTTTAACAAGTATACTATTGAATTATCACCACCAGGGGAGCCTATGAGGTATAGTTGTGTACCACATAGTAATATAGTATATTCTGCAAGGTTTATTGTCTGTGACTGCGGTTGTATCTTTACAGAGCCCATAGTCTATGATAACGGAGTAGTTAAAATACAGATATTTGTTGAGGGAAATAGAAACACTGACAATCTGTTATCATTTGTAGACAATTTTGGTGACGAAAATTTGTCTAAGATACCAGAGAGGTTGTCAAATTATTACAATATATCTAGTGCGCCTATAGAACACAGCTTAAATCGTGCAAAACTTGTGATCTTAGAGAGATATGGCAGAAGCATTGACTTCACAGGATGTACTAGCGAAGCTGGAGCTAGCTGAATCTGAAGCAAATGCTAGGGAGTTTTCAGTTTCTGGCACACTTCCAGGGTAGTTGGCAACAACTGAGGTCAAGAGAACACTGACGATATTGGGCATAACACCTGAGCATTTCTCAAAGGATTATGGATCTGCAGAGTTTGATTACGTAGGGCTCAAGGAAACATTTGCCACATATTGCAAAGATTTTTTTGATGATCTGCAAGATAATGTCCCATCAAGAGCATTAGAGTTCTCATCAAACTACTGTTTGAGCTTGGGCCATATATAAGGAATGAGAGGAAGAATAAAGGAGATAAGGCAATACGGTTCAGATTTGCTTATTCCAAAGATGATGCAGGTGGAGCAAAATGCCTAAGAATAAAGACTGTCCTGGTGTCGACATTCAAGGACATAATGTATACAAAGCCAGAGGAAGGAGACAAGATGTTCCTGACCTTTAAACAAGCTGGACTCATAGCAATGGAGGTTTTCCTGAAGGCTGTTATCTTCTGTTACAATAAAACAGAAGGTGGATTCATGCTGATGACACCGTTATGTGGTTGTAGGAATTAATAGCTAGAGAGAGAGTGTTGTACATGTAACCCGTATGAAAAAATTCTTTAATAGGATATTAGTGTAGCTATGACTGTAAAAAATGTAAATATTATGATCTTGCTGTGTTTGTTTTTCATGTTGTACGAGAGAACGAGCTTAAAGCTGTGAGGAGCTATGGAGATGGCAAAGCAGCTGCAGAGAGAGGCTGCGAGGCCGGACCATTTGTATAAACGTTCCAGAACACAATGGTTGCAAGACCGAAAAAAAAATAACGAGAAGCTAAAGAATAGGTAGCCGTTAGGGTTGTTGATTCCAGGGTGCAAGTCTATAAGTTGACTCTCCCTTCAAACAACAACCATAGCTTGGTGAGGAAGCTTTGTTGGCTTTTGACGAGTTCAACATGGGCTTGGATCATTGTTCAACAGGAAGTAGAGACAGGTTTTGATATGCGATTATTTGTCGACTGCTGGTAGTCCAGAATATAGAAGAGAGTGTTGCATTGTGCATTTGATTAGAGATATTGGTCTTTCTTATTTGATGCGGGTTCTTGAAAAGGAAGTCCGGACCACAGAAGCTTTGCCATTTCACTATTTCAAAGGTGGAATCCTCACAAATTTAACAGGAGTAGGAAGGTAGAATAAGTCGTTAGGTTAAGGTTCGCCGGGATTGTACAATATCCCCGACACTGTAGGACAGATGACTGACTGACGTTAGGTTACCGAAGTGTGCTAGCTAGGGTTTTTAATAATTGTAATTAAAATTTTATGACAACCGGGGGGGAAATGTAACGATTCCTCTTTATAGTAGCTGGCTGGCAGAGCCATCTCGTCTTATTTTGAAAGGAATCGTTACGTTTTGTTTTAGATGTCAGTCGATCCCCAGCTAGGCTAGGGAATCGATGAAAAAGAGTATAATAAAATAATATTGCTCCTTAAATTTGTATTTTAATAAATAGAGATACTACAATAACCTTTTTTGATCTTTATGACGTGATGCTAAAACCATGTATAGTAAAATAAAATGCGTGAAATAAAATTTATTTATCAAGCCAATGATACTAAAACTTGAGAGTGTGCTTTTGTAAAGTTACGTATTATAGTTATTTTATAACTTGACCTTAAAGTAGCCTACTTGTATTTTTGCACTTCTGTGTTTTGAATATGTCAAGATGCCGAACTTGTAATGCCAGATTTGTTAAAAATCCTATATTATTTCGTAAAAATGCAATTATCGCTTATAAATCATTAGTACAATCTAGGTATTAAAACTAGAATAACCGAGAAAAAGAAAAATTATACAAAATATAAAAAATTGCGGCAAGATCATCGGTGCCCCTGAGATAAGTTCTAATGAAGAATCATGACAAACAAAAATTATATTCCTAATTAGAAAATTTGTGATGGCCACACCACACCGATGTCAGATTGTCACACTTGTTTCGTTGAACTATGAAGACTATGAAGTTGACATTTACGAAACTGACAGCTTTTTTTATTCTTGTGGGTATGGATTTGCTACTATTCAACCTGGGATGGTGACGTCACTTCCGGTAAATACTAAAACTATAATATTAAAGAAAGGAAAGAAAAATATATTACTGAAATAGTATTTCTGAAATGGCCTATATTTTCTAAATAATATATAAAAACAAACACTTTTTTTATTTTTACCTACCCCATTTAGTATTATTAGAAATCGATCGATCGCACGATCGTTTTTTGCAAAAGACGCAGTGAAAAAAACAACATCCAGACCGATGGAACTTCATTTCACAGGTAAATGCTTAAAACACCACTTATTTCTAATAAAATAACATTTTTATCGTAATAATCCAACAACGGATAGATAACGTAAGCATGGACATACTTCTTTGTTCCTTTCTCATTCTAAACGCATGAGCGTGAGAAAGACAGAAATAAATTTGATAGCTGTCACTATCAAATTTATGGCACGGACATATTTCTTTGTTCCTTTTTCATTCAAAACGCATTAACGTGAGAAAGACAGCAGCAATAAATTTGTGACGGAACTAGTGATGAGATATTTAGGAAGTCGATATCGATAATATGTACTTCCGCCGTATCCAGATTCATTGTGTATGATGTATTTTTTTATTTAACTTGTTTCCATAATAATTACTGTTTAGATTTGCGATCCAGAAGTTAAGAAAAAATGGATGACAGCAACGGGTCGAGGACCTTGTTGGTGGCCAGTGAAAAAAAGCACGACATGCTCTGTCCTTTTCAAGGAAAACGATTTTCGAGTTTTGCCAGAAAGTCGTCGACTTTTTGATTGGGCAGTACCATCACTGAAATTGCCTCATTTCCCGGTAACGGTAAGTAATATTTTTAGTATTTTATTGTTCTGCCGAGTTAAGTTCATAGGCTTTATACCAGACATTTTATTCCACTTAAACTTACGAAACACACACCAATATTTATTTTCAGGCGTCTCCAAGACAGGATTTGGTGTCCAACGATATTGACATGGAAGTCTGTGAAAGGCCTGCAGATGAAATGCAACTGGTCTCGGTCGCAGTAGCCAATACCCGATTGCGCGAAGAAATTGAAGAAGTTGATGATTGGGATGCGCTATATGAGGCAGCTGTATTCGATGAGGAAGTGAAGACAATGGTTCAGGGTTTGACTGAATTTAGTACACAAACGATCAGCTACATAGCTGGATTTGTTTCACATGCACTCATGAAGACCCTTCGATGCGAAATATGCGTAAGTGCTCTAATTGCTGACAGCACCGAAGATTGGCATAACAAATTCATAAAATTAAAAGATAAGGGTGGCTTAATCCATCAACGGATGTAGTTACAATATGCAAGCACATGAAAGCAATAATAAAGTCCACAGTTCTTGCCCAAAATAAAATCACTATATCAACAAAAAACATCAAAGAAACGTTAACGTGCAAGGCCTTTCCGCGTTATGTAGATATGAACCTGTTCCATGAATATGACTTTCACCAATATAACAGGCACCGCTAGATAATCACCTACCTTCTTATTATAAAAACATGCGTTAGGCTGGGTTTAAACCAAGACTTAAAAGTCTACGCTTATTACGGTATTAAAGTTTAAGACAGTACTAAAATTTTATCGTATTACAAATCGTAGCCCAACCAAGGACTAGATAGTACCAAAGATCGTCTCTGGTTTAAATCAGATTCACAGATTAAAAGCAAAAAATGTCAGTTTTCATTCACCCATTCGTTCAGTGATAGATGCACCGTTCCCTTTTACGAAAGTTCGTTAATAATTTATAGAAAAAAATATTACTGATAGTTTCTTTTTCGAGTAAAATCCATACAGTTTTGTAATTCACAGTTGTTTCAAAGTTGTGAAAACTTTAATGTTGGTCCTATTTTCAATATTAAGTAGTTAAACTTTGATCAACTATCTCGGTAACGTAAAACGAAACGAATCTAATTTCTAATTTGAGTTCTTCTGATAAAGACATGTTTACCTATGTACTACAACATTTGCAGTAAAATAATTCGCTTTATTTCCTATTTTTGTGCTACTCAGTACTTAGTACAATATTACAAGTACGATCGTGTGTTAGGTTCGCTGGAAAATGGATCCAGGGAAGAAAAAAAGGGGTGAGAATTGGAGTACAGAGGAAAAGGTTAGTACAAGTTAGTCTACATAATTTACCAAATTATTGATGTCAGTTTACTTTAATTAATACTATCATCATAATTCCAGGAAATATTACGTCAACTTATCGCCCAGTCGGCTAAAATACTTGAGGACAAATCCACAAAAACAAATATAAATATATTAAAATTAAAGGAGTGGAAAAATTTAACAAATAAGTAAGTATCTGGTCTACTTATTTCTTTATCCTATGAATTGATGCGATGTTCTAATATGTAGAAGTACTTTGTTAATATTATTGGATAATTTTTCAGATTAAACGAAATCACAGGGAAAAATCGCTCAGATACCAAAATTAAATTAGCTTGGAAAAGAATGAAGTTGGCAGCCAAAGCCAACTTGTCTCTCCACAGAAGAGAGCAGTCCCAAACAGGCGGTGGCACAAAGCCCCCATCACCTTCTCCTGAGGATTTGCAAATAATGGCAATTGCTCCTCATGATTTTGTCATAGAAGTAAATGATTTTGATAGTGATGCTGTGGTAAATTCAAATTAATATAATTTGCATGTGTTTTTCCAATAATCTAGAATATTTGTAAAATTACATTGACAATTATATTAAATTTTTCAGATTCCACATGTAACATCATCCAAGCCCTTACCGATTCCTGGCCCTAGCTCTCAAGTTGGCCCAATCATCACAATAAATGAGGAAACTCCAGAACCAAACGTTATGGAAAACCAAGGTAAACTATGTTTCTGTTAGGAAAGATAACAATGTATCAATTGTATTCACAGTTACTCTTCATTTCACACAGGAAAGAAATATCTTAAGCTTCAGACTTTTCAAATTTCAAATTAAAATGTTTCATAATTGTTTTTTATTGAAATAATTCAGCCTAGTACCTATTTTTTCAGTGATACCTATTACGGACGTTGAAGAAATAACATGTGTTGATTATACACAGAGAGAAGCCAAAGGAAAATGCGAGCCAAAAATTGCAGGAAAAAAAGGAGGAAAAATCTCCGAAAATAGGTATTTTTAAATACATATTTATGGCGGTACATTTAAAATAAGCAATTTTGAGAAAACAAATTATGAACCAAGTTTTGAGGTCAAATTACTGTTTAATAACACATAAGGTAAAATTACATGTATGTACTTTATTTTTTATTACAGAAGTGAAGAAGGGCGCAAGGCAATCATAAATAGCAACCTAGATTTTAAAAAAAGACAAATGGAAATGCTGGAAGTGGAGCACACATACAACATTAAAATTTCAGAATTGAAAATAAAAAAATTACAATTACAAATAGGATTATTGGAGAATCAGTTAAATACAGAAAAACAACTCTAGTATTGAAGAATGAAGGAAAAGTAGGTATTTTGTAACAATAAATGATAGATATCTTACAAAAAAATGTTTTGTTATATTACTGGAGTTAGTACTGTCAATGGTGCTCTGCATAGGCCTTCTCCCTAAGAACAATAACTATTATTGTACTAGCCTATCGCTTATGCATAACTTAATTTAATTTTTAGTGTGTCATAGCGTGTATATCAATATAAGGATTACACTTTATAATTTAATTTAAGAAAAATGTGTCTCAATAAACTGCGTTCTCCTTATATTCCCACGAACTGAATTTGAAATATGTGGGAGGGGATGTGTTGGAATTTGATCGCTAGAGGGTTGCTCATAGCTGTCTTCACCAGGAAACAGGTCTTCCTTCATATCAATGGCTATGTTATGAAGCACAGCACACGCCACAATGGTCTTCCTGGCAGTTTCAATATCTCCATACATTCCTCTTAGAAGGCATCGGAATCTTTGTTTCCAGAGACCGAAGCATCTTTCAATGGTATTCCGAGTTTGTATGTGGGCCCTATTGTACCTTTCTTCAGCTTCTGTTGTTGGATTTAATAACGGGGTAAAAAGATATGAGCTACAGGGATAGCCACTGTCACCCAAAAGTAACCCGTTAAATGCACCAGCTTCGAATCTCTGTTTCAAGCGGCACTCGCGGAAGATTCTCGAATCATGAACACTGCCACGCCACCGTGTCACAATGTCCATGATTTTCAGATCTGCATTGCATACCACCTGAAAGGTAAAATATACCTAATTAGATAAATTTGAACAGATTCAGTAAGTAATAGGTAAGTACAATAATTTCATAATTTCTACAATAACTACCTGGACGTTGATTGAGGGAAATCCTTTTCGATTAATGTACAACTGACCCCCATCAGCTCTGATTTTTTTAACACGTATATGAGTGCAGTCTATTGCGGCAATCACCCTTGGGAAATCAGCAATGCTACGAAACCTTCTAATTACTTCTTCTTGCTCGTCCAAAGTAGCAGGCATTTTAATGAACCGCGATGACATACGTGCCAAAATTCCTGCTATTTTCTTGCAAGTTTTGCTGATAACTGGCTGAGATACACCATGTAAATCACCAGTATCGTCTTGAATCTGCGAATAAAACAACATTATTTTTTTTACTACAGCGTTTGAACTAGGTTAATATCATTTGCATTACAAGATTTAACCACTTACTTCATGGCGAGCCCAGTTCCGTAAAGCACATGCTACTTGCAACTCAGGACTCAGAGCATCTCCTCGAGGGTCGTAGGCTAAATCCTCACGCACTAGGTCTACTATTTTCAGCCCAAACCTTTTGGTGAACCGATATTTGTATCAGAAATCTTCGTCATCCAAATCAAAAGGATTTATGCGAATTCGGTGTCTTATAGTACGCCGGTGCGTTTGCAGTTCCTCCAAATCATCTAAATCGAATCAATATCCATTTTTCCCGATTAAAAAATAAAACCAGCTGTACGATAATATGTCAACTACTGCTATTGCCAACACACTTTGATTTGACGTTTTGAGGTTAGTACCGAATTTAAACTAGGGGTCATGCAGGTTTAACTTTAATACCATAGACGATCCTCGGATCAACGATAAACTTCATTTTGTAATTAAGTTTTTTATAGTCCTTGGTTTAAACCTAGTTATAAGCTCGGTACTAAGTTTAGACTTGGTTTTAGAATAAGACGGCTAGTGATTTTAATCAAAGCGGTAATGGAAAAATATATAAATATCCGGCTCCATTACCTGACAAAAAATGCTGTATTATCCAGACAAGTCCTCAGTAAATACTTACATTTTGCTGGACAGTGACTTTATTTTTTTTTTTTTTACTTTTTCTTTATGATAACCCTTAATTCGAATGAGTCCGTCCCACCGGACAAATACTTTAACAAAATCCACCCGCGTAACTATTTCTATTTTCAACGCCAAAATTCTACCATAACTTTGGTAGATTTTTCAAGATATAGAAAAAAAAAAATTTTTTTAGTGTGGCAACCGTGTGACTGACAGTTGTGAAAAAAATGTCGGCGAAACCGCGTACAGCGCCACCAAGTTATCTGTTCAGGTGGGCAAAATTGTAACTACAGCCTCGTCATCCGCCATTGTGAAAAAAACATTCCGCTGTCAGTTTCTGTCTAGTGTGAGTGCTCCCGTTGTTTTTGTTCGATTTCATTGTAAAAAGTGCAAATAAAATGCCGAAACCTCTTAAAAGTGATGCACGGCTAATTATTTTAAAAGTTTTATCTTTTATGAGAGAAGAGAAACGCCTCCAAGCTCCAATAATACCATTCGAAAAGCTGAATGAACGCGTTGCTGCTGCGACAGGTCAGTGTTGCCAGATATGGAAAAAATTAAGTCGCCCATTTAAAAAACATGAAGGAGTTGATTTTATTTGAAATTTAAAATAAGCTTATAAACATATAGTGTCTTAATTAAATTAAATTTTGGATGTAATGGTAACCAGCCGTTGTCGACTATATTCTGCCAGAGTCACGCCTTGACACGACATGAGCTTAAAATTATAAATTGGTACATATTTAATTTCACTATTTTCTTTCTGGAGATTTTATATGCAGACGTCACAACATGTATATTCTGACTTAGTAAGATTGCCA
Organism: Yponomeuta evonymella; assembly: GCA_963969515.1. Lineage (NCBI taxonomy): Eukaryota > Metazoa > Arthropoda > Insecta > Lepidoptera > Yponomeutidae > Yponomeuta > Yponomeuta evonymella. The sequence goes on from OZ018359.1 coordinate 6,796,151, forward strand.
CCCAAATATTTTTTTGTGTGTTTAAAATCTAGAAGTATGTTGTTGTGATAAATTTCTAAGTGATTGAGGTACCTATTTTATGTTTTATTACAGGTGTTTCTGAACGATTTGTCTACAAACTAATCAATGAAGAGAAACATGCTGAGGAAACTAATTCCAAAATCTCTACCCCTGGCAAGAAAAGGGAAAGGAAATCAGGGAAACTGGAAATTGATGATTTTGACATTGGTGTTATAAGAAGAAAGATACATGAATTTTATTCAGTAAGAAAAGAAATTCCGACCTTATCGAAGTTACTGAATGTTCTTAGGGAAGACATAAATTTCCAAGCAAAACGTGAAACTCTTCGAAAATTGCTCCACAAAGTAGGATTTCGTTTTAAAAAAACTAAATCAAATAGGAAAGTGCTGTGTGAACGTAACGATGTAGTGGCGTTAAGGGCGGCCTATCTACATAAAATTAAGAAAAATGAGCGTGGAGACAAAAAGCCAGTTGTTTATTTAGATGAAACCTACATACACTCATCTCACTCAACTGGCAAATGTTGGCAAGGTCCTGGAGTTGACGGTGATTTGGAACCCATTTCGAAAGGGAACAGGTGGATTATTGTTCATGCAGGTGGACAAGAAGGTTTTGTGGAGAACGCACTTCTCGTTTTTAAATCAAACACAAAAAGTGGGGACTACCACGACGAAATGAACAATAGTAATTTCAAAAAATGGGTTCTTGAAAAATTACTGCCAAATCTGCGTGAACCCACGCTTATTGTGATGGATAATGCACCCTATCATAGCATCCGCCTAAATAGGTGTCCTAACTCAAACCACACTAAGGCTGATATGCAAAAGTGGCTTTTAGAAAACAGGGTGGACTTTCACGAACAAATGACAAGCCTCAGCTTTACGAGTTAATAAAAAGAAATAAGCCTACTCCTGAATATGAAATTGACAATTTATTAAAACGTCATGGTCATGACATTGTTCGATTGCCTCCTTATCATTGCGATTTAAATGCAATTGAAACGATATGGAGCTCGATGAAGAAGAAAGTAGCAGAAAAAAATGTTGGAAAATCAAGTGCAGAAATGCCTCAATTGATTGAAGATGCATTCCGCGAAATCACACGGGCGGAGTGGAAAAATCATTGCGATCATGTCACAAAAATTGAGAACGAATACAGACAGAAAGATGCGTACTTAGATGAACCTTTTATAATTCAACTACAGAGTGATAGTGAAAGCGATTCGAGTGACTCAGAATATGAACTGTGGGGATCAGCAGATGGCTCGGGAACACCAATTGCGACTGGGATTCCTGGAGTGTGGCCGCTCGAACTCAGAGACCACGACCACAATTATTTTAAAAAAATATAAATAAAATCCTATTGCTCCGCACTTTTTGTATTATTTATTTAAACAATAAACATTTACATACAGGCACATACATTGCTTCTGGCCCCACACTAGGATACCCTGTGTCGTGGGAACCAGAAACAACTTTATTTCAATTTAAAGATTTGACATTAAATTCCCTTTTTTCTAGGTAAATTTCTTAAATGGCAATACTAAATTCTCTACTAGCGCCGCTATCAACTGAACAGTTAAAATGGTGGCACTGTACTTCGAGGCATTGTAAAATGCCTAGTTTTGAGACTGATTTTATACGGATTATATTTCTTGTATTCAAATAACATAAACCACATACTTTGCTCTTGTTATTCGCGGTAAATAACGATTTTTCTCTTGTCCGGCACACCGGACAACGTCGAAACATCTCTAGATCTTGTGTTATTTGGCTTGTCCGTCGCACTGGACATCGTCGAATCATTAGTCAATATTGTGTTATCGAGCTTGTTCGTCACAACTGACACCGTCGAGATAATATAAAAAAAGTAAAAAAATACAAGTACCTATATACCTATCTACTTATCCTTTACACTTACAAGCTATACACTAACTACTTAAACTACCTTAAAAATATGTAATATTTTCTAATGACTACTTAAACTGCGTTCACTATGTAATACTGTTAAACTACCTTACCTGCCTTCACTATGTAATTCTGTGAATGTCTCCTACTAACCTGTACCTTACTTCTTACTACCCTGGTTCCCTATTTCACTTAGTCTTCCTTTTCTTTGCTTCAGTCTTGCCTGCATGAACGCACGAAAAAGATATTGGCGCTTATTCCGAAAAAAAGTGCACCATCTGAAACCGGGGATTCCGACGTTGAAAATGAACTTGAATCACACTCGCCTCTGCCTTCTAACTTCAGTTCACCTGCACCGTCTATTGCATCTTCGTTAGAGCGTTTGAATATCATAGATAGTCCCGATGAAGACCACTCTGAAATAAATGTTTAGCATGATGATGACGACCTTGGCCCCACACCTTTGACTCCGATTCTACACAACGTTTTCCCAAATCAGTCGCACGAACCCTATTACTCAAACTTACCATCTATATCTGATTTGCCCTCGTTGCCCTATAAACAGAAAGAGAAGATTTAGGGCACCACCTGTAATAGCAACGAAGAGACCAAAGAAGTTCGAAAAGTTTTCTCTCACGTACAAATGGAAAAAAACTTCTTTTTTTGTATAGGGCTCAAATCGAATACATCGCAGCAACTGAAAATCCTCCTGAAACCCGTTCACCTCTTGAATACTTGTTTTTCTCTAAAAATGTCACATAGCTAATGCTGTGCTAGAAACGAACAAATGAGGCGCTTTTTACAAGAACAACCTTTGTCCCCAGAGTGAATTTGGTGCTTTTTGGCCAAAACGATTGTCCTAAAAGCAAACCTTGGTAGTTTTTGTAAAATTTCTTAAACTTTTCGATGGAATAAATGTGGACATAGGAAGGTTTCGTAAAAACTTATCAGTGAGCTTGATGCAGCTTGTTGAACAGTGTTGCCAAAAATCGAAAACAGAAATTCGTTAAAATTGGACATTGTCTGTTCTTGTAAAAAGCGCTTCAAATATTCTGTACAGAAAAGAGGCCGGTCCATAAATTTGACTGAGGACGAATTCTGCGACTTTCTTGCAATCCAGATTATGATGGGGATAGTATCGTTACCGTCATATTTGGACTACTGGAGAAAAAATATAGATACGAAAAAATTTCAAGTATCATGACTCTTAAGAGGTATGAAACAATCCGCCAAAACTAATATTTTGCGGACAACAACTTTGAGAACTCAGACCGGTATTACAAGATTCGACCGTTACTTGAGGGGATACGACAAAACTGTCTGGCTCAAGAAAGCGTAACAGGCGAACGCTCTTTGAGCGTTGATGAAATTATGGTACCGTATAAGGGACACAAAGCAGGCAAACGACGTCAGTATATGAAGGATAAGCCAACCAAATGGGGCTTCAAGAAATATGTTCGAGTTGGAACTTCAGGCATGATATATGACTTTGTGCCTTACGGGGGAGATGATACATTTAGGAAACATGAGTTTCCTGAAGAAACGCAAACCCTTGGATTTGGTGCTCAAGTAGTATTTGCACTATGCCAGACCATCTGCAACAAACCCGTAACGGTTTGTTTCGAAAATTTCTTCACGTTGCCTAAACTTGTTTACCTGTTGCGTGAAAATTATGGCATTTTTTCTTTGGGTCTATAGCTATAGAGAAAGAACGAATAATAAAAAAAAATTGACTTTGACGTTGACTATTGCATTTGAACCAAAAATCGTCTATTCATCCTTACTTGTCCAATTTAGTAAACAAGATTATACCCGCAAAGTATGACTTTTTAGTCGAAAACTGCCATATTCCCATAAATGAAGTAACCTGGGACACCATTTTGGATAACACGCTGCTATGTTTATAAACAAAGTGCACGAACTTGCAAGAAAATATCTAGTTTCGGCATCAAATGTTAATTTTGAGGTTAGAATATTGTTTACTAAATTGGACAAGTAAGGATGAACAGACGTAGATATTGTGAAACAACAAAATCATACTGAGAAATGTGCCGTGGACGAGATGGCTGCACAAAAAGGTATCAGACTTTTAAGACTGCCTTCTTATCACTGTGAATTGAACCCCATTGAGTTGGTTTGGGCTCAGGCAAAGGGGCACGTCGCAAACAATAATAAGACGTATAAAATGCAAGAAGTGTAAACTTTATGAGCCAGAAGAGGTGTTGACGATGGATACGGAATCTAAAAGCTCAATAATTGTATAATAAATAATACGTATATTTCATAAAAAGAACTAATAAACATTCAGTTTTCTTGACAGAAAATCGGTAAAGTTATGCTAATATTATTTAAGATATAGAGTTCACGCAACTTCAGTTCAACATCCGCTGCGAGCGGGCTCGGAAGGCGGAGGCGCCGCAATAAAAAAATCGTGCTCGCTTGGGAACAGAAAGTTAGGTTGCGTTAGGCTTGTGATCTCGCTACGCGGAGCGAGCGAAGCGACGGAGCTCCTTTCTTGTTACCGTGCTTCTGACATAACAAAATTAGTTTGTTATGGGTTAATTTAAAAAGCTAATCAAATTGGCATTGCAAAATGCATTATTTGTTATCTGTAAAATGTTGACATTTAAGTTTGACATTTGCATTGCAAAATGCATTATTTGTCATCGGTAAAATGTTGACATGTAAGTTTTTCTTTTAACCCTTTGACGACCACGGGGACATCGATGTCCCAAATAGTAATTATAAAATAAAACAGTAATTAAGAAACCAATATATACCTTTTTGTTAATAAATAGTTTCTGAACACACCCTTTTAATTTTTTATGCTAGCAACACAAAATATAAGATCGTTCTTTCTATATAGCTATAGACCGTGGAAGTGTGACGTCACAAAATAGCGGATCCTGACGTTTGGGTATAAACAAACCGGTTTCTTTAAGGAGTTTTGATGTTTTTAGTGTTTTGAGAGGCTTTTAGCAAGTTTTAGCAAATAAATTTGTGGTACTCTATGTATACTTATAGATAGTGTTCTCTGTTTAATAATGTCTGCGATTGTGAGCTTGAGTGCTATACTAGAGCAATTTAAAGAAGAAGGAGAATAGGGAAAATTATCTATGAGCGGCCAACAACGAAATAGGTATTAAATGAAAGTTTTATTACTAACGACTAACTTTTACTATGAACTTAACATTGCAGCTCATTTAGAAAAAAAGTACACATAGGTAAAATAGGTACCTAGATAATAAATGCAAGAAAATGTACTAAATACTTATTTTAACATTACTTTATGTATTCAAAAGTATTTCAAAACGTTGTCACCACCATACCGGTTGCAAGACTCAACCCAAAAACTGGTTTACTACTTGGACTACCTGAGTTCGAACAGACCAATTAGCTTTGACAAAAGAGCCGAGGCGTGGGGTGCGCGTGACGCAGCGCGTCACTCCGCGCGCGCAGTCCTTCGCTTACCCTTGTGACGTTGTGAACTGTGCGATCATCTACGGATTCTTTATCAAACATTTTGACCCTGGCTACCATCTGGACATCTTCCTAACCTGATAACCTGGCTATTAACTCTGCACGTTTGTGCTTGTGTACTTGTACTCTCGACTTGTATACGCCAACGGAACATTGATTGAAAAATGGCAGAAAATCGACCAACATGTGTTTTGCGCAATCGATCAGTGGTTAACAGAAGAAGATTAGAAATAACCCATGCTCTTTTTGAGGAAAATGCTGCCAATGCTCATTTTCCTCAAAAAGAGCATGAAGCTATAGCTCCACAGCAAGTAAGTATTTTTAGACTTTTTTTAATGGTTGTTTTTACATGTGTGTACCCACCCTATAGCTGGATGACCTCATCTGTCACGATGGACTTAAACACATCGTTGGGTGAAGTGTGGGCAATTGCTTGAAAGTCCCTCTTCCTGCTTCTTTTTAGCGTTACAGACGGTTCTTTTCTAAGAATAGTTAAGTTATAGTCAAAACAGATCTTTCTCTTTCACACTCATGGCGCTTATGAGAACAAAGCCAGCGTTATCTAGCTTAACTAACAGAGGCCAACCACTCACTAACAATGCGTATGAGCATGACTCATTCGTCACGTGGAAAAAGAAAAGAGTTCGGCATGTTCTTCACTATACAAGACTTGATTTGACTGAAACTGCTGCGAGTTTAAAATACTATGTACTATTTTCCTTTTCAGGTTGAATACAACGGCAGAGAATACATTTGTCGACCATGTTAGCAACGAGCTCAACGGGCTGTGCAGCCAAACAATAACCCTACCTCACACGAATGTGTTCTTCAAGTGGAAGAATATTCACGAGTGCCTAGCACCTCAGTGAATTGTATATTCGACAGATGCCTTAGTGTGTCACGTCGTACAGACTGTTATTTGGCGCTAAAAAACGCTTAAAATGCATTTTTTTTTATTTTGGATCCACACTCGCTTCGCTATTGTTTTCTAAAAGCAAGATAGTCCCTCCAAACAATAGTACTGTGGGGACACAACATGATCCGTTTGTCTGAATCAGCATTCCTGCCGCGTGGCGTCGGTCGCGCCAGTTGTTCCCCATACCGCGCTCTCTCCACCCGTGTACTTGTCTTAATGAAATGTGGTATCGATGTGTAGAAGCTTACAATAAATTAATAGTGAACTTTATTCTGACTATCTTTTATCTCCATATTAGTAGCTGTAACAACTAGGACATAAAACAGTAAACTGGTGATCCTAGAGTGAAAAGTGAACATTTTTTTTTTTTTTTGTATCGTTTGATAGGGAGCAACTCGCCACGTGGAATCCGGGGTTCCGCGTGGCTAAGGGCAAGCGGGGAGAGCGCAAACGCGGCTTATTATTTAGTCGTTGTAACGAGTTTTAAACGGTGAGTAGGTACAGTGCACAAGAAAAATGTCGGAACCACCCCAACCACCAATGCCGGAGTCGTTGGCAGCGATATCCATCACAAATCGTATTGCGAATTTTTGGATTGATCAACCGAGGGCTTGGTTTGTACACGCAGAGTCAACGCTGTTACCACAGAATGCTAGTGATGAAATAAAATACAACATTGTTTTATCGAAGTTAGCCAAAGAGACCATCACTCAGATTACTTGTTAGTGAACCGGCAGCAACTGGAAAATATGTGGCTTTGAAAAATAGATTGTTACAGTTATATGAAGACTCGGAAAATCGGAAACTGCAAAAACTTATAGGAGAAATGGAATTAGGCGAACAAAAGCCTAGCCATTTATTGAGACGGATGAAGGAGCTGGCAAGAAATAAGGTTCCGGATACTACATTGAGCATTCTGTGGCAGAATCATTTACCGTCATGGGTTAGAGGAGTTTTGACAGTGGTGGATGAGAAGGATATTAGCAAACTAGCGGACAAAATAATGGAAACTTCTCCCACAGCGCAAGTAGAAGCCGTGAGAGCATCTCCTTCCACGGCACCGCCTTTATCAACAGACGCAGCCATGATTGTAGCAGAGATAGCAAAGCTCAGCGTGAGGATGGCGGATCTAGAGAGGTCAAGGACTCGATTTAGAAATCAATGCGGTCGAGGGCGTCCAGCGTTTAGAAGGCGTAGCAGCTCCCGCAGGTCAAACAGTAAGCGTAGGAATGAGAATAGCCCGGATTGGCTCTGTCATTATCACTATCGCTACAGGGAGCGTGCTACTAGGTGCGAAGAACCTTGTGCATGGAAGAAGAAGGGAAACTAGAGGGAGTGCAGACAGAGGCGGATGTCTGTACTGCCCAACCAGCTAACCGCCTTAGTGTGACGGACAGACGGCATAGAATTCGTTTTTTAGTGGACGCTGGTGCGAACATTTCGGTGCTACCAAAAACTTTTAAGTGCGATGCAAATGTGTCAGACTATAAACTATATGCGGCTAATGGTACTGAGATAAAAACTTTTGGTGTTAAAAATTTGGAAATAGACCTTAATTTGCGTAGAAAATTTAAGTGGACCTTTGTGGTAGCGACAGTGAACCAACCAATTTTGGGAGCGGATTTTCTGACCCATTTTGGATTACTAGTGGACTTACGGGCGAAAAAGTTAATAGACAGAGTGACTAAATTAGGTACTGTGGCCTCGATAGTACAAAGTAGTGAAGTGACAGTTAAAACAGTGGACGATAATCACCCGTTTAACGAAATTTTATCTCAGTATCCGGACATTACTAAACCGATTTCATTTCGAGAAAGTGCCCGTCACACAGTGTTTCATCACATCGAAACCTCAGGCCCGCCTGTGCAAGCTCGTGCACGGCCCCTGCCTCCGGATCGTTACAAGAAGGTAAAAGTCGAGTTCCAGACCATGCAGGAGTTGGGCATATGCAGGCCGTCCAAGAGCGCCTGGGCGAGCCCGCTCCATGTCGTCCCGAAGAAGAATGGCGACATCAGGCCGTGTGGAGACTACCGAGCCTTGAACGCCATCACCAAACCAGACAGGTACCCAATTCCACGTCTTCATGATTTTACATACCTATTAGCTGGCAAGAAAATTTTCTCTAGGATTGACGTCAAACGGGCCTACCATTATATACCTGTGGCCCCAGAGGATGTGGAGAAAACGGCCATTACAACACCGTTTGGCCTCTTCGAGTTTCCCCGGATGTGTTTTGGACTCCGCAACGCAGCTCAGACTTACCAAAGATTCATGAATCATACGGTGCTCGCGGGGTTGGATTTCTTATTCTCCTATATAGATGATGTAATAATCGCAAGCGATGACGTAGAGGAGCACAAAAAGCATCTACGTCAAGTGTTTGAGAGATTGAGTGAGTATGGCATAACTATCAATATCTCTAAATGTGCGTTTGGACAGGAGAAGATCGAATTCCTAGGACATGAGGTATCCACTGAGGGAATAAGGCCTTTAAATGAAAAAGTAAGCGCAATTCAAAATTACCCAAAACCAAGAACTATTGAAGAACTGAGACGTTTCTTAGGGATGATAAATTTTTACCGCCCACACATTCCGGGTGCGGTAAAAAACCAAGCATTACTCAATGAATACCTACACGGAGCAAAGAAAAAAGATAAAACTCCCATACAGTGTAAAGTTTCGAGAAATGTAAGTTGAGCCTGAGTCAGGCAGTGAGGTTGGCGTACCCACGTCTAGACGCTACGTTAGCACTCATGACGGATGCGTCTAATACCAGTATAGGGGCAGTGTTACAACAACAACAAAACGGCAACTGGGAACCATTGGGCTGCTTTTCTAAGAAGTTAACAGACGCGCAGCAAAAATACTCAACTTATGATAGAGAGTTACTAGCTATTTACATGGCAATTAAACATTTCAGGAATATGATAGAAGGACGACAAATTACAGTATATAGCGATCATAAACCGTTGTCATATGCATTTACAAAAATAAACCCAGAAAGAGAATCCGAGACGCACTAGATATTTGACTGTAATAAGCGAGTACACAACTGACATACGACATATTAAAGGCGACGACAACGTTGTAGCTGACGCCTTATCACGTGTCGAAACCATATGCGGCCCAACAACGATCGATTATGCGCAGTTAGCAGTAGCTCAAAACAATGACGAATACTTATTGCAAAAAAATTACGGTGGTCATGTAGTCATGAAAAAAATAGTTGTACCTTCGAGCGGAAAAACTATATACTGTGAGATGTCCACTGATAATGCTAGACCGTACCTAACCAAGGAGTTTCGCAAGTTAGGTTTTGATGCTGTGCATAACCTCAGTCATCCCGGAGTGAGAGTTACTCGGAAGATGATAGCAAAAAGGTTCTTTTGGCCAGGAATGAACAAAGATGTTGGCGAGTGGGCCAGAGCATGTTTGCCGTGTCAACGTTCAAAGGTCAACCGGCATACTACGTCAGAGATCGAAATGTTTCAAGAATGCGATAGGTTTGAGCATCTACATATTGATTTAGTAGGTCCCTTACCAACTACTGAGGATAGCTATAGATACTGTCTGACAATGATAGATAGAGCGACGCGTTGGCCGGAAGCGTACCCTACAAAGGACGTTACTGCCGAAACTGTTGCAAGGATAGTCTTCGAGGGTTGGATTGCTCGATTCGGTTGCCCAGTGAGGTTAACGTCGGACCAAGGCAGGCAGTTTGAAAGTCAGCTGTTTAGCGAACTCATGAAGCTGTTAGGTGTTAATAAGTTGCGTACAACGCCTTATCATCCGCAGGCCAATGGAGCCATAGAAAGATGGCACAGGTCGTTGAAGGTTGCATTAACTGCGAGGCTGAACGCAAGTGCGAGTTCGTGGGTTAGTGAGTTATCGACAGTTTTATTAGGCCTAAGAGCCGCTGTGCGTAGTGATAACAGTGCTAGTGCCGCGGAAATGACTTACGGTAAAGTGTTGCGTTTACCATCAGACTTTTACGATAATAATGCAGTGAGAAATGACTCTTGTGTAGATGTCAATAAAATCAGAGACACAATTCGTAGTTATAAACCTGTAAGTAGGAATAATAATGATAGAAGGTCATTGTTTGTCCATCCCGATCTTCGTACCACCGAGTTCGTGTTTCTTAGAAATGATGCCGTACGTAGGCCATTGCAGCCAACGTACGATGGTCCGTTTAAGGTTCTTGAGAGAAATTCAAAAGTATTCCTATTGCAACTACCGAACAGGAAGGTACGAGTATCGGTGGATAGATTAAAACCGGCATATTATGTAGATTTAAATGACAATACAGCCAATTCCGGAACTCATGAGCAGACAACGCCAGTTTCGGAATCAGAGCCAAGTAGAGTACCAATACTTAAAAATGCAAATAATCATGTAACTAAAAGTGGAAGAGTGGTGAAGCCACCTGTAAGGTTTATGGACACTTGTGAAATAATTGTATTTTAATTTTACTGTTCGATATATCTTAAAAATAATTGGTAGAAGTAATCGATTACTTAAAATGATCGTACATTTATATTTGCTAAAGAAGTTGTACGCGACTGTACTTTACGCTCACTATAACGTGCGGTAGTAAGCACAAGGTACAAAGTGCAATTATTTTACTTAGTATGTTTAGTTAAGTAGTGTAACCGGAATTTTATTGCAAATAGTGGAATGTATTGTTTTAGTAATGAACAAAATGAAATATTGCTTTTTAACAGAATGGAATGTTACTAAAAATCTATGTAGGCAAGCAAATAATAATGGATATTTAAGGTAAAACACTAAGTTTATTTTATCAGACAGATTTAGTAGACGGACACTGCATACCTTAAGTAGTTTTGTCGAAAAATAAATGAGCATCATTTCCATAATGGGTAATCCACAAAGCAAAAACGTGGAAGTTGTAATTGCCCAAGTGGGAGCGAACGACGCTAACGCCACCACGACGCTGGAAAAGAAGGTGGAACTGTTTAGCATTTTCGTTATTTTGGTGATTGCTATAGTTGGAGTGATAGTAGTCCTTAAGGGGTACAGACATTGCAGCCGGAAGGCTAAGTCTGCAATGGTGAGAGATGTAATTTCGTCAATAGAAAGGGGCGCCGTAGCAGTAGCAGCGACGGCGCACCCGACTTCGGAACGAGTTCCTACATATTAGTGTTGTGTTGTGTTTAGTGTCCCTCTATTAAGCAGTGGTTTCGTTTAGTTTAAACGTAATAATTTTAAAATATGGGTTAGACATAGATATTTTTTTTAAAGTTCACGTGCAATAGCCTAATTAGTCTGTGTATTTCGTTTCAACAGTGTAATAATTCAAACATAAAATCACGCCTATATCCCTTGCGGAGTAGGCAGAGTGTAAAAGTGTAATAAGATTTAAAATATTTGCAAAGTCTAGTAGCAAGCGCTTGTATACGTGCGATAAGCGGACGCGCTGATCGTAGGTGTCAAGTTGCAGCTAGCGATAGGCGCTGGGGCACTGCGTTGCCGCGCGCATCAGCATTTTTAGAATTGGATTGTAACTATTTGAAATATTGTGTTTAGATTTTTGAATTTTGAAAATTTTTGATAAAATTTTGGAAAAGGAGGGGGAATGATGTGGGGACACAACATGATCCGTTTGTCTGAATCAGCATTCCTGCCGCGTGGCGTCGGTCGCGCCAGTTGTTCCCCATACCGCGCTCTCTCCACCCGTGTACTTGTCTTAATGAAATGTGTTATCGATGTGTAGAAGCTTACAATAAATTAATAGTGAACTTTATTCTGACTATCTTTTATCTCCATATTAGTAGCTGTAACAACTAGGACATAAAACAGTAAAGTACCAAAATGGCGCGCTTGCGCCTTTCACAAGTTGCATGAAGTCAGTCGGAAGTTACCGTTCGCTAACCGTGCTCGTGTGATTATTCGATACGCTCAAAACTTTACTGTTTTCAAATATTAATTTCATTGTGATAAAGTGGATTTTGTGTCAGTTTCTACTATGGATTGTTTGCAGCCAGGTATGTACTTTATTTAAAACATAAGTTAAAGATGAAATCTAAGCATTTAATAGAGATTTGCTCTTTATAGTTAAGCTGCACGAAATCTAAAATAAAACACATTTTCAAATTTCATTAAGACTTAAAGTATTTCTGTGCATTTCTGAGCTTAGATTTTAATATTAGTTGGTAGAATAGACTCTCTAGAAATAGAAACAGCAAACCAATAGCCACCCCAAACCACCCTTTATTTTTTTGTGATTTTTTAAATAGATGGACTCCGAAAAGTAGTTAAATTATGTTTTTTTTTAAATGGGTGTTGTTTTTTTTTAACAGGCTCTTTTGGGATAAGGGTTTTATCCAGAAACGACTTATGGAGCATTATGGAACGCTGAGATGCTAAGACTTTCAACGAAAAGTTGAAATTTATGGATTTGGAGCTTCTCAGTCGTTATTCTGAAAATGACCCAAGCATTGCTGTTGTGAAACAAAACTTGTTGATTGTACGACACGAATTTAAGCAAAAATGGTCAAAAGCCAAAAACACAAAGCTCAGATTCCTGGAACACAATAGCGAGTGGCTTAATGGTACCATATCACTACCAAAAGCAGGTACGTAAACCCCAAATTCTATTGTTTATTTATTTAAAGAATTCTGTGACACTAACTGCAGTAATGACATAAATTGTGTTCATTGTTACAGGATTAAGCCCGGGCAGACCTCAAAAGACGTTCTCAGAACTAACTGAATGTAGTAAGAGGCGAAAAACAAAAGATCTACGATCATCTGACTTGAAAGAGTTGGCATACGCAACACAAATGAAATTACGAAAGACGGGCGAAGTTGAAGCGTCAAAAATTGTAAAAGCCCTAACAAGAAGCCCCCGAAGAGCTAAAAAATATGCTACAGCCATTAAAAAAGTAATACCAGCCGACGATTTTTTGACGAGTATGAAAAGTCTGCAGAAATAACTGGGATTGACCAAAATTTAATATACCGATTAAAAGTGATACTAGATGCTATGTGCTGTGGTATTAAAATCAACACAGAAAAGTTTGAGCAATACTGCAAGGAAACTGCTGTATTGTATCTTTCGCTTTACAAATTCCACCGAATGTCACCGACATTGCATAAGGTGTTGTGCTATGGGGCAGCCGTAATAAGGAAGGCGATTCTACCAATCGGACAGCTGTCGGAAGAAGCGGCAGAAGCCCGTAATAAGCATATTCGAACGTACAGACTGGATTATCCCCGAAAATTTTCAAGAATAGCATGCAACCAAGATGTGCTAAACAGGTTGCTTTTGACATCAGACCCTATTCTGACAGGAATGAGGAAGAATAAAATCAAAAAGAAGACACCTTTTTTGACGGATGTCATGAATCTACTGGACCAAAACGACATTTGTAACATTAGTCTTGAAAATGATGATGATGATGATGAAAATGACGAACTTTAACAATCATGGTGTAGCTTTTTTGTTACATTTCCCTATCTTAAAATACATCAAAATAGTAATATAAAACTAAAATAATAAAAAAATATTTTTGATCAACTTTTAGCGCCAAATACCAGTCTGTGCGTCGTCGAATGCCTGAGAATGTAAGGATTACTCTTCTGTTACATTCTAACTTATTCATATCAGACAGTGCCAGAATATGTGATGCACATTTAACATCGAATGATTGGGAGGAGCTCATTGATAATCCAAATCTCAGACACGATTTTCACAGCACTCATTTTGTACAAATACTAGAGCTTTTGAAAAAAGCTGCTTTAAAAAAAATATTCTGGACTTTGAAGAAATCGAAAATATGGATCCTAATGAGATTCATATTCGATTGGGCGTTAGCAGAGATCAATTCAATTCAATATTGGAACAAACGCCTTCATTGGGTGACTGGAACGCCAAAACGCAACTAGCCATTTATTTAATGAAGTTGCGAACTGGTGAGAGCAACGAGAGATTAGCCACGCTCTTTAACATAAGTATACAGAAGGACTCTAGAAAGGCATTTAAACACCGCGCGTGACACTATAACTCTGGATTTTAACCTTTGGAACGCGGATGTGCAAATTTGCACAGTTACGTCGTGTGCGGATGTTCATATTTGAACATCGTTGACCAGCCACAAACTTTAGTTAATTTTAAGCTCTATGCATTGGATATTAAGTTGAAATTTGTGTAAAGATGAACCCTAATGAACGAACGAACTGTGGGTTTTATATGTACCCAACTAACTGAGATTTGGAGGAATTTGAGAACAAAGAGGAAACTGAACTTAACTGACTTTAATTCGGACACGAAACTAATATTTACAATTTTTGAAAACACAAACATATGCAAGTACGTGCTGTGCGTCCGATGCGCTATGAAAAGTGTGTGCGGCGGGGCGGTGTAAGCAGTTTTTATTAATTGCGATCCCCGGTGTCGCTATGGCGGCGCCGTCCAATCACAGCACGCTCCGTTCATTGAGGTTGGAAGGAACATAGCGGCAGGTTATGAGGCGTCCTCATATTTTATCTTTATATTTTGTTGATGTACGCCACAGGTACTCCCCTGCCGAGACCGTGAGTTCTTACGGCCGCTTCTTGTCTTTTTGGGTACTTGCTCATCCGTCTTTGTTCGCTCATCTATCGGTGTCTGTGTGTACTCTCGGACGACGTAGGCTGGCTTCAAACGATCGATTGTCACGCTGACTGATTTACCTTTCACTTCTATGTCGAACGCCTTTTTTCCTCTGCGCAAAACCTTGTATGGACCGGAGTAGGGAGCTTGAAGTGGTCTTCGCTCTGGGCCTTGGCACAGGAAAACGTGACTCGTTGTTGTTAGGTCTTTCGGTATGTAGAAGGCTCGGTTTGCGCTTGTGTGCCAGGATGTCTCTTGTGGCGCCATCTGGTTGATGTGGCATCGGAGTCTACTCACGAAGTCGCTATAGTCTATCAGGACGTCAGGCTTGGGTGACAGGAACTGACCAGGCAGGCGTAAGGGCTCGCCGTATACCAGGTCGGCGGCGGACGCCTGGAGATCTTCTTTCCACGCGCTGCGGATACCTAGAAGCACCCAAGGAAGTGACTCGACCCAGTTGCTGTTTGCGTGGCACATCACAGCTGCCTTCAACTGGCCGTGTAACCTCTCCACAAGGCTTTGGCTGCTGGGTGGTATGCCGTCGTTGTGTGATGTGTTGCTCCCAGCAACGCCACAAAGTTCTTGAATAAGTGTGACGTGAACTGGCAGCCGCGGTCGGTTGTGATGTCACCAGGGCAGCCGAAGTGCGCTACCCAACCACTGAGTAGTGCAGCCACGCACGACTTCGCCGTCATGTCTTGCAGGGGGATCGCCTCAGGCCACCGCGTAAAGCGGTCGACGACCGTGAGGCAGTACCTAAAGCTGTGAGAAAGAGGTAATGGTCCAATTAAGTCAAGGTGAATGTACTGGAATCGGGATGAGGGAGGTTTGAAGGGTGATAATGGAGCTGTAGTGTGACGTGTTACTTTGCTCATCTGGCACTGTTGGCATTCTTTGGCCCAACTTCGACAATCTCGTCTTACCCCAGGCCAGATGTATCTTTCTGTCACTAATCTTGTAGTCGCCTTAGCACCTGGGTGGCTGAGCTGGTGTATGGAATCAAAGATCTGTTTCTGGAATGCAGGCGTTATGTACGGGCGCGGCTGCGCTGTTGATGTGTCGCAGTAAATCTCGCATCCTTTGCCTGGAATGGCTATTTTCTCCAGTTCTAAGGAAGAACCGTCTTTCAATAAATTCTGGAGTTCTTCGTCGCTATTTTGTGCTCGAGCGAGTGCTTGGTAATCCAATGGCAGTTGTAATTCCTCGATTCTTGACAAGGTGTCGGCCACTGTGTTGTTTCTGCTAGCTACATATCTGATATCTGTTGAGAATTGAGATATGTAATCCATGTATCGAAACTGGCGAGGAGAACATTTGTCACGTTTTGTAGTGAACGCGAAGGTGAGTGATCGGTGATCGGTAAAGATGACAAAGTGTCATGCTTCGACCATGTGTCTGAAGTAACGTATCGCTTCATAAATCGCTAAAAGTTCGCGATCGTATGGGCTGTATTTTCTTTGAGTGGGACTAAGTTTTCGAGAAAACATGGATGATAACATTGATGTAAATACTAATGATAAAACAGGTGATAAAACTTTTGATAAATCTGATGATACATTAATTAACTCCAGTGATAGCACATTGACAAGGAAAAAAAACCCGGGTAAAGCTAAAAAATCACACAATACTGCCCAAGAAACGAGCGGAATTACAGCAGCTATTAATGAGCTGAAACAACTAAACAGTCCTATAGGATCTTCTAGCTCTTCTCAACAAGAAGACGAGTATGATGTTGTTGGAAAACACGTCGCTATTCAATTGAGACAGCTCCCATTACTGGATTTTTTAGATGCCAAAGATGAACTTCAACAACTACTTTCACGATACCGAAAAAGAGCTTTAATATATATATGCCAGGAACGCATCTGACCTTTCCTCATACAGTGCTTCGTCACCACAGTCCTACATACCGTCACCATCACCAGGACCCAGTGGGTCATTCCCAGGTACAACTTATCAGCCTACAGAAACAGTTTCCGTGCAGCCACTTCAATCAGTTGCTCACCAATCATCACATGCATCTTACGAAGCATTCAACTCAGAAACAGTTTCTGCGCAGCAGCAAGTTCAACCAGAACAATCATCAAGTGCGTCATACAACGTTATTCTTGTACTGCCGTGCCGCGCTCGGAGAGTGAACTGTGCTAACGTATCGCTTGCGTTCATAAAGTCTTTAAAAATAATAAAACAAGATTTATACTAGTAAAAGGTATAACATAAGTGAGCTCTGTGCGTGTGTTATTTGTTGAGTGTTACCGAAATATTGAAAAGTGCCTAATATCTAGAAAAAGCTGCCACCTTTCTCCGTGAAGTCTGTTATTATTTATCGCTTCGGGTCATTGACCGCAGAGTCCGTCGGCCTTGGCCCTGAATACCGGCTTTATTCCCACCTCGCAGGCCCGCTTGAGTGCAGCATAAGTGTGTGTGAGTGTGTGTCCATACGATACCTGCCACCGGTCGCTGAACGGTTACCTCACGCACACGAACGCACCGTCATCATTACGCAGCCGCAATCGCCACCGCCCCGCCGCCTGCGCCTTGCTTGCTTACCTAACTTGCTTCCGACACCGCTTCGAAATAAATTCATACTATGATCTGCCAGGCATGTCGAGATGAAATCCTGCTTGGGGAGCAACTTGCGTGCGTGGGATGCAGGAGCTACTTTCACTTTAGATGCTTCAATATAACCACGGCGTACTTCCTTGAGAATAGGTTGCAGCTGGAAAAATCATGGCGTGGTCCCCGCTGTACTAACGTCACCGCGCGGCGTGCTAAGCGTAATGATGAAACTCCCATCCGGGATCAGCGTGAGGCGGTGAAGGAGCTTGACATGTTGATCTGCGACATGTCAGAGCAAAGTATCTCTGATACTGCAGCGCCTCCGGCTTTCGATGTCATGTACGCGAAGCTTGAGTCGTTGCTGAATGGTAAGCTGGGTGACCTCGCAAAGGAGCTCCAAACGTCTGTTACTCAAATGAAGACGGAGTTCACCAAAACGACAGACTTTTTATGCGACCAAATAAAAGAGTTATCTAAAACAGTACAGTGTGTATGTGAGAGGGTATCCCGTTTGGAAGCTGAGAACGAGCGACTTAAATCTGAGCTCGCCACTGTCGTCTGCACCCAGGAAAAATCGGAGGGGCCCGTCCTTCACGAGGTAATAGAGCAGCTGCGCTCGGATTTGAATGACCGGAAGCAGGCTACACTTCTCAACGATGTTGAAATCACAGGGATCCCGGAATACGAGGCTGAGTCATGCGGTCACATCATATCCACCCTGGCTATCAAGCTAGGGGTTTCACTCGACCCGCGTGACTTCGTGAGTGTATCTCGCGCTGGCCCACGCCGCTCCACGTCACTGCCCGGCGAGACGGCCCCGCGCCCGCGACCCATCATGGTTAGCCTGACCCGCCGCGCGCTGAGAGACGATCTCATGAAGAGCGCAAGGATTCGTCGGGGCTCTGTCACCACGGCTGATCTCGGCCTTCCCCCCCATGATGTCCGCCGTGTATACGTCAACGAGAGGCTGACTAAGACAAATAGAAAACTGTTCAGCCAGGCTCGTGAGGCTGGCCGCAGTTTCAGATGGAAATTTGTCTGGTCCAAGGAGGGGCGTGTCCACGTTAGACGTGACGAGTCATCTCCAGTCCATCGTGTTCGATCAGAAAATGACTGGAAACGTGTTTTTGAGTTCTTATCAGTTAGTTCTACTATTTCTCAAGCTTTGTAAAGATACTACTAACATCTTATGCAAAAAAATGATACTAACTTTGCTTCATATGGGCTTCTATAATTGTCAAAGTCTCTGTGTTATTTTGTTGTTAGTTTTTTTGTCAATCCATTTGTTATTTCAACATTGGCGGCTGTTGGCATCTGCAAGGGGGCATACTTCATTACGGCTTAAATGCAATAGAGATAATTGAGCTAAGAATAATATTTTAATCTATGTGGGGCTTTTTAAAATTTTACTTGCCCAAAACACACGTCCACTTTATTTTATCACACTAACTATCGCTACATGGCTCAATACTTTGTTTCAACTTGTTTGTTTCTGTTTATCCGGTCCACGTCGTGCACAGTAGATAGATATATGAATGTAAGATGTTACTGAACAAACCTTTAAAATTGGATCTTTTTAATGCGGGTTCACTGGGCACTAAGCATGACGAGCTCGAGGTGGCTGTCGTTCGGGAGTCGCCCGACATCTTAGCAATAAATGAAACGTGGCTGCGGTCTGGCGGTGAGGCGCGGGCACCTACTTTGCCAGGTTATAGGTTGCGTCATGTGCCTCGGCCGCGTGAAGTTCGCTCGCGCGGCGGCGGCGTTGGATTTTACTTGAAAACGGGAATATCGGCGCGAACGTGCTCTCACCCGCCTGCGCCCGCAGCTGTCGAGCAAATGTGGCTCCGAGTCAACATCAACACGCGTAGACTCATAATAGGCACTGCGTACCGGCCGCCTTGGGTGAACGTTGATATTTTCTTAGACGTGGAGTGGTCTGCCTCTTCAGCATATGCTGATTCAGAGCCCCTTTGCATTTGCCACACCCACAAATCGTTTTCTCGTATTCTGTTGTTTTGCCTGTGCTTGCATTTTTGTGCTCTCTGTTTGTCTCAATGTTGTAAAATTGTGCTCTGTTTTCTCTTGTGCAACTATTTCTTGTATTTAAATTGTTGTATATGTGTGTGTACGCAGATGCAAATAAATGTTTTATCTATCTATCTATTCATATACGTAGCCTATATACATAGAATTCTCCAAGAAAGGTGTTAAAAGAGTGCTACTCCTTGATTGGCAGCGCTCCTGCTCCTGCAAATGTCCATAGACGGTAAGGCAAAACCATGGATTTACGATGACAGAAGTAATAAAAACAAAGTCTCCGAAATACACTTACTTCCTATGCTAGAAGCTCTTAAACCTTCAATGAACGAGAATCAACAAAAGATTTTTATTTTAGTAAGCGAGACCCGATTACAATAACAGCTATGGTTCGACCCTTCTCCTTTTTGCGAGGCGTGCCGCCAGTATTGTACGAAACTCAGTGCGAGTATATTGTGTCGATGTGCCGTTGTCTTGAAGTGAAAACTTGTTTTTAGCTATGGATGCGTTACCATGTTGTAAGTACTTTATTATAAACCTATTATTGAGTTATTTTAACACTTTTTAGATAAAGAATTATCATCATATGTCCATAGACTCAAAATGATCGTGTTTTTCTTTAAAAAATAATTCGTGAAGGCTTTTGTAAAAAGTTCTAACGAGTACCAGTTTAAATTGTATGTTGATCAATAGGTCTGAATGTTTTTATAACTAGGAAACTGGTTTTATCTGCACATATCTACACCTCTTTGAGTATTTGTTGTTTTTGTTGCAGGTAGTCGAGATGATTCCGGGGAAATGCCAACTATTAAAAGACTAGAACTATATTTAGTTTTAAAAAGTGAATGTTTTTTTAAATTGTCTTTTTCCAAATGCATTGAACGATTATTCAAGTATATTTTGGATAAATTTAACATTGAAAAATGTGCTACAGGCGTTGAAAAGTCGGCCAAATTGAAAATTAAAGTGTTTGTAGCAAAGTTATTTGCAAACTGGAAAAATTGCCATCGCATCCATGACCGACTGATTAAAAATCATCACGATTGGTTAAACGAAGAGTTCAAAGTTCCGGAAATAAGAGAAGACCAACAAATACCTAGTAAAAAACCGGTTCAAGGTAGACCAACTTGGACAAAGTCTTACAACGACCTTGCGATACTTCTGCCTATAAGTATGGCATATCCATTTTGCATCCCTATCTAAGGTGTTTTGAATTTCTTCTGCATATAGCATATAAAATTGATATCAAACAGTGGCAAGCTAGAGGCACAACATTGAAGGACCAAGTTAAAGAGAAGAAGAAAAATAAAACGGACTTATTTTACGAGAAGATGGGCTTAACCTCCTCAGTCCTGACCTTGAAAATAACAATTGAAAACCATTGTAATTTTCAAGGTCAGGACTGAGGAGGTTAATAGTGGAACAATCCAAGCAAGGAGGTGGAAACACGAATGACAGCAACACGGCACGGAAGTTTTTTGAAAGTCCAGAGATAGTTTCTGAAATTACTGGACTTGATAAAGACTTAATTGAAAGGTTTTCAAATATTTTAAAGACAATTTCAAGTTGTCATTACATTAATATAGACACTTATAGGCAGTATTGCATGGAAACAGCAAGAAAATGCATTGAATTATATGGATGGTACAATATGAGTACAAGCTGCTTATCCACAGCAGCGACATTATAGAATCGCTACCTCTGCCTGTGGGTCAGCTATCGGAGGACGTATTAAAGCCTCTCAAAAGGAATATAAGAATATAAGACTGATGCACTCAAGAAAAACTTCAAGAGTTAATACAAATACAGATATTTTACACTGGCTATGTATTACCTCTGATCCACTGATTAGTCAACATCGACCAGTGAAAAAAAAAACACATGCAGGGATTTAATAATATTGTTATTAATATGCTCACGATGCCAACATATTTCGGTAGCAATCAGAATGAGAAAGACGATGACGAAGAAGATGATCTTTATGAGTTTTATCTGGTGAAGAAACAAGTGCCAACACTGAGAAGCCTTTTGGTCGACTTAAGGCAAAGTATTAACTTTACTGGATGTAGTGAAACTTTACGTAAAATACTCATGGCAAATGGCTTTGAGTTCAAGAAAAATAAGAACCAGCGTTCTGTACTTATTGAACGTTATGATCTTGCTGCCTGGCGTCACAGGTATTTAAGAACCATTGCAGATAACGTGCTGATGGTAAATATTTCCCTAGACGAAACATATGTTCAGTTTTTAGAAGTATTTCACCAGGAAAACGGTTTATTATTGTTCATGCAGGTTCAGAGCATGGCTTTGTACCTAATGCCCTCCTAACATTCAGCACGAAGTCCCTTAAGGCAGACTACTATCATGATATGAACGCTTCAAATTCAAACTCTCAAAGGAAATATTCAAGATTGGCTCCGGTCTAATAATATTCATTTCGAACCATACCAAAGCCGGGAGGAACTTCTGCTTTTGGTGAATAAGCACAAATCGTAACCAGTGTATGAAGCTGACGAAATTTTGAAACAACATGGCCATGAGGTGTTGAGACTTCCGCCATATCATTGTGACCTCAACCCCATCGAGCTCATCTGGAGTTTAGCAAAGAGGAAGGTTGCTAGCAAAAATGTTGCTGCATGGGCCGCACAGATGGAAAAAATAATAAAAAAATCATTTGAGAGCATAACCTCAGATGACTGGAAAAAAATACTGGCCATGTACTTCATATTGAAGAACAATATAAGACCCGAGATGGGATTACCGAGCAGATGGAACAATTCATTATCAGCGTTCGTGACAGTGACTCTAGCAGTGACAGCAGTTCTTACGAATCAATGGGAGTAGAATACTTAGAGTCTGATTTTGATTATAATGAATAAATTATATTAAAATATACATTGCCTATTTTTTATATCCTATTATAACTTTTCTAGTTGAGAGAAAAACGAATATTAAAATATGTCTTGCTTCACGATATTCCACTATGTTCCTATATCGAAATCCGAAAAAAACTTGCATCACGTAACCAGACAATTTTTATGGGAGATAGAAAACATTGAGAGTTGTTCAGTTTCATGGGTAGATTCACCTCCATTTAGATGTAAATACCCTTTTTGTAACATCCTATAAAGCTCCTAAGCCAGAAAATTATCAAAACCTATTTTTCCTACTACATTATGTGATAACATATAAAGATTTTTTGAATTTGCCGCGTTTTGCTGGGTTCAACTCTCGGTGGCCAGAGTCTAATACCAAAGTAAGAATAATTGAGACACCTTCTTTTTCTTTATCTGTGACTTATTTTACTCCTTCAAAGAAAAAAAAATTAAAAATATAGTAGTTGAAATTTGACGTGAAAATTTGTTGCGCAGAAGACGTTTTTTTGGGATTACGAGTGAATTTGTTTGAAAACGGTAAGTAAATCAGTGCGATATTTATTATAGTTCACTATTAGGTGATGTAAATAATAAAAACTTCAGTAGTATCGTGATTTCGAAACTCCAAAACAAAAGTGATCACTCTGTCGAAGTTAGAAATCTTCCGTAATTTGCTGGGAAACTGTACAAATGGATTAAGATTGTTAGGATTTGTTGGGAAATCGTTTTATTTTCATTTATAATTATAAAATTTATGTAATAGCCATCGTATGTTTGCAAAATATGCCAGAAATGCAAATTCAATTCAAATCGCAACCGTCTTTGCTTTGGCCATTGTTATTCATTTTTGTGACATGCTGGGGTAAGAGTCGATAAATTTTTCGATGTATCGATACTTTCATAATGTAATGCAATGAAACGCAAGCTTAGCCTCTTAGTAATAATTTGAGATGCTCGTGTTTTTTTATGAAACATTACAAATGAAAAATAACTACAGTTTTTCACGCATATATTGATATGCGTGAAACACTGGAGCTCCTCAATGATGAGGTTGAGGAGATAGATGACGAAGACGAAGGATTGTGGGAGGGAGAAAATGTGGAGGACTTCTTCGTAGAGGTATTTTATTTTTAATTATATTTGAAACGTGATTTTTTTGCCGTTTTTTGCTCGATATTAATAATGGCAATAGACGCTTGAAATATTTACAGAATATTTAGTTGTATATTGATTTTAAAAGTAAATAATGAAATAAAAATAAAATTAATATTTAAGGGGGGCTCCCACACAGAAAACGTGATTTTTTTGCCATTTTTTGCTCGATATTAATAACGGCAACACGTAGACGCTTGAAATATTCAAATTTTGTATAGGTAATGGTAAGGAACTCTTCGTGCGCGAGTCCAGCTCGCACTTGGCCGGTTTTTTAACACTAGTGCTTATAGTTGTAGGATGACGGGACGTTAGCGCCTGCACCAGCTGCATCTGACGTACATGGCGAAGGTGGAATCGTTTCGTGAGTATTGATAATATCACCTAAATCAACTGTAATTATTCAAATCAGAAATCGGGCGTGCATGCAACGACTCATGAATGTTGAGGAAGTGAAAGTGATCTGTCAGGATCGTGGCAAGTGGCAGTCCCTGGTCTCTGCCTACCCCTCCGGGATACAGGCGTGAGTTTATGTATGTATGTATGCAGAAATCGGGCGTAAGGGTCAAAATAGGATTTGCGTAATAATTGGTACTAGATAAATAATTCACTTTATTATTATGTATTGTAGCGTTGGAATTTCGCTCCATTGGCTTACAGCCATAATTAACCTAAAGGACAATGCTCAAAAAAAACCCAGGCCCGGCGCAAACGGAATGTAACTCAAATTATAGCTAAAAATGAATAATTAAATACTGCATAGGAGGCATGATCGAAATCGATGGCCAAGTGTATGAAATTGCTATTCGAGTTTTTACAGGGATCATATGAATGTATTATTAAAAGGAGCATTAAATAGTTACAGTTCCGGTTTTTAATTGTATAATATGACAAGAATATAATATACTCGTGACTCGGTCGGTCGTAATGTTTCGTGATAGCTCGGATTTGCGGCCAAGCGCAACAGCGCGGTTGCTTTCTGTTTCACTCACACGTAAGTAAGTAAAGTAAATATGCTTTATTGCACACCAGAATACAAAAAAGGAGCTTAAAACTAATACAAAATATAGTGCAAAGGTGGCCTTATCGCTAATCGTATCGTAGTCGGACGTCGGTATATATGCCTCTTGCTCTATGGTCTGGCATGCCATAGCGTGGCCGTGCACTGCGCCCGCGCACCCCGCGCAGTCCTTCGACAGCATTCGTTGTGATCTGTGCGTTTCTTGCTTTCATTTCAACCGATTCTATTATTTACGACTACTGTTATACTTTTGGACTCCGAGTTTGCTTATCGATTGGTTAGTGGTGAAAATGGATACTTGTGTTACGTGTAATCGTCAACTACGACGGCTGCGAAGACATATCCTCTCTCAACGTTTTTTTGAATCTCGGCGAGATTTTGTGGAGCACATTATACGAGATTTGCAACCGCCACAAGAGGTCAGTACATTTAAACATACATCGCATACGCCTACCAGAGTGAACGAGAGTGCGGCAACAGTGCCGTGACGTTGAATCTACGTACCGATCTGTACTTACCAGCTAGGGTTGAGTCATAGTTATCGAATTGCGCAGTCGGCACGCGGCAGTGGCAATAGATTCATGTCTTGACATGTCTCAACTTAGTACTTGAGTGAGTACCACCCGCAGCCCCGCCGCCGCCGCCGCCGCCCCGCCTGAGTCGTCAGGTACTCCTTTACCGCGCTTTTCTCTGTGTGCTAACGTAGGTGAACATTGGGCTCGTGTGCGTGCGTTTCGGAGCGCTTGTATGAAGTTGCCGCACTCTCGTTCACTCTGCTCCTACATTCCCTTTTGGAGCAACAGAGGTTGCCTACTAATCCTTTCGTAGACCAAATCGCTATTATACTATAAGTCGCTATTTTTCCTCACGCTGTTTTCTTTCACCGCAAAGTCTGTGGTACGACAAATACTTCTGTACATTTTTTTTTAATGAGAGCATAGCTTACGTGCACCTATAATGTTCGCAGTTTTTTTCGTTATATGACTACCCCGACAATATATAATTCTTGTTGTTACAGATAGCATTTGATGGAACGAGATCGATTTGTCACGCCTGTTGGCACAGAATTAATCAAACAGTGCACCATGATCCAGTGCCTCAACCTGCCCCTCAAGCTGCCGTTGCGATTTCTGTTCCGGGCCTTAGTAGGGTAGCAAACACATCACGGCGTTGTATGATAGACGATTGCAATAACTTGCAACTCCGCCAAATGCCTAACAGTATTAAGGTATATCTTATGAGTTATTACGACTTGCTCATACCCCAGCTTGCACGGATATGTCAAAATCATTTGACTAACATGTCTTTGGAAGATATAAATGACAGAGTGACACGCCGCCATTTCGATTTCAATGCTGACAATATTCTAGATATTAGAAGAATGTATGTTCTGGCACTAGAACAAAGAACTTCAATAGATTTTGAAAATATTGATGAAATAACAGAGGATGATCTACACTTCTGGACTGGCTTGAGTCACACTCAGTTCAATCAACTACTTAACCAAGTACCGAGTTTGCGTAGAGGTTCAAGTACACCACGTACAGACTTAGGTATTTATCTCAGCAAAATAAGGACTGGAGAACCGAGCATACGATTAAGTACAGTTTTTGACAAGTCAAGACAAAGTATAGACAGAAAAAATCATTTTACAAGAAGATGTCTATTCAATGATTTTGTTCCTATGCATTTGGGACTTGATCACATTACACGAAGCGAAGTTATAGAAAGAAATAGAGTACTACCAAACCATATTTTTGGGAATGACGAATCACCTAAAGCTGTTTTAATATGTGATGGTTCATACATTTTTATACAAAAGAGCTCGAATTTCCTCTTTCAAAGGAACAGTTACAGTTTGCATAAATATCAAAACTTGATCAAGCCGTTTATGGTGGTCTGTGGGGACGGATACATCTTAGATGTTACAGGGCCTTATGATGCAACGACCACTGATGCATCGATAATGCAGCAGATCTTACAAAACCACAACGGTCCTATGGAAGAGGCCCCCATCAATTATTTTTTGGAAGAAGGTGATGTATTCATATTAGACCGAGGATTACGCGATAGCATTCCTCTGCTAGAGTCATATGGCTATGTTGTACATGTGCCCCTGTCTAAAACACGCGGTGAAAGTCAACTGACAACTGATCAGGCAAATAAGTCACGAAGGGTCACGCTATGCAGGTGGGTCGTGGAGACAATTAACGGCAGATTCAAGCGTGACTTTAAAATCTTTAGAAATTAAGTATTTAATCGCACTTTACCAAATACCATGACGGATTTTAAGATAGCCGCAGCCCTGATCAATTGTTTTCAAGAGCCCCACGAAGATAGTAGGTACACAGAACAATTCATTGAAATACTCAATAATGACAATAATCACAATCACTTATGTGATTACGTGCTTGAGCACAATTTAAATCGACAAAGGGTGGCGTTTATACGCATGCAAGCCGATAATCCAGATTTGACAGGCTTCCCAAGACTAACACATGAAGATTTAATTTTAATTGCCGTGGGCACGTATCACTTGAAAATCGCCCGCTCTTATTGCAGTGAACATATCAAGCAAACAGGTGTTTACGAACTTGAAGTTTTTCGTCATCCTGAGGATATCCATATCAATGACGAAAACTGTGTACTAATAAGGTGTCGCATACAATCGAGGCACGTAAGAAACAGGACGTATTACACTTACATTCTTTATAAAAGGGAAAATGGCAGGAATGGTATATCAGGATATTACTGTTCATGCATTCATGGGAGGAGAACGCTGGGCTGTTGCGCTCATGTAATGAGCGTTTTATATTATTTAGGATGGGCTAGACATCAGGAGCAGTTCGATCATCCCGCATCGTTTTTGGATCATGTAGTCTTAGACCTGGAAAATCGCTAACTTGTAAGCAAACGAATATTCAAATAAACGTACTTTTTGTAATTAAAAGATTGTTTTTGTACCTGATATTATTTTAAATGGTAATCTTTTAAATGTAAAAGAGCCACTTTATACTTGTCATATTATACGCTTTTACACCAGAAGTGTAACTATTAAATGCTCCTTTTACTAATACATTCATATGATCCCTGCGAAAATTCAAATAGCAATTTCATACACTTAGCCATCGATTTTAATGATGTCCCCTATGCAGTATTTAACTATTCATTTTTAGCCATGATTTGAGTTACATTCCGTTTGCGCCGGGCCTGGGTTTTTTGTCCATACTTCATGAGCATTGTCCTTTTGATAATTTCTTTCGTTTTCGGAACCTTTTGTTTACATTTTGAACTTGACAGTTGTTTTTTCCCTAAGAATGTTCTACTTTCTTCATTTGATGGTGTGGTCATATCAGAACGTTATTTATTGGTTTTTACGAAAGCGGAGGTAGATTGATCTGTCGCTCCTTTTTGTCTGGTTGTCTCCTTGATTAAAAAAGTTGTGTCATTTGTCATTCATTCTTTTTCCGGGTCTTCAGACCAAAGCCTCCATCATGTAACTATTTTCTTTTCCGCGGCGTGGCCGCAAATATCATGTCAATCGACAGTGAAATAATTCGATTGATTGTTTATTTTCAATTTTGATTTTCTTAACTAAATTTTCGGCATGTCCCTGAGGATATAAAAGACGGGTGGTGGATATTGTAGCTCTATGATTGGACTATTTAAATCCAGTACTTGTAACATCGTGTTCCTATCCCTTTTCTCCTTCCCACACGCACGCACACACGTAGCGCCGTCTCTCTCTGACGGCCGATTTTCTACGATTATCTCACCGAACCAAAAGACAGACGTTTTCCTACCGTGCGTGAGGTCAGATTGTATCTGCTGCGTGTGATTCAATCAAGGATGAAATCCATGTAATCCTACATTAATTAACCGCTATTTTGTATAAGAAACCTATATGTGTGACAATACTAGTGAATTAAGTGCAATTTAGTGCCGTTTTCGAACTTCTGCGTTGCAACGTGGTGCGCCCAGGTCAGAACTGGACCTAGGCGCTGATTCCTCAACTCCTGAACTTCAGAAGACACCAGGTACGTGCGTGCTCCTTTCCTATAAAGCTGCTGTATCATAATCCTGTGTCTCTCCACAAGCAGCAGTCGTTCGTCCTACCCATTAGAACGTTGTTACAAGTGCTATTGGTTTACCACAGCTAGGCCTAAGTAATAGCATTCTAATTAGTCGCAAAAATACAGTCCACTCTAGCCCTCAACTTGAGCAATCGTTGAATTTATAAGAACCCGCACCCCCCACTGTGGTGAGAAAGGTCTGAACCAGCCCGTAATTTCCACCATAAGTTTTGTTCCTACGAGCACGGATATCTTGGGTAGTTTGTATAAAACCATCTGCCCAATATCCGTTTGTTTCTACGTAAATTGCATCTACCGCTGGATCTGTGTTGTATCTCAGTGTCCATATTCTATATAACGTCACCACTGTATCTACTTAATGTCACACGTAGGTATTCATTTCCCCGCTAATTAATTTGTACGTCAAATCCTACTGATAAATTCAATAAGTTGTTCCATTTCCGCCCCGCATCCGCTTTTGTTCCGCACGGTCAACTTATTCAATTCATGTTATTATCCGCTAAAATCAGTCTAGGAACTTTGTACCTACACGTTATAACTTTATTTTGTAACCCCGCTTTGTATCGCACGTAAGGCCTATTCTGCATACATAAATACATGTCTACCCGCATCGCTAGTATCAATTAATTTCTGTAGAATATTCGAGTGCTGGTTGTGAGGTTATTCACCTTATATCTACCCGCTATTTCTCGTTATTTGTACGTTCTCCGCTAGCTCCTGCGCGCTCGGCTTTACTACAATAGATACTCGCTATACTCAGTACGTAGGTATAGCAGTCCGCTGCGCCTGCGACTGCGCTATCGGTTTGTTTTGGTTCTAAGTACCGCGTCTCATTTTATCTGTACGCTTTAGAGGTTTGTTCCCTTTGTTTTCGCGTCTATTTCACAATTAATTACGATGAGTAAGAAAAATAAGAAGGAAGGTTCCGATGATGAGAGTTATGATGAGGATCAAGGTCAGCGAGTTATACTCCAATCTAAACGTGAAATTCTATTTGCTCGCATGCAAGGAATTTACGATCTCGCTAAAAAGGTCGAGGACGATCCTTCCAACATTAAGGCTTTGCTAAACAGCGCGTTTAATGTTGATCAATTGCATAAAGACTTTGAAAGGGTTTTAGATTCATATAACGCTATATCGTTGAAGATTGACCCCAAGCACGCTATTAGGTACCAGGAATGGAGTAATTTCGACATTATGTACTGTCTTATTAAGCAGGTCATCGCGACTCATTTGCCGTCTAATAATTGTGAAGCGCCTTCCCAGGTACAAAAATCAAAACCTAGACTTCCTCCTATGGAGTTAATGTCTTTTAATGGTGATGCCAGCTTGTGGCCATTGTTTTACCAACAGTTCAAATGCACCGTCCACGAAAATACTTCGTTGTCAAATAGTGACAAGGTGTATTATTTGATAGGTAAACTGTCTGGACCCGCTGCGTCGGTTTGCGCCCGGTTACCCCCTACCGCTGAGAATTACCCCATAATTTGGCAGGCACTTATAGAAAAATACGACGATCCCAGACTTCTCGCTAGTTCGTACCTTAATCAGTTGTTAAGTTTTAAACCACTGACCACTAACTCCGCTACGGGACTTGAATCGTTTCTCGACAATTTTGACACGTCTGTAGAAGCCCTTAGACAACTGAGTCTTGGCGACTTGACCGATTTTATGCTACTGCACCTCGCTCTTCAAAGGCTGGACTCGGAGACTGTCAAGTTATTTGAAATAACGCATCGCAAGGATAAGATCCCCACTTATTCTAATCTGATTGCCTTTGTAAAGGAACAGAGTAAGGTTTTATCGCGCTCAGCGGTTCCGTCTATAAAGGCTCAAGCGCAGCACAAAACCCGCGGCCCGCACGTCCCGATGCCTAGCACTAAGCAGCCACAAACCAAGTCGTTCGTAAACACTGACCGAGCGTGTGGCGCAAGTGATGAGAATAAGTGCGCCTTGTGTCAGCGCGACCAACATGCTCATTTGTACCGCTGTTATGCTTTCATGAAATTGACGCCTCATGATAGGTATAAATTTATAAAAGGTAATTCGTTCTGCAACAATTGTTTAAGTATAAAACACAAAACGATGGCTTGTAATTCCAAGCACACTTGCTCTCATTGCTCGGCCAAGCACCATTCGCTATTACATTTTAATCCGCCCGCTAATAATAGTACAATTGTGAAAACAAAACCCGCTAGTAAAAATCCGCCCGCTAATTCGCCCGCTATCGCTCATGTCTCTAGCCACTCAGCGCTGAAACATGTTTCGTCCGAGTCTAATACTCGTGCTCCCGCTAAGGACTCTGCGCCCCATGCGCATAAGGTCGATTTTCCCACTCCCGCTAACGATCATAACACGTCAGTTTGTACTGTTTCTTATGATCAGGATTCACATACAATAACAACTGCGTTATTGGCCACCGCTAAACTAAAGGTTTTCGATAGCCTAAACCGCCCTCACGTTTTGAGATGTCTGATTGACCCCGGCTCTCAAAGTGAATATATTTCCGCTGCATGTAGCAAGCGCTTATCGCTTCCTATCTCCACGCAAAGCCGCTTCTCTAAGGTCCAAGGCATAGGAGGTGCCTCTCAGAAAATTTTGGGAGTTACATCACTCAGGTTTACTTCACGTTTCGACGACAGTCACGTATATCATATCCAGCCTCTGGTTATAGACAACATTACGTCACAGCTTCCCGACTCGTGCGTCGACGTCGGCGCTCTCGGCTACCTGCGTAATCTACCTTTGGCGGATGATGACTTTTCCGAGCCTGGTCCCATTGACCTACTTCTTGGAGTGAATTTGTATTGTGAAATCCTCCTATTCAATAAAATTACCGCAAATAATAATAACTTGCCTGTCGCCTTAGAAACGACTTTGGGCTACATAGTTATGGGGAACGCACCCGTTGTAAGCCCGCGCTCGTCTCTGCACGCATTTTGTGCTTTTACCGCAGACCCGCTACATCAACTTGTGGAGAGGTTCTGGTCTACTGAGGAACCTCCCTCCCAGTTGTTTTTAAGTCCCGCTCAAATCCAGTTGCCCGAAGAGAAGACTATTTCTCACGTCACTGTGTCAGATGAAGAGAATATTCTCATCTCGCTAGGATCCAAGTTTTCTTCTTGGCTGAAGTTCCTCAGATCCACAGTCATCGTGCTTCGCTTCTTAAAGGTTCTTCCTCGTGGTGCATCAATCACTGCCGAAGACTTGAGCACTGCTGAAAACAAAATTATTCAGGCTGTCCAGAGGAGCTATTTCGCTAGTGATATACGAAACATTGAAAAGAACAAGCCTTGTTCGACCGCTCTCAGGAAGTTATCTCCATTCATCGCTGATGGTGTGGTGCGAGTCGGAGGTCGCCTCTCATATTCAAGTATAGAATATAATCAGAAACACCCCGCTCTTATGCCTAAAAATGGGCACATCGCTGAACTTATTGTGGATTGGTACCACCGTGAAAATGGTCACGCTGGTCCGCAACTATTAATTTCAATATTGCGTCAAAAATATTGGTTTTTATCCGCTAGGCGCTTAGTGCGCTCCCGCATTCATAAATGTATTCGTTGTTTCAGGCTTAATCCTAAGCCTACTTTTCCCGCTATGTCAGATTTGCCCAGTTGTCGCGTAGAATCGTGTAAAGCTTTTACCCACACGGGGATAGAATTTGCAGGTCCTCTGTATGTAACGACGTCTAGGAAAAGGGGTGTGCGTAGCCAAAAGGCTTATATCTGCGTATTTGTGTGCCTTGTCACCAAAGCGGTGCATATAGAGCTAGCTTCTGACCTTAGTTCAGCTACCTTTCTTAACGCGTTAAAACGCTTTTTGTCGAGACGTGGTCCTTGTAGTTTTATATATAGCGACAACGGAACAAATTTTATCGCATCACAATCCTATCTAAAGGAACTATTTGACTTCTTAAAGTCTAACGAATACTACACGCTTTTTAACAACGAACTCTCTAAACATCAAATAATTTGGAAAAGGTCACCGCCCTTAGGAAGTCATTTCGGTGGAATCTGGGAAGCCAATATAAAGAGTATTAAGTCTCTTCTCTTTCGCGTTATTGGCAAACAAATTCTCACTTACGAGGAAATGCTTACAGTCCTTAATCAGATTGAGGCTGTACTTAACAGTCGACCTCTGTACGTCCTGAGCCCCGACCCTTCGGAGCCAACCGCCTTAACGCCGGCGCACTTTCTTTCAACAAAACCGCTAGCTTTTTTACCCGCTGCTGATGTTAGTGGGGAACGGGCAAATCTTTTATCGCGTCATTCATTAATGGACTCGCTTGTCCAAACGTTCTGGAAGCGATTCAAGAATGAATGTCTTCATAACTTGCAAATGCGCGAGAAGTGGAATACAGTTAGTAATCCAATAGCTGTAGGTACTATAGTTCTTTTAAATAATGAAAACGCGCCTCCTCTGTCTTGGAAAATCGGTAGAATTTCCGAGGTTTTCCCAGGCAAGGATGGCGTCGTTCGCTGTGCGAGAGTAGAAACGGGTGCTGGCTCGTCATACGTTCGCCCGACAACAAAGTTGTCTCCGCTTCCAATACAGTAGGGTGTCCATAAGATGTAGAAGTTTAGGATATTATTATCCAACCGCTATTTAATACTTTATTTTCCGCTGATATATAGAATACATTCCGCTTTATATTGAAGTTCGCTATCCATTATGTTTATCCGCTAAAACTCTTTTTATATTAATTTCGCTTTGAAGGATTCCTTCAAGGAGGGGGAGATGGTGGATATTGTAGCTCTATGATTGGACTATTTAAATCCAGTACTTGTAACATCGTGTTCCTATCCCTTTTCTCCTTCCCACACGCACGCACACACGTAGCGCCGTCTCTCTCTGACGGCCGATTTTCTACGATTATCTCACCGAACCAAAAGACAGACGTTTTCCTACCGTGCGTGAGGTCAGATTGTATCTGCTGCGTGTGATTCAATCAAGGATGAAATCCATGTAATCCTACATTAATTAACCGCTATTTTGTATAAGAAACCTATATGTGTGACAATACTAGTGAATTAAGTGCAATTTAGTGCCGTTTTCGAACTTCTGCGTTGCAACGTGGTGCGCCCAGGTCAGAACTGGACCTAGGCGCTGATTCCTCAACTCCTGAACTTCAGAAGACACCAGGTACGTGCGTGCTCCTTTCCTATAAAGCTGCTGTATCATAATCCTGTGTCTCTCCACAAGCAGCAGTCGTTCGTCCTACCCATTAGAACGTTGTTACAAGTGCTATTGGTTTACCACAGCTAGGCCTAAGTAATAGCATTCTAATTAGTCGCAAAAATACAGTCCACTCTAGCCCTCAACTTGAGCAATCGTTGAATTTATAAGAACCCGCACCCCCCACTGTGGTGAGAAAGGTCTGAACCAGCCCGTAATTTCCACCAACGGGATTTGTCATCAATTTCACATTTATATTTCCTATACTTTCCGCTTAAATTGCGACACAATGCAAACGTCGTGATTATTTACATTTAAAGAAACTCGGTGAGTGTTCTTGATTCTTTCGAACGTTCTTTCTTTCTTTTCCTTTTTCCATATTTCCAATTTTCAACTTTCATTCCAAAACACCAAATTTCCTCGGGGTTCTACTTTGGTGCGGAGAGGTGGTTGCTTCCTGAAGACAAGATGGACGGCCCCAGGTTTCCCGCTGATAATTTATTCAATTTACCCGGATGATTTTCGGTATGTAGATTTATATTTCCTTTTTTGGAAAGGCATTTTGTGGTCACGATGCTCTCACCAGCCTAACATATTTTCAGGCGATAATCTCAAGTTTCCAAGACTTAAGTTTCCAACATTCTATTTTCCAAATTTTCCAAGTAGCAATTTTCCAACTTTCTACTGTGCGATGAAAACTCATTTACCTATTGTTTCCAAGCTAAATTGTAGTAATAATATTACTTTAGATTTTCTAAGTGCGTTTTTTCCATAAATTCTTTTCTGGCAAGCGGACAGTGGTTAGGGTTTCTTATTTTCTGAACCCATGTTCTGTGACTTTTTTTGGGAACACTGAGACCTAGTTAGGTTGCTAATACTAGTCAATTTACCTAATTTAATTAAAACTTTCTAAAACAAAACCAGGTTTGATGGCCTTCAGCCCAAATGTATATTTCTATTGGAAAAATAAATAATAATAATTAGAACTAAATTTACTTCGTTTCTTTAATCTCCCACTGCAGACTCAGTTATCATACCCGCCTTGCGATTAAAACCCAAGCGCTTTTCCTCTGACTATCCACGGTATCTTCTTTTAGTGCTGGCCTGGCGCCCGAGATCACATTTTTCTTTCAGCCTATTTCCCTAAGGTGTTAGGGTAGAGGGGCTCTGGTAAAACTTGTATTCATTTCTTATAATTTTATTATTAATTGGTCAGTGCTAATTTATACATAAAATCATTGGTTCTATTTGAACTACAGGTCGAGCCTCGCCTTAACTTTAAGTTCAATTTGAACATCTTGTCAATGTGACACCTTAACAATACCTAACTATAAATTACCTCACTAGCTGTCAAATAAATACCCAACAGTAATACCTTAAATTAATTCCTCCTCTTTTTAAAAATACATATTACTTGACATTTTTTTCTTTTTAAAAAAAATATTATTACTGTATAGGTCCAGTGATGATGATGCAGACTGGCAGCAGGCGCATGATAAAGTCATGAGAGCAGTGAGTCCTATGTAAGTAAAATATTTTTTTAGTAAAAATATCTGATTTGGCTAACTTTGGGTAAGAAATGTAGTAAAAGCTATTTTAGGAATTTTACAGGAGCGAAAACAAATAAAATTAATAAAAATGCTTTATATTTACATTTAACTTTACATTCAATATCTTTGTTAGTTTAGAAGTTAGCATGGCTTATACTAGAAAAAAAACCTGCATCCAATGGTTTTTTCAGCTAAAAATGTACCAATGGTACTATTAAGTTGGATTGCAACCGATAAAATAATTGCAGTATAAGCCATAAGAAAATGCACTACAATGTAATACATACTATAAAAATTATGTAGCATCAGTGTCTTTTACAGCATATTTTATTAAAATTTGAGGAAACAAAATAAACATAAACATAACATAAACATTTACATACAGGTACATACATTGCTTCTGGCCCCACACTAGGATACCCTGTGTCGTGGGAACCAGAAACAACGACATCACAAACATGTAAACATCCAAGACCTGGGTTTTTTTTTGTTCCCAACCGGGATTCGAACCCGGGACCTCTCGCATGGTATGCAGATTCACTACCGCTGCGCCACGAGAATATACGGATTGAAAAAGCTTAAAAAACTTAATAAGACTGCATTCAAAGTACATTTTCACCAAAAAGGCTTTTTTTACGATATTTCATCCTCTACGGGTCGAATATTAGCTTGCTGTACACGTACCACAGTGAGCCACAGAAGACTAAATATATTTTGTATTTTAAAAACCTATTTAGACACTAAAAATTCCACCCATGCCGGGAGGTCGCCACCGCGACCTCTCCAGCGCTCTCCCAACTGAGCTAATGGGCAAGTGTAAGCATCGGCGAAATTTCGAACCTCTTTACAAATTTCTCTGTATTACGTACATTTAGCGCTAGTTCAGACACGGCGGGAACCGCGCGATTTCAGAATCGCATGGAAATCGCGCGGGTCTTATTTGTATGAGTTAATCGTTCAGACATAACCGCGCGGTTAATCAAGCCGCGCGGTTACCGCAACCTAACCGCCAGAAAATAGAATCGCGCTGCTCCCGCGCGTTTCTATTACTATGGAGTCTTTAATTCGCGTTCAGTTGCGTTGCGGATAACGCGCGGTAAGCACGTCACTGCTCGTGAGTTCGCCATGGATCGTTTCGACACTGAACTATTTATTGATGAGGTGGAGAAGAGACCTGCAATATGGGACATTCAGTGTGATGATTACTCAAATAAAATTATCAAGAACCGAGCTTGGCAAGAGTTGGTGGAGATATTTGTAAATTGCGAAGACACGGTGGAAAAAAAGAATATTTTAAGTAAGTAGGTTTATTCACCAAAAAATAATTGACAGAATTATGTTATAATTATTGTTATGAAGCGTATATTATACTCTCCGTATACTTTAGGTACTTAAATAAATATAAACAAACTTCGGCTGTTTTATGCAGACATTTCGAGCATTTTTCAAATGAAGGTCCCAACGGTATTACCATATTTCGTTTGTTTACATTTAGTTATGTACCTAAACATTACAAGTACGGTATGTTAGTTGCAGCTATATCTTTGTGTCTTGCCATGGAACACGCCCATCGTTCACAAAGTAATGAGCGAATTTATCTCTGATATTCAAAGATGACGGTGTCCCTCTTTCCGCATGCAAGGTATTGAGATTAGTCATGGGTGCATTATATAAAGTATCTTTAAATTTTAGACCACCTCTAGTCCGCACATAGTTATGTAGAACATAAGAGGCTTTTATTATGTCTTCGGTAAAATCTATGTTTACATTTATAGGCCTATGAAAGATGCGCCATTTGTTCGTCAAAATACCAAAAGTGCACTCAATATTACGTCGGGCTCTCGATAACCTATAGTTAAAACTCCTTTTTTCATATGGTAAACATTTGCCTTAATATGGGCGCATTAAATTTTATGCTAAGCCGAAGGCTTCATCTCCAACTATAACATAAGGCATTGGTGTTAGGTCTACATTAGATATTGGTTTAGGTGTTGGTATGTTTAATGATTTTTCTGTCAGGCGTTTATAAAAAACCGAATTTTTAAATATAGTAGAATCACTGCTTTTGCCATAAGCCCCAATATCAACATAAGTAAAGCAATAGTTGGCGTCGCAAAGTGCTAAGAGCACTATGGAAAAGAAATGTTTATAGTTATGATACAAAGAACGATACATTGGATTTGGAGAAAAAACTCAAAGGGCTTGATGTTAATAAATCTGCTGGGCCTGACCAAATCCCTCCCATTCTATTGGTTAGGTGTGCAAAATCACTGTCATTTCCGTTAACTCTATTGTTTAAAAAGTCTTTGCGAGAGGGTATTGTGCCTTCCTTATGGAAAGCTGCGTTCGCAACTCCAATTCACAAAAAAGGTTCCAAGAGTGATGTAACTAACTATCGACCAGTATCAAAGCTTTGTATAATTGCAAAGGTCTTTGAAAAAATTGTTCAAGAACAATTATATGCTGCACTTAAAACTTTCTTCAGACCTTCACAACACGGGTTTCTTAGAGGAAAGTCGACAACTACAAACCTAATCCTACTTAATGAGTTTCTGACTGACGCTATGGACGATGGAATGCAAGCTGACGTTATTTATACGGACTACAGCAAAGCTTTTGATAGAATCGATCACTGTATACTATTACTAAAACTATCAAGAGCAGGAATACATGGTGACTTGTACCGGTGGTTCTCTTCATATATAACTAACAGAACACAAGCTGTGGTAGCCTGTAATTTTATTTCAGGATGGGTGGATATTCCCAGCGGCGTCCCGCAAGGGTCCTTGCTAGCGCCCTTACTGTTTATCATATTTATTTCGGATATTGACTCCTGCTTCCAAAATTCCAGTCTTCTAATTTTTGCAGATGATATGAAAAATTTCCGAGCAATCTCCAAACCTGATGACTCTCTTTTATTGCAGGAGGATCTTTTTCGTCTCGATGCATATTGTTCTCAAAATAAACTAGATTTAAATCCCACAAAATGTGCAGTTGTTACGTTCTCTCGAAAACTCCACCCATTCAATTGTAATTACACACTTAAAGGTCATAAGTTGATAAAAGAAGAATCGATCCGTGACTTAGGCGTAATTCATGATTCTAAATTACTTTTTGATGTACACATCCAATCTATTGTAAAGCCTATAAAGCGCTAGGGTTTATCATGCGTATTTCTAGAGACTTCAAACATATTAAAACGATAAAAATCTTATATTGTACCTTTGTTAGAAGTCATCTAGAATACGCATCTCAAGTTTGGAACCCCTGCTATGATGTGTATGTTAGGAGATTAGAAGGAATCCAAAAACGATTAATTCGTCACGTGAACTTTAGAACAAAATGCCGAAGTCTGGAATATTTAGGTTCGTGCCGGACACATCACATCTTGCCACTCCAAAAGCGGCGTGAAATATCAGATTTAGCTCTGCTACTCCGAATTGCGACGGGTCAAATTGACTGCCCACTCCTTCTCAGAAAATTAAAGCTCTATGTCCCTCACAGGTCGAGGCGAAACAATCCGGTGTTCTGTCTGGACAGTATCTCAACAAGGTACAGACAAAATTCATATTTGTGGAGAGTCTGTAATAGCTTTAATGAATTGGCGAAGAGCATTGACATAGACTTGTTTAATTCTTCAGTGGCTAGTCTGAAATCTA
Organism: Yponomeuta evonymella; assembly: GCA_963969515.1. NCBI lineage: Eukaryota > Metazoa > Arthropoda > Insecta > Lepidoptera > Yponomeutidae > Yponomeuta > Yponomeuta evonymella. The sequence goes on from OZ018359.1 coordinate 6,835,218, forward strand.
GACTTAATGCGAATTTCTTTTTCAGTGATTAATATCTATACATATTATACATAGGTACAATATAATGTAAAATAAAACTGTGTAAAATCTCTGTTATGACCGATGTTTGTGTTATCTGTAATCTGTTGCTGACGATTATGTTTATCTGTCTATCTCGCTATTCTGAATTTATAAGTGGAGACTTGTAATTGGCCTTCTGTTTCCTATGTTGGTGTTATTCTGTTATATTGTGCTGTTAGTCTTCTTTAACCTCCTCAGTCCTGGCCTTGAAAATAACAATAGAAATCCATTGTTATTTTCAAGGTCAGGACTGAGGAGGTTAAAACAAAATAAAAAAAAATAAATAAATAAATAAAACCCGAATCAACAGGCTTTATAACTCGGATATGCTTGCCGTCTATAGCACCAATGCAATTTGGAAAATTTGCATATCTCTCAAAGTCTCGTGCTATTGTCTTCCAGATATCTTCAGTCGCTTCGGGCATGACTATGTTTACCAACTTATTCCACAATGATTTACATACTTCGCGGACAATTCCAGTAATCGTCGATTTTCCTAGGCGATAATTGTAGCTTAGTTCTCCAAATGAACAACCCGTACCAAGATATCTGAAACAAGAATATTATTAATAATGTTATTATTTTTAGGTACACAACTCCAAAAAAAATGGAAAAACATACGAGATTGCTACTATAAAGAATACAAAAAAGAAAAAACAACTCCTTCTGGTTCAGGTGCTCGTAAAGGAGCCCGATATATGTATTTTTCAAGATTATCTTTCCTGCAGAATAGTGTAAGTAATAAAGACACTACAACTAATATTGAAGAACAGAATGAAAGGCAAAGTGAGGAGACAAGTCAACTAAACGCCAATGAAACCGAAGCCACTGAAATACATCCCCCTAAACGTAAGAAAACACAAGTGCCAGAAGAAAAAATTGCTGTTTTAATAGAAAAAAGTATCGAGTCACGAAAACATTTTCAGAATGAACTTCAAGAAAATAGTATTACCAAGCAAGATGACGACAAACTCTTTTGTTTGTCGTTATATAAAGAACTCAAAAAAGTACCAGAAAATAGGCGTTTAGCAACCAAAATTGAATTACTTCAAGTGATACAAAAAGGACAAAGCTTACCACCCCCTGTTCGCAACAATACTCAGCAGATCACACCTACGTATTGGCAAGGACACCAGTATACAAGCCCGCAAGGATATTTTACTACATCTGGATCATCTCCTCCTGTTCCGACACCGTCACCGTCACCATCGCAATTTAGTTCTGGCTCTCAGTCCTCTACAGTTATAGAAAATATTGAAATAGCTGATTTTGAAGAACAATAAATAAATCTTACCTTAAAGTTATTACGAGTTTCTCTTCCGGTGACACACTTGGCCTCAAATGCGTTTCAGAGCATGAAATATCTTGCCTGATCAGTTCAATTAGTTCATCAAAAGATTTTATTGACATTCTCAAATAGTCAAAAAATTTGTTATTATACATTCTTAATTTGGGATATAACGTTACGAACTGACCATGTACTAGTCGGTCACGTAATATTGGATGCACCCAATACCCCCTTTTTCTTTTCTTTTTTTTTTAAAGAGCAACCACAGTAAACACACTTCTTCGTCGACCTCCATTTTGAAACTGACGCTAACCCGCACGAAATCGCATACTAACCGCGCGTGTCTGAATAGCATCACAATTTTGCGGTTTCAAACCGCGCGATGCGTAAACGCACGATTCCCGCATGTCTGAACACAGGCTTAGCCTCTAAATATGTTTTAAAATTGTCCTCAGCACGGATTCGTGCAACAAAAAGAATATAATATTATGTATTCTTTTTTCAGATCGCCGACGCAAAGATTTGAAATTCATGTTTCGCCGACTTTCGTGCTGGGGCGCGGAGGCTTATCAACCCGGGGACGAGGTCGAGGGTCAAGGGGTGGGAGAGGATCTAGGGGTGGAAGAGGAAGAGGTGGATGGACGCGCGGGGAGCCATTGGTGGCGCGTTTTGTGATCGACAATGAGCTCCCTGTCAGCTTGCAAGAGAGTATACGGCAGACGTTGGCTGGAAGAGATAGGAGAGTAAGGAGAGAAGCCCGTGCACAAGCTATGATAGAGGAGGTTGTGAGTGGTGAAGAGAGCGAGGGACACGAGGAGGTGGAAGAATTCCATGACTGCGAAGCATTTGAGTGGAAGTCGATGGATGATTGGAATGGTGTGAAAGAAACATTCGTGCCGCAATCCTCTGGGCCTACCGAGGTTTTTAATTCCGCCTACGAGGCGTTCCGTTTTTATTGGGATGATAATATATTGTCCCATATAGCAGCGGAAACTAATCGGTATGCCGAGGGGATACGAAGCGAGAGTTTACATCGGAGTTGGTATGCCACTAACGTCGACGAAATACTCATGTTGTTTTGTTTCTGGATGATGCTCGGCATCATCAAAATGCCGTCTATAAAATCGTGCTTTTGTAAATTGCCGATTTTAAAGACTGGCATCTTCCGCCACCTCATGACTGAAAGTAGATACTGGAAACTTAATAGAGTCTTCCATTTAGCCAATGGGTCCAGAGATTTGGCCAATCCGGAAAACGTTTTGTATCCGATGGGCCCGATAATTGATCACTTGAACTTCAGGTTCAAGCATGCTTATCGCTTGGAGCAAGAAATCTCGATCGACGAATCATTGACTTTGTGGAAAGGCGCTCTTAAGTTCATGCAGTACATAAAGACGAAGGCTGCAAGGTGGGGCATAAAGACGTATGAGCTGTGCGAGTCGTCCACGGGTTATTTGTGGTCATTTTTTGTGTATGTAGGTCGTGAGAGGGGTGCTAGGTCCAAGCCGACGAGTGTTGCGACAGTCCTCCGACTGCTGCGACCTATCTTAAACTTGGGCCACGTTGTCTTTATGGACAACTGGTTTAACTCCCCTGCCCTGGCGAGGTACCTGAAGAGAAAGCGCACGAATTGTGTGAGCACTGTGAGGTCTAGCAGAAAACATATGCCGCTTGAACTCCAAAAGGCCCCGCTGGTGGAAGGGGAGTACATAGCCCGACATTCGGGAGACGTCGCTGTAGTTTCCCTCCAGGATAGAAGGCGACTGTCGTGCATCTCGACATTCCACGACATGTCACAAGTGCAATCTGCTGCTAAGCCTGGGAGACCATCCCAGTTCAGGTTGCAGCTTATGTCACAAACGCTATTCGTCATTTAAGTCATTCGTCGCCAGGTTCTTGATTTACTTAATCGCGTCATGTCATATACGTGATTGGTCCTAAATGCAAATCGTCTTAAACGCCATCAGTCATGATCGAAATTTTTGAAAATCATGATTCCCATAGTAGGTACATTATGATTTGATGTTAGCAACGCCATCTATTAAGCTGGGTTAGGAACTAAGTCTGACATTCGTAACTACAGGGAAATGTGAGAACTGTGGAATATTTTTAAAATGACTGTTGTTTAAACCTTTTTGAAATGTTACCTTTTATATGTATTTTTCTTTATGTTCTTGACGTGTCAATAAATAAATGATGGTTTCTATAATGTCAACAATAGATGAGGTGTATTATTATATTCCGTGTAATTCTTATTATATGTGTTAAAAGCTGTCTTCAGTTACGTGTTAATTATGAATACGGAGGAATTAAAGTTTATAACCAGTAAAAGATGAAAGAATATACGATGGTTATCAATACAACATAAACAGAACAAATAAAGGCGGATCTACTAATTGGCGTTGTGTTAATCGTTCGGTATGCTGTTCATCTCTTACTTTAAACGCTACAAAAGATGGTGTAATTTACAAATGTGACCATACATGTTAATTAGAAAATAATAAAAATGAAGTTCTGGTGGCAATTGAGAAGTGCAAACAGGATGCCTGTGAAGATTTTTCGCCTATCAAAAACACGTATGAGAAATACTTCAGCGATTTGAAAACTGGACGCAACTCAATAGATCATCTTCCATCATTAAAAAACATTCAAGACACACTTTATAGAAACAGAAAAAAATATCTGAACACAAAAAAATTACGTTTTACGAATTTAGCTGGTGTCAGTATGCCAAATGCTTTTTCTCAACATCTCCTTGTGATGATGGGGAGGATGAAAAAATATTAATATTTTCATCTAAAACAGCTAGGAGAATTATAAATACCACTGAATCGGGTGATTACTTCGGTGATGGAACCTTTAAAGTGGCACCACCGCCCTTTTACCAACTGTATACCATCCATTTGGATCTGGGGTCTACTTATAACACCACTAACATCGCTCCGGTCATTTACGCTCTACTCCCGAACAAGTCAGAAGATACATACCGACGGTTCTTCTACTTAATAAAAAGTCAGTTTGATATTCATGCTAATACTTTTAAGTGTGACTATGAAATAGCAGTTACAAATGCTATTCAGGAAGTGTTTCCAGACGCAAAAGTGGCAGGATGTTATTTTCATTTTAAAAAAGCCACAAAGAAGAAGGCAAAGGAATCAAAAGTAAATGAAACTTCTAGTGGACGACGATTATTAAGAATGGCAACAACTTTACCGCTTTTACGAGCGAACATGATCCATAGTACCTGGACTGAGATTTTAGAAACCGTGCCTGAAGATGAGCTATCAAGCCAATTCATCAAATATTTCCAAAAACAATGGTTAAACAAATTTCCGCCTGAAATACTAAGTTGTTCGGGAGCCAAGCACAGAACAACAAACGTGTTAGAAGGCTGGCATCACCGACTGAATACCAAAATTTCAAGAAAGCCATAATTTTACCTTTTTTTGGATAAACTTAGAAAGGCATCATTACATTTTGATTTTGTACTAAAAAATAGCCTGTTTTTTTCTACAAAAAAGAACAGAAAAAATAACGTAATTTTTTTTATCAAAAAGTTAATAAATATTTACAAAAAATACAAACAGGTAAAATAACAGCTCTTCAATTTATTCGTAAATTTATATATTACAATCTGTTATATTAATTACCTATTATTCCAATGATTTTGATGAAAAATTCATAATTCATACAAGAAAATAAATACTTTAAGCTATGTTAAATAATTTAATAAATAAATTAATACTAAGAAAGTATCAATGTTGAATGTGCATTACGCAGTACATCTTAATGTATATCTTATTTTCATGTCACCATACTATGTTAATAATTTCTATCTGTAATAAATAGTGATTTATACCTTTTTTGTTTTCTTTATTTCTCCAGTTAGGCCAAGTAAGTTCTAATATTTAATTTTTCATCACAATGTTAGCCCTAAAGCTGGCACAAAATTTTGGATAGGTATTTGAGGCAAGCTGTAAACTTGTCACGTAACTCTTTTACCTGGCTCCGAAGACGAATAGCGTTTACGACTAACTGCGTTAATGACGAAATACGGTTGTGACGAAGTGCGTCTATGACGAGCGACGTTTGCAACGAAATGCGTTTATGACGGACCACGTCTGTGACAAACTCCTAAAATTCCCAATCGCGTATTATTGATGCATCAAAGTTCCATGTGAAATATTGTATGACAGATAGAACTATGTTTTACAAATTTGGCCACACTTAGATGTGACTTAGATAGGACCTGTCAAGATGGCGGAACGGAGTGTTTTGTGTGAAATAACAGGAGAAATTATTAATATCCCTGCGGAAACTGATGGAAATCCAGTAAATCAGCCTGCAAACCACGAACAGTTGATTTTAGATGAAGAAACTGGTGAATTCCGATCGGAAACTGTTCACAACGACGAAGTTCAGGGGTAAGTTGATTCTAACCTCCAAATATTTTCTACAAATTTTATTGTTATCAATATTCATGTCTACATTTTATTTCAGAGTTGAAGAAGAGCAAAAACGTCAAAAAACAAGAAAACGTCTAGGGAAACCAGGCGAATGGCAAAGAAACGTGAAGAGAAAACTACACCAATCGGGGGAAGCCTATGTTTCAAGTAGAGGGAAGCAGGTCCCAAAAAAGTGTGTTGCTAATTTTAAAAAAGTTTTTCTTCCTGTAAATATAACTGCAGCAAAGCAATAACTGAAGATCAGCGGCTGGATATATTCACATCCTACTATAATATGGTATCTCAGACAGAAAAATATCACTATATACTTCAAACTACAGAAATGAAACGGAAGAAACGCTCCACAACAGGAACAACAAAGAAAAAGTACTCATACTTTTATTATTTTGAAATTCAAGGTACACGTATCAAAGTGTGTAAAAAGTTTTACCTTGGGACATTGGCAATTTCCCAAAAGACTATTTATGGTGTTCATCAAAAGAGAGATTCAAACACTGGTGCACCACAGAGAGATCTCAGGGGATGTCATAATAACCAAGCCAGGATTCCAGAAGTTTATAAAAACCAAGTTCGAGAACACATTCGATCTTACACAGTAGTCGAGTCACATTATTGCCGTTCATCTACGCAAAGACAGTATCTGGAGACTTCATTGAATATTACAAAAATGCACGAACAGTATGTCGAAAAATATGAAGAAGATAAAACGAAACCTGTGATAAAAATGCATTTGTTTTCAAAAAATTTCAATGAAGAGTTTAATTTGACATTTTTAATGCCGAAGAAAGACAGGTGTGATAAATGTTCTGAGTGGGAAATGGCTAAAAATGAAAATCTGTTGACCGAGGAAATGAATGAAATTTACACCAAGCACCAGGAGGAGAAAAAAGCTATGAGAGTTCAAAGAAACATTGATCGCAAATCTGATTCAGATGTTGTTAAATATTATTTTCTTAACTGATTAGTCTATGAAGGTAATTCGTACATCTCTCTCTCTCTCGCTGTGTCTGTAACCAAGTGCGTGCTAAAATAAAACTCTGCCTATAATTAATAAAAGTTTTATTGGCTAGGAGTGCAATAATCCTTCCAACACATTAAAAATCACAACAGATGTATTATGTTTTGATCTACACAATGTTCTAACATGTCCTCAAGCTGACGTTGGCTCCTTCTTTTACAAAAGCAAGCTGAATGTTTATAACCTAAAAGCACATTTTTCGAGAACCAAAAAAAAATATTGCTGCTTATGGAGTGAAGTTTTGAGTGGTAGATCGGGTAATGATTTGGCTAGTGCTTTGCAGAAAATCCTTAGGCCAAGGCTACACGGGCGGTTCTCCCGCCGCGGAAAACCGCTTCTGAACCGCACTGGACACAATTTAATATGAAGTTGTATGCTGCATACTACACTGCGCGGTTTCCCGTCGCGGCTCACAGGCGGGAGAAATACGACCGCCGCATGCAGCGTCAAACCGCCGCTGATAACCGACGACGCTTAATTAAACTACACGGACGGTTTCCCGCTATCCCGCCGTCATTCTGCGCGGGACCTTGGCGCTCGCTCGTCGTTCGTGCGCTTGCGTGGCTAGTGTCGCGTCAAAATGTTCGATACGGAGCGTTTTATTGTAGAAATACAAGATCGACCTGCTTTGTATGATGTGAAGTCGAAGGATTACGCCAATCGCGAACTAAAAGCGAAATTATGGATGGAAATAGGACAGGAAGTGGTTGCTCATTGGGCTGATTTAGGCCCAGAAGATAAAAACAAAGCTGGTAAGTTTATTTCTTATATTAATATAGTAGGTTATATGTATCCTTAGATACTTTTAAATGTTGGATAGTAAAACTATAACTTTAATGAGTTGCTCTGAAAGAGACAAAATTTATTAGAAACTAATTTTTAACACAAATACATTATTTATCCTTAATAACTATCTGTAAACCTTAACTGAAAGAGAAACAACATTTAGAGCTATTGTTTCACCAGCTTATTAACTTTATAATACTTTATAGTTTATCACCAAATTACAATATACATTTTCATAACATCAAAAACGCATGCATGCTGTTTTACGTCATTCTGACAGCTGTACAAATATAAACTCCACAGATAGTTTATACACATAAGACCACAGACATGTCTGTGCATAAGACCTACTTGAATAAAGTGTCAAGCACTTTGTTTACTTTAATTTAATGAATCATCCTGTTTTGCCAAGGAACGGCTCCAGGGCCATTGAAGTATTCAACAAATGAATCTCTTACTGCAATGCCACTAGATCGGCCTCCAACTGCCTGGACTCCATCGAATTCTTCCATATCACATCGAATCGTATCTTCAAATTGATAACCATCTCTGCGTCTTACGAAGTTGTGTAATACACAAGCTGCTTTTATAATGTGTTTGGCACTCAATGGATTGATCATGATACTTGAATGAAAAATTCGCCACTTGTTACTGAGGATACCAAATGGACATTCCACAAAGCGGCGAGCTCTAGACAGTCGATAATTATAAATTTTCTTAGGCGTTGTTGTTTCGTAAAGAAAATAGTCTCATAACATTTTTATTTAAACCGAACGCAGCATCACCTATAAATACAAAAGACACAGGAGGTTTTCCTATATTGTTAGGAAGATGAGCTGGCTCTGGTAAATCTAACTGAGAACGAGTTAACTTTTGCCCGAAATTTGAACTTTTGAAAATTGACGAGTCACCTTCTCGACCTGGAGCACCAACGTCAATGAATGTAAAACAGTAGTCTGTGTCAACCACTGCCAATAAAATAATCGAATGATATTTTTTATAATTATAATATTTGGATCCAGCATTCGGAGGGCAAATAATTCTAATATGTTTGCCAACAATGGCGCCAACACAATTAGGAAAATTCGCTTCTTTGTAGAATTTCTCAGCAATGTTTATGTATTTTTCCTTATTTGGTGTTGGCATTTCTAAAGGTGCCAATTCTTGCCATATAGCTTGACAGGTTTCTTTTACAATAAATGGTATAGTTTTTCGAGAAATTAGAAAATCATACTCCAAATCAGTGAAAGTTGCTCCCGAAGCCAAATATCTGAAAAAGAAATAGATGCGACATTAACATATTTCTTCTTTTTCGCAGTTAAAGATGTGATGAAGAAGTGGAAGAATATTAGAGATAGTTATATGAAAGAAGTAAAATCAGAATCGGGTCAATCGGCTCCAAAAAAAAAAAGATATATTTATTTTGACTTGTTGTCCTTTTTACGCCCTACCGTCAGTACTGTAGATGAACGAGAGTCCAATGTATCTCCAATACTTTCGACTTTATCACAAAATCAGGAAGAAGATAATTTGATGAGACCACCTCGACAAAACCAAGTTCCTCCCAAAAAAAAGAAACAAACGGAAAGTTTGTTCAAATCCCTCAAAGAACAAAAATTTTTAACGAAAGTTTATAATTACAAAAGTTAAATAACGATAGTGACGCAAAAGGAAATCGAGCATTTCTTATGTTCTTTGTACCCATTATGGATTCTATGACTCCAGATTTGGCTATTGAAACCAGATATGAAATTACGAATTTATTCAGAAATATACAAAGAAACGAAAGAAACCGCAGTATTCCTAGCAACTTGTCTGAATTTCTTTACCAGAGAAACCAGGATTCATCTGGGAGCTCTGGCTCTAGAGCATATCACGAGACATTATCTCCAATGAACAGTGTCGCATCGCCACAAAACGATACTGCTTCGGACACATCAACGGAAAATGATGATTATTTTAATGTTCTGCAGTACTTACCCTAATAAAACAGATTACATAATAAAATAATGTTATTTTATTTACCTGAGAGTTACAGCCAAACGTTCTGCAGGTGTGATGGATCTTCGCATATTTGTATCCTGTTTCTTGATACGTTGGCTTATAATTGATAGAAGTTCATCAAATGAGTTCACAGACATTCTGTAGTATGAGAAGAACTTATGAGGGTTATCGCGGTGTGCACTAAACATTGAATGAAATATTCCCAAAGTTAAACGATTACTTAACACTGGTTCCACCCACACATTGCGCTTTACTTTATTTTTTAATAATTATATTAATATGAGAGCTGCAAGCGCAGTTATCCTTGGCGGATCCATGTTGAAATGAACAAAAGGCAGCGATAAACCGCGTCCCGTGTAGTTTGATGGTCTGCGGCAGCTTTGTCGAGCGATTTCCCGCGGCGGGAGACCCGCCCGTTTAGCCTCACCCTTAAAGCACTGTATGAAGATCACCCTGATATTAAAAAACTTATATTATGGTCCGATTCCTGTTTTCCTCAAAACTGAATATCTTATGCCATTACAGACTTAAAAGAAAATGAAAATATTGAGGAAATCCATGTTAAATACTGCAAGCCTGGTTATTCTGGCATCCAAGAAATGGACACAGTCCACTCCTGTATTGAACGGGTGTTAACTCCTTCAGAATATTATTCACCGGTATCGTTAGTATGTATTCTGAAAAAAGTTAACAGAACTAATCCATACAGGAGTATTCAACTAATTAAAGAAGATATTAAAGATTTTGCTGCATGTTCAAAGGTTTTAGGCTATAACTAGCGTTGGGTTTCCATCCGGCTTTTTTTCCGAAGTGGAAAAAAACCAATTTAAACAGCCGATTTTTTGGATAAAAACCCAAACGGGTAGAAAAGTATTTTGTATCAAATTTACCATGTAAATATTTAAGAGACACAAAGACGTATAAAAATGACAAGAAAATTAATATCCTACTAAAGCGTAACGTATGATAGCTAGATAAATGAAGTTAAAGATGGTAAAACATAATATAGATGCGCCTGTCGTATTTATCATCTTTCTCGCTCACTCATTTCATTTTACCCGTGCAAACGCTCAATCTACTATCTCATCACAAACGAGTTACGACGCGCGGCGCGGTTGGTTGTGTTGAAGTCGACTCTTGGTGCAGTGCAGTGTTTTAATCAAGAAGTAGTTTTAGTTTCTGCCTTCAACTACGGTGACAGCTATTAATGAAGGTAAGTTTACTGTGTTTTTGTTATCAAGATTCAATACGACGTTATACGAGTCTATTTGCGTACAAGTAAGAGTACGTGCTATCTAAGATTAAAATAATAACAACCATGGACCACAACAGATGGAGAAACTTTGTTAGCAGCTTTCATGGCTGCTCTTTCGTCGTCGTATTTGAATATCGTAGTATAACATCCTGGGTTGTCTCTTTTTATCTTTTTAAATAATGTGTTGTAGGATTCAGTCGTTCGATTACATACGAGAGCCTACTATTGGTTGTATATTTGTGTGATTTGTCATTTTTTATGTGCCCCCAGGAATGGTATAAAGCTGATCAAAAGGCGGAAGAGAATTTTTAATAGTACATTATGATACAAGTGTGGTATGTTGGTCATTACACTCGAGTCGGTTTTTAAGCCTGAGCCGAAGGCGAAGGCTTAATGGAGACGAGAAGTGTAATGACCAATGCTCACGTGTTTCATACGACGTTTTTCAACACACTTGCGAGGAAAAGTAAATAAAAAAACAACACTAACGAAATGCAATACTGTGAATAAACTTAACAAACAGAAACCCATTTAAAAGATGGCGTATTTTTCGTGCGTGATTCGTGTTATGTATGGCGGTAAAATTCAAAACAGTATTCTTGTGCGCGCGCATCCATCAAAGAGGGCTGCAATGCATGGCCATCTAGATATAATGAGGTTGCTAACCTATTCATAAATTTTATGTTAATTATTAGGTTTACATTAATTATTGTAGTGTTTGCTTAAAAATGCTAAAACAAGCAGTTTCATGAAATTCTTTAATTATTTATCACATTTTGAATTAAATTTTATATTTACGCAAATAACTACTTAGCTGTTTTCGAAACAATACTTCTTGCTAATATTTAAAAAGATATGTAATGAAAAGGCACTAGTGCGATAATGTAATGTAAAAGGCACGGCATGGGTAATATTCTGCATTATCAGTGTAAATACGCTGTCCTACTTTACGAGCAGGTGTGTTGAAAAAGTAATTTACTTAGTTTTTTTTATAACTCCACCACGTTTCAGTTTACGTTGAGTGCAAGCAAAACGTCTAAACCACGTATGTATGTTTTATTGTGTGCGCCAATAATAGAGTTGCTTTCACAGCTAACCGATCCCTATTTTGAACTACTCTGCAGTGAACTCTTTCTGAACTACTCTACTACCGACTTTTTACTACAGATGATTATAATTTGTGATTGCGTACTGTACTAACATTGTTTTCTTAGAAAATGCGGCACTTATCATTTTATCGCAGCTTTACTTACCTAAACAATACCACGCCACCGATAGTAAATATTGACTATTGTTTTGTAGTTTCCATCAGGTCGATATACATTGTTATTATCAACAAACAGTTATTGTTTTAAATTAGTGCACCCTTCCCCGTAACCTTACTATTTGTTAGGTACCTAAATAAGTAAATAATAGTTCATTTTACATTTCTTTCAGTAAAAAATGGGAAGACCGAAAAATTAAGACATATGGAAATTGTACGATGAAGGTCCGAACAAGATGGCGATTTGCAAGTTTTGTACAAAACAATACAAATTTCCGAACGCCAGTAGAATGAGCAAACATATACTGAAATGTTTCAAATGTCCACTCGATACTAGACAAGAACTGAAGCTGAAAATATCTCGAAAGACGGTCGAACGAGATCCTCTAAGGTGCATTACTAATATGAGCACGAGCAACAACTCTGAAGAAACACCTAACTCCAGTACGTCAATGGTGACTACAAACAGCGATGACGAATGTACGCCTGTATTTCAGTTTCATGTGGTTCCAGAAGCTCAGATACATGAATTAAATCTTAAACTGGCTAAAGCGATTTATGTCAGCGGTGCTCCTTTATCGATTGTTGAGCATCCTCTATGGAAAGACTTTTTTCATCACCTACAACCGTCATATAAATTACCACCGCGAAAATGTTTATCAACCATCCTTTTAGATAAAGTCTACAAGGAAATGAAACAAGAATTGATGACAGAGTTGATAGTCGCTAAGGATTTGCACCTACAATGTGATGGTTGGTCGAATTTGAGGAATGAAAGAATAATGAACTTTCTCATATCGAAGCCGGAGCCAGCGTTAGTACATATTTTGAATACTGAATGTAATCGTCATACATCGGACTACATTTCACAAGAGATAATCAAAATAATGAAGCAATATGGAGAAGAGAAATTTTTCGTGATAATTGGGGATAATGCCAGAAACATGCAACTTGCATTCCAAAAAGTTCAAATTGCGTATCCACACGTTGTGTCTTTGGGATGTGTAGCACACGCCCTCAACCTTCTTAGTCAAGATTGTCTCACTTGTGAATCACTAAGCAACTTTATTTATATTGCAACGGGGCTGATTAAAACAATCAAGAATAGTCAAGTTCAATCGTCGTTGCTCGCAAAGCTTATTAAGGAAAAGAAATGCGGACAACAACTTAAACTGCCTGCTAAAACCAGATGGGCTAGTAATGTCGCAATGCTGAAAAGTCTTCAAGTTACAAAACCATGCTTGCAAGCTTTAGCTGTCCACGAAAGTTCGACATTGCCACAAGACACAAAAACAACGTTGCTTAAAGAAACCTTTTGGATACATATTGATCAAACGCTTTCCATCCTAAAGCCCATCGCAAAATGGATATATGAAATTGAATCTAACGAACACAATATTCATAAAGTTTGTAAGATTTTTGCTGATATTGAAACGGCCATCGTTACGTCTACAGTAATCGGAGAAGACGAAAAAGTTAATTTTCTCAGGAAGATTCAAGGTAGGAAAGAAATGTGCGTGAAACCAATTCACTTTGCCGCCAACCTACTGGATCCAAAGACTCAAGGGCACGAACTGGACGTTGCTGAGGAAATTAAGGCAATGGAATTTATAACTGAAGTTGGTCATAAATTAAATTTGAATGTAATTTCAGAACTGGCTGATTACAAAGCCAAACGAGGACCACTCTGGGGGAAACAATTCATTTGGGAATCGATAGAAAGTGTAGATTCAATTTCGTGGTGGAAAGGTATATGTAGCTCAAGCAACCTTAGTACGGTTGCAGTAAGAATTTTATCGGCTCCTTCGACTTCAGCCGCGACGGAACGTTCATTTAGCACGTTTAGCTTAATTCACAATAAGCAACGTAATCGACTTACTACTGACAGGGCTAGCAAAATTACGTACGTCGCTTATAATTGGAATTTAAGACATAGAAAAATTCCAAATTGTATTAACGATGATGACAATAGCGAGGCGGAAGAAATTGAAAATGAGCCTAGACCTGGAACGAGTGGAGTTAACGACGATGACAACAGCGAGGCGGAAGAAATTGAAAGTGATACTAGACCTGGAACGAGTGGAGAAAGTGAGAGTCAAGTAGCTAGGCCATCGCTAGAAGCTTTTAGCGTAGACTCTGAGTCAGACTAATGCGTATTTTATTTTAGCCCACCACACGAAAGTAGGGGTGTTATAATTTTGATTTGTGTGTATTTCCATTTGTGTACCTGTGTGTTTCTCTGTAGCACTGAAGTTCTTAAAGTGATAAACCGATTATTATTCCGTTTTTTTTTGTTTAATCGTTCTTGTTCCTTGCTATAAATCATTAATATCTGTTCAGATTCACAATATTTACCACCTCCGACTCCTAACCCAACCATAAAAGTGGAATAATTTGCGAATTTTGGTGTGTTAAAAGTGGCAAACATTGTAAATTTTGAATAGTTTAGGTTATGTGAAATTTTGTATAAAACCAGTGTTTCAATGAATATTATAATATTATAGTCAGAAAAATGAGAGTTAAGAAGCTAGGCTGCAGCTAGAAGATTTTAGCGTGGACTCTTATTCTGACTACAGTATATTTTATGTTTAACCCCTGGCCACGGTGCAAAAAGGGGGTGTTATAAGTTTATATTTAGTATCATTAATATATGTATCTGTGTGTCTGTCTGCGGCACCGTAGCTCCTAAACGGACGAGCTGATTTTGATTGTAGTTTTTTTTAATTTGACTTAATTGAGCGTGTTCTTAACTGTAAATCATTAAAATCTGTTTAGATTTACAATTTTTGCCACCCGACAGCCGACGGTAAAAGTAAAATAATTTGAGAACTCAAGTTATTCGACTTTATGCTTAGGATTCGGCGTGGTAAAAACTATAGATCTTGGTTAGTTTACGTTAATGTAAAAGTGTAATTTAAACCAGTGTTTCAATAAATATTACAGTATTATGTAATTTTTTGATTCAAAAAAGTATTTTTCCGCCCATTTGGGTTTTTAGCCGGGTTTTTAACCAATTTTTCCAATTTTTCCATTTTTTTCCAATCTTTCATTTTTTCCTGCCGTTGTTTTTTTCCTTCCGACCCAACGCTAGCTATGACAGAGTACCATACACAAAAGTGACGGCTTTGAAGTTTACACAATGTTATTTTAGTGTATATTACAAGACAAGTCATAGTGATGAAGATTATACGCAAGTAAACATTCTTAGAGCAATTGAAAATCGAAGAAGTGTCCGGTCAAATCGCCAAGTTATACAATTTCCTAGAGACCTACCCACTCCTGTTACTATGCGATCTGTGAAAAAAGGATTACCTGACCATAAAGTGGCAGCTCTCAAGTCGATGCTGAAATGGATGCCTTTGTTAGATAGAGCATACTATTATGCTCTTTTCAGGGAAATAGGGGTTTGAAATATTTTTGTACTTAGTTAAGATTTGATTTCGAAAATTCTATAAAATATAAGTAAAAATTTGAGTATAATTTTTCTTTTATTTTTTACTTCTTTATGACCAATTCTGAATTTGTAAAATATTTCCTGTAATTTTACTATGGCAATTTGTCAGAATGTTGAAATTTGAATTTTTGAGGTATTTCTAACTCAACAAGGGTCCAACTCATTTGTGATTATGTGTAAAAGTACTTTATGTATAATTTTATGTTAATCGTTACAGGCTATTATGGTAAAATTAAAATCATAAAGCAACTCATAGCGTAACGCCGATATCAGCCTGTCAAAGTTTTAAATCGATCTAACGCAAACCAGCTGAAGCTGGCAGCCCCGCGACCCCCGCCCCGCGCGCCTGGCCGCTCTCTCTGCTCCTGCGCGTCGAACGAGACGATACGCGCTCTGTTCAATTTCTTAAGAACTAATTACCTAAATACTGTCAAGCTTTATTGTAACGTGCTTAATTAAACCAATAGCACAGTGGTTTTCCTTATAAAACCACCAACGTCGACAGCAATCGTCGACAAGCGGTTCTAAATAAGTTAAAGATGCTTTCAGCGCATGTGAAATGTATATGACAAAAAAGTGTAAATTAGAATTTAATAACGGCCTAGGTTTCGTCGAGTAAATCTTAAAACGACTCGTGCCTGTATTGTAACTTCCGAGAAATGGTACTATAACTACCTACGTGTTTTGTATTCACTGAATTTTAAGTCTTTCTCAACCTCTTTTATAATTTTGTGCTCTGGACTTTGTAAAATTAATAAAATAAATTAAACACGACCAGGCTGCTTGAAGAGCTCACGCTAGAGCAGGCAACGTATGATCAATTACTGCTGTTCAATGGCATAAAAAACGCAAAGCTAATTGCAGATGTCGCTATCACCGCTTGACTCATAACAATACGCTGTCAGTTTTCAGCATTTCTTTCGTAACGATTTAGTAAATCTTAAAAGGTGTTCACAAGTGAAAACTGCTGAATAATGTATTCGACATGGACTGTTCCTCAATTAAAAGCAGAATTGAAGACACGGGGCGGTTCTTTAAAAGGAAGAAAGGCAGATCTTGTCACGAGGTAATCACATAGGATATTTTTAAATCAATTTATAATCCCTTTCAAAACTATTTGATGTTTATTCAGCCTTGTTTAATTGATATTATTATATTTTGCTAGTACTTCGATGAATTCCAATATAATTCCATTTAAGCAAAAAATGACTTGCTTAACCTCAAAACTAATCTATATTAATAATTTCGTCAAGGGGTACGGTAGACTCGATCGAAACCTTACCTGAATGATAAAACATAAAAAAATAATGAATTCTAATGGTGCTGAGTGCTGACAGACAAATCTCAGTCGCCTGACACTGACACCCGATGACATAAACGTTTCATAATATTTTTAAATAGTTTCGCAAAGGACACTTTTTTAAAGGAGGTTTCGATAGAGTCTACCGTACTCCTTGATGAAATTATTATTATACTCTTTTTTTTTCAGTCGTTGACGTTTCGCGAAAATATTGTTTTTGACACTTTTTTATGATATAAGTACCTACCTCTTTGTTACATTTTTTTCTTTAAAAGTGAGATTGGCAGATTGCGATAATATAGAGATATTTGGCACCAATTTTTTCGCTGTAGTGCACCACCTCATTGTAGTGCGCGGACTTCCAAACTACAATACTTTTTCATAGCATTTGCAGAAAAAAAAATCTCGCAGCATCTTCAGCGATTCCATAAAATAAAAGAGCGAATCATTTTAAGTTGGTAGCACAGCACCTGAGTAGCACAAACTAATGGGAACAAAAGCGAACGAAAGTGCCCTGTCAAATTGTCATGGTCTTTAGCAGCTCTGCCTTAGAGCCAGTCCACACGGCGCGTTGCGTTGCGTTGCGTCGTCGCAGCGCTGTCCTTGCGTTGTCGCAGCGCTGTCCTTGCGTTGTTTTACATACAAATAACCAAGGTGTTCACACGGCGCGTTGCGTCGTCGCAACGCACACATGACGGACAGCAGCCCCCGAGACGAAGCGAGAGGGGGTGTACTCGTGCGACGTCGGAGCGCCAGCGCTCAGTTGCTTGTGCGTTGACAGAGAGGATACACGGAAGCTCATTTCGTTTTACGTTTACGTTTTTGTATTTAGTTTTATTTGCAGGGTAAAATGAATACCACTGAAGAACTTGACATAGATTACTTGATTACATTGATACAGGAAAGGGAAATTATATGGGACACATCAAACGTAGATTTTGAAAATAAAAATTTAAAAACAAAAGCCTGGGAAGACATATCAAAAGTTTTATTTCCTGATTACGAGAATTCGCAAAGACTATTTTTTTTCTTGCGGGCTGAATCGAAAACCATTTCGAGATTAACATCTAAGTAACCATATTTTCTATATTTAAGATAAATATTAAGGAAGATGAGCGTTATTTTTGCCAAAAAACAATAACCTTCATTTGACCTTCTGATGACGTCACATTTTAAAATAAACATAACATATGGCAACACTACGTTACTTAAAAAAAAGACTTGCTGTCATAACTGTCATATGCATATCATTTCCTTGTCTGTGAAAAAAACGTCTGTCATAGCAAATGACAGACACAAAGTGTGACAGTTTGCGCGACGTTTCGGCGTGTGCACTCGAAAAATATGACGTCACGCTTTCAAATATTTTAAATAAATAATTTATAATAATAAACTTAACAAATCGCTGAAAAAATGAAATTAGTCTCTAGAAATTACTTCTGCTTTAAGAAAAAAATATAAAATAAGATCAAAATAAAAAATATACTGCCCGAATTTCACAGCTGAACGAAAAAACAAAGTTGGTGAGTTCACAGTACAGATATTTATGTTTTTTTTTTATTTAAGAGGGCTTTCAAGATTTTCTTGCACCGCCAATTCCGCGATCAGTACAAAATTAATATCTCGACACTCTAAAATTTTAAAACTAAGGGAATCTAGATTAGCGTGAGTACTATTTTATTACTTAGCTCAAAACTAACCTAGACTACGCTGAGTAGGTATAAAATATTATTTTTTTACTGATCGCGGAATTGGCGGTGCAAGAAAATCTTGAAAACCCTCATAATACAATTATACCTTATTTAGCTGCCAAGGCAGAGTTCCTCTAGTCATAAAATAGGTCGCATATTGCTGTCTTATGACATTCGGTGCTGTCTGTTCTTCATGTGCGGGTTGTATTGGGAGAAATTCATCAACACTTATAGCAAATTATCTCTTTGTCTAAAACCATCTCGATCAGCGACAAAATTGTGTAATACACAACATGCTTTTATAATGTCAGTAGCGAAGTCATAGGACACGTCTATCGGTCTGTGAAAAATGCGCCATTTGTTAGCCATAATCCCAAAAGCGCATTCGACATATCTTCTGGCTCTGCTTAGACGGTAATTGAAAACCTTTTGTTGTAAGTCGAGATTTTGACCGCCATATGGACGCATAATATGTTTGCTCAGTCCAAAAGCTTCGTCACCCACAAATACATACGGGGTTGGTATATTGCTACCAGAGAGTGGCTGGGGTTGAGGTAGTGGTAAGTTGTTGTTAATCATTAGCTCGTACAGTTTAGAATTTTGTAATATGGTTGAATCGCATTCTTTTCCGTATGCACCGATGTCGACAAATACGAATTTGTAATTTGAATCCACAATAGCTAGCAACACAATCGAAAAAAAGGCTTTATAATTAAAAAAAAGTGAGCCACTATTTGCAGGATTACACACGCGGATGTGTTTGCCGTCGATGGCACCAACACAGTGAGGAAAATTTGCCTTTACATCAAAACCCCTCGCTATTGTTTGGAAACTTTCAGTTGTCAGTTCAGGGATGTTGTCTCGAAGAAGATTGGTCCATATACACAAACTCTTTGTATCATATATGCAATAGTAGATTTTCCCCGTTTGAATTTGAAATGTAAATCAGTTATTGAATATCCACTTCTTAGGTATCTGAAACGAAAATAATTATTATAATATGCATTTATGAGATAGATAGATACCCGAAAAAAAATACTGACATATTCAGACATCGATAGCAAATAACTTTCTCTATGTAACCAATTAATTCTGGAATCGCGAATGTAACTTTTTGTATGTAACAGCTGTTATATTTTCACGATTCCAGAGTCGGTCACATAGTGTTTGTTAACGATATCTGAATATGTCATTAAATTTTATCGAGAAATTCACTATGTATAAATTATTAAATCATGTTTACTATTGGTTTTGCAGGTAATGATTTAATAAAGAAATGGAGAAGTGTAAAAGATAATTACTTCAGATATTCAAAAAAATTAAAAGAAGCATCAAAATCGGGCTCGGGCGCTACGAAACTGAAGAAGTATCATTTATACAATCAACTTCTTTTTTTGAGAAAAGTGGAACAAAATGCCACCGAATCTAGCTTAGACTCGCCTAGAGAAATCAACAATGAATCTACGTCTACAAATGATGACATTACCACAGACAACACTCCGCGCTATGTTCCAGTCGCGCGCAAAAGGGCAATGCAAATGGATGAGTTTGAAAGAGAAGGACTAAAACTTCTCAAGGAGCCGGAAAATCGCCATATGTCCTTTTTCAGAGCTATATTGCCATCTATTCAAGAATTTTCCGACCGAGAAACTCTCCGTTTCCAAAGTAAAGTTATACAAATTATAGATGAAATGCGGTATGGACAAACATCATCATATGTGAGTGGCCCATCAACGTCTCACCAACCATCATATGGGTATCAAACAGCAAATTTTCAAAGTACATACATTTCTGAATTTAATAATTCAATTACATCTCCAGAAACATCTCAAGCAAGTGAAGAAACTGAATACGATTTTTCTAATTTGTAATTACTGGATGATATCTCTCTTAAATAATGTCTAAATTTAAAATTATGACAATTGCTGATTATTTGTGAGTTGATTACTAATTAAACAAACCAAAAAAACTGTTATATTTTTATTACTTAAATATATTTATATAGTTACCTTAAAGTAATTCCCAGCATTTCTACTGGTTCCACTGGATTCCTCATATTAGTATAGTTTTTTCGTATGTGTGGTTCTAAGGACTTCAATAAACATTCGAAGCTGGATACACTCATTCTAAAAAAATTATAAAACTTCTTTTCGTCTAATAGCAACTCCCGATATTCTAAAAAAAAAACTGTCCATCACGATTTCTTAATGAAATGAAAGGACTGATCCAGTACCGTCTTGTGATCTTGCGTCGATTTCGGCGGTGACGTAGTAATAGGAGCAATGCTAGACGTCTTTTCCGATCCATGATTTGCTATAGACTGACTGCGAATTTTTTTCAAAATGCTTGCCGCAACTGTGCGTCGCCGCTGCGCCGACGGAACGTTAAGACTGCGTCATAGTAACGCTGCGATGGTGCAGCGCCCGTGTGGCCGGCTATGCGTCAAAATATTTGCGTTGCGACGACGCAACGCAACGCAACGCGCCGTGTGGACTGGCTCTTATTGAAACAATGGGGAAGAAAACCGTCAAACTGGCGCTGCCATCACTTGACCCAAGACAACTGTCAAATCCCATGCAAAACTTTTGGTTTGGACAGGTTTTTGTGCTCTAATTTGAAATATGCCTCGTTGTGTAGCCATTGGATGTAGTGAAAATGGAAATCATACTTTTCCTAAGGATCCTCAAATGAGAAAACTATGGGAAAAGGCTACGAAAATAAAAAACTTTAAATCAACAAAAAATTCTAGGTTATGTTTTAGGCACTACAAAAAAACAGACTTTCTGCAAACTGCTACTTCTACAGGTATGACCCTTGCGACAAGCTATAAAATAAAGCAAAATGTACTACTATATACTTATCTAAAACTAATGATATAACTGTCGAATGCCTAAATACTAAAAGGGCACTTGTCCCATTTTTCATCCAAAACATTTTTTTTTTCTTTATCGTGTTGCCAGTACTGAATTACACCGTCTGTGTAAAACAGGCACTTGTCACTGCTTATTTAGTGGTACAAAAGTCGATCCTTTTTCTAGCTTAATTACTAAAACGGCACTTGTCCATGGACAAGTGCCGTTTTTACAAAAAAATCTGAACGAATCCATAGAACTGTCAGCTGTTAATAGCGGAGGGAATGTGATTTATTTTGTCTGTGATTGATTGATTATTGGCGGCGGTTGTTATTAAATTGGATAAAAATTATCATTATTTGCGTCAAAATGAGTGAAGAGCCAAGTGTTAAAAGAAAGAAAGGTGTGCGGCACGAAGAAAACTATCGTCGAAACCAAATAAAGAAGGCAAAGGTGAAAGGTGATGGTCACTACAACCACCGTGGCCGTTATGTTCCAGCAAAATCTTATGAAAGCATTGATCGACAATGGTATGTAAGCTATTTACTACAGTAAGATGTCATTGTATTAATGGATACATAGAAAATTTGTCACTAATTGAGCTTCGCCTTTCGTCTTTCAGCTGTCACCAAAAATGTCTGGAAAGTGTTGAAGATGTCGAAAATGTCTTTGCTTCGTTTTATAGCATGTCATCTAAAAATGAACAAGATGTGCATCTCCAGAGGCTCATGGAAATAAAAGGTATCCAGAGAAGGAGAGGCCGAAGCCCAACATTGCCATCAAAAAGGAAGCCCAAAACTAAATTTGTTGAGTATTTTCTATTAGTGAACCGTCAAAGAGTAAAAGTCTGCAAGAAAGCATTCATGAGTGCTCACAACATCACTGTAAAACGAGTAAGAAGAATTGCTAACCTTCTGGAGTCTGATACTATACCTCAAGACTTACGAGGAAAACATCCATGTGCCAATGCTATATCCAGCGAAATATGTAAAAACATTCATGAACACATTTCTTCTTTTCCTGCAAAAGAATGCCATTATACTTCAGAAAGTCGACTTTACCTGTCGTCAGAACTTTCAGTAAAGAAAATGTACAAGCTTTTTCTCGAAAAACATCCAGAACTTGAAAGTAAAGTAAAATATCAATTTTACTGGTCATATTTTAAGACAAATTTCAGTCTGTCTTTTGGACGTCCAGCAGTGGACACTTGTTCAAGTTGCGAAACACTCAAAGCTAAATTAAAGGACAAAGTATTAAATGATAATTCTAAACAAACATATGCAGCAGAACTTATGCTTCATCAAAGCAGAAGTAAAAAATTTTACAAAGAAATTCAGCAAAGTACTGCTTTGGCTAAAGAAAATAATAAAATTTTAGCAATAAGCTTTGATTACATGGCTGTTGTCGATTTACCACGGATTTCAGTTCAGGATATCTATTATTTCAGACAGCTGTCTGTTAACACGTTTGGTATTTACAACTTGGGGTCTGATCAAGTTGTTACTTACGTTTACCATGAAGGTATTGCACGCAAAACACCGGATGATGTTTGCTCATTCCTTTTTCACTACCTAAATAATTTCATAAACAAAGATTATGAGGAACTACATTTATTTTGTGACAACTGTGCTGGCCAAAATAAAAATCATGCCATGATCAGATTTTTGATGGCTCTGGTGGAAACTAAAACGTTCAAGAGAATTAATCTGATTTATCCTTTTCGTGGCCATTCTTTTCTGCCATGTGATCGCAGTTTTGGTCTCATAAAAAGGGAATTGAGGAGAACTGACCGAGTGTATACTGTGGATCAATACATACAGGATATTATATTGAACTGCTGCGAGATTAAGGACAAATTCACAGTTTTCACTGTTAATAGTGACATCATCTTAAATTTTCAAGAATGGTATTCTATTTACTATTACAAAACTAAAGCTAAGGCTAACATAGTAACATAGTACATTGACATTCAGCAAACAGAATGTAAATTCTTTACGTTGAAATAAATTATTGATTTCTGATTTCTGAAACTGTCACTTACAGCTGAGCAAGATAAACTAAAAGAAAAATTCATAATTTCTAAATATCATGAATTTATATTTGATTGCTCCGACTACGGCTCTGTTACAACCTCTGAATACATAGGAGGATTAGTCAAACATAAGTTTCAGCTGCGGAAAACAAATGTGCATGGAACCGTTGCATTTCCCCACCAGCGAATGTATGATAATGTAGTGGCAATTAAAAAGAATAAAATGGTTGATTTAAAGAAACTGGAACAATACATACCACAAGAATTTATAGACTTTTGGATAAATATATATAATTGGAGTGTGGAAAATTAATAAATGTTAACATGTACCTTCGCTTAGTTTTATTTTATTAAAGTTTGACATATAAATACTGGGATCGTGTTTTTTTTATTTGCAGCAAAATGGTAAGAAGGGCACTTGTCCACCTGTAGTTAGTAATAGGGCACATGTCCAATTATTTTAGTATTTATTTCTGGGAAATCTGCTCTAAGGAAAAATCTTATTTTCTTATAAAATTATAGGTATTTATATATCTTAAAATATATAAAATAACCACATAGTAAAACCTTATCATTAAATAAATATTTAGTTTTTATCCTCTCCTGTAAATTTTATAACAGCAAATTCATGTGTGACAAGTGCCCTTTTAGTATTTAGGAGGCATTCCTGTCTTCCGTTTTAGGACTGCCGCAAGTACACAAATACTTGAAAAGAACCGCAATTCCTGGTATTTTCTCGTGGACTCGAACAGTTTGCACTAATGCAGCAGCTTCCAGGGAACGGAGATACCTTGATCGTTCTGCTAAGAAAGAATTATTTCCTTCTACTTTACAACATGGAGAAAGTATTCAAGGAGATCAGAATGTGACCGAAACGCCTGATGTTCAAATTGAAATTGAACTCAGATCTGAGCCTAGTGATAACCATAATAGTGAACTAGCACAAGCTAAGACAGTTTCAACACAAACTCCTCATACATTTAAACTTTTATCATCTGAAGACATGTTGTCAGATCCAAAATCAGTTTCATTTTACACAGGGTTGGAAGATATAAATAAATTTAAACTAGTGTGGTCAACATTACTGCCCATGGCTAATCATTTGAGGTATAGAGGCAGTAGAGTGGTAAATTTAAGTGTGGAACATCAATTTCTTGTAATGTTGATAAAGTTACGAAGAAACAGAGAAGATTTTGAGCTCGGTAAAATATTTGACATCAGTACAACACAAGTTGGAAATATTTTTGTGACATGGGTCAATTTCGTTTATGAATTATGGTCAAAAGTTGAAATTTGGCCAACTCGTGAGTTGGTAAATTATTATATGCCAAAACAATTTCGTCAACATCACCCATCAACGAGGGTCATAGTAGATGGTACTGAAATACCAATTACAAAACCTGAAAATCCTACTGCTCAACAAGCTACATTTAGCAGTTACAAACACCATAATAATATAAAATTTTTAGTTGGAGCGACACCAGGAGGCTTGCTGTCATTTTGCTCTGATGGCTATGCAGGTTCCACAAGCGATCGGCAAATAACAGAAAGGAGCTCTCTCTTGGCCAAATGTGATGAGCAAGATGTCATAATGGCCGATCGTGGCTTCAATGTTCAAGATTTGTTTGAACACAAAAATATTGCCATTTACACCCCAAAATTTTTGAAAGGATTAACCCAACTCCCTGGAATAAAGCTGAAGCATGACCGGAAGTTAGCAAGCAATCGTATTCATATTGAACGCCTTATTGGCTTAACCAAAACATACAAAATTTTAAAATCAGATGTAAATGCTTTTTATGTCCCACTGTTGTCTAGAATATTTTTCATATGCTTAATGTTATGTAACTTTAGAGAAGGGATTGTGAAATAAAACAACACAGACAATTTAATTCTTTTTTATTATATCCAAGTAATTTTTATACACATATTTATTTAAAAGGGCCTGTTTAAAATGAGAATAATAAAAGTGGTCCAGCTTTAAAAGCATACCATTTATAAATTCCTCATCTCTATCAACATAAATGACTCTCATCTCTTTAAATGTATATATTATCAAGTTACAGTATTTTCTTCCAGTGCAATACATCTGTCCCTGTATTTGATAATAATAGGGAGAGCCATATTTCAATTTTAAGTCTCCCATTTCCCCTTTAACCAAGTATGGCACAGTAATGTCATCTATTTTTTCATTCCTATTAGTGTATGGGCATTTTATCTCCACTAAAGTCTCATCACCTAATAGACCGTTCGAGGGATATAAAGAGGCCACAAGGTATCACTTCTAAGTTAAACTCCTCCATGTATTTTCGGAGTGCCACCTTTTCATTTACAACTCCATGATTGGTTGCTCTGGAGAAAAACTGGCGTTGTACCAAAATTTGATTGGCAAATTTACTTTGTGTTTGTTCCTTTAAGTTGCATATCGTGTGAAATTTGCTTCCTGTCATTCTATCTTCTCTATATTTTATCCATTTGTTATTCAGTGCTTGACCACGGGTCTCTTCTTCAATAGTTCAATAGCATTTGCTAATTCTGCGATTATATTGCGCAGATTTATTTTTTTTTAAACTTTTTCAGATGTATCTTCTATGTACCTATGATCCAGTTCAATAGCATGTGGGTTTGCCGGCTCGTACAGTTGTTTTAGTGGCATAGTAGAAGATGGGCAATTCACAATTAAACTCCTGAATATTTGGTTGTATTCAGTTGTATCACCTCCATTGTACAAGGAGAAAATATTATGTTCTCCATTTTTCTCTTACTTGGCAGTCTGGAGCTTTTCAAAGGCCAAGCATTGAATGCACTCTTTGGCACATGAAACTTCTGAAGTTTTTCTGTAGGAGTCTCATGTTTAATAATGGTCTTTTCTCGGACCATATGCTCTATCGCAAAAACACCCATGGCAACATGGTTACAATGGGCTGTGGTTCCGCTGCCTGCAACACACTCGCATGATGATTCCTCTATATTGCCACTGCCATGAATTTTCAAATTTATTTCATACTGCAGACGTTTCATAGCAGCTTTTCCAATGGTGTAGCTCAGGGTCTTTCGTGGCGGAAGATAAGCTAGTGGACTGTAGATTTGGTTTAAGTGGTATATTGTCAGAAATGAATAAATAAAACAATTTGTGTATCGACCCGTTGGCGAAAAAGTCAGAAGTGCCAGCGGCGCGCTCCGTCGACCCGCTCCGCTGGCGATGTTGTCGGGCCGGTTTTGGCCTGCGGGGGCGCGGGGCTCCGCTCAGTGACGTAGGGCTCCAACATCCTCTCCGCCTTGAAGTCTTGAGGTCTTCAAGTCAGTGGTAGAGGGCAGACATCTTGAAAAGCCCGTTTGATTAGGCCCTTCTTGGTCTTCAGCTCGACCACCCGCGCCACACCGTCGCTGCCAGGAAAAACCTTGACGACGCGCCCAAGTAGCCATAGGAGAGGTGGCTGCATCTTGTCCTTGACTAGCACCAGCGTCCCCACGCTCAGCTCGCCTGTTGAACTGAACCATTTTGTCCGTTGCTGTAGCAGAGAGATATATTCAGTATTAAAGCGCTTCCAAAACTGCTGTTTTAAGTGCTCCACCCTTTGGTATCTCTCTAGTCGGCCAATCCTGGCATCGAGCACCTGTGGATGCGGAACAGACATCAGCGAGCGTCCAATAAGGAAATGGGAAGGAGTCAGCGCGGAACAGTCTAAGGGATCAGTGGAAAGCGGAACAAGGGGGCGTGAATTTAAAATTGCCTCAATCTGTATTAAAAGAGTTGCCAATTCTTCATAAGTGAAGTTAGCAAGTTGGAGCAACCTTCGAAGATGGTGCTTAGTGGAACGGACGGCAGCCTCAGCTATGCCATTAAAATGTGGAGAATAAGGGGGTACGAAGGAAAATTCTATGCCCTCCTGAGCCATATCGGAGGCCAAATTGGACTCTTGTAAGAACCGGTGTAGTTCATTAGAAGCACCGACAAAATTAGTGCCGTTGTCTAACAAAATACTCCTAGGCTTGCCTCGCCGTGCCACGAAACGCTTGAGAGCGGCCATGTAAGCCTCCTTGGTCAAGTCCGTGACGAGCTCGACGTGAACGGCCTTCACTGCAAGGCAGACAAAAATGCAAAGGTAGGATTTTATAAGTCTACACCCTCTGCCCTTTCGATCGGCGATGAGTACTGGCCCGGCATAGTCGACACTTGAGTGTAAAAAGGGAAACTCGAGATTAGTCCTAAGAGTAGGTAATTGTCCCATAATAGGCTGTATAATTTTTGATTTGTATCTAAAACATTTAAGACATGTTCTCACCACTGCCTTGGATAGGTTTCTGCCCCCTAAGGGCCAATAATTTTGACGGACAGTGGCTAAAAGCAATTGTGGTCCCGCATGTAACAGCCTTTTATGTAACATTTCGAAAATTAATTTCGTTATATGGTGTTTACTGCAAAGTAAAATGGGATGCTTCACATTATAATCATACAGGGAGTTATCAAGCCTTCCCCCTACGCGGATAACGTTATTGTCTAGAAAAGGTGTTAAAGGCAACAACCGGTTTTTGCAAGGAAGTGGTTTGTTATCGGCGAGTAACTTGTACTCAGTAGGAAACATCTCCAGCTGTGCATTATGTAATAAACACATTAGGGAAACATTAAGTTCCTCGCTGGTTAAGTGTCCAAAACGTTTATGGTTTTTATTTTTTAAGTTGTAAATAAATCTATGTATATAAGCGACCACTTTTTGTAAATAATGTAAATTAGATTTTTTTGTTATTAGTAATTGTATTGGTAATTGATTAGACTCTGTAATATTACTATTATTAGTTTGATAGCAAACTACTTCGGGTAACTCTTGTTTAGTCTGTTCATTTGGCATTTTAGGCCATAAAGATTGCTCCTCAAGCAAGAATGTGGGCCCAGACCACCACAATTGACAACCGCTGATAAGGTCAGCCCTCAGCCCTCGAGAAGCGAGATCTGCTGGGTTGTCCTTCGACGGAACATAGCTCCAAGAATGGCCTGACGTATTTTCTTGTATTTCATCGACACGGTTCCGTACAAAAGGCTTTAGCTGGTTGGGTGGTGTCGCTAACCATCCCAAGACTATGGTCGAATCGCACCAGAAGTGGCACCTGTCTATAGTAATCGTAAGTGAATCTAGTACCTTTGTAAACAGTCTTGCACCTAACAACGCGGCACAGAGCTCAAGGCGTGGGATAGTGGTGGGCTTAATTGGGGCTACTCGATTTTTGGAAATCAATAGTTGAACCCTAACAGTCCCATCACTATTTATAGTCCGTACATAGATGCACGCGCCATACGCCTTTTCAGAGGAGTCTGAAAAAATGTGTAATTCGCGTAAGATTGCATTTTCGCATGAGATCCAACGGGGTATTTTAATGTTATTTAAACTTGGGAAGGAGTTAGCAAATAAAAGCCATTGATTTTTTAAATCTTCTGGTACCTCACTATCCCAGTCACATTTCCTTACCAACAAGTTTTGACTAAACGACACATGGACCTACAAGCCCTAACGGGTCAAATATTTGACTTATTACTGACAAGATGTGTCGTTTTGTGGTTTTTGGCTTGACCTCAATATTTATTGAAAAAGACAAAATATCAGCATCGCATACCCAGTGTAAACCTAGGGTTTTTGAAGACGAGTTAGTATTCATAGAAAAATCTAGATTGTTACTTGAATAAATTTCTTTGTTATTTGACTGCCATTTTCTTAGATAGAACTTGGCGGAAGATAAAACGGAATTTACCTCCTTGCACAATTCTACCGTACCGTTAATTGTATCGCTGCCGCTTAAAAAATCGTCAACATAAAAGTCCCTTTCAATCGCAGACTTCGCCGCGTCGTTAGAAGTGACGTCAGCCAAACTGACTAGACATTTTGTTGCTAAATAGGGTGCGGAAGATGTACCGTACGTCAGTGTATTAAGACTATAGGTTTTTAACGGTTCTCGGGGATCAGAGCGGAAAATAATTTGTTGCAAGGAACGTTGTGACGGAACTAAAACAATGCACCTGTACATTTTTTCTACGTCCGAAGACACAACGTATCTGTGCTGTCTGAAACGCAACAGTATTGACAGGAGGTCGTTTTGAACGGTTTGCCCTACCATCTGTAGGTCATTAAGTGACACGCCAGTGGAGGTTGCCGCTGAGGCATCGAAGACCGCTCGCAACTTAGTCGTTGTGCTGGATTCGCGAATAACGCCATGATGTGGGAGAAAATAATTAACGGATTCGGTATCAGGTGAGTTTTTATTCTCAGTCATATGTCCTAGTGATTCGTATTCCGACATAAATTCGATATATCGCTGTTTGTAGTCTGAATCGCGCTGAAAACGTTTCTCGAGAGCGAGAAAACGACGTTTTGCCATGGTAAAAGAGTCGCCTAAGACACAAGGGTCAGTTTTCAATGGCATTGTTACCACAAAACGCCCATCATTGTTGCGAATTGTGTGTGTAGCGAAACTTTCTTCGCAGGCGCGTTCTTCTTGAGAAAATGAATGTTTAAATGAGACTGTGTCAAGTTCCCAAAACTTAGTTAAGTCCGTATCTGTATTTGGAGTGAGAAAATTACAGTGGTGCACTTGTTTTGATTTTGACGTTTGTGAGTTAACAGTAATAACGCCCGTCAGTATCCAGCCAAACTGTGTCTCACGTAATTTAGGTTGATTTTTGCCTAAATCTATCGAAGCATGCCCTATGACATTCCAAAATACTTCGGCGCCTACTAAAATATCCACCACGGATGGGATATTAAATGTGGGATCGGCAAGACGGATTTGTGTGGGAAATGGTATCGTCTCAATATTTATTAAAGTGGAGGGTAGAATTTTCGTGACCTCGGGTAAAATAAGACAGTCAATGTTTACCATGTAATTACAGCTAGTAGACTCGATTGTGAGATTGCAAGACTGTTTACTATTACAGGTTTGACCGTTGATACCTGAGACCGTGGAGCTATTGTTACGTCGAGGCAACCGCAACTTGTCGCAGAGGGTAGTCGTAACAAAATTCGCAGTACTACCGTTGTCGAGTAGCAAGCGAGCGTTGAACCTCTCGCCGCCGGCGCCAACGACCTTGACCATCGCTGTGGACAGCATAGTTTGCATCGAGGTAGTACTCTGAATAGAAGAATCGGTAGAAAGCACTACGTTATTGGAGGAAAAATCGGTGGGCAGAGCGACACGCTCAGAGACTGAAGGCATTGGATCCTGAAGGTTTGTGTTTTCAGGCAAATCTTCATGCAAGATCGTATTATGCCTACGCTTACAGTATTTGCAGTGCGCTAACCTACAGCGCTTTGTAACATGTCCCGCACGTAAACAGTTTAGGCATACTTTAAATTCCGTACTCTTTTTTATTCTGTCCTGTGTAGAAAGGCTCCTGAAAGCTTCACATGTGTACAGAAGATGATTTTGTGAGCACAGGGGGCATGTTGTTTTGTTTCTCATTGCTCTGGCTAGCTACTATAAAACTATTAGGCTTAGAAGAAATGTTTTCAAATCTTGTCGATGTCTTTATAGATTGATTAGTTTCTAAAGTCTCTAATAAATCAGCTTTGTTAGAAAGAAAACCGCAAAACTGTGACAGCTTAGGTGCGCCTTCCAGCGTGCTGCGATGTTCCTCCCAATGTCTGAACGTAATTGCATCTAACTTTGTACTCATCATGTACACAATGAGAGTATCCCAGTGCTGGGTGGGCTCATTTAAAATTTTAAGCGCCCGAATATTTTTGTTGACGACGTCAATCAAATGACGCAGGGATAGGCATGACTCTTTCGCGATAGTAGGTGCATTAAATAATGCCTTTACATGGTTATTTATTAGGAGACGACTATTGTCATAACGCTCGCACAACAAGTTCCACGCCAGTAAATAATTGCTGCCTTTAAAATCAATATTTTTTATTATTTCCTGCGCGCTGCCTTTCAGCGAGGCGCGTAGGTAGTGGAACTTGCTGACGTCATCGATAGATTCACTGTTATGAATTAGCGAAAGAAATGTGTCCCTAAACTCGAGCCAGTAGTCATAACTACCATTAAAATGAGGCAAATCAATCTTGGGTAAACGTATAAAAGACCGTTTGCACGATCCGCCTGACCTGCACATCGAGCTTGCCCCGGATCCTGCGCGTTCCCGGGCAGGGCCGGCCTCGCCCGCCGCATGCAGGCCTCGCGCCTGAGCCAGCAGCCCGTGATACCGCTCCTCGAACTTAGCACGCTCGGCGTAGGCCTCGTCAGGATTCGCAGTGATCACTTCGATTCTAAGCTGTAAATCATCAAATTCTGTATATAACGCATCAAACTTGCTTAATCGACCCCCTAAATCGATGCGTTGAAGATCTGTTAAAGATTCGCAATCGGTTAGAATTGTCAAAAAATTGCTGAAGTTTGTAAGCTTAGCTTTCATAGAACTGCGTTTTTTTATTAGAATTGGTTCGCTATTATCAGCCATTGTAGTGGTCAGAGCGGATGACTTTTCAGGTAGTGACATAGCAAAAATGCGAAATACCTAAAGTAAGTAATGAACTAGTGTTACGCAAATGCCTGAATCAGCTAACAACAATAAGTTCAATAACCCAAACACTGCGCTGATATAGATGCTTAGAAAGTATGTAGGTTAGTCCCTTTTGTCCTAGAAGAATGCAACCAGATGGCCGCGGCCGCGCGGCGGCCGGCTACTGATAAGAGACAATAGAAACTTTTTTATCTAAGGCAATAAAGATGCGCAGCTGCTGGGTGCAATGACCTAAAGCGTTGTTTTTTATGTAATAATGAAAAGAACTTATGATTGGGCTGATTTAATTAAACTAAGGCAAATTAAATTACTTAATTGCAATTAGCAGGTAGGTAAGCGAGGTTACGAAATAGAAGGGATATAGTATTGGAACGATCTCACTGAATATCCTTATCCTTATCCTCGGTGACTTCACTTCCTTGGATGACACGGCGACACGTCGCTATGTGTCGAAAGTCCAAAGGTTCAAATTCCAACGTTCCGTGCAGCAATTGTATCTTCGGTTTTCTGATCCGCCAGATAATTCCCGGTGAGAAGACCAATGTAGCTCAGGGTCTTTCGTGGCGGAAGATAAGCCAGTGGACTGTAGATTTGGTTTAAGTGGTATATTGTCAGAAATGAATAAATAAAACAATTTGTGTATCGACCCGTTGGCGAAAAAGTCAGAAGTGCCAGCGGCGCGCTCCGTCGACCCGCTCCGCTGGCGATGTTGTCGGGCCGGTTTTGGCCTGCGGGGGCGCGGGGCTCCGCTCAGTGACGTAGGGCTCCAACAAATGGTCTTGCTTGATGAATATGTATTCATTTTCTGTGTATGACCTAACAACTATTAAAAATCTTGATTCATACAGTCGCAGACCATTATCAGGTTTTTTGTTGAATCTGTAAAATAAATATTTTGAACATAAGTAATACAGAATATAAGCCAAATATTAATATTTTGTAGAAAATTAAAATTTCCAATATATTTCTGGCTGTAGTAACTTAGCCCAGTATCAGTCAGTAAAGTAGCAAATTAGGTATTTAGCCATATATCATTAGATATAATATAACGTTAAACTTACTCATTGAAATAATATCGAATATGTTGCTTTGTCAATGTAGGTAGCGCTGTACTGCTATTTATATCATGATATAACTCTGGTGCTGGCAAACACATCTTGGCATCTTCGGTTTCAGAATCTTGCTGTGGTATATTGAAGTTAAAATTTCTGTCAAATGATTCTAGCCTGTAACAAAACATTTTTCTTAGATTACTGAAGAAATGTTTAGACTATGTTATTTATGGGATATACTTCTATAACATGAGAATATAGAGCAAATTTGTAATCCACGTGTGATAATAATATGTTAGCAAAACATAATTTTTGGTCTATTGAAGAAAAGTTTTAGGTTATGTTATAAGTATGGGATAAAACATGAGAATAAGGTCCAAATCCATAATCTAGCTACCGTTAACGTTAAAAGTACGTAATTTTAACACCACGTGTGATAATAATATGTACGAAAATTACATATACAAGAAAGAAATAAAGTTTAATTACCGGCTAACAAGATCTGCTTTTCTGCCTCGTAAAGAAGCACCTCTCCTTCGTAATTCATCCTTTAGTCGTGAAACTGTCCACGTTGAATACATGTTCACTTTTAGCTAACAAAAAACCGAGCAACGAAACATAAACAATGTTAGAATACAACAAAAAGTAGTTATAAAAAATTACAGACGGAATGATTGAGTCAAGCGATGGCAGCGCCATCTGAGACTAATTAGCTTTGCGTTTTCTTCCCCATTTACACCCGAACCTAATAACCAATCCTGATCCATTTTTCAATTTTGTAGTTGGCCCGTGCCAATAAGCCAATAAGCGATCTATGAATTGCAATCTGTGAACGTAAACCATCTGTGGGAGGACGGATCACAGATTACGGATTGTCCTCTGTTCGTAAAATGACAGTTTCTGCGTCTCTATTTATATATATTTGTTCTGATTATACACATTATGCCGAAAATCGTAAGTATTGATAAGCAATAAACGATTAACCATTGGAAATATGGCTTTTATTAACTTAAAGATATCAACTAAGCAGTTATCACGACATAATAAGCAACGTAATAAAATAACAACAATAGACAGTGACACTAGTAAGAGAAGACATAATGCCAGTCTCGACAATTACGCAAAGAGATCGGTGATATATCACCTCATTCTTCCCCCGTGGAGTTTTCATCCTCTACGACAAAGTCTCTGAAACGAGATGGTGGTCTTCTGATACGGATGGAACATCTAGCAGGAGTGTGAGCTTGGCACCCATGTGCCTCTTCTGATTGTTGGGCAGGAAGAGTCGGCAGACTATTCTCTTGGGATGACAGCTGGGAATCGTGCAGCTCATCCTCTGGCCGTGGTCGGGGAGAGAGTTCCGTTGGTGATGTGGTAATATGCTGTTCATCTTCGCAATCGATGACGTCAGGGAAAGGTGCTAGATGGCGGTTTGAGACCGTCGACGTCCCTCCGTCAGCCCGTCTAATTAGAGAATAATACGGGTTACTCTCGATCAATTCGGCTTCTTCAACCAAGGGGTCTGTCTTCGATTGCCGAACATGTTTCTTTACTAAGACAGGTCCCGGCGTAGACAACCAGGACGGTAACGAATCTCCATTTGGAGATCTTCGAGGATAATTAAATAGCTTTTCGTGAGGAGTGGCATTGGTCGCTGTGCAAAGCAGTGAGCGGACACAGTGAAGAGCATCTTTTAGTACTTTTTCCCAGTTCTCGGTTGATAGATTCTTTGAACGTAGATTAAGTTGGATTGTACGCCAAAGAGTTCCGTTTAGTCGTTCAATTTGCCCATTGCCCTGTGGGTTGTATGGAGTTGTTCTTGAAGAAGCAATGTTCCAGTCTCTTAAAAAGTTTTTGAACTCCTCAGACATGAATGATGCACCTCTGTCGCTGTGTATGTAAAGTGGTTGACCAAACGTAAGGAACAAATCTTTTAAGCAGTGGATCACTGTAGAGGAAGTCATGTCTT
The DNA here is from genome assembly GCA_963969515.1 of Yponomeuta evonymella. Taxonomy (NCBI): domain Eukaryota; kingdom Metazoa; phylum Arthropoda; class Insecta; order Lepidoptera; family Yponomeutidae; genus Yponomeuta; species Yponomeuta evonymella. Next base: position 6,870,224 of record OZ018359.1, read on the forward strand.
TGCAAGGGTAGGCAAAGGGAAATCGGCTAAATTCGTCTATAATCGTTAAAATATATTTATTAGGCGAATTTGAAGGGAGAGGGCCTTTGAAGTCGATATTCAGGCGTTCAAATGGAGATGTAGCTTTGATCAGTTGGCCTTTCACCTTTATAAATCGTGGTTTTGTTTCAGCACAAACTCGACACGATGCTGTCATATCCCGTACGTCGTTCGCCGAATAAGGTAAATTTTTGGACCGAACCCAATGAAACATCCGAGTTACGCCAGGGTGGCAAAGTGCATCGTGTAGTTGTTTTAGCTTGTTTGTGTTCATGTATGCACAAACTCGGGAAAGAGCGTCTGCTGCTGTATTTTCAGAGCCTGGTCTGTAGATAATATCATATTTGTAGCAGGATAGCTCAAGCCTCCAGCGCATTATCTTCTCGTTTTTTTATTTTACTATTGTGATTCTGGTTTAGCATGTACGCTACTGATTTTTGGTCCGTGATCAAGATAAAGTGTCTGCCCATGAGATAGTGCCTCCACTTTCTGAGACTCTCAACAATAGCGCATGCTTCTTTCTCAATTGACGAATGACGACATTCTGGACTAGATAATGTCCGAGAAAAGAAAGCTACTGGGCGACCCTTTTGTGTAAGTGTAGCTGCTATAGCGAAATCAGAGGCGTCTGTTTCGACAGTGAAAGTTTCATTTTCATCAATAGCCATGAGGGCTGCCTTTTTTATATCACATTTAATATCTTCAAAGCATTTCAGAGCGTCAGGCGTTAGAGGAAAGCTGGTAACACAAGTAAGTGGTTTTATCTTTTCTGAGAACTTTTCCACCCATTTAGCGTAATGGGCAAACATACCCAATGCACGCTTTAGTTCTGTGTTTTTAGAAGGCGCCGGTAGTTCTAAAAGCGGCTTAAGTCTTTCGCTGTCTGGTCTGATTGTATTGTTCTCGACGGTGTAGCCAAGTAAGTTAATTTTCGTTCGATTGAAGACGCTTTTTTTTTCATTCAATGTCAAATTATATTTCCGCGCAGCATCCATAAATCTTTTTAGGTTGAGTTCATGTTCTTTCTCATTCTTGCCACATACCGTTACATCGTCAAGGTACGCAAATGTCCCATCAAGTTTTTCTTTGGTTATTATGAAATCAAGGGTTCTTTGAAATGCTGCCACGCCATTTGTCACACCAAAAGGAATTCTAGTAAATTGGTAGAGTTTGCCACTCGCCTCAAACGCTGTATAGATTTTTTCTCTGTCAAGGATGGGCACTTGATGGTATGCACTCTTTAAGTCAATTTGGCTGAAAATGTTGTACTTCGATACCTTGGATACGAGAGTTTCTATATTTGGCAATGGGAATGCGTCTAGTTCAGTGAATTTATTAATTGTCATAGAGTAGTCTATAACAAGACGCTTTCGGTGAATTCCACCTCCAGCAACTATCACTTGCGCTCTCCAAGGAGACGTGCTGGTTTCTATCACTCCGTCTTCTAGTAGCTTAGATGTTTCTTGATTGATAAAGTTTTCGTCATCTTTGCTGTATCTACGGCTTTTTACTGCGATAGGGCGGATGCCAGGAGATAGATTCGTAAAAACCGAAGCTGGTGGTACCGAAGCTTGCATTACGCTACAAATTCGTAATGGTTCATTTGGGCCACCTAGTTCAAATTCAACTTTCGAGTGTTCTTTGAGGAGATCGTGTCCGACGATTATATCCGCGCAAAGATTGTCGACGACAAGGAGAGGTTTTTGTTTGTAGTTGTGTTTGTTCATCGTGATAGTGGCGAAACATATACCTTCGACGACTGATGTTTGATTAAGAGAGGCTAAATTAACCGATTGTGAGCAGGGTTTTAGACGCAATTTCATCAAACGTGCAATTTTTGCATTTATAAAGCTGGATGAGCTACCCGTGTCAATGAGGGCGTCAGCTTTGTAGTCATTGATAGTTATTTGAACCGTTGCATTCTTCAACGTAGAAGGTGAGGCAGCAGATATCGCACCGCAGTGAGATTGGTCATTTCCCTCGAAGTCAGCCGTATCTTCAGTTGATGCAGAATTGTTTGAAGCATTTGCAGATCTGCATACGTTAGCAAAATGTCCTTTCCTGGAGCACAGGTTGCAAGTGGCGCGAAAAGCTGGACATTTAATCCGCCGATGTACATTTCCACCGCAAAAATAACAGTTTCTTGGAGGCCGCGAAGGTTGTGGAGGGGTAACTCGTGGAACGTACTGTCGCGTAGTTGTTGCTAAATTTTCTGGCTGAGTTTGGTCAGAATAGTTGGATACAGCGTTAAGTTGCGGCAAGTCGGTGCTTATTGTCTGTGCGTCCTTTTCTGCAGTTTCGAGCGTTACAGCTTGATTAAGCGTCTCAGCAAGGGTGAGTGACCTATTTTCTAGCAGGCGTTCTTTTATTTTGCGTGACAACAGCCCAGAAATCAGTGCACTGCGGATCGCCTCGTCTTCATGTTCTTGGGCAGTGACAGGCCCGAATGAACAGTCTTTCGCTGTTAAACGCAAGGCTCTAACGTAGTCGGCAATGGACTCACCTGACCGTTGTTTCCGGTTGAAGAGCATGTGACGGGCTAGAATGTTATTTTTAGGTCTTACGTAGATAGCCTCCAAAGCTAAGATTGATTCAGTGTAACTACCATATGTTTTGATATGTTTGTAGATTGACGCCGATAAATGATTAACCAGAAGCTTGAGTTTGAGAGAATCAGGGACCTCGTCAGCTTTAACTTCTTCAGCTAGAAAGCTTTCAAACGTAGATCTCCAGTGTAGCCATTGTGCATCAGCCTCGACAGCGTCAGGTTCCACATCGAACTTGTCAGGACGCAAATACTTTGCTAGAAGCGAGCTAGTTGACGATTTATCTTTAGGCATTTTAAGTTAATAAAATTGATAAGCAATAAACGATTAACCATTGGAAATATGGCTTTTATTAACTTAAAGATATCAACTAAGCAGTTATCACGACATAATAAGCAACGTAATAAAATAACAACAATAGACAGTGACACTAGTAAGAGAAGACATAATGCCAGTCTCGACAATTACGCAAAGAGATCGGTGATATATCACCTCAAGTATTTCATAAAATCTTTCATTGGTCGTGTCTTTGTCTTTGTTTGATGATACCTACCTATATCATTTTGTTAACAGCCGAATCTCCTTGCATTTGGTAAACATTGTCACAATTGTGGAAAGTGGATGCAGCGAAGGGCTCTTCGTAAAGATGGTAAGTTTAGTAGGTATGTACAGTCAGTTTGTTCGATAGGCGCCCTTATGCCGCGCGCGGTAAGAGCTACTATGGGGTATCCTAGACTGAGGCCGACTATAGTATCACCAAAAATGAAATGAACATTGACTGCTCCTCGGCTTCGCCTCGGCCCACATTTCCACGTTCGTCCATCAATGCCTCTTTTGCTGGCCGCTGCAGTAATGTACTAACGATGCAGGAAAATTTTCTTTTTATTTATTATATAATAATACCCTACTACTAGAGTAATTTACGTTTTGAATATGCGTTTAAAAAATCTTCATAAAAATAACGATAGAGGAAAGGAAGCATATTTGGAATACTGCTGACAATTCGGAATAGCCAGGTATTACAGAAACCAGTAGCGCCATCTCCATTGTGTGGATGTTAACTCTTAGCAGCCATTGGCAGTTTACGATTACGTTTTGACAGCGAGCCGCCATTGTTCTAATATGGCGTCCAGACACCGAAACGTGCAGGCAGCAATTAAAGAAAAAATGAGGTATGTCATTGAATCCAGTTTTTCGCTGTTATCTTGTGTATTACTTTTTCACTGTTTAGTAGTTTTATCAGATAACAATTGAATTCGGGCAGTATATTTTTTATTTTGATCTTATTTTATATTTTTTTCTTAAAGCAGAAGTAATAATTTAATTTTTTCAGCGATTTGTTAAGTATATTATTATAAATTATTTATTTAAAATATTTGAAAGCGTGACGTCATATTTTTTGAGTGCACACGCCGAAACGTCGCGCAAACTGTCACACTTTGTTTCTGTGATTTGCTGTCACAGACGTTTTTTTCACAGACAAGGAATTTCATTTCTTCTTTCGAGAGTGCCTTTTTGTTTGTTGTTATTGTTATTGAAGTTGATCTTTATTTTCTGTATTTTTGCTGTTACCGACGATTTTGCTTTTACCTTGGACACAGATTGATAACTTACACGTTGACCTGGCTTTGAGACTCAAGGACTGTCTAGGGTGTATGCAAAATCGTCGGTTATAAATAAGGTAACAAAAAACTACATACGGAGAACTAAACGGGAAAACACAAACCAAACCAAAGTTTGATATGCATATTATTATGACAGTTATGACAGCAAGTCTTTTTTTTAAGTAACGTAGTGTTGCCATATGTTATGTTTATTTTAAAATGTGACGTCATCAGAAGGTCAAATGAAGGTTATTGTTTTTTGGCAAAAATAACGCTCATCTTCCTTAATATTTATCTTAAATATAGAAAATATGGTTACTTAGATGTTAATCTCGAAATGGTTTTTGATTCAGCCCTCAAGAAAAAATAGTCTTTGCGAATTGCGCTAATCAGGTGTCATTTGAATGATATGAGGAGCGTCTGTTCAAAAGGTTATATTTACACATGGCAATATTTTTTTTTTTTTTTTTGTTTCCGGTTCTTAACATAAATATCTATTGAATCATACAGGTAATTCTGTCCTAAAAGTAATATTTCCCATATAAAAACGTGTCTAAAAATCGTAGTCCCAATCAAAAAGTTATATTTACATTAGATTTACACACAAAGGATTCTTGTCAATGCTGTTGTGAACAAAAGGATATATTTTTCATACAATAACGCAGTAGGAAGATAAGTTTCATTCAAAAAGTTATATTTGTATTATTTAGGATGAATGTACTTAATGTTTTAAAAACCACTTAACCGTTTAATTTTAGTTTTTAATCAGCTAGTAACACAATTTGCCTTCCCTCCCAGACAAGAAAAAAAAGACAAATTATCAATGGTTGTTTCTTTTTAATCTGTGTTAAACTGTCATTATTTTGCCCTGTCTTTTCCAGTCCATTCAAAAAAAAATTGTTTTATTCTCCGTTGTATGTGCTGTGCCGTCTTGACCAATAATGGATACAACTGTCGACAGTATTAATAGAGGAAGTCGAAGAAGACAGAGGAAAGACCGGTCAGTCTACAAAAACAAGTGAGTGAAACTTGTCTTATAGTATAGTTATTTTGTCGTTAAATAAACTTATTGCAATGAGAATAATCCATGTTCTTTATATTTTGTTGCAGAGAATATAAGGATAATGACCCTTTAGCAACAAAGTTTCGACAAACGTGTCGGCATAAGACTTCGAAGACGTTCAAATGTTCAAAGATGAGTATTCAAAATGTTATTGACAATCGAGAACGATTCTTTAAAAGTACTCAAAAAGTACAACAAGATACATACCTAACTAGGTTGATTGCCCCTTATGAACCACAGCGACGATCAAGAAAGAATTCACCTGCTAAAAAGAATAGGAAAGCATCGTGTACATATTTCCTTATAAGAAATAAAAAAAGGGTGCAAGTCTGTAAGTCTTTTTTCATGAAGACTTTTTCATTTGGTCAAAAAAGACTGCAAAATTTGATTATCACTGTTTTAAATGGTGGCATTCCTTCAGAAAGAAGAGGTGGTGATAGAGTTTCTGGAAAAAGTGAAGCAAAAAAGCAGAGTCTACGGAACTTCTTAAATAAACTTCCAGCATCCGAAAGTCACTATGGTCGCAACAAAAGTAAACGGATATATTTATCAAGCGAACTCAATGTCAAAAGATTGTTAAGTATTTATAACAACTCAGTCGATGAAGAGTTGAAGGTGTCACGCTCAATGTTTTATTCGGTATTTTTAACTGAATTTAATGTAGGGTTCAAACAGCCTGCTACCGACATTTGCAGTACCTGTTTATTATGGACCAACAAAATAAGAAATGAAAAGGACCCTCACAAGAAATCGTTGCTAATGATAGAAAAAAGAGTCCACAAACTTCGAGCAAATTGTTTTTATGAACTGATGAGAAAAGAAGAGGAAAACAGTCTCTCGTTCTGTTTTGACTTACAAAAAGTACAGGTTCTGCCTAAAACACCTATACAGGACGCCTTTTACTCACGTCAAATAAGTCTTTATAACTTTTGTGTAGTTGATGCAAAAGGGAAAAAACCCACCTTTTATACCTGGCTGGAATTACAATCTGGGAGGGGTGCTGTGGAAATCGGATCAGCGTTATACTCTTTTCTTTGCAATTTAGTGATACCTGATAATGTGACAACTTTAAGGCTTTTTTGTGATGGTTGCGGAGGCCAAAACAAAAACAGTCACTTGATACATATTTTAATGTTCTGGTTGATTAATTCTCAGACAAATCTTCAAAAAATCCATCTTTTTTTTCCAGTAAGAGGGCACAGTTTTCTTCCAGCTGACCGTGTTTTTGGAAGGTTGGAGAAGGACATTAGGAAAATACCGGTCATTATAAACAAAGAGGAATATCACAAGATCTTTTTAAAGCATGGAGAGCTTAAAATTCTGGGAGAAGACTGGGCCCTTGTTGATGTAAAGAGTTTAGGGAATCATTACAAAAAGCTTTCAGAGATACAATCTGTGAAAAGAATACAATTAAAAAAAATAAACAACTCCGGGAGGCCTGATTGCAAAGTTAAATCGATGAAAAATTTTAGGTTTGAAGGATCAGAAGAATTTATAAACTTGTGCAAGAGAGGCAAGAGGCATCCCTTGTCTATAGCCCAAATCCAAGACCGTCATCATCAACTCAATGCAAATAAAAAGAAAGACGTCATTAATCTGCTAATAAAGCAGTTTGGTGATGATTGGTCCGACTTGCCAGAGTTAAAGTGGTATCGCAACATATTATTGAACTGTGATAGCAGTGAAGTAAATGAAGGTGATCAACACCAACATTTGGAAAATGATGATGAGTCTTGTCAATGCTTGGAGTATGATATTGGTGAAGTTCGAGTTTAATTTTTAAGTGACTGTTTTTGTTTTTTTATGCCTCGAAGTATAGATTGTTAAATTTAAGATTTTCTTTGTTTCTATATGATGGATATAAGGGTTCCTGCAATGACAATAAAATATATGATTATTTTCAAAGTGTTTTAATCAAAAAGATATATTTACAGTACTGTCTGGTCAAAAGGTTATAATTTCCAAGTGACTGACCAAAAGGTTATATTTGCAACTTATTTTTTTTTATATCTTTTTTATATTACATCGTATAAGAAAAAAAACAACGCTAGGGATAACTTTAGTTAATTTAAGCAGATATTGAAAAAAAAAAAACAAAAATTCGCTCAAACTAAATTTTAAAACGTTTTTTTCAGTTTTCCTAAAATTTGCTTATGGTGTACTTATAACCTTTTGAACAGACGCTCCTCATATGCGTGTTTATGAATTCCCAAACTGAGGTTATGTCGAATCACGCCGTGTTGTTAATTTTGAATACTTGGGGTGATGGTTATTTGGAATTCGGTATTCCAATTAATGTTCACCATTAGTATTCCAAATTAATATTTTGTATGTTTAGATATCATAAATTATTATATATTCACATTAGTAAGAAAATGACGTTTGTGTTTATATTTCTCTAGTGTACCTATGATTGTTGTTTCAGAATATGGCGTATAAAACAAGAAAATTATATCAAAAGGAGGACATGGAGGCTGCAATAATGGCGGTACGCGAAAAAACAATGGGTTACTTGAAAGCGTCCAAAATATTTAACGTTCCAAGGACTACATTGTTCCGCCTGGCTTCTGAAAACAATTCAAATATTGATGCTCTGTTAAAAAAAAATCGGTCGAAAACCAGTTTTTCAAACGAGCTAACAGATTACGCTTTAGAAATGGAAAGTACACTTTATGGTTTAACTCATACTGACATGCGTCGATTGGCCTATCAGCTTGCGATAAAAAACAAATTACCAAACCCTTTCAAAAATGAAATGGCCGGCCGGTATTGGTTCAAAGGGTTTTTAAAGAGAAACAAAGAACGACTTTCTATGAGGCAGCCCACGGGTACCTCGTTTGCCAGGGCTCGTGGATTTAATAAAGAAAGTATAAATAAATAAAATAAATAAAATAAATAAAAAGCCATTTATTCTACTACTTAAAACTTTTTACAATAATTGGTTGATCATGCATTATACTTTATAATATTAAGTTCTTTACATTTAACCAATGTTGTTTTAAAATAAAATAACAATAATTTATAACATTAAGATTGAGTATATAAATATAATATTATCACACTATTTAATAGACTGCCATTACATGTAGAAATATCATTCGAAATTATATTTATTTATTTAGTTGTTTTGTACAATATTATAGATCGTTATAATCATTATTTTAGCATTATTATATTTTATCATTGTATACGGTGGAAAGGAAAAAATTACCAAGCGACACTTTGGGCAATATTGAGTTATATACATCAATGGAATCGTCTTTTTTTTCTGCGTCGATTGGTCTCACTCTCAAGTCTCTACGATGAGTTTTGATGTCGCTTGGTAATTTAGTTTTTAAGTAATATTTTACAATTTTCGGCCACCATGCGACAAAAATTAGTACCTATTTATAAAACAAGTCACTTAGACAAAATAATCTACAGCTTTTTGTTACTTAGTACATTTTGCCTGCTTAAGATTTTTGTTACTTTGTCATTTATAAAATTTTACCCGGATTTGTAATTTAAATAATACTTTGGTAGGCAAATTTTACCCTACTTAGAAAATATTTATTTTTTAACTTGTCACTTTTTACCGGTTCTCTGTTTTCCCTTATTTTGTACTTAGAAATTTTAGCCGGGACACCTTTTACAAAAATATGTCGTTTGGTAAATTTACCCCTGGGACAAAACACAATACGAACGTCGCTTAGTAAATTATGACCTGCCGGATTTACTTCGAACTTTGGAGTTTAGATACCTATTCCAGAAAGAAATTTAAATTAAAAGTAAGTTTATGGCATCCATGCGTAATGGTGGCCATATACGCTACGAGAAATCGTTACGATCAGACTGTACAGTTCGAACGGTACCGATAAATCACTACGTGTATGTTATAAAACTGTGCAGTTTTGTCCGATTTTTTAGCACTGTGCAGTTGAACGGAACAATACAAAAATTTCAATTGATTTATCGGAATCGGACGAACTGTGCCGACTGATCGAAACGTGTATGCGCTCGTTCCGTTTTCGTGTTCAGTTTTGTCGTCGATCGACATTCGGGTAGACGTGCGCACGCGTCATGGCGTCTCAAACTAATCGCAAATGGCTTGAAGAATTTATTGAGTTATATCGCAGTGAACCTTGTCTTTGGAATATTAAAGGCAAAGATTATCACAATCGTGACTTAAAACGTTCAGCATATACTAAGCTGGTTGAAAAATTGAAAACAGTAGACCCTATGGCTGACAAAGATGCTGTTGTAAAAAAAATAAACAACATTCGCTCTACTTACAAAAAAGAGCGTAAGAAGATCGCTGATTCAAAAAAATCAGGAGCAGGAACCCAAGAAGTGTATAAACCAAAACTATGGTATTATTCTATGTTGCTGTTTTTGGATGACCAAGAAGAACCAAGGCGTTCACGCTCTAATATGGACGACGAATCAACAGACAACGATGTAAGTCATCTTACTCTATAGTTATTTATATTATTACATGAATAAATAATAAATAAAAGTAAATAACTTTTTTATCAAATCGTTTATTCTCAAACAGTTAACGTATAAAATTATTTTGCCACGGAACGCTGCCTTCATTTGCAAAATATTCCATGTACTCTTCTCTGACTTTTTTTGCGGCAATCGAAGTATTACCAAGATTTCCTCGTTGCAAATTAACTATCGCTGAATTCATTGTATCATATCCTTGGGTTATTGACCCGTCATCAACATTTTCTACGTCGAAGCATTCTTGTTGACAGTAAGAACTTTCTGAAGTCTTCATTAAATAATTATGTAAAGCACAACTGGCCATCACGACAGACTCTATTCTTTTTGGATCAATACTAATTTTTGTGTGAAAAATTCTAAATCGAGATGCCAAGATCCCAAACGCATTTTCGACAATGCGCCTTGCTCGTGATACGCGGTAATTTAGAATTCTGGTTTTATTTGTGGTCAAGTCTGCTTGTCGAAATGGCTTGATTAAATCTGTTCTAAGTGGAAACGCATCGTCAGCCACAAACACATAAGGCAACTTTCTAGTGCTATTTGCGACAACTGTGTCGGTTGGAATACACAACTGATTATTATCAAATTTTTCAAAAAACTTTGTGTTTGTGAGTACCTCACCATCTGAAATTCTTCCATTTGTTCCAAAATCACATAAAAGAAATCGATAATTTCCATCAACGATTGCCAATAACACCATGCTATGATGGTTTTTATAATTGAAATACTCTGAGCCACATCCATTAGGAAGAAAAATTGCTATATGCTTTCCATCCATCGCGCCTAGACAGTGCGGAAAGTTCCATCTCTTTTCGAACACTTTGGCCACATCCTTCCATTCTTCTTCCGAGCGTGGAAACTGTAAAAATGTTTTTAATTAATATTAATTGTTTCAGGAAATTGAAAGTGAAGCATCTCCAGCCGCCCAGTCAACTCCACAGTCACCTCCAGCCGCCCAGTCAACTCCACAGTCACCTCCAACCGCCCAGTCAACTCCACAGTCACCTCCAGCCACGCAGTCAACTCAACAGTCACCTCCAGCTACACAAACAACTTCACAGTCAACTCCCGATACTCGTTCAATTACAAACACATTGTTTAATAAGAGTCGGCCAAAAAGAAATGCAAATGAAAACCTAACTACTCAAGTTTTACAGTCTGTTCAAAACCATTTTAAAAGGCCTGCAATTACTAATGATCGATTTGATATTTATGGAGCAAACGTCGCAGCTAAGCTGAGAGACCTCACAAAACATCAACGTATTTTGGCCGAAAAAATAATTAACGAAACATTATTTCTGGCAGAGATGGAAAATTTGACTATTTCACACCAAGTGATGGATTCAACCAGTGTGCGTTTTAATAATTATGGTTACAACGTTCCCAGCCCCGTTGCACATACTCCCAGCCCTTTAGGAAACAATCCTAGCCAAGTACCTTATCAGAATTCAAATTATGATTTCCAAACACATCCAGGCTCCCAGACAATTCTCCAAACCCCAATAATGCAAACTTCTCAACAAGATCAGTCCCAACAAGTGCAAAATTCAGCGGCTACTTTTTTGTCTAATTTTACTTAATGTATTATCCACCATCATTATAAGTACAAATTAATAAACATTACATTCTAAGTAATTAGTAGTTTTTTATTTCTTACCTTAAAATAGTCTTTGCGGAGAACCTTATATATTGCTTCACAGGTTTCCGGTATTATGCGCCCCAAGGCTTGAGATGAAATGATGCTAGAGAATTTTAAATCTTCATAATTTCTTCCTGTTGATAAAAACCTCAAAGTAGCTACAAGCCTGTCGTGGGGTGGAATAGCATTTCTCATAATAGTGTCTTGCTTCTCGATAATTGGTGCTACCAAATTCAGTAGATGTAAGTACGTATCGTGATCCATTCTTAAAAAATTATGCCAGTCTTTTGGAAAAAGCTTTAATTCCGCCAACAAATTGACATGAGAATAAACTCTTCTTTTCATTAGCCATTCTTTACACCAGATGCTACGATTTTTCCGCTTCACTTTTTGTTTCTTCAGGGCGAATATTAATCCAATAATTGCTAAACCGTCGTCCGTCGAAGCCATCACTGACACGTGTGCGTCGGCGCCGCTTATTGTACCGTCTGATCGCAACGATTTCTCGTAGCGTGTATAGCTTGTATGCCAGCTACGATAAACTGCACCGTTCGAACTGTACAGTCTGATCGTAACGATTTCTCGTAGCGTATATGGCCACCATAAGTGGAATTGTTGCTTGGGAAGAATGTATTTTGGTCCTTTAACGGCAGTTAGTACCAAAATTATGAATCAGCCTGCGATCGAACGTCGTATAGTGCACACGTGCGCCCTGTCTGTCTGCCGCTTGGAGTATGAACATGGTAACTTTTTTCATTTAAAGTATTAATACTTGCTATGACATTGCTAGACTTTGCAATGCATAATCTTAATTATATTTTATTTTGTTTTAGAATAATGGATCAAAAGAAACGATCATCGAAAATCATTAACCTAGCTTAGAATTCTCCTGTTCAAGTGGGCGATAATACAAATCCCGAAATAAGGCGGAAGCAAGTGCGCAAAAAAACTTTAATTTGATAATGTACCGGTAAGTTTTATTCAGCTTTATTTTACTTTGTCATTTTTAGGGTTACTCGATGCTCAACCCTAGGTACCCAAGGTACCCAAACGGTCCGTCAGTCCGTCTGTCTGTCTCCAGGCTGTATCTCATGAACCGTGATAGCTAGATAATTGAAATATTCGCAGATGATGTTCAAAATAAGTATAAACATTACTCGGTTTGTTTGGCGACTATAAAGTCAATGAGATCTCGAGTTACTTTGAAAAACGCCGCAAAATTATAGCGAAGTTCCTTATTTTTTATAAATTACTATCCCAAATTTAGTCAATAGATTGACATAATCTGATCTGTTCCTTTTTTTATAGGATGAATTGGTGTTAACGAAAAATACACACCATCAAGACGCAGAGACTTCGGTGCCCACTAGTAACGAGGCCGGTGTGAATCAGAAGTCCTTCAATGAAGATCCTGGACTTGAAGATCGGGGAGGTAAAACTTCCATAAGTATACCGGAGTCTTATACCACCATCCCTGGAGTGAGTGCCCTTAACACCGAACATATTTTTAATGACGCTTTTAATGACGATGCAGATTCACATTTCAATAGAGAAAAGCACGCATCTGAAGTGACTAGGGCTGAATTCATTTCAGATTCTGTGTCAGACTCACCTAACACCATTCGCGTAGATACAAGAACATCCTCAGACACTTTTGATCAAGGGCTAAATATTTTGAAAGATAACTGTTCCAATTTAGATTCCGAGCTCAGTCCAACCAAGTACCAGTTCGACAAATTCAACAATCACTGCTGCAAACGGTTCAAAGTCCTGTAGTCGAAGAAGTCGTAAACGAACTTGTAAAACTGATAAAAGATACATTGACTATTTATCCGAAAATGAAGATTTTTCAACACTTTATGATGGACTGTACGCAGAATCTGATGAATGGTCAGGTGCGGAGACGCCAGAAAATGATTTCGTAGAGTGCGCATAAATCTAAATCAAAAAAGAAAAAGAAAAGGATGGAGGATACACCAGAAGAAGAAGTGGGTGATAAAGGCTTACGAAAAAGAAAAACAAATTTGAAAAAGGAAAGAAAACACAAGAAGGAATGGGACTCCGTCTCTGAAAAATACTTTAAAGGCAATTTGACGGGGAAGATAAGCAAAATAATAATTGCAACATTTTAAAAAAGTAAGCCTTCAGCTATTTCAGTGAAGGATTCAATGCAAAAATCTGCAGACATAAGTGAAATTGAAACTAAAGTGCCACTTATGTCGTGCTATCGGTCCAAGCTGCCTATTTCAAAGGCAAAATATGAAGACCTGGCTAAACTTTGTAAGGAAAATGTTATAGGTACCTAGTCTATTCCAAAGTGAGTTTATCAACTTGCCACGCTCTTCAAATGAAAAAGACACCTTGGCTGAGTGAGACATTGAGGATTGTGATTAATACGATTTAAGATCTCTTAAAATGAAGACTGTTGATGTTAATGTTTGTAGTTATCTAATTTTAGGTTGAGGCGACACACTGTTAATTATTATGTTAAGTGGGTTAAGTTATGTTGTACTGTGACTCTACAATAGTTTTGTGACAATTTCACACGCTATCGAGATTTATCTCAACAAAAAGCCTTTAGACTGATCTTGGATAATAAGTTATTATTTCCTACATAGTATTTTTAAAGGTAAAACAATTCTGTTTTTTGAGTACATAAGTAAGTTTTGAACATAAAAACATATTGCAAGCCGTAGAGTGTAAAGCCATAAAATATACAATTTTAACTTTTATGTTATTTATTATTGATTATAATATAGATTATTACGAAGATATAATTAGAATGAGTAGTACAAAGTTACTACCAATAGACGCTCCGTACTGTGTTGGAGAAATTTAGTAGGTTTTCTTTATAGAATTACTGTTTTCGTTTTTAAATTCGTATAAAAGTTGATTTTTTGTTACCAATTTATTTGGACAGTTGATTATTTTCGTTGAACTTTCAATAAAACCTCAGATGATTTAAAATTCAGTGGTTTTTCTTATTTTTTGTCATGACTTTCAACTGAAAACTCATTTAATACTGGGTATGTAAGTAAAGATACGTCATAGGTTAGACAAATAATCCCGAATAAATTATTTCAATTACTTCGAATCAGCATCTTTTCCCAGATCAAACTAAAGTATTTCTATCGTTTAGGACTTTGTTCCACTCTTTAGTTCACTAAAAATATGCATAAACGATGTTTTTCCAGTTTTCATGACAAGTGTCACTTGTTGCTTAGTAATCTCTTCCAGGTTGCCTTTTTATTTAAAAAATTACCATGCGACACTATTTCCGTAAGTATCAGGTTGAAGAAATACTAGTTTACAACATTTTTTAGTACTTTTGAATAGCTTTTAAATGCTGTGAGAACCAAACCAATATGATTAATAGAAGAGAAGATATGATTTTTTTACGAAAAATAAAAACTTTAAATGGCTCTACTGTAAAGTTGCATACATGTCGCTTGGTAAAAATTTGCTTTCCACCGTCGATATTATTATTAATGTTTTATCTAAAAAATAAAATAAATTGAAACTAAAATGTAAACTAAGTAGAAGTCGCCTCCTCGGCGTAGGCCTCCCCCATTTCCTTCCAGTATTGTCTGTCTCTGGCTTTGGTCATCCAATTAGGTCCTAATCTATGTAGAAAGACAACGTTTTTTCTGGCGTCCTCGTGATCTTGTACAGTCTCTAGGGATCCATTCCGTTATCTTCTTCGTCCATCTATCGTTAGCCATGCGGCATACATGCCCTGACCAATTCCATTTAAGTAACCTTATTCGTGTTGTAATATCTGTAACTCTGGTAATTTTTCTAAGTTTATGGTTAGTTAATCTGTCTGACAATCGTATTCCTAACATGCTTCTTTCCATTTTACGTTGACATATTGCGAGCTTATTTTCATCACATTTTCTTAATGACCAACTCTGACACGCGTATGTCAAACAAGGAAGGATCGCTATATCGAAGAGTTTTTTCTTGATTTTGATATTGATTGACTTATTTTTCATAATTTTTTTTAAGCCCCAGTATTTTTTCCAAGCTATAGCGATTCGTCGATTTACTTCGTCCTCAGTGTGATGTTCGAATGAGACAGATTGCCCCAGGTAGATGTAATTGTTGACATATTCCACGCTCTGACCTTCAATAATGATGGGGATTTTATCTTCACTATTTGTGATTATTTTGGTTTTTGTGAAATTGATTGATAAGCCGACTTTTTTACTTTCTTGGGTTAGTTCATTTATCATGCTAGACAGATCTGATTGGTTTTCTGCGAAAACGACTATATCATCCGCAAAACGGAGATGGCTGAGATATTCTCCATTTATTCGTAGTCCTTTTTGTGACCAATCCAGTTTTCTGAAAATCGTCTCCAGTACAGCTGTAAAAATCTTTGGTGATAAAGGGTCGCCTTGTCGTACACCTTTTCCTATTAGGAATTTTTGACCTTCTCTCTCTAGTCGAATTTTTGCACAACTTTCTTTGTATATGTTTTGTAATGCAGCAATATACTGTGATTCCACGCCTTGTTCATTAAGTGTTTCCCAGATAATATTATGTTTTAAAGAGTCAAAAGCTTTTTTGTAGTCCACAAAACATAAATAAAGCGTTTTATTGTATTCTTTGACCTTTTCGATAGCCTGAGTTACCACATGTATATGGTCTAAAGTCGAATAGTTCTTGCGAAACCCTGCTTGTTCACTAGGCTGATTTTCGTCTAATGTTTTTGTTATTCTATTCAGAATTTATTTAGAAAACACCTTATAAACGTTCGACATCAGACTGATTGGACGGTAGTTATTAAGTTCGCTCCGATCACCTTTTTTATGCAACAGTATAATGGTAGAGTCAGACCACTGTTTCGGGGTGGTTCCAGTAAACAATATATTGTCAAATAATGTTTTGAGAGAGCTTTGTAGCGGTTCTGATAGAAAGTATGGATGAGTTTTATGACATCTTGGAGAAGATATATGAAGAAAAAAAATTCAGTGCAGACAGAATATACAACGTTGATGAGACGGGACTATCTATAGTCCATAGCAAGATTCCAAAAGTCATTGGCCGGCGTGGAAAGAAACAAATCGGTGCTATATCATCAGCTGAAAGGGGTTCACTGATAACTATAGTGACTTGTATGAGTCCGGCAGGGATATTTGTGCCTGCCATGATCATTTTTCCACGAAAAAATATGTCCGAACACCTGATGAGAGGTGCTCCGCTCGGATCCATTGGAAGAGCACATCCCTCGGGATGGATACAGACGTATTTGTTCACCCAGTGGTTTGAGCATTTTGTCAAGTTCGTGAGACCAACTGAGGCTTCGCCTGTCCTCTTGTTATTAGATGGGCACTACAGCCACACAAAAAACATTGAGTTGGTAGACATAGCAAGAAGAGAGCATGTGACAATAATTTCACTGCCACCTCATTGCACTCACAAAATCCAACCCTTAGATAGATCATTCATGGCTCCGCTCAAAACTCACTACAGCGAAGAGATCAGGATGTGGTTGCGCGAAAAAAACAAACCGCTGACACAATATGATATAGTAGAATTGTTCGGTAAAGCTTACCTGAAGTGCCAGAAAGGATCAATCGCTGCCAACGGGTTCAGTGTCGGTGGCATATATCCCCTGAACAGACATGTGTTCTCTGACGCTGATTATATTGCTGCTCGCAATGAAGCAAATGAGTCCAGAGGCGATGAAAATTACGAAGCAAGTGATCTTGCACTGATGAATGCAGATCCACGAGAACCATCTCTTCAAATAGGATCAACCGAACAAGCAAGTCCTTCAGTTCTCATTAATGATGATCAATCAGACTCGTTGCCTCGAACAGTTTCACTCAACCAAGCAAGTCGTCCTGATTTGATAAATGCAGACCAAGCGGAACCATCCCTTCAAGCAGGACCACTCAACCAAGCAAGTCTTCTTGCTTTAACAAATACAGACCAAGCAGAACCATCTCTTCAAGCAGGACTAACCAAACAAGCCAGTCGTTCAGTTCTATTAAGTGATGGTCAATCAGACACGTTAACTCGAACGGGTCTACTCTACCAAGCAAGTCCTCTCCTTCTCTAACTAAATTAGTTCTCTCATTATTAAATGATTGTCAAGCAGACTCTTGGTCTCAAGTGAAATCACGGAACCAAGCTAGACCACCTCCTGCTCTAATATATGATATTCAGGAAAACATGTTTCCTCAAGCAGGCCCGTCCAATAAAGCAAGTCCATCTGTATCCAACACTCATGTCCACAAAACGCGCATCAAACAGAGTTCGTAAACCAGCGAAATCGGCTATCATAACAAGTTCGCCTTATAAAAAGATACTTGAGGAGGCTGAAAATAGAAATTTAGATAAACAGAAAGCAATAGACATAAAAATGTTACAAACCCCTAAAGCTGAAAACAGAAAAGATAAAGGAAAGGACAAAAAGAGCAAGAACCTGGAAAACCTGGAAAGACAAAAGATTAAACAAGAACTTGAAAACAGAAAGGCAAAAAGAGCAAGAACCTGGAAAGAAGTTGACATACTTTGTGTCACAGAGCACTGGCTACTAGAGACTCAAATGAATTTTACTGTACATAACTATCAAATAGCCAGTTGCTACAATAGAAAGTCTTTACTGCATGGGGGATCTTTAATACTAGTAAAAGATAGTTTAAAATTTAAACAAAGGAAAGACATTTGTAGGCTTTCTGTTGAAAAAGTAATTGAGCTGTCATGTGTTGAATTGTCTAAACACATTGTAGTAAGCTTATACAGGCCCCCTACCAGCGATTACAGTATATTCGAATCGGTATTAGAGGATGTATTAAAAGTAGCTTCCAGTAGTAATAAGAAAGTTATAGTGTGTGGTGATTTTAATATCGACCTGCTAATAGATTCCCCTTTGACAACTAAATTACAAATTATTTTTAAATCATTCAATTTAGTCCATATTTTTTTAGAGCCCACCAGGGTTACTGAAACTACTGCTACTTGTCTTGATAACGTCTATTGCGATTGCAATTTTTTTTATTACTCCACAGTGAATTGCTTAAAGTCAGATCACAGTGGTCAAATTGTAAATTTTGAAATAGATTCAGAAAAATCTAAGCAAGTTATTCTATGCAGGCCTGAAAAAGAGAGAGTGAGAGAGCCCGTCCGGTCTTCAGTTCAGTTCTCAATCCCTCTCCTTTACGTCTTTAGAAACAAGAATTAGAAACGTGGACTGTATTATAGGTATAGGGCCAGTCGAGCGCCCGTTCAGTTCGATGTCACGTCGATCCGCCGCAGTAGTCTCGTCGCTCGTCGCCTCGTCGCTCACGCTGCCTCTCCTCCGGTGAATTCCTATCGCCGCTCGTTCTGCGGCTAGCTGCACAGTCAGCAAGTTCAGCTTCGGTTCGGGGGTAGACTGCCGCAAAGAAAACACCTTGTTCTCGAGAGTATCTTCAGCTTCCAGCTCGCTCGTCCGTTCGCGGGAATCCTCTTGAGTCGAATGAGTCCGAATGAATGAATGAATGCCGATCGTTGCAGAGGTCTTCTTCTCGACTCGCCCGAAGGGCGAGGCGGGGAGGCGGCTTCTGGGCATTGGCCCATCTGCGCGGGAGCATCGCCGTCCGTTAAGACGGACGGGTCCTGGGCGGTGGAGCTCGGCTCCGGTGGTCGGGTCCGGGGTCTTCGAAGATCTTCCGTCGCCGGCGAGATCAAGCACTGCCGGGTGGGACTCCGTTGGGAGAAGCCCAGCAGGCGATGCTCAGCCGGCGACTCTTCGGTGTCTTGTCTGGGTCGTCTTCACGCCGCCGGCGAGGTCGAGCCCGACTGGCGGCCCCAGGGAGCGGGCCAGCGGGCGCCCATCAGCCGGCGGCGCCAGGGTAGAAGGTCCGAGGGGGGTGGCGGCCGCGGTGACGTCACTCGAGGAGCAGCGTCTGCGGCAGCCCGGCTTCTCGTCCCCGTCCTTGTCCCCAGAGGGCCACCGCGCGTTAAGCGCAGAGGTCTGCCATCCCTCTGAGGATGATGGGGACGGGGTTGTGGCCATCCTGGATGGCCACCAGGACCTCTTGGAGGACCTTGATGGCCATCGTGAGGACTTTGTCCTTCCCGTCTTGGGTTTCCGGGGCTCTCTCTCGCTTCGCCTTCTTCCCCTGGGTCGGGGCGGCGACCGCTGATAGAGAGGCCCCGAGGGCCACGGGCGCGGGCTGCCGCGCTCGTTGGGGTTGAGGCTGCTCCTCCGGCGTGGCGATCTTCTTGCCCCTCTTCCGCCGGCGACGGCGAGGGGGCTTTGGGGCGTCCGGGCGGTTGGCGGCCGCCATCAGCGACCCGGCTGCATCCTGTTCCCCGGCGTCAGCTCGGGGAGGGGGAGGGGGCTCCGCGACGGCGATGGTGCGCGCCGTGGTGCCCGCCCTCTTGTTCCGCGTTTCCTTGCGGAACACGGGACATTCCGTACTGTTTGCCGTGTGTGCGCCATGGCAGTTGGCGCACGTCGGCGGGTCCTCCAGAGGGCGGCGGCAGCTCCGGGCGGCGTGTTCCTCGCCGCACCGCACGCAGGCTAACCGCCTGTGGCATTGGTGCGACGAGTGCCGGAACTGTTGGCACCGGTGACACTGCGCGGGTCCCCTCTTCCCGCGCCAGGCTTCGATCCGCACCCCCGGCATGTTGAGGAGTTCGCACACCTCATATATACCGGGGGTGGGGCTAGGGGTCCTCTCCACCTGGGCGAAGAAGATGCAGCCGGGCCTTCCGTGCCTCGCGTGGATGGGCCGCACGTACTCCACGCTGAAGCCACGCTTCCTTAGGTCCTCCATTATCGCCTCCGGGGCCGTGTTAACCGGCAGCCCTCTGATGGCCACCTTCAGGCTCCGTTCGGCGGGCAGCGAGTAAGAGAACCAGGAGATCCCGGACGATTTCTCCAGCTCTGTGAGGTAGCGCTGGATCGCCCGGTACTCCTGGTCCGACTTCGGCAGGAAACGGACGCCCTTGCCGAACGGGCGTGCGTTTGGTATATGGCCGAGGATTGCCCGCATCGCCTTGAAGTGCAAGGTCCAGTCCGGCAGGTTTTCGACAACCAGCGGCGGGTACCTCGGCTGCTTCGCAGGCGATGGGGCAGCTGCCGGTGGGGGCAGCGGAGGCGAGTTGGCGGCTCGTGGAGCGGGCTTCGGCGGGCTGGCGGCAGCGGCGGCGGCGGCGTAGCTGGGAGCAGCCGCCGCGGTCGTGTCCATCGGCGAGGGCACGTCCAGCGGCGGCATGCTCCATACCGGCGGGCAGGCAGTGGGCGGCGTGGGCGGCCCTGGGGTCGGAGACGGCATGCGGGAGGCGGCGGGCTCGGCAGTCCTTGGCGGCGTCACGTCGATGCGCGGGGCCGGCGTGCGGATCGCGGCCGAGCGTGACGCCGCAGGAGGCGGTGCGGTGCTGGGGCGCTTCGTCTTCGTCGCAGCCCAGGCGCGTGCCTCAGCGAGGGCGTGCGGCGAATTCAGAGGCGGGATCGGGTGGTCGTGGGTGGCGCGGCGGCTGGGTCCGGGGGCGGGGTCCTCCGGTCGCGGCGGCGCGGCGGGCGCTGGGGTAGGCTTCGCCGGCGGCAGGGGAGAAGGGCCAACCAGCGTGGCGCAGGCCTCCGCGGTGGCCTTGTCCTCGACCCTGATCCGTCGACGAGTGCTCAGCGGCTTGCCAGAGGGCCTCGTGGGCTTCCTGGCTGGTGGGTAGGCAGGCGGCGGCGGCATGGCGGCGGCGGCAACAGGGTGTTGTTACCGCCGGTGGCGATGGGCAGGTGCCTGGGGCGGGCGGCAGAATGGGTGGTACCGGGCGCGACCAAAAAGGGGGCAGTCTATCCGAGGCAGTGGTCCGAGCGCAGTAGATACCAAACAATCCGAATGCCGATCGTCGGAGATCGGCCGCCTTTTATATCAAATTGCCCTAGTTCCGGCGCGTGGGCTGCGCGAGGGGGGTGCGTGAGCGAGCGAGATAGATAGCCTACTTATCTTTATTTACTTTCCTAGCGAATTTACACAGAATTACGCATTAATTTATATTAAATTAATGTTTTCTCATTGGAATATGTGACATTCTAATAAGTTTCTAGCATTCTAATAAGTTTCTTATAGGATTTTGTACAGATTTACTGAGGAAAATAGACTGAACTTTTCTATCGAAATAACTTTGAAGAATATTAATAAATCTTATTAGTGAGAATAAAAATGGTTAGATATCAGTAAAAACTACCTGCTGTGCAAGTTTCATCAAAATCGGTTGAGCCAATTGAAAGTTATCGCTTTCGGAAACATAAGATTTTGTTAGCTAATTTTGGCTCAATGTCACCATTCTATAGAGTGCTATGTGTTGTATTTCGACAGATTTTAGGCTGATCTATGTGGTTTTACCAGTTTTATCCTAATCCGTGACGTGCTTCTAATGTGGTTTACGAGATAAAATTCTACATAGAAAATCTGTTCTGCAGAATCTAGTTTACAATCGCTTACAAAGTAAATAACATAATATGCATCGTACTGGCTATGAAAACTAATGAAAGGTAAGTGAAATCATCCTAAAACTAAATAATGTAAAATTATTATTGAAACTGACTCTTAAGCCTAAGGAAATAAGACACAAGGTGATAAAATTATTTAATAAAAATGTGACTTACATCTAAACAAACGTATTCTTACAACTAAGGTACCTATCTACTAACTACCTATCTAATGTCTATCTAATCGCTAAGGAACTTAAATCTAAAAAGTCGTCGATCGCCGACAGTCTCCCCCCTGTGTGCCAACACCATAAAGTTGAAGGCGATCTTGCAGTGTTGCTGAAGAGGAGGTTGCGATCGGGCCAGGTCAGGTCAGGATGATCAAGCGCGATGTTGGTCTTCGCAGGATGCCGGTTCTAGTCCGCACTTCCACCACTCGTATTTTCGAGTCTGAACCTGGGTTGACGTTTGTCACTTCGCCTCGTTGCCACAGTCCTCTGGGCGTTGTGCCATCGGCAATAAGTACTATATCCCCGATCTTTGGCTCACGGTGGTGCTGTAACTTGGATGGTCGTCTTGGTAGTAAGAGTGGTAGGTATTCTTTGGTCCATCTTCGCCAGAATTGATCGGCTAAGTGTTGAGCCGCTTTCCATGTATGACCATCTGCGTCTCGGGCGTTAAAGTGGCCTGTTGGTGTAACTCCACAAGAACGTCCGATGAGAAAGTGGTTTGGCGTTAACGCTTCTTTATTCAGGTCTGGCTGGACTGGTGTTAACGGTCGTGAGTTAACGATGTGTTCGACTTCCAGTAGTAATGTGTGAAGAGTTTCTTCTCTGGGCGCTCGCTCTTTTAGAACTGCAGATAGTGATGCTTTTACAGTCCTTATCATGCGTTCCCACGCACCTCCCATGTGTGGTGCTCCTGGTGGTATGAACTTCCATACGATTCCTCGCGCTGTCGCGTAATCTTTAACTTCGTCTGCTGCGGCCATTAGTTCTTTGTTCGCCTTTACGAAGTTGGTTCCGTTGTCAGAGTAGATTACGCTCGGTGTTCCTCGTCGTGCCATGAAGCGTCGTAATGCCATAATAGCGGATGATGGCGTCAAGCTAGCGGCGAGTTCAATGTGTATGGCGCGGGTGGTAAGGCAAGTTATCAAGGCTCCCCATCTCTTCTCCGTACGTCGGCCGATTGTGACTGTCATTGGGCCGAAGTAGTCGATAGCAGAGCAGTTAAAAGGAGGAGATTCGCTGTTCATTCTCTCTGGTGGTAGCGCGCCTTCTTGTGGCTTTGTAGGTTTTAGTTTGCGCAGCTTACACCACTGACAGTTGTAGATCAGTTTTCTAACGGCGCTTCGTAGACCGAGTATGAAGTACTTCTGTCGCAGCTCATTGATGACGGTGTCGTGATTCCCATGCATGAATGCCTCGTGCGTGTGCTGAATCAACAATATTGTGATTGCGTTTCTCGCATTGAGGATGGCGGGTCGCTTCTTAGTCTCGTCTAGATTTGTGTAGAGGTCTAGACGGCCAGTCACACGCAATAGACCATGTTCATCTAGTTCGACGCATAGCTTTCGTAGTGGAGAAGACTTCGGTAGTTGTTGCTTCGATTTTATTCGGGCTATCTCGTCTGCAAAGTCTGCTCTTTGCGCTTTCTGTATAATCAGGTTTTCAGCGGC
Organism: Yponomeuta evonymella; assembly: GCA_963969515.1. Lineage (NCBI taxonomy): Eukaryota > Metazoa > Arthropoda > Insecta > Lepidoptera > Yponomeutidae > Yponomeuta > Yponomeuta evonymella. The sequence goes on from OZ018359.1 coordinate 6,893,713, forward strand.
TTGTAGGTAATTTACGGTTAGTGGATACAATTCTCCGCTTTTAGCAGTTTCGTCGGGTCGGTATCTACGGCGTAGGATTTCCACGCACTGGATAACACGGGCAGTGGCTCTAACGTACCTACCCCAATTGCTAAACCTGTCAACCGCGGGCAACGGATCGCGTTTGTGTTCGGTGGCGATCGTTGTGTGAACACTCGGGCGTCTCAGCTCTGAGTCGTCGACGATGGCTTTTTCCTTGGGCTTTTCCTGTGGCCACTCACTCGGTGGCAACTGTAAGAAAGGCGGTCCGGTGAACCATCGGTGGGCTGTCGAAAACTCTGCTGGCGAACTTCTTGTAGCGTCGTCTGCTACGTTCAATTTGGTTGGAATCCATCTCCACTGCAGGGGTGTTGAACTTTCTTCAATTTCGGCCAGCCTGTGCGCAACGAATGGCTTGAACTGTCGCGGATCTGACTTTATCCATGCCAGTACTGTCTTGCTGTCCGTCCAATATACAGTGGTCGTCGTTTCGCTGTTCAACTCCTTCTTGACGGAAGCAGCTAATCTGCAGCCTAAAACCGCTGCCTGCAATTCCAGTCTAGGAATGGATACGGGCTTCAATGGCGTCACCTTGGCCTTCGCTGCGATCAACGATACTTCTTTTGTCTTCTCGTCCAGCCAGTACGCGGCGCACGCGTACGCTTGTTCGCTTGCATCAACGAAGACATGCACCTCCCCCCTGTGTGGGCTCGGGGTGATGCTCCTTGGTATCTCTAGGCCTTCCAGTTTTCCTAGGTCCTTCAGCCATTTGTTCCATTCTTCCTTTAATTCTTCTGTCACTTGTGTGTCCCAGTCTATGCCGCTTCGCCAAATGTTCTGTATTAGTTTCTTGCCTTGTATCGTGATAGGTGATGCGAGCCCCAGCGGGTCGAAGACTGACATGACCGCGCTCGTGACCTCCCGCTTGGTGGGAGGTCGTTGTCCCTCTAAGACCTCCTTTGGTGTGTTTCGTAGATTTAGCGCGAAGCTCAGCGTGTCGGCCTTTATCTTCCATATGAGACCTAATGTTCGTTCTTCCTTGTCGGCCAGTATGGCTGTACTTGACGACGCGCTTGTTTCTTCTACGCCTTTCAGTGCATGGGGATCGTTGCTAGCCCATCCTCTAAGCTCGAATTTGGCGTTCTCGTGGATGCGTATCATCTCATTTACGGCTTTGCTTGCTGCTTCGGCATTTTCAAACGCTTGCAAGTAGTCATCCATGTAGAATTGTCGTTCTACTGCGGCCGCTGTCTCGGGATACACATCTCTGAAGTTCTCGGCGTTCTTATTCTTCACATAGATCGCCGTGCACGGTGAGGATGCTGCGCCGAAAATCAAGGACGTCATTCTGTATTCCTTGACGGGTTCGTTCTTGTTAGCTCGCCATAGAAATCGCAGGCTGTCTCGGTCTTCCTCTCTTATCTTCACTTGAAGAAACATCTCCTTGATGTCCGCAATAACCGCCACTTTTCCTTCTCTGAATCTCGCTAGTACCCCGAATAGGCTCTGCAACAAGTCGGGTCCTGGCAGTAATGCGTCGTTCAAGCTGCGGCCTCCTACTCTTGCTGCAGCGTCGAATACCAGTCGCATCTTTCCCTTTTGCGGATGGTGGACAGCGAAGTGAGGTAAATACCATGTTCTTTGTGAGACAGGCGCGTTCGTAGCTTCCTCAGCGTATTCCTTTATCAACAGATTTTCTATCTGTGTACTGTACTCTTCTTTCATATCGTCATTTCTCTCTAGCTTCCGTTCGATTGAGTACAGTCTGCGTTCTGCGTGTTGTCTGTTTTCTGGCATGATTTCTTCGTCCGTTCGCCAGATAAGACCGGTTTCATATCGTCCATTAGACAGCTGCTTCGTTGTGCTTTCTAGAACGTTGAGTGCGCGCTGATTGATGTCGTTCGATGGTTTCTTTGGTTCTACACCAAGGTTCTCTATGCTGAAGTGTTCCTTGATCATAGCGTCCAGTGGATCACTGCCCTTCTCTCTCGTTAGGTGGTTGATGATGGCGCGTCCTCTTCCGCAGTTCTTCTCGCGCCCATGTAGCACCCATCCCAACGAAGTGTACGACGCGACTGGTTGATCGATGTCTCCCTCCTTTATTTCGCGTGTAGTGATCAAATGCCAGTTGTCTTGTCCTATTAGTACAGTAGGGCGGACGCGTTCATAAGTCAGCTGCTCCTCGATATCCTTCAGGTGAGCGCACTTTGCCACTAGTCCCCGTGGCACTGCCTGCGTCGTAAGGTTCAATGGCCCTATGGTGTAGGCCGTCATGCTTTCTAGCTTCCTTTCGAATCGACCTTTTACTTTTAATGTTAACTTGAATGATTGCTTGAAGTCGGTGCGCTTTCCGCCGATTCCCTCTATGCTGAGCGGCTCTGCTTTTCCTCTAGGTGCCACGGCTAATGCTGTCTCTTCTTCTATCAGCGTGAGGGTGGACCCCTCGTCTAACAGAGCGAACGTTTCCACCTTGCCTCGCGAGCCGTATAGTTCGATCGGCACTATTTTCAGGTACGTAGTGTTTCGCCGACAACAGCGTTAACTGTCGAAGAGACCGTGGCCCTCGTTTCCTCTTCTTTGTGCAGAAGTTCATGGTGGCCCATTCTACACCCGCCTTTCCCGCACGGTTTAGCTCTGCAGTTGAAACGGCGGTGCGTCGTGCTCAAACACCGAAAACACACGCGTAGTTCTCTTGCTTTATTCCATTTTTCATCGTATGAGAACCCGCGGAACTTTTCGCAGTCTCGTAGGCCGTGCGTGTTGCTGCATAAGGGGCAAGTAGTCTTCGTAACTTGCCGCGGTGTGGACGGTCCTGGTTCCCTCTTGAACTTCTTAGCCGGCTTGTTTATCGCTGCAATCATTCTAGTCGACTCTTCTCGTTCGCTATCTTCGTCACTCGACTCGCACGATTCCGAATCTTCGCTTTCATATAATCGTGTCGAATGTACAGGTCGTCGTTTCCTTCCAAGGCGCAAATCTTTTTTCTCTTTCTTTTCTTCTTTCCGCGTCTCGTAGGCTGCCATCGCGCCGCATTGCTCCGTCATTTCGTTCAAAAACTCGCTCATCTTTTCTAGTTCTGGTTCGTCTGGATTTCTGTTCGAATACTCGCTCCACTTGAACTTCAATATGAGATTGAGCTTCTCGGCAATGCGGCTGGTGAGCTCCGGTGAGTACAAATACTGCGGTTTCCCCAGCGCCTTAATAGAAGCTACGCAATTTGCAACCTTATTTGCAAACGAGGCGATATTTCTTCCATCCTCTTGCAAACGCGGCATCTTCTTTATAATATCCATCTCGTTCATAATTAATATCTCGGGCCGCCCAAACCTTCGTTCCAATGATTCCATTATTTCTGCCGTATGTGAACCCGAGTATAGCAATGCTTTAACTGATTCGCGCGCGACGCCTTTGAGTGATTTTCGTAGTCGGGCTACGTTCTGCGTCTCACTGAATAGGCGCCGGGTATCATCAAAGACAGTTTTGAATGCTATCCACTCGCTTATTTCCCCATCAAACATCGGCAGATCAAGTAGGTATTTAGGCGGCGGCGCTCTGCTTTCTGATTCCGTTTCCATCTTCAAATACTTCAGCGCGTTCGATAACGCGTGAGTAAGTTCGTTCACGCTGCTATCCGCTTGAGCTTCGTTACGGCGATGCCCGTATGGCATATCTTCTATCTCTCTCCCCCCCGCGCAGCGCCCGCCCCTGTTGGTCGCTGCCGTAGCGCTGCACCGCGCGTCGACGCTGAATGTCGTTTCTGAGCGAGTATGTTGTATAGCCAACTCGTACTCGGTCTGAGCTAACTGTAGCTCCCTCTCGGCTTCAAGTCTTTTGGCTTCCATGAATCTTATCTTCGCTTGGAGTGTCCTCGCTCTCTGCTCGCTGTCCGCAGTGCCCGCTCGGGAGTCGTCCCTAGTGACGTTTTCCATAACCGTAACGTTGTGTTGCTCGCCCTCAATTAGCGTGGTGTCCTCATCCTCGGTGCGATTCGTGCCACTGCTCGTGCCGCCAGCGGCGGATAACCCTGTGCCCGCCGACCATGTGTTAGTCTCCGTGCCCGATGATGCTTTCGATGTCGCAACGCTCGAACTTTCCCTCGTAGAGACTTCCTGTTCTTCTTCTTCCTCGTGGGTCCTCAGCGCACCCTCAGTCGGCGTTGTGGTCCTGCCCGATCGCAACCTCAGTCCTCCGTCGTCGCCGCCGTGGCTTCCTCTCGTAGCGGTGGGCTTCATCGTGGCTTCTTTCTTCGGACGTCTTCTTTCTTCCTGCCTACCGTCTGTCAGTGAGTCGGTCGTGCGTACGTCACGGATGTCCCTACTAATCGTCCAGTCAGTGGGTCGGTCACGTTCCTACCGGGCCCTATCCCTACGCCCTACCTACTTCCTACGGGGTGACGTCCTACCGGTGTACGCCACCCAAGAGCGAAATAGGGGGGAACTGGACCGCAAGTGGTGTCTGCAATGCCAATACGGCTCCACTTCGGGACAGCCGGACTGTTTCTATCCCGCTTGTGGGATAGGTGATATACGTCCGAATATACCACACCGCTAGTCTTGGCCACGGCTGGCTTCCGACCGGCGTGCTACGCTTTTGGGTCTTGTTGTCACCGTTATACGTATTCCCGACCCGCGTAGCTCGTACCAGATGGTACTATGGTCTTTCCCTCAGTTGGCTGGCTTCTGTACTCGACGTGGCCTCTTGACGTGGCTTGCTCGACGTGACTTGCTCGACGTGGCCCAACTGCTTTCAGTGATCCGGTTCCGAAGGACCATGAAAAAGAGAGAGTGAGAGAGCCCGTCCGGTCTTCAGTTCAGTTCTCAATCCCTCTCCTTTACGTCTTTAGAAACAAGAATTAGAAACGTGGACTGTATTATAGGTATAGGGCCAGTCGAGCGCCCGTTCAGTTCGATGTCACGTCGATCCGCCGCAGTAGTCTCGTCGCTCGTCGCCTCGTCGCTCACGCTGCCTCTCCTCCGGTGAATTCCTATCGCCGCTCGTTCTGCGGCTAGCTGCACAGTCAGCAAGTTCAGCTTCGGTTCGGGGGTAGACTGCCGCAAAGAAAACACCTTGTTCTCGAGAGTATCTTCAGCTTCCAGCTCGCTCGTCCGTTCGCGGGAATCCTCTTGAGTCGAATGAGTCCGAATGAATGAATGAATGCCGATCGTCGGAGATCGGCCGCCTTTTATATCAAATTGCCCTAGTTCCGGCGCGTGGGCTGCGCGAGGGGGGTGCGTGAGCGAGCGAGATAGATAGCCTACTTATCTTTATTTACTTTCCTAGCGAATTTACACAGAATTACGCATTAATTTATATTAAATTAATGTTATCTCATTGGAATAAGTGACATTCTAATAAGTTTCTAGCATTCTAATAAGTTTCTTATAGGATTTTGTACAGATTTACTGAGGAAAATAGACTGAACTTTTCTATCGAAATAACTTTGAAGAATATTAATAAATCTTATTAGTGAGAATAAAAATGGTTAGATATCAGTAAAAACTACCTGCTGTGCAAGTTTCATCAAAATCGGTTGAGCCAATTGAAAGTTATCGCTTTCGGAAACATAAGATTTTGTTAGCTAATTTTGGCTCAATGTCACCATTCTATAGAGTGCTATGTGTTGTATTTCGACAGATTTTAGGCTGATCTATGTGGTTTTACCAGTTTTATCCTAATCCGTGACGTGCTTCTAATGTGGTTTACGAGATAAAATTCTACATAGAAAATCTGTTCTGCAGAATCTAGTTTACAATCGCTTACAAAGTAAATAACATAATATGCATCGTACTGGCTATGAAAACTAATGAAAGGTAAGTGAAATCATCCTAAAACTAAATAATGTAAAATTATTATTGAAACTGACTCTTAAGCCTAAGGAAATAAGACACAAGGTGATAAAATTATTTAATAAAAATGTGACTTACATCTAAACAAACGTATTCTTACAACTAAGGTACCTATCTACTAACTACCTATCTAATGTCTATCTAATCGCTAAGGAACTTAAATCTAAAAAGTCGTCGATCGCCGACAAGGCCCATTACAAGTAAAAAACTAGAATCATTTAAATTACATCTTCAAAGTAGCTTAACTGCTCATAAAGGTAAAACCTTAAATGCTAACGCCCATTACGAAGACTTCTTTAGAGTCGTTTCAGTTAATTTTGAAAATGTTTTTAAATTAAGAGAATTACCTAGCAATGAAAATAAAGTAGGGTTTAATGAATGGGCCACTGCGGGCATCCCAAAAAGTAGAAACACACTGTATGCATTGTATGAGAAAAAAACATACACATATGACCACAGTTTTATAGAGTATGTTAAACTATATTCTAAATTATTCAGGGCCATCTGCCACAAAGCTAAATGCAAACATATAAAGAAACAAATCCTCCAGTCTTCAAATAAATCTAAAACAATCTGGACTATTATAAATAGGGAAACTGGTAAAGCCAAATCAGGAGATCGCGAATTTTCTCTAAAGATAGATGATAAAGTAATAACATCAAATGAGGACATTGCTGCGGCCTTTGAACAATTCTTTACAAATGTTCCAATTGAAACTACGGCTCCTTTAGATTCGTCTCCTGATCTTGCTGCAAGTTTATTAAAAGACAATGTCCCCTCGTGCGATTACGAGTTTTCGTTCGACTTCATTAATAGTGTAATTAAAGCGTTTAAACTATTAAATCTTAAAAAAACGGAAGATTTGTGGGGAATGTCAGTAATCATAGTTAGTTCAGTAATAGATGTCCTCGCTTCTCATTTAGCAAAAAATTTTAACAAATGTGTAGGTGAGGGTACATTCCCTGACCTAATGAAATACAGTAGGCTAGTTCCGTTGTTTAAAAGTGGCGATAGGCATGATCCCACAAATTTCAGACTAGTCTCGATCCTACCCGTATTGAGCAAAATATTCGAAAAGATTGTTTTAGTTCAACTACTTACGCACTTTAATAATTATCAACTTCTCCATAACCAGCAGTTCGGCTTCACGCAGGGACGGTCAACGACGGACGCTGGTGTCTTGCTAGTTAAACATATTTATAGTGCATGGGAGGATCGTAGGGATGCTATAGGTGTTTTTTGTGACTTGTCAAAGGCATTTGATTGCGTGGACCACGAGACACTTTTGCTAAAACTAGAGCATTACGGAGTAAAGGGGAAAGGTTTAGAACTGATGAGATCTTATCTAAAAGGAAGGGTTCAAAAAGGGGACATAAATCGTATAAAATCCACAGGTTCACACATAAAAATAGGAGTACCACAGGATCAATTTTGGGGCCGTTCCTTTTCCTTGTATACGTAAATGATTTGCCGTTTATGGTACAAAGCATGTCTGAGATAGTATTATTTGCAGATGACACGTCTCTTATTTTTAAAATTAAGAGACAAGAAAATAATCTTGACGATGCAAATGATGCTCTCTCGCGTGTGTTGGATTGGTTCACGGCAAATAATCTGCTTCTAAATTCCAAAAAGACAAAATGTATAAAGTTTACCTTACCAAACGTAAGATTAGTTGAAAACAACATTGTACTCGGAAAAGAAAAACTAGAATTTGTAGAAGATACCGTTTTTCTAGGCATCACAGTCGATTCAAAATTGCAATGGGGTCCTCATATTGTAAAACTAGCACACAGGCTTAGTTCTGCAGCATATGCAGACAAAAGAATTAGAGAGCTCACTGACGTTGCAACTGCTAGGCTTGTTTATTTTAGTTACTTCCATAGTATTATGTCCTACGGCATACTACTGTGGGGTCGGGCAGCAGACATTGAGACGATCTTCATCTTACAGAAGAGAGCCATCCGATTTATTTACAAGTTAGGTAGTAGGGATTCGCTAAGAGATTTCTTCAAAGAAACCAACATCTTAACAGTTGCATGTCAATACATTTATGAAAATATTATGTACGTTAGAAAAAATATCAAAGACTTCGAAAATGTTGGTGGCCACCATAATTTTAATACTAGAAATAAACATAAATTGTCATTTCCACTATTTAGACTTGCAAAAGTTAACACATCCTTTATGGGGCACTGTATAAGGTTCTACAACAAAATTCCTCAAGATATATTAGAGTTACCTCCAACGCGATTTAAAAAATGTGTTAAGCACATTCTGTGCAAAAAGGCTTACTATAACATCAAGGATTATTTAGAAGACAAAGATGTTTGGCATTAAACAGTAGATTAATATTATTTAAAGGACGATTGTGACTAGTGTTCAACACATTCATGACTAATATTTTAAGTTGAAAACTCTATTAATTAAGTTAAAACGTGTTTTGAAAAGAATAAATCGACCCATGCGACGAAAAGGGTTATATGCGCACATATACCGTAATGTGTTTTATTATATTGTCATAACAAGCATTTTTTTAGCTTTATTACTGTATTATTTTTTTTTCAAATTCACTTTAGTTCACGAGATAAGTTTGTGCTGAAAAGATACAAGTCGACTGGTTCCGACGAAAATAGTGTTGACTTACATATGAATACCTTATTCGCGGCGCGCGCGCGAGCGCCCTGGGGTCGCGTCTTCACTTGTCACCGGATCTCGTGGGAGGAGGACGTTTAGCGGCTCTGTTTCTATTGTTTATGACCTTTTTCTATTATATCCGTTGTTTTACTGTCGTTACTTTTTAGAAACGTATGGTAAATGACCGCTTCATAAAAAAATTAAACCTAAACGATCCAGAATGATTTTAAATTTAGCATTGGATAAAACTAGCAAGGATAAAACTCATGATGATTTGCCGCCAGGTTCAGTGGAATCTTGTGATCAATCAATCAAGAAATCAATAATTTATTTCAACGTAAAGAATTTACATTCTGTTTGCTGAATGTCAATGTACAATGATCGCGAAGATGGTAAGTTAATAATTTACATATTTTCACATTATATTGTTTTAATTCAAAAATCAATATAATCTAGTTATATCTGTCACATGAGCGTTATCTGCGACGTTAAGAGTCACATGAGTTTTTGTAGTTGTTTTCGTTGGAAGTAATTTTTTGTTTAGAAATCGCTAGTCCTAATTTGTATGGCTAATTTTTTAACAATTGAATACAATACTATGAAAAAAAAAGATGCTGAAAATACGTGTTACAATGAAACATACAACTTTTCTCGATGATATTGGGTTCAGGCTCACAAAAATTGTACTTTATCCATATTTTTTATGTGCCCAATTCTGAGTTAAGAAAAAAACAATTGGGGAGTTTTTAATAAATTAATCTTTTGTTTTCCATGTTGGCTATTATTAACTTGTTAATATTAGGCTTTTGAAATAGTGAATATTATGAATTTAACCAAAAACGAACCGTTACAATAAATTACTTTTTCCAGTTTTATACAAAAATAAAATGTGTCCACCCCATATCGAGTTCATTATTTTTTAAATTTCATCCTTTATGTACTTTTTATCGTGCTAATGAGGTAATATGTAAAATTTATGGAGTTAAAAATACTATTTCAATGGAAGATATTAACAAAACTGGCAATAATTTAAAAAATATGATGTGAAAAACAAATATGCCCATTACATTTCACGTGTGTTACAATCAATTTGTTACGTAGTAGTTTTCTTATGATAAGAACTAGCAACACATGATATTTATTTTTTGTGATGGCAACATTACTTTTTTCAATATGAAATGTCAGTGTGTTGTCAGACATCTTGGTTTTCGTGGAAGAGGCAATGCTCTGTGTGGGTTACTTTTCGTCCTTTAATTTTTGTGGTTTTTCGGAAGCAATTTCGCATGGTAAGTAGTAAAATATATTTGTTACGGGTTAGGGTAGTGGAAGAGGACATTAATATGATCAAATAATGCAGTTTAATACCGATGTGCATTGCATTTTAAAGATGCTACATGACTTTTAGGTTATGTTTCTCACGTGTGTTTCTTCACGTGTGTTACGTGTGTTACGAAATTGTGTGACGTAACACACGGGAAATGTGTAAAGCTTAGTTCACATTGTAAAGTCATTAAGATATCCACTGCTGGACAATGGCGTCCCCGAGATTTAGAATACACGCGGTCCTGAGTCTGATGCATCCAATATGTAATATTATCTAAAATTAATTTTATTTTGATACTAGCTTTCCGCCCGCGGCTACGCTCGCGTTATATAAGATTTTCCCGTGGGAATACGACTTTTCCCGGTAAAAAGTATCCTATGTGTTAATCCAGGGTACAAACTATCTCTATTCCAAATTTCATCCAAATCCGTATAGTAGTTTAGGCGTGAAAGCGGAACAAACATCCAAACATCTAAACATCCAAACATCTAAACATCCAAACATCTAAACATCCAAATATATTTTCGCATTTATAATATTAGTAAGATATCAACAGTTGTTTTTTTTTCAGATGCCACTAACGCCGGCTGAAAGACAAAAACTGTATCGGGAAAGGCTGAAAGAAAAAAATCTGGAAAAGTTCATATTACAGAAAAAATGCTGAGAGAACAAAACAAAATAGAAAGAAAATAACAGAATTTACTCCATCAGAGCAGGATAATATAAGAAAGCAGTGGAGAGATAGAAAGAAGAAAACTAAACAAGAACAGAAGTCTGAAGTAGTGCCTTCAGCGGAACATGCACAAGTTTTAAAACAGAAGAGGAATAATATCAGAAGAGGGATTTATAAACTAAAGACGGAAAACAAAAAAAATAAAAGAGGAAGTTAGAAAATATAAACGACTCTTAAAAAACATGAGGCAAAAATTAAACAGATGTGTACAAAAAAAACAATGAATTACTAAATATTATCAACGAGAAAAACAAATTAATTCGTAGTATTGAAGAAAATGTAAACTCAAGTCCAAAAATATCTATTAATAAAGACGATGTTGAAAAAATGACTCCTTCTTCAAAAACGAATGCTTACATTGATCAACATTTACCAAATATACGCCCTGAAGAAAAGGAAAGAGTGAAAAAACACTGCTTGAACATCACGTTATTGTAGAAAGTATAAAGGAAAGTTACAAAAATAAAAACGTTCAAGAAAAACGATTGATGAAAAATGTTTTCAGTAAAAGTGACATTATAGAAAGATACAACATGAAGACTAAAGTCGCTACTTATTTAGGCTTAACCTGTGGTATGCCGGAACGTGGATCAGCGCAAAGCAGTTATCTGCCGGAACGTGGATCCGCGCTCTCCTACCTGCAGACACTTTTTTATAATTTTCTCTCATAAAAACGACGCAGAAGTGTCAAAATCGCTTGTGTATGGCTGTCCTTGAATGAATGAAGGTACCAAATTCACTTATACCGGTCTTTAGTTCAGAAACTTGTTCATTCGTGTCAGTTGAATACTCGACTTTGTTTAGAACTAAGTGTTTGTGAGAAAGTTTGATTTTTTGGTGTAATTACTGGACACGGTGAGTATCTTTTTGTGTTATGTCAATTTTTCTTTCATTTAGAATAGTTTTCAATAAAATCCTATGAGAAATTAATGCGATTACTAAAATTATTAGAAGTAAACATTTATGTTAGCTTTGTCGGTAAGTGTTTTTTTTTTTCAAATTTATTGATAACTGTTGTATTTCTTTCATTCTGAGTGCGTGTTATATATAGTTTTGAAGACTTTTTTGTCAAGATCTTCAATTTGCAAAGTGTTTTCGTCCATAATTCATAGTTTATTCAGAATCTTTGTTTTTCGACAGTCTTACCGCGTATTGAGCGCGGATCCGCGTTCCGGCTAGTAAATAAAAGATGTACAGTGTGTTCAAATTTATACCACGCACTTTACTTGCTTATTTTCTTTAGTGAATTGTCCAGAAAAGATTTTGAGATACATTGCATTAAACCTGAAGGTTCTATTTAAGTTTGTACCTACAAACATAATTTTATTTTTCAAGGTTATAAAATAATGGTTGTGGACCTAGATGTTGATAAGTATCTCAACAAAGAAGATTATCGCTTATGTCTTCGTGAAGCTAAATGGCCTTGGAAAGAAACTCATTTTATAAAATTAAGTGCTTGTTTCATATGTAACAAACGCACGAATTCTAAAATGCCTCGACATTTATGTCTTCGTACTGACAAGAAAAGTACTTTTAAAATGATATTGCACGCTAAACATTTTTGGTGTCAAAACTGTATGTTTGCTATATACGAACATTTCATAACCGACGAATGTAACATTTGTGCTGATTTCTAAATAATGAAAATTTAATTATTACCATGAGAAGGTTACTGTTATTTGTTTAAAACTAATAAAAAGTTGTCACATACTATTAGTTTTATTCTCCGACAAAGCAAGACTATGCAAAATGTTGTAAAGGTAATTTATTTACATTTCGACTTCATGTTTTACATTACAATTTTACCTCCAAATTTGCTATGTTATTTTATTTATTTCTAGATGGAATCAAATGAGAGGAATTCTACACCACCTGAGTGGGAAGCAACTCAACCCATTGTGGGTATGGAAGTACAAATTTCGCCCCACGGTTCTTTGTATGCACTACCTCGTAAAAGAGTATATTTGGAAAAAACCCCATCCGGAACATTATGTGTATGTATTGCACATATGCCATTACTTTTTAATTAGGGGGGATAGAATATTCTGTTTCATACATTTTGTGTCTATTGAGATGAAACAGCTATATATATATTTTTTTCGAATCCATATGTAAATTTCTACATTACATTAATATTCGTTCATTGTAGGTACTGAGAACGATAGCCAATGACGAAGAATCCTCTGAACCACCTCAAATTCGGAGGAGGTTAGATTTAAATTCTTCACCTGATCTTGACGCTCCTAGGCCCTCAAATGAGGTTGGCAGCCAACTACTGAGAACGACAGCCAATGACGAAGAATCCTCTGAACCACCTCAAATTCGGAGGAGGTTAGATTTAAATTCTTTACCTGATCTTGACGCTCCTGGGCCCTCAAATGAGGTTGGCAGCCAACTACTGAGAACGACAGCCAATGACGAAGAATCCTCTGAACCACCTCAAATTCGGAGGAGGTTAGATTTAAATTCTTCACCTGATCTTGACGCTCCTGGGCCCTCAAATGAGGTTGGTACTGATTTGTACAATCACTTGTCTTAGCTTATTTGGTCGTTCCGTCCTGTTCTTTTACCTAAAGAAAGAACAGAACGAAAATATTAAATATAGTCAAACTAGTTAAATCGTGTTTGCTAGAATTGATCACAATGTAACATTGTAATTAATCAAACTTTTTTTGCAGCCAGTGCGGAATGTGGCAGGAGAGTCTTACGCGATGCAGCAACTCAGGATGTTAAATTTTGATGATCAAAGCGATTCTGTTTCACCTAGACCCTCTCATGAGGTTAGTCAGTACAAACCATGGATATTGTAATACCATGTCAAATCTATTGTAGAGAATTTGTTTATGTCAACAATTGCTATCTATCTAAACTGGAATGGTCCTAAACTTAATTTTAAGAATAACTTAATTTTTACCGACATTTTTTTCAGGTCGCAAACACATATCTGACGCCTGGACTAGCTGAGGCTTTGGCAGTCGATTCAGGAAGTGAAGATGACGAAGAAGACGATCTTAATGAAAATTATTTACGCAGGATTTTGGAAATGAGCGAAGATGAAGAAATAGAAGAAAGAGGGGAAGAGGAAGTTATGTTAAATTATGATTTCACGTGGTCTGAAAATTTCGAAGAATTTACTGGTACAGAAGAGAGATTTGAAGAACAGCCAGGACCCACAGTCCAGGAAGATACTCCAATTAAAATATTTAAATCCATCTGGGATAGGTCTGTAATGGAAAAAATTGTTAAAGAAACTAACTACTACGCATGGCAAACAATTGCAGCCGCTGCCGAAGTCGAGGATGGTATTAAACCTAAATCCCGTCTCCATGACTGGGAAGAGACAACAGTAGATGAGTTATACAAATTTTTCGGAATTATGGTATATATGGGGATATGCTACAGAAGCAGAATTGATGATTATTGGACTACATGCGTACTAGGAATGCCGGAATTTAGAAAACTAATGAGCAAAAACAGGTTCCTCTTACTCTTGCGATTCTTACATTTTGTTGACAACGATGAACTCGGTCCTAATATTCGCGGGTATGAGCGAAAGGTATCAAAAGTTATTAATATTGTGGAACACTGCAACAAAAAATTTGGAGAAATTATACCCCTCACAGAGCCATCAGTATAGACGAGTCGCTGCTGCTTTGGAAGGGACGCCTGAGTTGGATTCAGTGTATCCGTTCCAAAGCAGCACGGTTCGGTATTAAAACTTATGAGCTTAGAAGATTAGCTGCAGATCAACGCCGATATGCTGAGAAGATAATTAACGATGTTTTATTTGAAGGAGAAATGGGCACATTAACTAGACATGGTGTTACTTTTTTACAAAATCCTTTGCCTAGTCCACTTTCATCTCAATCGCCAATGTTCAGATATAACTCACCTAGTTCCAACCATTCTTATATTTCCGAGGAATCTCCCGCTCCCATTCAATCACCTCTGCCATATCAATCACCATCTCATCAATCTCACAATATTCAGCAATTTCCCGCTCCCATTCAATCACCTCTGCCATATCAATCACCATCTCATCAATCTCACAATTTTCAGCAATCTCCCGCTCCCATTCAATCACCTCTGCCATATCAATCACCATCTCATCAATCTCACAATATTCAGCAATTTCCCGCTCCCATTCAATCACCTCTGCCATATCAATCACCATCTCATCAATCTCACAATTTTCAGCAATCTCCCGCTCCCATTCAATCACCTCTGCCATATCAACCACCATCTCATCAATCTCACAATATTCAGCAATCTTCCGCTCCCATTCAATCACCTCTGCCCTATCAGTCGCCCTCTACTCAGTCCTACAATGTCCAACAATCTTCCGCTTCCAATAAAATTCAATTCCTTTCTAATCAGTCCAATATATTGGAGGAATACAACAACGAAGATACAACAGCAGCCGAATTTCTTAGAACATATTCATCTTTTTAATAAAATTCCTTAATACTTTTGTTAATTAAGATAACTACCTAAATAAAGTGTTAATTTCTACTTACCGCAATGTTTTCTTTTAATTTCTCTATGATAGCCTCACAAGTTTCCATTATTATACCTTCTAATGTGTAAGGAGCAATAGCACAAGTAAATTTTAAATCTTCCAAATCCATGCCAGTAGCCAAGAATCTTAAAGTCACAGATAATCGCTGACTAGCAGGAATCGCCTGTCGCATGTTAGAGTCCTGTTTTTCAATGTTTGGCCTAACCATTTCCAATAATGTCTCAAATGCTTCATTATCCATCCTCAAAAAATTTTTGAAATCATTGGGCTCCGTCACTTGTAGAATCTTTTGCAAATGCTCATGGGTAAATCTATCTCTTAACAAATACCACTGCTTAGACCATCGTCTTGTTCGTTTCTTTTTTGTTTTCTTCAACAAAGCAATTGTGAGAGCAAGAAAAGCCATATCTGCATCTAGAGACATTCTACTACTTTGCAAATGTTTCTGTTTTAAGCGCAAGTTCAACACTGGGTCACTCTATCCGACAAAATGATGCGAATGCTTGACAAGAATGTTTTTTGATGTCGTGACCTCGTCAAGCATGCTTGTCAAGCACGTAAATGCTTGTCAAGCAATTTTGATCGTCTAGGGACCCCATATGAAAATCAAACCGCGACACCTATCGTGGTTTGAAAACTATCTACAAAATCGCTCGCTGACTGTTAAAATAGATAACACATACAGCACAAAACATAGTATAAAATACGGGGTGGCACAAGGATCCGTAACAGGGCCAATATGCTATATCTCCCAGGTTAATAGTATGGTATCTGTTATTACAAAATGTCATAAGTTTATGTTTGCAGACGACACATGTATTGCGTACACTGGTCATGATACAAAAGAAATAGAGTCAAATATACAGGAAGATTTTGATAATATAACGAAATGGTCACATGACAATGGAATAATATTAAATAACCAAAAGACAAAAATTTTATATATAAGCTCGAGCTATTGTAAAACCAGAGATCAGAATGTGTATGTCAAGGGTCACTCCTACGATTGTCTTCACGAGTTTAGCAATAACTGTAAATGCAATTTTATTGACACGGTTACTAAATTTAAATACCTGGGGCTCACTGTTGACAACAGATTCTGTTGGAAACACCATATTTTAAATATTTGTGACAAGCTTAGAATTGTATTAAGTAAATTTAAAAACCTTAGTTACTGTGTACCAAAATCAATTTTATTTATACTGTACCACAGCCTTGTGGATTCAGTCGTCTCGTATGGGCTTGAATGTTATGGTCTCACATTTAAAAGCGAAATTAAAAAAATAAAAGACTTGCAAATAAGGTTTCTAAAGATATTAGTCGACAAAAATACAAAGTTAGAACTCAAAGATAATTACGAGCTACTATTTGAAAAACTTAAACTATTACCAATTAATAAGAAATGCCTTTACTTAATAACAATGGATGAATATTGGAAAGATACTTATAAAGTTAAAATAGACCATAAATACTATACACGTCACAACAAAGCTGGTCTATCTGTGCTACCAGATAAAATAAACAATTTTTACGGCAAGCGTACCAAAGACTGGGTAATACCGAGAATATTCAATGCCATACCAAGCGATCTAATAAACCTACAAGGAACAAAACAAAACTTAAAACACAAATTAAAGGATTTTTTCCTAACAAGTAAACCTATTCTTTAAGTCTTTCCATAAATGTATTAACTAAACACGGCCCGCTGGCGTGACGCACATGCGCTTTCGCACGGCGGTTGCATGGGCATCCGAGCCGGAATGCCGTCGCACTGTACAACTTATTATTAGACTACCTACATATTAACATTTTTGTGAACTTAAAAAAAATAATAATAGATTTTAGAATTGTATCTCAACATATTATTATTTACTGAGAGTGTCTGCCGTTAAACTGCAATACAGTTTGGCAGAAGGGAATATATTATATAACTTTGTCACTGTGCTTAATTAAAAAATAAAAAAAAAAAAAAAAAAAAAAAAAGCGGTGAAACTAGGCATAGAAATAGACGTCACGACCAGTTGCTGTCTATGCTTTCGCCCACTAGATGGCACACAGTTATCGTATAATGAGGGCAATTTTCTACCTTATTGTTGTGTACATAGGCCACATATACTACCGCCGTGTCGGCTCGCCCATCATCAGCGTGCATTCACGCACACGGGACTTGACTACTTCGGACCCGTGTCTGTTACAGTAGCACGACATCACGAAAAGCGGTACGTAGCACTCTTTACCTGTCTCACGACGCGCTCGGTGCACTTGGAGGTCGCGGCTTCGTCATCCGCGGACGCCGCCGTGCAAGCCTTACGCCGCATGATAGCTCGCCGCGGCTGTCCTGTTTCGATATGGAGTGACAACGGCACAAACTTCCATGGAGCCGCCGCCGAGCTTCATAAACTACTGTGGCATCTCTACAAGAAGAGGCTGAAGTAAGACGCATTGAATGGCACTTCATATGCCCGCGAGCACCATTTATGGGCGGTGCTTGGGAAAGACTGGTACGCTCGGTTAAATCAGCTTTAACTGCCACACTACGAGAACGCCACCCACACGAAGATGTACTGCACACGCTCTTGACGGAAATCGAGCACACTATCAACTCGCGTCCTCTATCCCACATGTCGGTCTCGCCAGACGACGAAGAAGCACTGACACCGAACCACTTTCTGCTCGGTGGACCATCTCAAGTTCCGCTACCCGGGACTTTCACAAAGGTAGACGAGCTAGGACGCTCGCACTGGCGAGCATCGCAGCGACTGGCAGACCTGTTTTGGCAAAGGTGGGTGCGCGAGGTTCTCCCTGAACTCCAAAACCGGCGGGAGCCACATGGCCGCGGTGAAGCGATCAAAGAGGGTGATGTGGTCATCATAGTGGACTCAAACATGCCGAGAAACGTATGGCCGAAGGGCAGAGTAGAGCGCGTGTATCCAGGTGCGGATGGAGTCGTAAGGGTTGTCGATGTCGTGACGAAGAGCGGTACAATGCGTCGGCCTACTAAACGTCTAATTAAATTACCTGTAGAATAATTATCTATTCATGTTTGTTGATAGTTACTCGAAATGTCTTATGAACAATTTCCCTTAAGTGTAATTTTCATATAATATCTGTCAGTATTTCTTAAATTAACACTATAAATTAGTAGATGATGTTCTTTGTGTCTATTTTGTTTGTAACATCTGTTAAATTTAGACTGAATAAATTTCAAGTCTATTGTTATCCTGTCTATAACAACATTTGTTAAATCTAGACTGATTTAATTTTAATTCTCTTAGCGATAAGCTTGATCTCATAGCATTATATCGTATCCAAACTATATGTAATGTTCAATGTAATTCTCACACGAATCACAACTTTATGATAATCATAAATTAACCTTTATTGTAAGTATAGCTTTCTCCTTTGAATAAAATGCAATGTAACAAGTCTTCGAAATTGTAACGCATATTGTCAGTCTCTTGATGTAAAAGTCAGTTATGTTTTGCGTACTTATAGTTATGTTGTAACTTATGATGATGATGATTTCCTCTTATCCCTTATCAGGGACATAGGGCTCGTAGAAGGGATCTCCATTTCTCGCGGTCTTGTGCGGCAACTTTTAACTCGTTCCAATTGAGTCCCGTTGAAGCTTATAGTTATGTTTAACTTATGGTTATGTTTAATATTGCCATTTAACTGTTACACATGTGTGTACGTTGTGTATACCGGCCACTTGTCTATTTATGCTCACTTGAGCACGGCGGGAGTATATGTGGCCTATGTACACAACAATAAGGTAGAAAATTGCCCTCATTATACGATAACTGTGTGCCATCTAGTGGGCGAAAGCATAGACAGCAACTGGTCGTGACGTCTATTTCTATGCCTAGTTTCACCGCTTAACGATAGGTGTCGCGGTTTGATTTTCATAGATTTATGGGTATGTCTCCTCCCCTCATCGATAGATGGCGGTATGGGATCTGGAATCTTCCACTGTGGAATATTCTAGAACCTACGTTAGCGCTTTCTATAAAAGCTTCTCTTCCGCCCCGTTTTCTCTCTTCTCGCTGCAGACGTCGTCACGACCAGTGGTCCAGTCGTATTCGTAAGTGTTCGTAGAAAACCTACTTATTGTATAAATCTTTAAGAAGCAGTGCTTGTGTGTGTAATTGAAGTGTGCTATAAGTTGTTTTGGCCAATTAAAATCTGTAACTTTACCATCTTCGTTTTCCTTCCACCCGCATGAGTCCACTGTCCTCAACAGAAATCAATGACCAGGAGACGGGCAGCAGCGTCGTCCTGAGATTCCAACCGCGTACTGTGATCGCCAACCCGCCTGCCAAGCGTGGCGATTATGGCAAAACCCTTCATGGTTAAAAACCATGAAGGAGGCCTATGTTCTGCAGTGGGCGTCAAATGGCTGATGATGATACAACATAATTTTTCACTGATCATAGAAACGTCCCTAATGATATTGCAACGGTATAAACGTATCGAACAACTTCACATCTTTTCTAGAGCTACCCTCGCAGGCAGCGGTCTAATACAAATTAACTATCTATCGTAATTTTTTGAAGATTATTTAAACGCATATTCAAAATGTAAATTACTCAAGTAGTAGGGTATTATTATATAATAAATAAAAAGAAAATTTTCCGTCATCATAATATTTATTTACAGAATATTTTGCTGACATAAAATAATCAGGCGCTTCCTGCAAGCATTTTAGTAAAGTTAATATATATAAAACCACTGTCTTATAGTGGTATTTTTCAACACGTACGCAATAAATACTACTCGTACATCAGTTTTCATCCAAAAACAGTGGCGTTTATCTTTCCTGAGTACACATGTACTTTGTGGCTCTGCTAGCTCTTTATAAGGCCGCGTTTCCACCTCCAAGATAACTTCCGCGAGAAATGTCCGACAGTCTGTCTGACAGCAGCTTGCAAGTGTAAACCCTGTAGCAAGTGCTGTCGCGACAGTTTGTCAAGCGCTTCCTGCGAGTACTTGCGAAAGCAAGTCTAAACATGTACGCGTCGACTCGCGACAGATCTCGCTGCTTATCGGTCTAGTTTCGTATATCTCGCAGCAAGTATCGCACGCACGGCAAATATTTTTTTAATACAGTTGCATGAAAATTGGCATTTAAGGGCGTTATCTGTGAAATTGAGAAGAATGAGTCAAAGACAAAGTCGTGAATGGTCGCGTGAAGAAACTATACAGTTAATAGGATTTTATGAATGTAATCCTTGTTTGTGGGACAATCGGCATGCGGATTATAAAAACCGAATAAAAAAAAGCTCTGTACTCAATTCCATCGCACAAGAATTCTCTACAACTGAGAATGAAATATCCCGAAAACTGCATAATTTAAGAAGTCAGTGGCAGAATGAATTAAAGAAATTAAAGATCAAGAAAAGTGGAAGTGGCCAAGATGATCTTTATAAATCTAATTGGGGTTATTTCGAGGCCCTTAAGTTTTTGGATGTGGGCAGCGCACCCAGTACTGATGCCTTGGTAAGTACCTACCTATAGATATGGGTATTTATTAATAATTATAATATTATATTATATATTAAAGGGTATTTATTAATATTCTAAATGAAACAATACTATATACACTGATTCGTATATTAACTTTTAATTAATAATTTAAGTTTTACATAATAATAATTAAATATGCTGATATTGCCATGGTACTTCACCTTCCGGAGAAACAAAATAATCCTTGAATGCTTCACGAATTTGCTGGGCTACATTTCCTGAGTTATTATTAGGGCCTCTTTCCAAGTTTATCAAATTATGTTCAGGTAAACTTTCGCTGTCATTTGTATTTTCAATGTATCGCTGACGTGTCGACTCACTTCGAGATATTATAAAATTATGTAATGCACAGGCAGCCATAGTCACATACTTTGTTTTTTCGGGGTTGAGTTCAATTGCCCTTCGAAATATACGGAATTTACTAGCAATAATACCAAAGACGCTTTCTACCATTCTCCTTGCCCTTGACAGCCGATAGTTGTAAACTCTATTAGGTGCGGGTTGGTTTCTAAATGGGAATGGTTTCATTAAGTATGGCTTTAGTGCAAATGCATCATCAGCTACAATAACAAATGGAATCGGTACTGAACTTCCCGGCAATGGACATGGTCTTGGAATGTTCATCGAATTATTTTCCAGTGCTGAATATAATGATGATTGAAAAAAAACTCCTCCATCAGAAACTCTTCCATTGCATCCCACGTTCATATAAATAATTTTATAACATGGGTCTGCCACTATCATCAGTACAATACTATGTGAACCTTTATAGTTAAAATAGAAACTTCCACTGTTGTCTGGTGCCTTAAAAACCACATGTTTGCCATCCAACGATCCAATGCAATGCGGAAAATTCCATCTTTTATTGTAAATCTCAGCTATGTGCGACCATTCCGATTCAGTTGATGGGACCTGAAACAAATTTATCTTATTACAGGATAATTCTGCGGCTAGCTGTAGCAGTGAGACAACAGGATCACAACAACCAAGTGTAGCACAAGATAATGACAAGGAAAATATTGAATTTCCAAGGCCAAATCGAGCGGCAAAGAAAAGAAAGGACGAGGATATTTTGCGTAAATGCAACAAAATTTTATCAGAACCAAATGACGATGACCAGATATTCGGCGAATATGTTAGCTCCGTGCTTAGGAGCTTCAGTAGTGCAGGCAATAAAAAACTTCGCCGAATCATACAAAGAGCTATTGTTGATATTCAAGATGAGGAGGACGGTATATCCTCACGTGAAAGTTCAAATCAGTCGACTTATTTAACCCTTCCAATTTATTCTCCGGTGTCTACACTTTCTGAAAATGACGTAGTCATCAGTGCCAATCAAGAAAACACCGCTGAACAAACTTATGCTGTCGAAGTCCAACCTTTTAATTGAAGCAGCAATTTTTAATTTTATTTATTATTAATAATAAATTAGTTTTCAGTAATATTTAATGTACTTACTTTTAAATATTCCTCATGTAGAGTATCGTATAACGCCTTGCAAACTTCCGGAACAATTTTTGATATAGTACATACAGGAATCCTAAATAAATACATCAATGAATGGTATGAGTCTCCTGAAAAAGAAACAGAAATGTTCATTAAAAAGTCCACCTACTACATCACACTAATATTATAAAGAAGAAAGATTTGTTTGTTTGTTTGTAACTAGTAATATTATAAATCGCATGTAATATTATTAAATTATTTATATTTACCAGATGCTAAAAATCGCAGCGTTAAGACGAGTCTTTCCTTCGGTGATATCGAATCTCTGAAACGTGTGTCTTGTTTTTTTATAGCGTGACCAACTTTAACTAATAACGCTTCTAAATCGACTGCGGTCATACGAATAAAATTAAAATACTGCTGTCCATCTTCCAGTTGTATTTCGCGTAGTAAATTATGGTAAACACCAGCTTCTCGTCTCCTAGAAATCCATTCTCGAACCCAAATTGATCTTTTTTCCTTTTTCAACAACAAAATAGTTAACGCAGCTGCTACACGTACGCGTCTTGACGTCATGTCTCAGAGTACAGAATAGAATAAATTGCGATAGTTCTGATAGCGACACACGTGAGCTTTCGTGTGTAAATACCTGTACGATAAGTTGCGACAGTATGAACCGCGAGCTTCTCGCACGACAATGATTGCAGAAATAAATTGCAGGAAAATGTAAACGGTATATCAAGAAACTTCTGCAAGACTTTCGCGAGTTTGCTTGCAGATGGAAACGCGGCCTAAGGCTCTGTCCATATAATGGACACATTAACCCACATCACGTTTCGTTCTATATCTCCAAACAAAATCGCCAAATTGGATGGATAAGAGCATTTTACAATATGTAAACTAATAAGGTAACAAAACGCGTAAGGGAAAAAAATGTGGCGACCATATTGAACATCAGCTGTTGGTGAAATGTCACAATAGGGTGATATTTTGGTGGTGTGTTACAAAACTAGGAAAATCTTGAAAAATTAAGAGTAATAAGGTAAGTTTTGAATTAGAATTCATTATACATATCCTAGGCCAGATGTAAGTGTATATTTTTTTAATGGAATTATATTTGTTGGTTATATTGGCGTAAATTATGGTGTCCATATATTAGACAAAGCCCTTTTGGGCCTCTGTCCACTTAGTATGAAGTTATCGTTTTCTACTGTTTACTATGGTTTTTTTTTAATTCTAGGTAACAAGAGACAAACTCGAAGATTGTTTAGAAGAACTTTGCGTTATCGGATGGCGAAAATTCGGAAGATGGATGTGAAAGCGATGAAGGGCAATCTGAGGCAATTTTCATCGAGCCAAGTGCGGCAGAGCTTGAAGATATATTGAGTACACCGTCGACATCAACAAATGCTTTGACACCAGCTAATTTACATCGAGAACTTCCCACTACCTCTGAACGTACTACAGAACAAAACATAGTTGATTCAGATACTCCTCTAAGTAATATACACGATGAAAACATATCTAGCACTGAAGATGAGGATGACGATGATTGGCAGAAAGTGCGTTTCTCCCACAGAGCACCCACTGACAAGTTTGATGAAATCCTAATAAAAGCAACAACTAATTTCCCACCCAGAAGTAGTCCGCTTGTATATTTTAGATATTTTTTTCTGATGATGTCATGGCTCTTATCGTAAACCAGACAAACTTGTATGCTGCTCAACAGAAACAGAAGAATTGGTCGGATGTTTCCACTCCAGAAATGCTAGCATTTCTCGGAATGCTAGTATTGATGGGTGTACACCCATTACCTAATATTGATCTATATTGGTCAAGCGATACGTTGTTTCGTGTGCCAGAGATAGCAGAGGTCATGACCTCGAAAAGGAAATGATTCTCAAAAATCTGCATATAAACGACAACTCTAAAATGCCCAGAAAAGGAGAGGCAGGGTATGATAAGCTGTACAAAATCAGGCCAATGATTGACCTAATGAATGAAGCATTTCAAAAGGCAGCAAAAAACACTTCTTCTCAGAGCATTGACGAATGTATGGTCAAATTTAAAGGGCGCAGTAGTATCAAACAATACACGCCCAATAAACCTGTCAAAAGGGGTTTTAAAATATGGGCGCGCTGTGATAGCAAAACAGGTTATCTTTTTGAATTCGAAGTCTACACTGGAAAGAAAGATAACGCAGCTGAGATTGGATTAGGAGAAATTGTTGTCAAGAGTCTTTGCAAGAAATTGATTGATGAAAAGATGTACACGTTCAAGATGTACATGTACACGTTGCCTATGACAACTTTTTTTCATCGACAGAACTGCTGCAGAGTTTGTTTGAAAATAACATTTATGCAACAGGAACAGTCCGGTCCAATCAGACCAACTTACCCAAGAAACTCAAGAAGAAGACAGCCAAGAAAGGACAAGTCATGCAGCCAGCCCTAAAGCTTGCTAAAGGCCAATACAAATGGCGAGTAAATAAAAATGTCGCATTTTTTATCTGGATGGACACAAAACCAGTCTCAATCCTAAGCACTGCCTACCATCCCAAAAGTATAGTAACATGCAAACGAACTCAAAAAGATGGCTCAAAAAAATAATTTCCTTGTCCATTGGGTGTTCTAGACTACACAAAGAGGATGGGGGGTGTAGATCGTTTCGACCAAAAACGCGGAACATATCCTGTCGCAAAGAGAAGATGGAGATGGTGGATGAGACTCTTATATTTCCTAATTGACGCTGCCATTACGAATGGTTACATTTTGTATGCTCAGCGAGTTCGGTACCCCGTAAACAGTTTGCAATTTCGTACAACGATGGGGAGAAACTTGATAGCAAACTTCACGAGCAGGAAGCTGAGGATCTCCGACCTACCAGCTTTTGTTACAAAAAAAGCTAAAGATGAAAGCTGACAAAAGGCAACATATGGGATTCCTGACAATTTGAGGCTTTTGGATCCCATCTCCCTGGTGAACTCCCAACCCACAGGCGGTGCAGATGTTGCAGCGGAAAAGCAAATCCAAAGAAATCCAAAGTTCAGTGCATTAAATGTGGAGTTGCTTTATGTGCCGTAACATGCTTTGCAGAATTTCACAAGGCCTAGCGCGGCTCTGTCCATATAATGGACACCATGTTTTTTTAAGTTTTCAAGATTTTTTTTTTTCAAAAATTAAATAAATATTACCTTCTTAAACCATATCAGCAGTTTTTATTTTCGCACCTACAGCAGATTCCTCTGCCTTATAAAGGGCTAGCAGCCTCTGCAGCAGAGCCACTATCAATGTCTATTTAAACATTATCTGGTGCACGTACATCGATAGCGGTATATGTACATTATGTACGTCTTACGTACATCATTTTATGACATAATTAATCACTTTCTATGATGGTGGCTCTGCGACAGAGCATGACACAAAAAATCGACGATAGAATTCTGGTCAGAGGTCTTTGAGTACAAAGACTGTGCCAATAACAATCCATTTTTGGAGTTGGCATCTTTAGTAATGTCCATCCTTTGTCTTCCACACTGCTATGCAGAAGTAGAAAGAGTATTTAGCCAAATGAATGTGGTTAAAACTAAACTGAGGAATCAGATGTCGTTAACTACGCTAAACTTAATCCTGCATGTCTCCGAAGATCAGGGAAATTTTGTTATTCATATAATATAATTCCTGATGAAGTGCTGAAACTTATTAAGGGTTTCAAAGAACATAACAATGACTGATGAAAGTGGCCCATCAACGTCACAACAAGACGAACCTGTGGATGACCTTCAATTCAAAAATACTTTATTGCACAAGAGGTGTTTGTAAAAAGGCGAACTTAATACTAGTAAGTATTTTCTTCCAGCTAACCTTGGATTATGTGGATAGTGCAAGGGGTAGTGCCAAGAAAGATTTATTGCAAGAACAAAGATAAAAAAAAAATGAATAAATAATAATAATTATATAAACTATATTACAATAAAATTACATAGTTATTATAACAAGATACATACCAAATACATATAAAATACACACTATAACACAATAAACACAACTACATAAAAATTACTTATATAATAGGATTATTACTCTGAAGTTCGAAGTAGTGCTCGTGGATTCTACTTTTAAACACGTCGACTGACGGGGCCTGGCGTATGTACAGCGGTAGCGCGTTCCACAAGCGCACCGCTGTCACAGTGAAAGAATTCGAATAGCCTACCGTACCATGCACGGGGATGTCTAGAAGCAGGAGACCTATTTTTGAATCACTCGTATGAAATTGTATCGTCGAATGTGACTTAAGTCACACTCGTCTTCTAAGTCGCATGATGTCGTTTTTCCGTATTTTTGAATCGTTCGCCTGAAGTGTTGCCAGTACAATTTGAAGTATTGTATTTTATCCATTCCACGCAGAAATTAAAAAACCGGAAACTACCGTAACAGAAACGGAACGTAAAACACTGTTTTATTGGCTGTTTAAATAAAAAATCTTTGTCTTTTGTTACAAACAAAACACTACATACATACTGTCAACCTTTTTTGATTGTTGACACTCAGAATGACAAACAGTACCAACACACATTTATCGTTTTTTGACTATTAATCTACCGATCGCCATGCGAGACGAGTGGTAAGGACCATTCGTTGCAGTCGAGTGATTCAAAAATACGGAATTTCAGATGTCGAACGAAAATCAGTAGAAATCGAGCGCTCGACGCGATACGAGTGATTCAAAAATAGAGCTCCAGGTCTTTGCATGGACGCTGAAGGCGACCATGCACGCCACGAGGGGCGAAACGTAGACCTTCAGGTATTCTTCGAAATAGAATACAAAGATTTTATTTTTGTTGCGTAAGCAATACTTTAAATTAAATTGGCATTTTATTAAGCACTTAAAAATTTTTACTTGGCATTTTTTAGCATTTTTTCAGCAAAAAGTTAGCATTTTTCTAAATTACAAAACGGCAACACTGGTCCGCCACTTAGAACTAAGGTGAAAGGTCGCGCTCTGCACGCTTCTTTCGTGTCGTTCACAAACAATTCAAAATGGCTTCCTCTTCATCACAACCTACTAAACGAAAGCACGAAACTTTAACTTTGACGCAAAAGTAGTTTTGAAAAAGTTTTTAAATTGCGGCAGCTAACAAATAATGAGAATAAAGTAGGATTTAGTGAATGGGCAACCTCAGGTATCCGGAAAAGTAGAGACACACTTTATGAACTGTATGACAAAAAGACTTATACATATGACACCAAATTCATACAGCACGTCAAAAAATTTTCCAAATTATTTAAGGCCGTCTGCCATAAGGCTAAATGCGATCATATAAAGAATAAAATCTTACAGTCACCGAATAAAATTAAAACAATTTGGACAATAATAAATAGAGAAACGGGTAAAACAAAATTAGGAGACCGAGATATTTCGCTTAAGATTGATGACAAAATAATAACGACAAATGAAGATATCGCTGCAGCATTTGAACAGTTCTTCACTAATGTTCCAATCGTGACTACAGCTCCGTTAGACTCGTCACCTGATCGTGCAGCAACATTACTAAAAGACCATGTCTCCTCGTGCGAACACGATTTCTCATTTAATTACATTGAGCCCCATAACGTTCTTAAAAAATTTAAATTATTGAATCTTAAAAAAACGGAGGACTTGTGGGGTATGTCAGTAAAAATTGTTAGTTCAGTGATCCATGTCCTAGCTTTACCGTCAGCAAAAATTTTCAATAAATGTGTAGATGAGGGAGTATTTCCGGACCTCATGAAATATAGTAGACTAGAGTCTGGCCATCCAAAGCGTGACCTGGAGTATTCTTAAAAAGTTCTATATGGCAACATTATTAAGCTGTCAAAGGCACGTCAAAGTCTGTGATTGCAATTGTCAGTAGTTTGTAAAGACAAATATTTTTCAACAATAATTGCTATAATATGGGTAAAACAATAAAAAGTAACGTGCGAAAGCTGCTGCATACTATGATTAGTAAGTTTAAACAAAAACAAGAAGAGAAAGAAGTTGTATTCCAAGAAAAACAACAATGTTTATATGCGATCTCGGATTTTTTAGGTTAGTATGACTTTGTAATATTGATCCTTGTTGGCTGATTATTAGATATATTAACGATATTATGATACTTTTTCTTATGTTATCTTATCTTGGAGATACTCAAGGACTCTACGAAGTTAAAAACATTGTTGAAACGTTAAGAAATTTGGAGAAAAATTCTTTAATACAAACTCAGACTAAGTTCTTAGAAGAAATATCTTCACTGACTGATATGTATGTTACGGTTAAGAGTGTTATTATTTGTTTGTTCCATTTCAAAAAGTTGTGTTATTTGATGTCTGTTTTTATTTTTTGTTATTTTTTTAGGGTTCCGTACCCAAAGGGTAAAACGGGACCCTATTACTAAGACTCCGCTATCCGTCTGTCCATCTGTCAGCAGGCTGTATCTCATGTTAGACAGTTGAAATTCTCACAGATGATGTATTTCTGTTGCCGCTATAATAACAAATACTAAAAAATAGAATAAAATAAATATTTAAGGGGGCTCCCATACAACAAACGTGATTTATTGCCGTTTCTATAGATAATTAAATATGCATTTAATACTTTGTTTTGCAGAGGTTGGTGTCACAACACTGAAAAAAATTAAAAAGGAAGGATCTGTCAATGAAGGGATTTGGAGTACTCCAGGAAAAAAACGCCCCCACAAAAGATCGGTGTCGGATTTAGACAGTTTTGATGTTGATGCAATAAGAAATAAAATCAATGAATTTTATATTGTGAGAAAGGAGGTCTCGACATTGCGGACATTGTTAGAAGAATTACGTTCTAGCATTGGCTTTAGTGGATGCAGAGAAACTCTGCGTAAAATATTAATTGCTAATGGGTTTGAGTTCAAGAAAAATAAAAATCAACGATTGGTTCTTGTCGAACGTTTTGATATTGCTGCTTGGAGACATCGTTATCTACGACAAATTGCTGCTAAACGAGCGGAAGGAAAACTAATCATCTATTTAGATGAAACATATGTACACAAAAATTATAAGCCTAAAATGTCATGGCAAGGTCCAACAACGAGTGGTGCCCCGCAACCAAGCCCATTGGAACATATCTCTTCAGGGAAAAGATATATTATAGTACATGCTGGCTCTGAAACAGGGTTTGTACCAAATGCACTATTAGTTTTTAGTACAAAATCAAGGTTGGCGGACTTTCACCATGACATGAATGCCGAAAACTTTAATAAATGGTTAAAAGAAAAATTAATACCTAATTTGCACGAGCCCAGTATCATTGTGATGGATAATGCGAGCTACCACACTGTACAAAAGAATAAAGTTCCTACGACACAAACGAGAAAAGCTGAAATACAAGAGTGGCTTGATTCCAACGGAATAAATTACGAAGATTCCCTAACAAAACCAGAATTGTTATGTTTAGTTAACAAACATAAACCTGAGCCACTGTACGTAGCTGACGAACTTTTAAAACAATACGGCCATGAGGTACTGAGACTGCCACCTTACCACTGTGAACTCAACCCGATCGAGCTTATATGGAGCTCAGCTAAGCGTATGGTGGCAAAAAAAAACATTAATCTGCCCGCAAAAGAAACAGAAACACTAATAAAAACCTCATTTGGCCGAATAACTGCAGAAGATTGGAAAACAATGACTGACCATATAATAAATGTGGAAAATAAATACAAACAAAGGGATCACATAACAGAAGAAGTATTGGAAGAATTCATAATAAGTGTAGGTGATGACGACTCCACTGATACAGATGAATCCTTAGAGGTTGAATTTTTGGACTCTGATTTTGAGTATGATGATTAAAATTAAACATTTCATTCGATTCGAGTTGTCCTCGATAGACGCTCATTCGATCAATTGTCTATTATTGCCGGAATACCTCAAGCGTCAGTTCTTTTCGCAACTCTTTTTCTGCTCCACGTCGACGATCTGCTGAAGCCCGGCATCTTCGTCGTAGTAGTCGTAAATACAAAAAATTCTCAAGTATCAAAACATTTTTCTCCTACTATAGTCAGTAATGCCACATAAAGATTTTTTGAATTTGCCGCGTTTTCTCAGGTCACGCTTTCGATGGCCAGACTCTAGTACCCTTATTTAAAAGCGGTGATAAACACGATCCAACAAATTTTTGGCCCGTCTCAGTACTACCAGTATTAAGTAAAATATTTGAGAAGATCATCTTAGATCAATTACTTACGCATTTCAATAATTACCAACTCTTTCATAGCCAGCAATTTGGTTTTACTAAAGGGCGGAATACAACAGACGCCGGAGTTTTACTTAAACATATTTTCAGCGCGTGGGAGGATCGCAAGGATGCAGTAGGCATATTTTGTGATTTATCAAAAGCATTTGATTGTGTAGACCACGAAACGCTACTGCTAAAGTTAAAACACTACGGAATAAAGGGTGCAGGTTTAGATCTTTTAAGATCGTATTTAGAAGGAAGGGTCCAAAAAGCAGACGTAAATCGTATTAAATCCTCGGGTTCACTTGTAAAAATAGGAGTCCCGCAGAGATCTATCTTAGGGCCGCTCCTTTTCCTAGTCTATATAAATGATTTACCGTTTATGGTACAAAAAATGTCTGAGATAGTGTTATTTGCTGATGACACGTCACTTATTTTTAAAATAAGGAGACAAGAAAATAATCTTGACGATGCAAATAATGCTCTCTCGCAAGTACTAGATTGGTTCACAGCAAATAATCTGTTGCTAAATTCTAAAAAGACGAAATGTATAAAGTTTTCCTTACCTAACGTACGAGTACTTGAGAACAACATAGTAATTGGACATGAAAAACTAGAATTTGTAGATGATACTGTATTTCTGGGCATCACAGTCGATGCAAAACTACAATGGGGTCCACATATTGTAAAATTAGCACACAGACTTAGCTCTGCAGCATATGCAGTGAAAAGAATTAGGGAACTCACTGACGTTGCAACTGCTAGGCTTGTTTATTTTAGTTACTTCCATATTATTATGTCCTACGGTATACTACTATGGGGCCGGGCAGCAGACATTGAGACTATCTTCATCTTGCAGAAGAGAGCCATCCGATTTATTTACAAGTTAGGTCGTAGGGATTCGCTAAGAGATTTCTTCAAAGAAACCAACATCTTAACAGTTGCATGTCAATACATTTATGAAAATATTATGTACGTTAGAAAAAATATCAAAGACTTCGAAAATGTTGGTGGCCACCATAATGTTAATACTAAAGCGCGGTCGCCGAGCAGGAAGAATTTCGTACATTAACCTGTTACTAGCTATCTCTGTTGCTCCCGCGTAAATATATTGCGTCACGCTCGCACAGATGCATTGGCCGACGTCTTAAGGGATTGCAAACCTTTTACCTGCGACGGTAAGGTCTGTTCTTGTACGCTTGTGTTCGGTTGACCTTGAGTCAATCCCATTATTTGAAATAGGGAACAACGACATTCCATGTTGGGATGCGCTAGTGATCGCTCAGTTTTCGGACACAGTGAAATCGTTTCTGAAGTTGTTTGTGTTTTGTTTTCTTGTTTTAATTGTTGTTTTGTTATCTTGTTTTAATTGTTGTTTTGTTATCTGGTTACGCTACTCGTCGTTAAGTTTTCTTGACTGTTTTAAAATGGAACCAGTGCCGTCTACCTCTCGCCCATTTAAGGCGTTTGTTTCTCCGCGGAAGAAAAGAAAAATGTCACACTTAAGTGAATCTGAGAAATTGATGATTATTAACGTGTTTAAGTACGTTAAAGAATCCTGGCCTGCTGATAAATATTCCTCAAAACAAGAAATGAAGGACAAAACAGCCGATATCTTGGGCATATCGAAATCGACCGTTTATCGTATTTTAACAGAATACCACAAAACAGACACCGTCAAGCCAGCTGCATCACCAAAGCAACGTCTCTCATTAATTGATAAGATCGATGACTTTGATAAATCGTGTATTAGAAGGATAGTGCACAGCTTTTATTTAAAAGGAGAGTTACCTACTGTAAAGAAGGTGCTACATGTCATAAATGAAGACGAATCTTTACCAAACATGGGGTTGACATCGCTAAAAAAACTACTGAAACATTTGCAGTTTAAGTATGTCAAACGAAGGAGAAATAACGCATTAATCGACAGAGATGACATAGCATTGTGGCGTATCAAATATTTGAAAAAGATTAAAGCTTACCGAGAGCAAGAACGACCAATATATTACTTAGATGAAACTTGGGTGAATGCAGGTAACCTTTTCGTTTTATTACATAAACGTGATATTACTTTTGGCGCGCGACTTCACTCGCATTAAACTATAATTTAAAAAGAAATAATTTTTCTTTTATGGGAAAGAATTTTTATTTATTTAATTATTATAAACCATCCTCCATCAATAATAAAACCCACAATATCTAATAACATAAAACGTAATGTATCAGTCAGTACAATAACGGGATCAAGTAAATACTTTTTGTGTATGTGTGGGTATAAAAACGTAGATGGGTTTATCAGCAGAAGCGATTGTAATTGCCTGAGCGTGTTTTTCACTTTTACGCGCAACGCATAAGGTCCAAGAGTCTTATAATAAAGTTATGAATTTTCTTTTCAGGGCACACTGTAGGCAAAGTGTGGGAAGACACTACAGTAAAGTCACGCAAACAAGCATTTTTGGAGGGTTTGTCGACGGGTGCAAAGAATCCTACTTCCAAAGGCAACCGTCTAATTGTACTGCATATAGGAGGTGAAAAAGGATTCGTGTCGGAATCAGAATTGGTGTTTGAATGCAAAGGTACGGGTGATTATCACGAATCGATGAATGCAGTCAAGTTTGAAAATTGGTTTCAAGCTATGCTACCGAGACTTGAGCCAAACGCAGTGGTTGTCATGGATAATGCGAGCTACCACTCAAGACGCCTGGAGAAAATTCCAGTTACGAGTTGGAAAAAACAGGACATCCAGGAATGGCTTTCATCAAAGCAAATATTTTTTGAGCCCAATGAAACAAAAGTTCAGCTTTTGGAAAAGGTGAAAGATGTAAAATCCCAGTACGAATCGTACGTCATCGACGAAATTAATTTGAGACGAGTTAATGTGGAGGTATTGAGATTACCTCCATACCACTGTGAGTTGAATCCGATTGAATTGGTGTGGGCAGACATAAAGGGGTATGTGGCGAGGAAAAACACTACATTCAAGATGGCGGACATGAAAAACCTGCTCCGGGAGGCTTTGAACAACGTTTCAGCAGAAAAGTGGCAAAATTGCATTCGTCACGTTAAAGAAGAAGAATTGAAATTAGGTGGACTTGACAACGATATAGACAAAACTATTGATTCTTTTTTAATCAATGTGACAGGCGAAACATCGTCAGAAAGCAGTAACACTGATGCCGCGGAATATGATTCTGATTAATAAATCATATATTTTTGAATTAAGTACCTACATTTTATTGATTCCAAATTGTAAATAAGTAATTAAGTATATCTAACTCGATTTTATAACAGTTCACTGCGACTATTTTTCCAGGGAGTCATTGATAACAGATACAAAAATCGAGTTATACACTGCATTATTCAACTAATTAGTCATCAACGAATTTTTCAAATCTGAAATCGTATCGAAAAATACGCGAGAATATAATCCGCAGCGCCTCTATGATACGTACGAGAAACTAAATTAACATACGATTAAAATTGTACATTGATTGTACAGACCTGTCCGAACTAGTATCAATATAAACTTGCACTTCACAAACAATGTTGGTGACAACTGCTCGTAGGCAAAAAGGTCAATGTACGAAATTCTTTCTGCTCGGCGACCGCGCTTTAGAAATAAACATAAATTGTCATTTCCACTATTTAGACTTGCAAAAGTTAACACATCCTTTATGGGGACTGTATAAGGTTCTACAACAAAATTCCTCAAGATATATTAGAGTTACCTCCAACGCGATTTAAAAAATGTGTTAAGCACATTCTGTGCAAAAAGGCTTACTATAACATCAAGGATTATTTAGAAGACAAAGATGTTTGGCATTAAACAGTAGATTAATATTATTTAAAGGACGATTGTGACTAGTGTTCATTCATGACTAATATTTTAAGTTGAAAACTCTGTTAATTAAGTTAAAACGTGTTTTGAAAAGAATAAATGTGGATTTTCTTTGTTAGCTTCTTCTCCACATAATCCATTAATTGTGAAACTAACAACTTTGACGTTCATTAAGTAAACATTCTGTTTTTACAATGAATAAAAATATTTGAATTGAATTGAAAGATGGAAATCTTAAAGAAAGTGGATAGTGGTGTGCCTTTTACAGACATAGCAAATCAGTTTCATGTTGGGCGGTCAACAGTTCGGTTGACATTCGGAAGAACAGAATTAAGATAAACTACGTCACTAAAGCAGAGTCTGGAATAGGAAAACGTCAAACGATGAGAACTGGTGAATATCCACAGCTGGAAGAAACACTTTTTTCGTGGTTTTTATAAGAGCGTCGACGTCACACACCGATAACTGCTGAAGTGTTGCGGCAGAAAAGCACTTCAATTCTATTTGAAAATTTATAAGAAAAAATATTTTAGAGCTAGTGAAAGACGGCTTTTAAAATTTAAGGCAAGATTTGGAATCAGATTGCTGACCATAACTGGAGGGAAATTGTCCAGCAATCATTGCTGTATCACCATTTCTTGAAGTTTTTAAGAAGAAAATTGAAGAATTTGACGGCGGATCAAGTTTACAATGCCGATGAAAGTGGCTTATTTTGGCGACTTTTACCACATAAAACATATGTTCACAGAAGTGAAACGTCTGCTCCAGGCAGAAAAGTATCCAAGGAGCCCATAACTGTTATGCCTTGTTCCAATGCAACTGGCAGTCATAAGTTGAAGCTTTTAGTTGTTGGAAAATCTAAAAACTCTAGGCCATTCAAGAACATCCCTCTCCCGGTTGTTTATAGGAGTCAAAATAAAGCCTGGGTAACCAAAGACTTGTTTTACGATGGGTTTCATACTGTTTTTGTGCCTGACGTGAAACATTTTTTAAAGTCGCAAAATTTCCCCTAAAAGCTCTTCTTGTCCTTGATAATGCTCCTGGACACGGCTCAATTGACGAATTATCATCTAATGACAGCTGTCTAAAAACATTTTTTCTTCCTGCTAATTGTACGCCTCTACTCCAACAAATGGATCGAAATGTGATACAAATGATGAAAAACAATTACAAAAAGAAGATTTTACTTGACACTATAAGTCGAGAGGCAAACATTGCTGAAACTCTGAAACCGTTGAATATCAAAGATGCAGTTTTTTACCGTTTCTGATGCCTGGGATGAAATTGGAGAAATAGCCATCAAATCATCTTGGAAAAAACTGTGGCCTACCACTACCATTAGTGAAGATGATGACACTTGGGAAGAAGAATATCTAATTCCATTACAGGAATTAATACAGTTAGCAACGATTACAAATGCGGGTTTAACACGTGAAGACGTTGAAGACTGGTTCGAAGAAAACCCAGAAATATATGAGCCACATTTAACCGACGATGAGCTTGTGAACGAATCCTTTGAACCGGATAACTCATCAGACGAAATATCGTTGCATGTAGATTGCACTGTCAAATCAGAGGACGCTTTGGATGCCGTAGATATTTGCATTAAATGGGCTCAATAAAATGGAATGTCATACGATATGGTTAAAAATTTACGTAAAATACGTGATCATGTTACAAAGATTTATTCTGGTAAAAAAATAAGCCAAATGTGTCAGTTTATTTTTAAATTTTAATAAATATGTACATTATGTATTTACCTTCATAAGTACTAATACAAAATTATTGTTTTTTTTGTTGTTTTCCTCAATTTAATGTTCCTGTACATTACAATCCGCCGTTTTCGGTAATCCGCCGGTAGACCAGATTTTTTGGTGGCGGATTAGCGAGAGGGTACTAAATATTTCGTGAAAGAAAGTAAAAAATTTAAAAAATAATTAAGGATGCTGATGATGATGATGGCAGTAATTATTTTATGAAGATTCAAGAGCGAGTTGCGAGTGCTACTGAAATTTGAAGAAAAACTGTTAGAAACATATTAAATGAAGCTGATATTGATGCACTATTCACTTCATTTAATTTTAGTATACTCCCAAAAAAGCAACACCGGCACCGTTTGAATTTGGATGATTTTGATTATGATGTTGTTCAAAGAATAGTGTATGATTTTCACTTACGAGTCAAATTAGCTGTCAGAAAAAGGTCACAATTTTTTTTTTTTGGAAGACATTGTGTTTTACCGAGACAGCGCAACAAAAGGAGGTACAAGACAACACCAGACAAAGTCAGCAAGACCTATACGGAAGACAATTGAGAATCGGCATGTGCCCATACTTGCCAATTGGCAAAACTTTATTGCTTTGCCGACTTAGCTCACTTTATATCATGTGAGCTGAGAGGATACAAGTTGTCTTCAAAAAACGAAGATATATCTCATTTGGATTCCAACCATGAAGAAGCTGACACTCGCAGAGTTCTTCATGCCCTTTGTAGTGGTTTCGACTCAGTAGTCGTTTCTGCGAGATACTGACATAATTCTTTTTTTAATTCATAATTTTCACCGAGTTTCTGGCAAAGAGTTACGGTTGAAGACAAGAACTGAAGTGAAGCCTAAGTATATCCCTATTCGCGAAATTGTTAAAACGCTTTCCGTCCAAGAAAGGGAGAACATACTTGCATTCCACGCAATAACTGGCTGTGACTTTACGTCATTCTTGGCAACATCACCAAACGAGCTGCTTGGGAAGTCTTCAAATTCAATCTTTGGTTTAACAGACATATGCAAAAAAAAACGCAGAAGTTTTCATTGTGAAACTATACAAGGTAAAAGGGATAGCGTGCGCGATTGCAACACAGAGCGCTACAGTCTTTTTGGCATAACAAAGAAACCGGAGGCCTTACCTCCCACTAGTGACGCCGCACACCTGCATATCCAAAGAGCTCACCTTCAGACTGTTGTTTGGATAAATGCCCATATTACAAAATTTGATGCTCTTGACCGAACCCAATTTGGATGGGAAAAAGGTGAGACAAATACCTTAAAACCGATTTGGACTACTATTGGCTCAGTACCAACAACTTTTTTAGAGTCGATCGGTTCTAAATGTAAGCTTGAAAAGTGTCAAACAAATCGATCTAAGTGTCGTGGTGCTGGAATGGATTGCACGAGGTACTGTCAATGTTTTGATTGCACAGATGTGTCAAAGGTTAAAATTGTTGAGAATCTGTTATTTTTTAATAATTCTGATTAATTCTTTACTCGTCTTGATCTGGAGGATATCCCAAGTGATTAATAAAAGGTTTCACAGAAATTCATTAAGGCGTTTTTAACTTAAACACGTAAGAGCGAATCACGGAAGGGCGATATAACCGCATCGCGAATAACTATAGTTCGACGCCACTGAAGTTCGAAAACTTCTATGTAAATAATTTATGTCTACTTAATAAAGTTGATACCTACTATGTATAATTACATAACATTCACTAATTTATAAATCCTTCTATCTAATGCCAGCTATTGGTGATGCGTAATACTAAATAATACAACAGCAGCGGCAGTTTTATTTCTAAAAATGTGGGTAATTTTATGTTTATTTTTTCAACTTGCAAATAAGCATTACATAGTGCACAATTGCAATCATCAGCGTATCATGTTGATATACTTCCGCGTTAGTTTTTATCTAAAAACTAGAAACAATGAGTCAATCAAAGTGCGAATTAATAAAATCCAATAAAGGGCGAGACCAAGTGCTAATGGATGGTCATTTGTATAGTTTAAATAGAAAGAGAAATGACAATTTTTACTGGTGCTGCGTCAAAAAAAAATATCTCTTCATTATGGTGGTCGCATACAAACTGTATTGGTGGAAAATTATCACTTTGTAAAAAACATCCACTACGCAGTACATTTACATGAGCCGGAGGCCGCAAAGGTGGACGACCGAAGATTAAAAAACTCCGTAAAACGACGCGCAACCAGCAGCATGGACTGTCCAGCACAGATCCTAAAATCGTGTACAGAACATTTACCATCATCGAGCGCTCCAGCATTTTCTAGTAAACACTCTGTGAAAATGATTATATCACGTGCACGAAATAAGGGCTACCCAACTTTACCGAAAAACCTGCAGGATTTTGACGTCCCAGAGGAGTTTACACGATATAATGTTGAAGAGTTTCTAGTAGCTCACTACAAGGATGACGATACGAGTATTTTAATATTTAGCACTAAAAAAATTTTGGAAATTTTATTCATTCGCCGTACTGGCTAATGGACGGCACTTTTAAATGTAGGCCATGGCCATTTTGCCAATTGTATACAATACACGGTGTCATAAACGGAGAGGGAAATAATAAGAAAAAGGTGCCGCTAGTATATACTATATATATCCATATGGACTGTTATCAAGAAAAACTAAGAAGTGCTATTCGTTGTTTTTAGAATGACTTCGTAAAGTAGCGTACAATAAGTACGAACTTGATTTGAGTCCACCAGTAGTTGTAACGGACTTTGAAATGGCAGCCATTAAGGCTGTCAGAAGTTTTCCCAAATGCAACCCATAAAGCTTGTTTTTTTTTTTTTTCATTTATGTCAAAGCATCTGGCGACAAATGCAGACCACTAACTTAGCCAAAACTTATGGAGAAGACAGCATATTCGCGCACAAAATGCGCCATATCGCAGCTTTAGCATGCCTTAGTCCCGATGAAATACCCCAAGCTTTTAAATTGCTAAAGGACCAAGCGAGTACTCTTTTAAATTAATTATTTTTAACCTGGCTACTTAAGACACGTAGGTTACCTATGTTATGGACCTACTTAAATACTAATAATTCATGAAACTATTCAAGAAACTTTTACATTTCACAGGTATTACCAAAAGAAGCTGAAGCTGTGACATGCTGGTTTGAGAAATATTACATTACTGGAACACATCATATCAAAAAAAGTGGAAATCTAATGATTCATATACAAAAAAAGGCACCACGTTTTCCACCACAGTTATGGTCCGTCTCAGATTGGCATATTACTGGAGTACCAAGAACGCAGAACTCCGTAGAAAGTTGGCATGAGCGCTGGAGCAGTGTGTACTGCTCAATCATAAAAAAAATAATATATGCAGGACCCTTAAAGAAATCATAAAGGAACAAATAAATGCTGAAGACACAGTAGAAAGGATAATATCACAAGTAGATGGACCACCTATAAAGAAAAAAAGTAAAAGAAATTAAGACCGACTACAAACATAACTGCAAAAAAAAAATCAAATGGATACTCTTACTCGTATATTTTTGCGAAGGCTTGCACATATATTAATAAGTATATTAATAATATTAATAAGTAATTTATTGGCTATAAGTTACAGAGACATATCACATTTTAAAAGTTACATATTAAGTTACACACTAACGTAAGTCCCTGACTCCTAAACTAGGTTACATTAAATAATATATTCATATACGTGTTAATGAATATTGAAGCGGCAACTTCACCCTAGAT
This sequence comes from Yponomeuta evonymella, assembly GCA_963969515.1. Lineage (NCBI taxonomy): Eukaryota > Metazoa > Arthropoda > Insecta > Lepidoptera > Yponomeutidae > Yponomeuta > Yponomeuta evonymella. The sequence goes on from OZ018359.1 coordinate 6,933,330, forward strand.
CGCGCGTAATTACCATAGACTTTCCAATTTGCAACAACGAAAGGAAAACAAAGAATAGCTAATATCTTCGTAAATAATCCGCAAAAAATTAATTAAAGAATTTATCTAATCCTTTATAATAAAAATAAGTTGGGGTTTCTGAGGTTTTGCGCTTCTTCATTAACGGGTGATTCTCGCCAGTGGTTATAATTTTGATTCCGAGGGGCAAACTTGATACTAGAAAACATTTTTTTTTAGTTATTATATTTAAGCTTACTAGGCTCCAAAAATTATTTAAAGAGTATTTTACGGCAGTAAATTTTATCCAAAATTAAATTAAGGGGATTAAAATAACGACGTAAAATCTCACTACCCTCCCGTTCCAAATTGCAGTCCAACAATGTCGTCGGATCTTTCTGAATTAACTGAACGGAAAGTTATCAATTAAAAAAACATACTTGATAACCTAACTAATAAAGACTAATTTCCATGAATACCCATATTTACAAAGTAATAAGAACTTCGAAAGAATCGGAATAAAAATTTTGTCCGTCGAAATCCTTCATTACCTTCTACGATCTCCGCTTAATTATTTTTTGCCCAAGTCCATGTCTGTGTTGTGGTGCGAAGTTAGCTGAGAGCGCCCCCCGCCTCATCAGTGAGCTGCCACAAGTTGTCAAGTGAGGACGTGCGTTAAGCAAAAAGAGAAATTTTCGATTCGCCGTCACGAAAAGTACTTTGTCACCATTCTGTGTTCTTTGCCTTCCAACGTCGTATGCAGTAAGTACTTAAGAGTTTAATTTGATAAATATCTTGCTAAAATGCTATGGTGTGTGTTATTGCTTGGTATAAAAAATAGGTTCATACTTTATTACGTATTTGAATTCTGAGAGATTAACGATCAATATCTCATTCAACTCCACCTCATTACCTTCCGTTCCCTCCAAATTGTTGATGGATGGCAATGAGTGCGTTTGGAGGGTAATGAGATCAGACTTTAAATATCTATTTTTTTTTGTTTATTTATTAACAAAACAAGATATTAATGAAACATAATATTATAATACAGGCACTGAGCTTATTAACAGTGATCGGTAACAAGTAGTAATTCTTGACTAAAATATTACAAGGTACTATCGTGTTTTAATTCCGTGCACAATGAAATATGTACGAGTAAGTAGTTTTATTAATTGGGTCTTTAGTAATGTAGGTTTCAAAATTTCTATTATGATTATAAAGAACCGGCACTGAAGGCCAAGATCTATTTCTCTTATTGTAATTTAGACATCTATTCTTTAAGTATATAATTTATACATATAGTAGAGGATCCGGTAATAGGATGATTTTCACTGAATTGATTAAGGGATGTAAAGTATTTTATATTAAATTAAATATGCTAGTAGATATATTACAAGTGGTTTGACAAAAAAATATAATTTTACATTCTAATTCCGAACTGATTTGTCTCAGACAACCTTATATCACCGTGTTCGTAATAAAAAATAGTACATTACTTACCAAGGACTGCAAAAGAAAGAAAGCCCGAAATCGCAGGTATTTGTGACCCGAGCCGCAGGCGAGGGTTGGAAATATGCGATAGAGGGCTTTCTTTTTTACTGCTCGTGGTGAGTACATAACTTTACGTCTTCATCTGGCCATAATGCGAGTCTTTTAACCTAAACGGTGAAAATGTTAAAAAAGTTGGACTGAACTGATTTTTTTGTCAACCCACTTGCAAATTTGTAATATGTCAATCCCATGGATTCTAGAACCATGGCCACTGGCCAGTCTCCCAAAAGTCCCAACCTAGTTAGTTTGACGTTAAAACCTTACATTAAACGCTACTGGTTGCCGATCGATGCTTATAAATAAAAAAATGTATTCATTTATTTGAAATATATAGCTGTTTGTTGCATTTGTTTTTTCACTTGTCAGGTTTTTACAATGGGAAAAACGAAGAAGAAGTTAACAAAAGAAGAAAAATTAGCAAAAGATAGACTGCGTAAGAAACAAGAGTATATAAAAATAAAGAATGATCCAGAATTATATGAACTTCAAAAAGAAAAGGAACGAAAAAGATATTTGATGCGAAAAGAGAAAAATAAAATCGTAAAGATCCAAGATATGAGCACAAGAGCTCAGAGAGAGCAGAGACGAAGGTGGCGTGAAAACAGCCGTAATTATTCTAAGAAGAAAAAAGAACAACAGAAATTACAGAGAATACTACTTGAGGACTCGCCACCAGCCTCTGACATCGATGATAGCACTGTAGTATTACCCGAGCCTCTACAAGATGAAGATCCTTTAGCTCAAAATCATTCAGAAGAAGAAAATGTTCACAGAACGCAAAAAAAATCTTCATTAGTCAGGAGAGTTCGGTACAAGGCCATGAAAGTAATAAAAAAATTAAAAGAGGAAATAGTTACATTAAAAAAGGAAAAAAATCTTTTGAGAAAGCGTACGAAAAAACTAGAGTTGCAGCAGAAAAGTAATAAAAAGTCACCAGGAGATAGCTTGAAGAAAAAAGTGGATTTGATTCTAGAAGATATACCAGAGGACAAGGTTCAAGGGGTAAAAAGAAAGTTAATTTTTGATGAATCTTTATCTAGAGGACTGAAAAAAAAATACAATACTATGACAAAAAAGGAGAAAAGATCTTTTGTGGAAGAAGTTATTTTAAGTAATGATTCTCAGTTAAAACAATATAAAGTGAAAAGCCGAGTACCATTCACTATCAGAAAACAACTCTCAGAATCAAGAAAAAATAAAACAAAAGAAGTGAAACAGAAAATACAAGAGTTTTTTGAAGATGATGCTGTAAGTAGTGTAGCTCCAGGTAAAAAGGCATTCATCAAACGTCGAGGTGTCAAAAAACATAAAAGGACCCTAAGCGACAATTTGAAAAACTTGCACAACAAGTATGTCAAGCAACAAGGTAATGTTAGCTATGCTACATTTTGTAAGTACCGACCTTTTTGGGTTGTTTTTCCTGATGACAAACGAGACACGTGTTTGTGTAAATTGCACTGTAATACAAATCTTCTACTGGAAGCTCTGCAGACAGCTAAAATAACAGCACAAGGTACTGTGACAGAATTGTTAGATTACTTGTGTTGTAATTCTAGTAATGAAGCTTGTCTTAAAAGAATGTGCAATATTTGTAAAAACGAAGGCTTAAACTACAAAGAGTTTGACAATTCCATAAATATTAAATACAAGGTTTGGACAGCGGAAAAGAAAAACTATTTGTCGAAGAATGGAAAACAGCAAGTGGCGATGATAACAACTAAGAAGACGTTGGAGGAAAAACCTCGAAATGTCATATTAAAATTAGAGGACAGCATGGATGTATTTTTTAAACATACGCACAACCTAGTAGTACACATTGCAGCTATGAAGGAATTGAAGAAAAACCTTGGTGAAACTGAAGTCATTATTCACGTGGATTTTAGTGAGAATTACAGCCTGAAATTCCACGAAGAGGTGCAATCTTTCCATTTCGGGGGTAGCAGAGGACAAATATCGCTACATACCGTGGTACTATACTATTTGGACCATAAGACAGGATTAGTGACACCTAAATCAATATGCACTATAAGCCAATGTCTAAATCACGATGCTTCTGCAATATGGGCCCACATTAACCCTGTACTGACTATGGCAAAAGAATTAGTACCATCGCTAACCAAGGTCCATTTTTTGTCAGACTCACCATCTAGCCAATACCGAAATAGCTACATATTTTACATGATTTCAAGATTGCAGCGTGAAATTCAAAGCCTTAATTTAGTGACTTGGAACTACCAAGAGGCTGGTCACGGGAAAGGGGCACCGGACGGAATAGGAGCCGTCGTAAAGACAGCTGCAGACCGACATGTGAAGTTTGGTGGTGATGTCGGTAGTTTCCAAGACTTCGAAAATGTTTTGCGTCAAAAAATAACACATATCAGTGATCGTCGTTTCAGAAGATGAAGTTAGCCGAAAAAAATTCCCTGAAACGGTTCCCGGTTTCAAAGGAACTACTAGTGTCCATCAAGCAATATGGTCCCTATCGTTGCCATGCAGTATTGCTTTAAGAAGTCTCAGTTGCTTTAGTTGTCTTAATATCAGTACACCATGTATTCTCCGAAAACATCTTGGCATGCTGAAAGTAAGCAAGGAAGAAACTCCTAAAAGTCCAGATATTGCGTGCGGTGAAATGAATTTCGAACATCACGTCGATAATTCTCTGCAGATAGATACACCAACAGTATTGAACAACATAGATGAGAACATGATCAGCCTTCAGCCTTTTGATTTTTTTCACAACGTGAATTTGAAAGGTTTCTATCCGCTAGGACCGATTGTAATAATGCTGGTCAAGAACTATGTGATCAAAATATCACTAAACATGATGTTATAAATAGCGATGAAAAGAAGCGTGTGACTCCTACCCTGATGGATATAGAAGGCGATAAAGAAAACGTAGTATTGAAATATAAATTGGACGATTGGGTTATAGTAAAGTACACAGTTAAAGAAAAGGCTCACTTCTTCATTGGAAAAATTACAGCCAATGATGAAGGGTCACACGAATATACAATAGCTTTTTTGAAAAAACTACAGGGACACGTACTTAAATTTAATTGGCCAACTATTCCTGATGATGATATGGTAACTAACTCCCAAATTATTCAATGTTTGTCTGAGCCTGAACAAAATAGAAGAGGCCAATTTTTGTTCAAAAATTTACCAAAGCTTAATTTTAAGTAAGTGGTTAACTTCGCACATAGTGATCTTTCATAATTCCTGCCACAATGATTAGTAGGTAGATACTATATTCATAAATATTAAAACTTATTTTAATTTTGTTACGACTAAGAAATTAATAGTCAATTTTAATTAAGAAAACTTAATAATAGGGTTTGTTATGTTTTTATTTTGAAAACTGGTGGTATGTAAGTTTTTTTAATGACAGATGTTAAATTGTTCTATTTTTTTTCAAGTTTAGTATTTTTTTTTGCGTAACTTTTATAACCTGATTGTGATCTTAATAACAAGTCTGATTATTATAATAAAGATAAACTTTTAATTTGGGCTAGAAAGGCAATATGAAACAATTTGCTAATAAAGAAGTTTTTTTTATTGTAAATGTTGAGTTATTTTATTTAAACAATATTTATATTATTATATATTTACAATATTCTCTTCAAGTTCATTACTATCCACAATATATTCATTGCCCTCCTGGCTTAGTTCATATTTTATTGCAAAATCTCATTACCTTCCAAAAGCATTCATTACCATCTGTTAATTTCTCATTACCATCTTAGCCTTCTTTACATTCCTGTGATATTCTCTTAAATTATAAACTCCACATGTGTGCCTATTCTCACAAAGTACTCCGAATAAGTATATTAATCATGAAATTAAAGATCAATGTAAAACAACAACAAAATTGAAAAAATTTAAAAACAATCAAAATTTTAACCACTCGCGAGAACAACCCTAACACATTGTATATTATTATATATAAAATAATAATAAAAATAATATCATATATTTATATTATAAATAATATTAATATATTCTTCATTTAGTTACATTGAAATCTTACGATGTAATATTGATTGATTTAGATAGTAGTTAAATTACTTTTTTATACCTTTTTTTAATACAAGAAGTAAATATCTACATATATTGTTATTTCACACTCCCACTCCCATTCTCATTCCCACTCGACATTTAACTTTAATAATAACTTTAAAAACCTATTTAGAGGCTACCCATGCCGGAACTAGAACCCGCGACCTCTTGCTAACCGTGCCAGCGCTCTCCCAACTGAGCTAATGGGCAAGTGCAGGCATCGGTGAAATTTCGAACCTCTACAAAACTCTCTGTATTACGTACAGGCAGCGACAGCGATAGGTGAACCGATCGACTAAGTTAAGCAACTCTGAGCGTGTTCAGAAAATGGATGAGTGACCGGTCATTGATTAGAACTAAAGGGCATTCTGTCGAACTTTCATTCTGTCGAACTTCCATTCTGTCCCACTTCCATTCTATCGCACTTTCATTCTGTCGCACTTCCATTCTGTCGAACTTCCATTCTGTTGCTCTTTCATTCTGTCGCACTTTCATTCTGTCGCACTTCCATTTTGTCGCACTTTCATTCTGTCGCACTTCCGTGATTCGACCTTGTGTCGCATTTCGAATATTCGAACTTCAGTGGCGTCGAACTGTAGTTATTCGCAATGCGGTGATGTCGCCCTTCCGTGATTCGCTTTTACGTGTTTAGTACTTAAGTGCTAAGTTCGGCAGTGCAAAATCAGCTCCTAAACTTAATTTTTTCAATGTTTTAAAAAAATGCTTCTCCAGTGAGGGATGATATGGGTATATTTGTAACCTTATCAAGACGCACTTTCATTTGATACCCCACATGGTAGTAGGGTAAGGTACCCTTAGTCGTACCAGCGCTTAAGTCGTACCACGTCGATATCTGCGCACCCGTCTTGAAAAGGTGACATCTGGCAGTGCAATATGGTTCTACTCAGACGCAAAGGTAAACAGCCACACGCGGCAGATTGCTGGATTTCGCGATCGAAAAATAATGAAAAAGTAAGTTTTTTGCAGTTTTCACTAATATTTTTAGATCAGTCGTAAGCCATGTCACCAAAGATTATGATGAAATTGTTATTTTTTTTTATTCATGTCGGTTTTTGTAGTGTTTTCTGATTGATATGAGCAAGATCACACGGTAAACGGTTTTTAGGTTATGTTATTAATTTTGATTTATAACTTTGTACACCCCGCTGCCTAAGTCGTACCTGCAGAAAATTCCTAAATCGTACTGGTACGACCCAGGTATTACGGGAATATTTTTCCCAATTTTAATTCTGTTTCTTTCAGTTGATCAATATGCTATAGAGAATTTATAAAACTTGGAAGCAAGATGAGATGCATGAAGCTCTGCAGAAGCATCGGGATGGTGAAATTGGATTCAAAGAAGCATGTAGACTATATGCTGTACCAAAACCTGCTGTGCGGCGTCATTTAAAGTTTGGAAGGCCAAATGATATAACACCAGAAATGGAAGACAAATTAGCACAGCATATACTTGATATGGAGTCTACGATCTTTGGATTAACCGTGACCGATGCCAGAAAACTTGCATACCAACTTGCTGAAAAATATAAATTACCTCATCGCTTCAAGTCGTACTAATGGAAGGAAAAGACAAAGAAACTGAAAAGACCTATATTAAATTTAAAAAACATTAAACAAGAAAAAGGATAGCAAAGAACTAATAAAAAAAGAGAGACAAAATCTGACAAGGATAAAGAAGGAAACGTTGAAAAAACTTGGTTGTACTAACTTTGTAACGAAGATCGCAAAGAAAACATGATCCAATGTATAATATAGAAAGGATGGGTACATGACCTATATGCGGATGTCGAAAGTAAGATAAAGAAATATATTTGTGATATGTGTTTCAACTGTTTGATTTCGGTACCAAATGATTATAACCTAAGAATGTTAGTTTTGTTTCGTAAGAATGAGAATTGTTATTATAATAATGAAGACTGAAATTGATCCCGTAGCATAGTCCCGTAGAAGTCCATGCAGTTTTTAAATTGTCAAATAACTTCTACTTGAAAAAAATATATTATTACTCTAAGTACGACTTAGGCCATGGGTGGTACGATTAAGGCAACCGGTTGCCTAAGTCGTACTGCTGGAAGATTTTTGTAAAACGTTTAAAACACCACTTTATTAAAAGATTTTTAAATGTCTATTAATGTTATCTGATTCGTTAATAAATGAAGATTGTATATGTGCAAAGATTTTTCTTTTATTTAAATTACAGTAGAAATTATAGCGGTTTCCCCTGAAGTGGTACGACTAAGGCGACCTTACCCTATGCATTTTTCTTCTTCTTCTTTTTGGCCATCTTGAATTCGGATTCAGCGATTGCCAAAACCCTGAAATAACTCACTGATCAACTTGTTACATTATTTGCTTCTCACTATCACAATTCTGAATTTATATCCCGGCCAACATTATTAAATGGTATTACGATATGGATGAAATAATGGCTAAGATCGCAAGCTAGACACCATGCTGAGATAATTTGGTAAGCAAGCATATGGTAGTTTATTTTTCGTTATGTTAGTTGAACGGCCTCGGTCGGAGTGTCAGTTAGGGGCGGCCTCAGTTTTATACACCCTCCACTTAAAGTCCCTGGTCGATAGGGAACGACCCCCGCATGCGGGAAGATGCTCTTGATACATGATAGCATTACATTTGGAAAGCAGGACAACAACGCGTGTTAACAAGGTCACCGTATGCGGGGGTCGTTACCTATCGGCCATTGAAAATGAGTCGTAACCCGTTGATCTAAATAGGTTATTAATACTTTAGGTTTAGCAAAAGTCAAGTGAGGTTATACAGGGTGGCATTTTTTGGCAACGATACTACTAGTAGTGTCGTTGCCAATCAACGACACTACCGCCCCCATTTTAGATCAAATAGTGCAGCCAACACAGAAGTTTTGCATTTAAGTTTAACGCAAAGTTCTAACTGATGATCAACCTCTTTACAGAATTTATTTTTTTATTTACGAAATCAAATTACATTGACAATAATTTGTTTTAATGGATAAACTATGCGAGACTATTTTCTCACATCATCTAAATTCTAGCGCTAAGATATCCGAAGTTGATCAGTTAGAAAGCGAATCAGTTTTACCATATTTCAGTATTAGACTTGCCCAAAGTGTGTCCTCAGAGGGATTTGTTATATCTCATATCTTTGCTCACCGGGACACAATATATCCCTATCTTATCTGGCTCACTACTTGTATCCTAGCTCATACGACGTACAACAGAGTGTGTATGGTGTAAGAGCCATACGACACAAGTGGTGAGTCTAGTCTAGCTATCTGCTACTTTATCCAGCTCACAAATCTCTTTTTTTATACAGAGTCTACACAACACATTGTATATTTTCAAATTTCCTTCATACTTGCAGGCTTAGGACTGACAACCTGAACGGAGTCAATAAAAATGTCTTAACATTACAATACTAGTAAATATACGAACAAATTTGACTTCGAAACATGTCAAGGTTGGCGTATTTAAAAGTTGAAAATGTACAATAATAAAAATATTTACAATATTTACATATGGACACTATTCACGACAAAAATTTTATTCGAGTTGTGACCGATAAACAACAGCTGAGACAGTTTTTTAGTTTTTATTCTCGTCCTTCTCTCACTCATTGTGTGCCCACCTTTTGAGAAAATCCTTTCGCAGGGGACCGACGTGGCCACCAAATGCAGTCTTTTCATAATAAAATTATACAAAATGGGGTAAAAAAATTCGCCTCTCATGCCACCACTTTAATGGGTCGGTTGGCTTTCCATTTTGTGTCCTCGGCAATAGTGGCTCCTGAATAAATTCGTCTAGTTCGACTATGCCGACTGCAGTGGGATTGACCGGCGTTAATTTGGAGACTTCTTTGTCAAAATCATCCCAAATTGACGTTGAGGTCACCGACTTTGAAGGCGATGGTGGTATTGGCGTTGAAGTAGCATTTGATAGTACATGAGAACCTAGACTGCATCCAACTTTCATCTTCAAACTCCCATTATCTGGAGTTCAGATAATGGGCTGTTACTGCGACAAAACTCTCATTATTCACCGACATCCATCCATCGGTAGTAAGACAAACGGCTGGTGCTGCCTCCACTTCTCTTCTAACTTTTTCAACGCAAGCTGTATTTAGTTTTGGTACTAAGCTCTCAGACAAAGTTTTTCTAGTAGGAAGTTTATATTGCGGACAAAGCATTCCCACAAATTTTATGAACTCCTCGTCTTCCACCATCCTAAAAGGGTAATGTCCAGTCGCGATCATGCGCACCAGTTGCTCATCAATTTTCTCTGCTCTTCGTGGTGGAATGGGCTTGTTTGACACTGTGAACTGATGTATAGATGGCTGCGATGACGATGTAGGGCGCAGGGGTGGAACGGTAGCGTTTGTTAGTCTATCGTCTTCGATTTCTGCATTCCGTTGCCTAACAGGGCTACTGTGCCGTTCAACTTGCAATGGGACAGTGGGGTGAACTTTTTTTTAAGTGCCTTGCAAGATTTCCTATATTACTTGCAGGTACGGACAATACACAAGGGCAGTATGAACATTTTGCCTTTTTATTGGCCACTTCACTAAAATGATTCCACACCTGGAGCTCTATTTTTGAATCACTCGTATGAAATTGTATCGTCGAATGCGACTTAAGTCACACTCGTCTTCTAAGTCGCATGATGTCGTTTTTCCGTATTTTTGAATCGTTCGCCTGAAGTGTTGCCAGTACAATTTGAAGTATTGTATTTTATCCATTCCACGCAGAAATTAAAAAACTGGAAACTACCGTAACAGAAACGGAACGTAAAACACTGTTTTATTGGCTGTTTAAATAAAAATTCTTTGTCTTTTGTTACAAACAAAACACTACATACTGTCAACTCTTTTTGATTGTTGACACTCAGAATGACAAACAGTACCAACACACATTTATCGTTTTTTGACAATTAATCTACCGATCGCCATGCGAGACGAGTGGTAAGGACCATTCGTTGCAGTCGAGTGATTAAAAAATACGGAATTTCAGATGTCGAACGAAAATCAGTAGAAATCGAGCGCTCGACGCGATACGAGTGATTTAAAAAATAGAGCTCCTGGCTCCTCTTTCTGCTCGGCGGCGCTGTCGGCTCGAACATTGTCTTTTATTTACACTAGACTATATGGCTAGATGCTTGAAGATAAATACCTAAAGCTAGTTCTGAAAGATACTTACATTTACCTAGACTATTATGACTAGTTAGGTACTTGTAGGCACCTTAAACTAGTTCTGAATATTACCTATTTATACTACACTTACACTATCAGTCTAGTCCAATATTAATTTTAATCTATTACCTAATTCACTTTTTACACTTGACACTTTATACACTTACTATACACTGACTTACACCACTTTCTTAAATGTGGCTTTAACAGCATTTAACAAAATTTCTTTATACAAAGTCGGTTTAAATGGCCTAGCAGCCTTATTTGTAAAAAGTCGATTTCACTAAAACACACTTAATACGGAATTAATGCCGGTTTATAACAGGAATTCCTCTCATAAACTACGAAATTGTTAAAAAAATCACGCCAAATCGGATCACTCGAGAGAGCGTGACCTTCAATCGCAAACTTCAAAACAAATATTTACGTAAACAATGCATTCGCACGTGCCTAATTTTAATTGCTTTGCTTTTTTGAACTTTACTTTATGTGACCTACATAAAGACTACTTTTGACTTTCCCGTGCTATGCACTAAAGTTAGATATCGAAAAGATCACCAAGTCGATATATTTAGTATGAATCTGGTGATCTCCATTCCACAGCTCGTTAATTAAAACGTGACAAATATATATGATTTTCGTCTTTACCGTTCATATCTTGTTAATACGAGTACTGCGCCCGAATGCCCTATGTTAGCCGAGCAAGCCACCCGTACCAATAGCGATCAAAAAGGTCACGAAGTCAATACATTTGTAAGAATCTGGTGACCATTTTCTCGTCGCCCGTTTGTTATTACAACATCACGCTGAGAACGAAAGTGACCGATCTCAAAATTTTGGTAAAATGAGTTAAGTATACAGAATGACTCAAAAAAGTACACTCTATCATGCTTATATTCGAAAACTGGCCAATTATGGTTAGAGAAGGATAAAGGTATATTTCGGTCTCTTTGTCGCTCAACCGTCCCCTTCCCCCGCGCCCGAATCAAAGTGACGAAATCAGTGTTGCACCGTGAGTTGTCGTAGCAAGACGTGACAAGTTTAGTACCGCAGTGACCGATTACGCTTTGCGTCTGTTTGTTTGTCAATTTCGGAGGTAAGTTTAGTTACAATTTATAATCATAAACTGACCGATTTAGGTTCAGGTCCCTTTTACATTGTATGTAGTAGCATCTTAGGTGACATATATCAAATTCGGGCACCTATTTATTAAGAAATGAGTCTAATTAATTGGCCTATTTTGAAACAGGTCTGTTTAATTTTAAGTGTACTCATCTGTATTGTGTACTATTTAAAAGAAAGTCTGTTTAACAATTTTAAGTTTGGTTTTCAATAGACTTATTGATTAATAGTGCAATTCATTACTTTTTTCAGTGTTTAATGTTTCCTACTGACACGTCAATAACTAAAGCTAAAAATTAAAAGAAGTGCTTTAATTCTTCAAATGGTGGAAGAGAGACAGCAAAATGAGGTAATTATGGATACTTTTTTATTTATGCTTCGTTTTTCATTAGTACCTAAGTACTATAATTATTTGTAAAAGAGTTTATACGAGGCTTTGGATATCGACAAAGAAAACATACCATCTAGCCCTTCAATTATCGAAAATACACTTCCACGTCTGGGCCAGGAACATTCCATAATACAAATGCCAAGCAAAAAAACAAAACCTTTAAATGTAAGTAATTAATTTTAATGTAAGTCATGGGAAGTCATTTTAATGTTAGTTTAATCTTATGATGAAATGTTTCAGGACCCTGAAAAAGCTTGTCAAGAAATAAATACAGAATCAAAAGTTACTGAAAAAACGTCGGAAAGTACATCTACTGTCCGACCACGTTCAAGAAGTTCCAGTACGAGCAGTTCATCTTCATCCTCAAGTAGTAGCAGTACTTCATCATCTTCAAGTACTTCTGTTACAAATGAATGTCAAAATACAGTTGTTCCGGGCCCAAGTACCAGCAATCTAAGACCCCAAACAGGTAACCAACGTTCATACGTTCAATCACCAATACACCCGAATGAAAGTGATGTGGATCTAAGTGACTCAGATCCAACATACCATGCTGTAAATTCCAATCAAAGACGCAGACGTGTTTCCAGTACTAGCTCTTCATCTTCTGATTCTTCGGGTCAACCGGAACCCTCAAAAAGTAGAAAGCGTAAAAGAAACCCTGGTAACTGGAAACAGAATCAAAAAAAAATGTCACGAAACTCCCGAAAAAGTTACAGGTCTTTGTCCAAATCAAAAAAAATAATTCCAGCTAAGCATGTGAAAGGAACATGTACGAGCAAGTGTAGACTTAAATGTTTTGATAACATAAAAGAGGATGAGAGGTCTAATCTGTTCAAAGCCTATTGGGGATTGTCAAATTTGGAACTGCAGCGTGCTTTTATTAGATCTTGAATGATGGAAGTGCAACCTAGGTACAGGTACTCAAATGCTCAAAACCCCCGCCTTCCAAACAACGCCTTTTATTTAACAGTAAGTGGCAAAAAGATCCGTGTTTGCAAATTGTTTTTCATAAACACTAGACATAACGGACGGACAGCTAAGAACTGTTAAAAGTAAAACCAACAGCCATGGTATGGTAGAGCCTGAGGGTAGAGGAAAGCATGACAACAAAAAAAGGGTAGACCCTGAACTGCTCCAAAGCATCAGGAACCATATAGAGTCGATACCGAGGATAGAATCTCATTATTTAAGAGCGACTACAAGTAGAGAGTACATATCTGACAGCAAAACTATAAGGGGCCTCTGCACTGATTTTAACGATGATCAAAAAGAAAAAAATCTGCCACAGTGCGACTATTGGTTATACTTGAATACTTTTAATAAAGAATTCAATATAAGTTTTTTTCAGCCGAAAAAAGACAGGTGTGAAACGTGTGTTGCGTACGAACTTGCTCCTGAAAGTACTAAAACACTGCTCAAGTCGAACTATGATAAACACCACGAAGAAAAAGAACTATGTCGCCAAGAAAAACGGACTGACCGTGGAAACATTGACGAGACACACATTTGCGCAATTTATGATTTGCAGTCCGTCATGTTATGTCCCAGTCCAAGTTATTTTTACTATTCTTCAAAAATCAACTGTCTTGATTTCACCATTACAGAATTAAAAAATGGAGAAGATGATAAAAAGTCTTACGGAGACGTTTACTGTTATTTTTGGGACGAAACCCAGGGACAACGGGGAGCCAATGAGATAGGTTCATGTATTTTTGATTACTTACGAACCCTAAGCGCAAAAAACGCAGATAAAAAGTTACATGTAACATTTTACTCTGACAATTGCACTGGGCAGAACAAAAATAAAGTTATTGCTAGCCTATATTCATATGCTGTCGCTTATTTTGATAACATCGAAAGTATAACTCATAAGTATTTAATAAAAGGGCACACGCAAAATGAAGCGGATAATGTGCACAGTTTAATTGAAAAAGAAATCAAAAAGAACGAAAAAGCAGGGCCTATATACATACCTGTTCAATTTGCTACCTTGATCAAAAGCGCTCGGAAGTCTGGACAACCTTTCATAGTCAAAGAAGTTAATTATGAATTCTTCTTAAATCTCAAACTACTTCAAGAGCAGTGAGGATACAACTTCAAGGAAAACCTCCATAAAGAAACGGTATTGTGGAATGATCTTAAAGTACTTAAATTTGACAAAGCGGAGATGTTTCACTTTTATTATAAAACATCATACTTCAATGAGTTGTTTTCCCAAATGGACATGCGGAATAAACGTAAAAAAATGATGGGGTTCAAAGAAATTGCAATTAAACAGCTGTATGAGCATGCAATTGAATTAAAAGAAAATAAAAGAAGAGATCTCAAAGATTTAGTCAGAAAAAATTTAATACCTAGTATTTACGCCAGTTTTTACAACACTTTGTGAGAAACTTAACTTAAAATAATAATAGAAAATGGATACATACGAGTATTACCTATTAGAAGTGATATTAAAATGACAGAATTTGAAGAAGTACCAAAAAAGTAGTCTGAATTAGTGTATTAAGCAGAGTTTAATTAAATTTATTTGATTAAGTAATACAACTGAATTATAAAGTAACTACAAGACTGTTAGTGTGGTAAACTGATAGATAAGTTATGCTATTAATACTATTGTTGAGTTGATTTTAAAACTGTAGTACCTATTTTAACAGAATTATATTTTGATGTTGGTTATGTTTCGTTAAATTTAAGAATTACTTATCTAAAACAGCAAAAACAGAAGGTATTCATTGTTTGATTTGTCTGAGTAGTGTTTTAAGCAGAGTTTAATTAAAATAATTTGATTAAATTTGAACAACCAAACTATAACTACAAGACTGAGTACTAGTACTACTATGTTAAACTGACAAGTTAGTTCAAATATAGGCATATTGTTGATTTGGATAAATACTTTATTAGTGTTACAGAAGAGTGATATTGATTATGTGAATCGTTATAATATTTAAGAATAACCTAAGTGTTGTATCGACAAGTGGACTGTAGATTTTAGGGGAAAATGAATTAAAAATCGATGACTCGGGTTGCACAAATCCGACAACAAAGCAAGGGAGTACGACTCACCTTTCCTCTGCAACAGCCGGCTTCTCACGTAGAATCGCAACTCCTGAACTGGTGAAGGCGTACGACGTCTTCCGAGACCCTGGCCAGGGTTGATAGGTTCTAGAGGGAAACGCTGTAACGCACGGCGTATACCGCGACTGTCGCACCGAGCTCTCGACAGATAACTGTTCGATTCAAAATCTTGAATGCTTGTTCCGCTTGTGGCGCTAGTGTCGCTGCGCCTAATGTTGTTCTACCACCATCGCGGGTAATATCGCAAGAGGGCGGTAGTTCCGACTGAGCGTCGGTTAAATGGTCGCATCACATGATTTGATGTAGGAAATGTCCAACCACGAATACGGAACACACCCCCTACCGAAACCAGTGTGATGGTTTCTATTAAAAAGAAAACAAAAACCATAAAAATATTTAGTTCTATTTTTATGGGAAAGGCTGCCAATGACCCTTAAAAAGAAATTAAAATAGAAAAGTAATTAACCTAACTTAGAATTAATATTTATTTAATTTTAAATTAAAACTGGATATTTAAAGCAGGCTAATTAATGTATGGTAAAGGACAAAGTTTATTGACAGGTCTTTGTAACACACTTTTTTCTGTGCGTAGTGTTACACAGCGGACAAAACCGTCTGTACCTGGATGTACTTTTTCTACTTTTCCTAAAGGCCATTTACAAGTGGGGACATTATCAGTCTTTATGAGAACAATATCACCAATATTTATATTGGAAGAAGAAGTAAACCATTTTGCTCTTTGCTGTAACGTATTTAAATATTCACTACTCCAACGTTTCCAAAACTGTTGCAAACACTTTTGCATGTACTGCCAACGTGACAGTCTGTTAGTGTTTATATCGTGAACATCATATTCAGCCAAAGCAGTTAGACTTCGACCAATTAAAAAATGTCCGGCCGTCAAAACATTAAAATCGTTAGGGTTGTCGCTAGCTGGCAGCGGGCACAGCGGTCGCGAATTAAGGATTGCCTCTGCCTTACAAAAAATGGTAGAAAGTTCCTCAAACGTTAAGAATTTTTCACCTATACTTCGTACTAAGTGATACTTAGCTGCCTTGATGCCAGCTTCCCATAGTCCACCCATATGGGGAGCACTAGGGACATTAAACTTCCAAACTAGCTGTCGTTTAGCGCAGCCATCCGAAATGCCACCTTGACAATCTCGCAAGAACCTTTGTACTTCTGTGATATGCTTACTCGCGGCGACAAAATTGGTACCACAGTCTGAATATAACGCAGAACACATGCCCCTACGCGCTACAAACCGGTCAAAGCACGCGAGAAAACAATCCGCGGAAAGCGAAGACAACACTTCTAAATGCACCGCTTTTGTTGAAAAACTTACGAACAGCGCTAAGTACGCTTTCGAAACTTTAGCATTACGGCGTAAACTTTCTTTTATAAAGAAGGGACCACCGAGGTCCACTCCGACGTGATCAAATACTTTATTAGGCATCAAACGAGTGGCTGGCAGAGGAGCCATCTCCGGCTGTGATAATAAAGTCGGTTTGTTTTTAAAGCAAATGAGACATTTAGATAATACGGATCTAATGACGCTACGAGCGGACGGGATCCAATAATTTTCATTTATGATACTTTGTAAGGTACGCGGCCCTACATGTAAGTATTTTTCATGTAAATATTTAATTAAAAGTCTCGTAAAAGGACTATTCTTAGGAAGCAAACGCGGGTGTTTAGAGTTATAAGGAAGCTCCGAGTGGCCGATACGACCCCCTACCCTGAGAAGGCCGTCAGCATCAAGAAACGGAGACAATTTGCGCAAAGAAGGCACGAACTTTTTATTTTTAAGTAATTTAATTTCAGTTTCGAAATAGGCAGTTTGAACTAACTTTATTAAAGCATTTAAGGTCCGATTTAACTCGAGAGTAGTTAGTCTCACTGATTTAAATTTAAAATTACTTTTTTCACGAGCTAATTTTAAAATCCAAGTAAAAGTTCTTTGCATTTTAGAAAACGATGAGAATTTATTAAATATTCTTTCGCAAAGTTCCTGTTTAGTTTCCCCCGGTAAGCTATTATCTTGTAATAACAAGTTAACAGAAATTTTTAATTCCGGTAATTGAACGTCACTTTTATGAATAAAGAGCGATATTGGCCAAGCGTTGTAGTCTTGATACATCCAATCGGCGCCCATCAACCACTGTTTACTACAGCTGACAAGTTGCGCTGGAGACGCTCCGCGAGAACCGATGTCAGCTAAGTTGTGCTCACTAGAAACGTGTCGCCAACAGTGAGGGGGTAAGATTTCAATTATTTGAGTCACACGGTGACTAACATAAGTTTTTAATTTATAAGGTTCGGTTTGGAGCCACGACAATACGATTGTCGAGTCCGACAAAGTTGTGATTTTAGTGATCTTAACTCTAGTGAAAGAATCACAAACAGATTTAATTAATTTACTAAGTAAGACAGCACCCATCAATTCCAATCGTGGGATTGTGATTTGTTTTATTGGCGCAACCTTAGATTTTGCAGTTACTAAACGCACTTTTACGTTATTTCTATTATCGCGACTGATAACATAAACACAGGCTGCGTAGCCGCGTAAAGAAGCGTCACTAAAGCCTACCAACTCACACTGCGTTTCTCCCGAGAGTAAAATGTGGCGTTCAATAGGAAGTTCGGCCAACAATGGAAGTTCCGAGATAAAATTTTGCCATCTATCTTTTAAATCGTCCGGCAACCGTTCATCCTAACCGATCCCTAATTTCCATAGCTCCTGCATGAGGGTCTTAGCTTCAAACGTGCATGGCGCGACAAAGCCCACGGGGTCATATATCGACGCGAGTAGTTTAAGTACCGAGCGCTTCGTGGAGGCAGCATCGGCCATATTTATTACGAAACAAAAACTATCATTTGTCGGAAACCATTTCAATCCCAGAACCTTTAGGGTTCGATCTTTTTCATCACCAGAAAAACTTATTGAGCCTTCCCTATTCTCGATCGGAACGCGCTTAAGGAGATCCTCACTATTACTTATCCACTTTTTTAATGTTAACTTTGCGCTTTCAAAAATACCTATAAGCTGATCCTGTACTTCACAAGCCTCCTCGAAGGTAGAACATGAATAGATTCCATCATCCATGTACACCCCTTCTCGGAGTACCTGGGCGGCGAGTGGGAAACGTTCTCCCTCGTCAATTGCCAACTGAAGTAAAGTTCGAATAGCTAAAAACGGTGAGCAACTAAGACCGTAAGTTACGGTGTTCAATTCGTACAATTTAATAGGTTCGTTAGGTGATTCTCTAAATAAAATGTGCTGATAGCCCCTGTCACTTTTTCGCAACGAAATTGCGCGGTACATTTTACAAACGTCAGTTACTAGGCAAAACTCGAAAAGTCTAAAATTTAAAATTATCCCTGCTATATCGCGGTACAAACTCGGCCCTACTAGAAGTATATCATTCAAAGAAACGTTATTACTACTTTTCGCCGATCCGTCGAACACAACACGCAACGGAGTCGATGTGCTACTAGGCCGCAAAATACTATGATGTGGAATAATATACTTGCTAGGTTTATCACCTTTATAAAGCTCCATATGTCCGAGATTCTTATATTCGCGCATGAACTCGATGTATTTTTTCTGTAATTCCGGAGTGCGCGCGAGTTTGCGCTCAGTGTATAATAAATAACCTACGTTCGGCTATCGCACGCGTCTCACCGAGCGGCGGGTGGCCAGGTGCGAACGGTAACGGCACGACATACCGCCCGTTCGATTCCCGGGTGTGTTCTTTCGCGAATATATCTTCGGCTAATTTGTCCATAGGACTGACTAGAGGTGAGCACGGCACTTCCTCAATTTTCCAAAATGAGCGTAACGTTTCATATAACGACTGTTCTTCTTCGTAAGAAATAGATAAATGTAAATTTTGCGAAATATTATTTTCACGCGGCTATAATTTACCGCTTATAACGAACCCAAACACGGTTTCGATTACACTTGGAATGCTATCATTAATTATTAACGGTTTATCTTTAATGAGAAAAGGCACAATGTCGTTTCCTAACAAAATATCAATTCGAGACCGGGTATAAAATAATGGATCCGCTAATTGAAACGATCGATATTTGTTAATTACGCTATCTGAAAATATAACATTTGGCATATCAGCTGATACCTTGGACACGATAACCAAATTAACGTCGAACGTCGGACCGTCAAAATGTCTCGGTTTTATCGTGCACGTAACCATGCCCTGATTTTTAATAAATCCACCGCCTAAGCCGTTAATAGTAAACGGACACTTCCTACGAGGTAAGCGTAATCTTTGAGCGCATTCGGTAGTTATAAATGAGCTCTGAGCTCCGGAGTCAATAACCGCACGGCAGTCTTGATACCGTTCATCAATATCGCGAATATGCGTTATGGTAGTACCTAAAACTACACCATAATCCCGATTATCGATCGCTGTTTCGAGCGATTCCTGTATCGAATCACTCACGGAGTGAGACGAGACTAGCGCCTGGTGCGCGTGAGAAAGAGACGGCAGCGCGGACGAACAACTATTCGTAGTTACGGCTGGCACGGCCACCGATGCAAGTGTACGCCCCGAATCTTCATGTAAAAGATAATGATGTTGCAATAAACAAACACCGCAAGAAATTTTACTTTTACAGTCATTACATTTATGATCTGGTTTAAGACAATTTGTGCAGATTTAACGAATGAACACGGTCCCTTCCTTGATCGACTGACAATTTACGAAATTGATCACATCGATAAATCATATGATTTTGTTTACAATGCGCACAAACTAAGTTAAAGTTCGCGTTGCGATTATTATTGTTGTTATTCTGCGCTCGCTTCGTCGTAGCTAACACAGATTTGAAAGAAGACGGTTTTTGAAAGTTGCTTTTGTGGGTAGTCTGATTAAAGGTTTTAACCGATGTTGGCGCAACAATAGAAGACGGGTTATCAAATGTACTATGTTCTAACACTTTAATCTGTTTATTAACGAAATTTATGAGTTCGGTAAAAGTAGGTATTGTTTGTTGGTCTCGACCTTCTTCAAATAATTTTCTAGTGTGAGGGTCAAGCCGTCGCAATGCTAAGTGACAAAAAAGAAAATCGTCTAAGTTCGATATATTTAACGCTTGAATAGCTTTTAGCGAGTGATCGAATGTTTCTATGAATGATGCCAAGTTTAGAACAGTGTCTTTAGTAAGCGGCGGAAAGTTTAACATTCTATCAAGGTACCTACTTGCGAGTGTTCTATTGTCGTGATATTTATCTATCAGACTTTGCCAGACTAACGAATAATTAGCAGCCGTTATAGGTAACTTTTTCGCAATATTCAATGCCGAACCCTTTAAACAAGAAAGTAAATAATGAAATTTATCAATATTAGAAAAATTCCTATTATGAACTAACGATAAAAAAGTGTCATAAAACGTTATCCAATCTTCTATTTTACCATCGAATTCAAATAATGACAATTTAGGTAAGGCAGGGCTAACTAACTCCTGTTTTTCAACCGATTGGGAGTTATTCGAGTGCTTTTTTGCAACTAATTGACATTTAGTACACATTTCATCAAATGCTTCGAGCTCCCTCAACATTTTCTTTGCTGGATTTATTTGACTTTCAATTTCAAAATCAAAAATGACCGTTTCAAATTTCGTACGAACATTTTCTAATTCGGAGATTTGTAATAAGAATGAAGGCAATCGGTCTAAATGTTGATCAACCGTTCTGGAAACATCGAATAACTTTTGTAATTTAGTAAACAAGTACTCCTTTTTACAAGTTAAAGTAGTACGTTTCACTTCTAACGTTTTATCTTCTAACGCCATTTTGAATTCCAAATTGCAAATTGGTTTTTTATAAAGAAAAATTAAAGAAATAAAGAAATAATTAGGAACACTAGTTCTTTAATCTTGGCTCTGAAGGGCCAGAAATGTTGTATCGACAAGTGGACTGTAGATTTTAGGGGAAAATGAATTAAAAATCGATGACTCGGGTCGCACAAATCCGACAACAAAGCAAGGGAGTACGACTCACCTTTCCTCTGCAACAGCCGGCTTCTCACGTAGAATCGCAACTCCTGAACTGGTGAAGGCGTACGACGTCTTCCGAGACCCTGGCCAGGGTTGATAGGTTCTAGAGGGAAACGCTGTAACGCACGGCGTATACCGCGACTGTCGCACCGAGCTCTCGACAGATAACTGTTCGATTCAAAATCTTGAATGCTTGTTCCGCTTGTGGCGCTAGTGTCGCTGCGCCTAATGTTGTTCTACCACCATCGCGGGTAATATCGCAAGAGGGCGGTAGTTCCGACTGAGCGTCGGTTAAATGGTCGCATCACATGATTTGATGTAGGAAATGTCCAACCACGAATACGGAACACTAAGAAAACATTTGTTTGGTTTCCTACCAATTTTTGATACGATTTTGATATTATTTTGTTTAGTATGATGATTACTGGTTCCTATGTTGTCTAAGAAGTGATTTAATAAATGACATTTAACACATACTTCACCGTTTTATTCAGCTTTTTTGAGAAAATATATAAAATATCAAGAAGAAAACTGACTTATTTTTAGAAAAAAACAATTTTTTTAAAACAATTTTAGAAATGAACAGACCTTTACCTAAAAAGCTCAGTAGAAATAAAATCAACTTCAATACTAAAGTGACCTATTTTTCCAAGTTTTTTTCTAGTGCTATTTTATGTAGGAAAATGGTATTATTTTTTTTAAAAACAAATGTTTATAAAGCTATTAAGTCAGACAATATAATACAAAAGAAATTTATAACTTTCGTTACCATGTTTTAGTGTCATTGTGAAATGAACAGAAAATGCTTTATACGACGAACACATTTTCGCCTATTCACAAAAATTGGCAATTTTGAGTTGAGTCACTTTCGTTCTCAGGGTGCGATTATACGAATAATAACGAGACATAGGCCTCCTCCATGGATTTCCAAAAAGACCGGTTGGAAGCGGCCTGCATCCAGCGCCTTCCTGCCACTTGTGTCTGAACAAAAATACTGTAAATCTGTTACGCTTACTTAACATTTTAGAAAGTATCAGAAAACGACAGACATAGAACTTCAAAATAGTAAAACTAAAAGACATAAAAGAGTTATCTCTAACGACGATTTCATCTTACATGTACAAATGCAACTTCTAAACAATGAGATAACCTTAGGCCATGCACTTGATAAACTCGGATAAGGAGATACAGTTACATTCACTCACTTGATATTTTTACGCCGTTTGTAGCCACTAAAGTTATTAACCCAAATTATTGGGTTTTATTTTGCTAGTAAAAAAGTTAAGGAGAAGTATGAGTTACTTTTTATACACTTCGTGGTTTGTCTAAATAAGTTTGCTTTTATTTAGTTATAAATAAATAATGACATTTCTTAAGATTGCTATTGCTTTACATAGGTAAATCACGATTTACATAGGTAAATAAACAATAAATTTTCTGAACTTTGTAGTTTTGGCTGTACAATTTGATCTAAAATGGGCGCGGTAGTGTCGTTGATTGGCAACGACAGTACTAGTAGCACCGCTGGTAGTGTCGTTGCCAGGAAATGCAGGGTGGTCAAAAAGTCGTGGATCAAACAAAATAGGAGATAAGTGAGGTAATTTCCAACAAAAAATCTAATCTTTCTACAGCATAGCCATAACTTCATTGCACGAAAAGTTATGAATATTTTTGTATTTTTCAATAAAACTACCGCGTTTTTTACAATTTATTCAATAAACAATTAAATTGATCAAAAACAATAAAACAAAAGGTGTTGTATTATGACTCAATAATGTATCATATCAATACTACGAAAACTGCCCACTGATGCTTAGACAACACAGAGAGGATCCGCAGTTCTTCAACAAAGTGTTACGGACTGATGAGTCAAATTTTAGAAGAATGGGAATTTTCAACATCCACAATTTACACTACTACTCCAGAGTGAACCCACATATCATCAGAAATGATCGAATTCAGCATCTGTTTGGTATAAACATGTGGGCTGGAATAATTGACCAGCAGCTTGTGATACATGAACTGCCACCAAGGCTAAATGGTGCTCAGTATTTGAATGTTTTACAAAATAATTTAAACCAAAAACTCAACGAAGCTGAGATTCCTGAAGATAGAGTGGCAGAAATGTGGCTGCAACAAGACAGTGCGCCGCCTCATTACGCTCGAGCAGTTCGAGAACATTTGAACGAGCGCTTCCCTAACCGGTGGATTGGTCGAGGCGGACCTATTGCATGGCCACCCCGGTCGCCCGACCTTAAACCACTGGACTTTTTTGTTTGGCGTTATTTCAAAGTAATAGTGTATCAAGGAGAGACCAACACCGAACAAGAACTACGACAAAAGCTCGAGTTTCCTAGGGTACAATTAATAGGAAACAGAGGTGCGTTCTGCCGATTACGTGCGAATTTTATTAGGCGGTGCAGATTGTGCATTATGGTCAGTGGTAGGAACTTTGAACATTTAATGTAAAAATTTGAATTTTAATAAAATTACTAACTCAAAATCACAATTGTTCTTTTAATTGGCCGTCATCCATACCATTTTATAAATTTGCCCCTAAATATGACAAAACGACCATAGAACCAAAACTAAAGGTCAAACAGTAAAGTGTTGTACCTCATTTGAATCAGCATTGAATTAGTAAGTTTTTTTTTTTAATACAGGGTCACTTTTCCGTAATACATTTTTTTTCACAGGATGCACTTAAAGTGAGAAGTTTTTTTTTGTAACGTGTCAAAATTTACAGAAAAAAATTAATTGCTCGTTAAATTCGGTACCGTAAAATGGGGGGAATAGGGTCTAGGGGGGGAATTGGGACAAATCTCGAGTTTTTGTTTACGACTTTACTACCACTTTATTTTACATTTTATTCTATATGGTAGTTTTTATATTTTAAGCTTGCAACATTTTCCCTACAATCTGGCAACAATAAGTCCTGCTGTCATTGAGATTTAAAAAAAAAACGATCTTTTGTGATTGGGATCGGAAACCTGTGAAATTAACTCCTCAAAACATTTGGTTTTACTCTGTAATAATTTGAAATTTGCGTCGAGTGAAGTGTTTACTATTATTATCAGCATTTTGGGAACAGACTGAGATAAAAAGTAAGTGTTAAATTACTGTGTTTTTCCTATTGTTCAACAAAAACTAAATGGGACGAATTTGGACAAGAAATGGGGGGATTAGGGTCGAATAATGGGGTGTATAGGGTCATGAGTGAGGGTAATAGGGACGGAGAATGGGTTTAATAGGGTCTACATTGGGTCAATCGAAACAGCTATGGGTGAATTGGGTTTTTGTTACTAGGGTTGTCACAATACTTAAATAGCAGGGGATTTATTTATAATTTAGTATTATTTTTGTTCCAGCCAAAATATTCGCAATGCCACGAATATATAAACCAAACCCCAATGGGAAAAAGTACAAAAAATATGACGATTTAATAATTAAACAAGCCCTTGAGGAATTAACTTTAAATCGTCACGCAACAATAAGATCTGTTGCAGAAAAATTTTACATTTCAAAATCAGTATTACAAAGACATAGCACGAGGCAAATGAGATCACAAGGGGGCCAAATGGCACTAACAAAAGAAGAGGAAGAGCATATTGTGCTCAATCTCAACACTTGTGCTGAGTGGGGATTTTTTGGATATGTTAGGGATGAAACACAAAAGGTTTAAAGACAATTTACCGGGGCGAGATTTTGTCTACAGTTTTTTAAACCGACATAAGAATCGTATATCACAGAGGCTATGTCAAAATATAAAACGTGCCAGAGCAGCCGTGTCACCAACCACAATCAATGAGTATTTTTCAGAATTAGAAAAATCTATTGAGAATGTACCTACCCCTTGGCAATATCATCAACTACGATGAGACTAACCTTTCAGACGACCCAGGCCGTCACAAAGTTTTAACGAAACGTGGGTGCAAATATCCAGAACGGATTGTAAATCATTCCAAAGCCTCCATATCATTAATGATGGCTGGCACTGCTGAAGGTGAACTACTACCACCATAT
Organism: Yponomeuta evonymella; assembly: GCA_963969515.1. NCBI lineage: Eukaryota > Metazoa > Arthropoda > Insecta > Lepidoptera > Yponomeutidae > Yponomeuta > Yponomeuta evonymella. Next base: position 6,958,777 of record OZ018359.1, read on the forward strand.
GTGGTTTACAAATCTGTAAACTTGTATGATACGTGGGTCAAAAATGGTCCCGAACGCGCAAGATATAACAGAACTACATCGGAATGGTTTGACGCAACGGTATTCAAAGATTGGGTCAAAGAAGTGGTCATTCCATTTTTTGAAAAAAAGCAAGGAAAAAAAGTCTTAGTGGGAGACAACTTATCTTCTCATTTATCAACAGATTTGATAATGATGTGTAAGAGTCGCGATATTAATTTTGTCTTTTTGCCGGCTAACTCAACACATCTCACGCAACCATTAGATGTTGCATTCTTTAGACCAATGAAGATAGCATGGCGTCAAATTCTTCAAAACTGGAAAAAATCTGATGGACGTTCGCTTTCATGTGTACCTAAAGGTTGTTTCCCAAGATTGTTAAAATTACTCATGGATGAAATAAAAATTAATGCTGAAAATAATCTTCGGGCAGGGTTTCGAAAGACTGGTATCAGTCCACTCAATCCGAGTGAAGTGCTGGCAAGATTACCGAAACAAACAGAAAATAATGAAGAGGTAAAAGATGCAATTGATAAATCAGTATTAGCTTTATTAAAAGAAATGCGATATGGAACAATGAATATTGCGGAGCCGAAAAATAAAAGAAAAATTGAAGTTATTTCAGGTCGAAGCGTTTCACACGAAGATATGGCAAGTTACGCTGATACAGATACTGAACCTGAAATGAAATAAAAAACGAAAACAACAAATTAAAGTCAACAAAAGTGAAACCAAAGAGCCAATCAGAAAGACGTAAGTTTGAAAGGTAAAGGTGTAGGCAAAAAAACTAAAAAAATATGTGATGAAAAAGAAAATAAATCGCCATCGCCCATACCACATTGCTCGTTTGAATCAATTGCAGATGAAAAACAATATCCGCGCCATGAACAGCAGCATAACGATTGGCTAAATATAGATGTAGAAAAGATGCCTGTAATACTATCGGAAGATTTGCAACTATATGAAGAAATAATAATACCAATGAAAAGTAAAGATTCAAAAGAAACAAATGTGATATATGAAACAGATTCCATGGATATTGAAAACGGACAAGACATTGCCACTGCAACAGATATATATGAGCATGCAAAAGATAATAGTGAAGAGGCTACAAACGAAAATACGAAGCACATTAATAGACCAAATATTATCATTACCAGTAATACTGACATATCTCGAGAAGAATTGCAACAACTACTCCCAAAAACTCCAGTAAAACAAACAATGAGACCAATAGCTGTGAATAAAAACATTACCATCAAAAGGAAGCAAGCAAATAAGTTGCTGATAAAAAAAATTACTTTAATGACAGTGAGGACATTTTAAAGATTCTAGAGAGTGATTAGGTTTAAGAGTTCAATATTATTATTATGTTTCAAGTATTGACAATTACCAAAGTTAAGAAGTAAGAAATTATTATTTTGTTTCGTTAAATTGGATAAATATTTTAGTTTGTATGTTACAATTCCAGAATTGATAGTTATCAAAGTTAAGAAGTTAAGTTAAGAAGAAGAGATTATTAGTTTGTTTCGTTGAATTGGATAAATATTTTAGTTTGTATGTTACAATTCCAGTATTTATTGATAGTTATCAAAGTTTGGAAGTTAAGATACATCAGTTTCCTTTACTGATAGTAGATTTTTGACAGTTCTTCCATACAAAAAACGTCAAAATTCCGCTGTCGGTAAACGATAATAAGTGTATCTTTAAAATAACATACCAGCATAAGAAGGCACAGTGTTTTAAATCACTTAAAAAATTTCCCGATGCTGTTTTCCACATTAATCGATCAAGGAATGCATTTGAAATGTAAGAGTAGAACACCCACGTGTCAATTCCTGTTACTTTATTTTAAAAAAAAATAATAATATTTCGTGACCTTGGCTTAGAAAATTGTTTAATTAATTTTTGTAGGAGTAACGGTACAAGATGTCATTCTTTTATTAATAAGGTTTGATAAATGATTTTACAGCGCATATTTTCCAATTTTAAATTTTTGGAAATCACCTCGGGATATCGAGTAATTAACTTTTTTTCAGATTTTGGTTTTTATTTTTTTTCTTTAAAATACCTCAAAAGTGCGATCTGTAACTAGCACAGTTAAATTGCTCTTAATTAGGTTTATCACTGATAAAAAAATCACGTTGCACTTACGCGGCGTTTATGAGTTATTGAATTTCAAAATTTTGTGTTAGGGGTGTCACTCAACTTGACCTTTCAATTTAGTCAAAATCTATATATACTTTATTTTTTTTTATTTTTTGATTAGTTGCAAAACTATATATTATTTAGACATACACTTAAAATATCTTCTAAATAGCTTCTTTCTCACATTATATAGACTAACATTTACATGCTTAAAACAATTTTAGTTTTAATACCTGAAGTAGATTGCTTGGTTTTGTTTAAGTATTTACTTTAAGTAAGTACTTAGTTTTAGTTCAGTTATGGTTAACATGTAGCGTAGGAAGGGGTCCACCCTCGTCAAGCTTACCTATGCTAAAACCCTATGTTTATACATGTTAACTTGAGAAACGGGGGTGAGGCAAAATGGAGCCGTTACAGACCCATGGCGCCACTTCGCCTCAGCAGGGCCTTACCAAACCTGCTGAGGGATGTCCATCCGGGCCCCGACCGGAGGACTTAGGACAAGGAGGGCATGAGGGCGCCAACCCTCATGTTGGTACACGAGTGGCAAGCGATGCTATGGATCACCCCATAGCCGGTACTTCTTATCAAACTCCAGAAGTAACCGCAAGTATGCAAGGAGTTTATTCGGGACTACATATTTTTGAATGTTTTTACGCAGAGAGCAAAAAATATAAAAAGACTGGGTCTCCTGACGACCTAACACCATCGGATTTGATGACCTTACTTTTCAGAGAAATGGGCGAGCGACTTAAAGATCTCTCATCTAGCGAAAAAGATAGACTTATAAGCAACGTTGTTTACACATTTCTTAGAAAAGCCACTAGGTTTTATAAAAGTTGCAATCGGAACAAAAAGAGGTTCAGAGACAAGCATGCTGTTTTCTTGAACAAACTGTTGTCTGCCAGAAACTGTTCGTGGACTTCTGAAGCCGATTATTGTAGAAAACTTGCAATTCACAGCAGAAGATGGCGAAAATCCATCAATAGATGAATCTTCATCGTTAGACGATGAAGAAGATTCATCCAATTTTGATGACTGCCCTCTGGTACTAGAAACTGAAAATTATTCATACGAGCCATAAAATCCAGAAAATTTGAAAGCAATCTAACATGCGAAAACGTCTATAATATATTTTGAAGTAACTTTTCGTTAGTTGGTTTCCAATTTCCTGTATTTAATGACATAATTGTTATTAATTGGCAACATATTCAAAAGTCTTTTAAGTTTATTTTTCACTTTTTAATTTTAGTAGTAGGTTCACTATTTTTCGGAAAATTTCATCATCATCATTCAGCCACAAGAGGTCCACTGTTGGAAATAGGCCTCCTCCATGGATTTCCAAAAAGACCGGTTGGAAGCGGCCTGCATCCAGCGCCTTCCTGCCACTTGGATGAGGTCATCTGTCCATCTTGTGGCTGGTCGTCCTACGCTGCGCTTGCCGATATGTGGTCTCCATTCGAGAACTTTTCGGCCCCATCGGCCATCAGTTCTGCGTGCTATGTGCCCCACCCACTGCCACTTCAACTTACTAATCCGCTGGGCTATGTCGACGACTTTCGTTCGTCTACGGATCTCATCATTTCTGATTCGATCTCGTAGAGAAATTCCGAATAGCCCTTTCCATAGCTCGTTGCGTGACCTTGAGCCTTCTTATGAGGCCCATAGTGAGAGACTACCTTTCAGTGCCATAAGTCATCACTGGTAACACACTGGTTGTATAATTTTGTCTTGAGCGATTGAGGTATATTAGACCGGAAAATTTATTTTAAATCTATTTTACTATTTCTCGTGTAAAATATTTATCGTTCCTGTAAATAAAATACCTAGCTTTTAAGTTTTATTTGTAAAATATTTTATTTTTAGTGTAAAACATTTGTTAGTGTAACCTTATGCAGATAATTACAAAAAAAATCCACTCTTCATACAAATACTAAAAGTCAGCTACCAATTTTTTATAGACAGTCGAAAAAAAATTCATTTCCGACACTTGGTTTCTTTGGGAAAGTTACTCAAAATCATGGTCTGACTGCCGTACACAGAGTCGTCAATTAAGATTTAATGTCAATTAAGTATCATGTCATCTCTTTCATTTCAATGACATATGAAAGAGATAGCACGACACTTAATGAACATTAAGTTTAATTGACGACTGTGAGTACGGCAGTAAGTCCACCCCTGAATTATTTAAACCTTTTGTATATATACCCCGTATAGTTTTTTATTAGAGACAAAAAATAAACATTATATTTATTTGACCTTTAGAGACAACCCTAAAATGTGTCAGTTGACCTTTGTACGTAACTCCCAAAGGCCGCGATGGAGCAACGTGATCTTTTTATCAGTGATAAACCGAATTAAGAGCAATTTATCTGTGCTAGTTACAGATCGCACTTTTGAGGTATTTTAAAGAAAAAAAATAAAAACCAAAATCTGAAAAAAAGTTAATTACTCGATATCCCGAGGTGATTTCCAAAAATTTTAAATTGGAAAATATGCGCTGTAAAATCATTTATCAAACCTTATTAATAAAAGAATAACATCTTGATCCGTTACGCCTACAATAATTAATTAAACAATTTTCTAAGCCAAGGTCACGAAATATTATTTTTTTTTTTTTAAATAAAGTAATAGAAATTGACACGTGGGTGTTCTACTCTTACATTTCAAATGCATTCCTTGATCGATTAATGTGGAAAACAGCATCGGGAAATTTTTTAAGTGATTTAAAACAGTGTGGAAGGTTAAGAAGAAGAGATTATTATTTTATTTTGTTGATTTGGAAGAAAGTTTTATTTTGTAATATTTGTTTAATTTAATATAATACATTGATTTTGGATTAGACCTTTTATTTATTTATATTCCATAATTTCATGATTAAATATAATATTATATTTTTGTATTATAATAATAAATACTATTAGGTATATTTTTGCCAACCCTATCGAAAAACCCTAATATCCCCATACGTGACCCGATTCATCCCAAACCGAGGTGAATTGGGTCAAGCTATATTTTTTGTGTTTTAGTGTAATATTTAATTAATTATATGAATGAAATGCATAGAAAATAAAAAATTTAACTACCGGAACTATTTTAACCTCAATTTTATTGGTAATGGCTAAGAAAATAACTCTGAAAATTGGTATTAAACTTAGAAAGTGTCCCGATTCCCCCCATTTTACGGTACCAAGAGTTAAAATACAATTTTCGTAGTATTGATAAATTATTGCGTCATAATACAACACCTTTTGTTTTATTGTTTTTGATTAATTTAATTTTTTATTGATAAAGTGCTGAAGTGCTTGTACAACAGCGCCACCATGTCGGTCCGAGTACAGGAGCAGAATTCGAAGGCAATTCCATTGAGAAGAGGCGTGAGACAGGGAGACGTTATCTCTCCGAAACTGTTCACGAACGCACTGGAAGATGCCTTCAAGCTTCTGGAATGGCAGGGACGCGGCATAAATATCAATGGCGAGTACATCACGCACCTTCGATTTGCCGACGATATAGTAGTCATGGCAGAAACGATGGAAGACCTCGGCATAATGCTCGAAGACCTCAGTCGAGTTTCCCAACGTGTGGGCCTTAAAATGAACATGGACAAAACGAAGGTCATTTCGAACGCCCGTGTTGTGCCCACCCCAATAACATTGGGGAACACGACTCTCGAAGTTGTAGACGAATACGTCTACTTAGGACAAACAGTCCAACTAGGCCGGTCCAACTTCGTGAAAGAGGTCAATCGTCGAATCCAACTCGGCTGGGCAGCATTCGGGAAACTTAGAAAAGTCTTTTCGTCTAATATACCTCAATCGCTCAAGACAAAATTATACAACCAGTGTGTGTTACCAGTGATGACTTATGGCACTGAAACGTGGTCTCTCACTATGGGCCTCATAAGAAGGCTCAAGGTCACGCAACGAGCTATGGAAAGGGCTATGCTTGGAATTTCTCTACGAGATCGAATCAGAAATGATGAGATCCGTAGACGAACGAAAGTCGTCGACATAGCCCAGCGGATTAGTAAGTTGAAGTGGCAGTGGGCGGGGCACATAGCACGCGGAACTGATGGCCGATGGGGCCGAAAAGTTCTCGAATGGAGACCACATATCGGCAAGCGCAGCGTAGGAAGACCAGCCACAAGATGGACAGATGACCTCATCCAAGTGGCAGGAAGGCGCTGGATGCAGGCCGCTTCCAACCGGTCTTTTTGGAAATCCATGGAGGAGGCCTATGTCCAGCAGTGGACTTCTTGTGGCTGAATGATGATGATGATTTATTGATGAAATTGCAAAAAACCCTCGGTAGTTTTATTGAAAAACACAAAAATATTCATAACTCTTCGTGCAATGAAGTTATGGCTATGCTGTAGAAAGATTTTTTGTTGGAAATTACCTCCCTTATCTCCCTGTTTTGACCACGTTTAAACGGTTCTCTCTCCCTCGTTGTTTAAACGGTCCGCCTTGATTTTTTAGGGTTCCGTACCCGAGAAAAGTACCCTTTGAGAAAAGATGGTCAGAGTGGAGTTTTTTTTCCCGCTGCCTTTTTCTCCACTACAAATACGGCCCGAAGGCAGCGGCTAACATAGTAACATAGTACATTGACATTCAGCAAACAGAATGTAAATTCTTTACGTTGAAATTATTGATTTCTGATTTCTGATTGAAGGGTCCAACGGGAACCCTATAAGTACTAAGCCTCCGCTGTCCGTCTGTCTGTCTGTCAACGGGCTGCATCTCATAAACCACAATAGGTAGATACCTATAACTGAAATTTTCACTATTGCCGCTATAACAAGTCAAAAAATAAATTTAAAAATTAAAAGGGGCCCCCTACAAGAAACATGATTTATCGGCGTTCTTTGCTCGTCCTTAACAATCGCTGTATTTCTTGTACTGTACCTAATACATGAGAGAGACATGAAAATGGTACGGAACCCATCATGAGCGAATCCGATTCGCACTTGCTCGTCTTGCCTTAATTTTTTGCCGTGTAAAAATATCAGGCGTTTCACTAATTATTTTTACTTTTTATCAAAGCCTAGAACCAACGGCTGAAGCTGCATCAAACACGGAACCAGAACATAATTCAAATCAACGGGAAACAGTCAAATCACTAAAGTCAAAGAAGTCAAAATACAATAAAATTTGTAGAAAGTAATAGAAAGTAGTAGAAGATATGCAAACATTAAATGATAAGGTTGAAGATACAGAATTTTATATTTTTGGGTATTCTGTAGCTACACAATTAAAAACACTATCAAGATTCAAGCATTAATTGCATAGGAGGAAATTCAGTCTGTTTTAACTAGATGCAGACTAAACGATGTGGATGGTCGATCTCGGGATTCGTCACTGCAAACATTTTCTACACCCCTCAGATCATCTAACTGGTGTGCTGTCACCACGACCATCATCATCTACTTTTTCAACATATTCTGGTAAACCTGTGGAAACTACGAGGTGCATTCAATAAGTACCTAGCCTCATCGCCAGAGGGCGCTGTAGTGTAGCACATTCTTTTTTAATTCTTTTTTCAAATTTTCATTCCAATCCCTTCATTTGTTTTAATTTGACAACTTATGGAAGCGAACGTATCGATCGGTTTTACAAAAATGGAAAAAGAGCAATATCGTTCGATGATTCGATTCCTATTTTTGGAAGGGAAAACGCGCATCGAAATCAAAGAGCGCTTGGATGCTGTGTACGGTGACTCTTCTCCATCGATGGCCACCGTCAAGAATTGGTTCAACGAGTTTGCACGTGGCCGTACGTCGGTTTTTGATGAACCACGTCCAGGTGCACCGAAAACAGCTGCTACGGAGGACAACATTAAAAAAATCCATGATCTCGTATTGGCAGATCGCTGATTGAAGGTTCGGGAGCTAGCTGAGACTGTAGGCATTTCAGAAGGAACAGTGCATCATATTCTTCACGAGGAACTCGGCATGAGAAAGCTGTCGGCGCGATGGGTGCCGCGTTTACTCACACCGGAAAACAAGTGCAACCGTGAGACCACATCGAAGACGTGTTTGGCGCTGTTTAAGCGGAATCCAGCGGAGTTTTTGCGTCGTTTTGTGACCGTCGATGAAACTTGGATCCACTGGTACACACCAAGGAGCAATCAAAACAATGGATCCAGACCGGGGAACGTGCTCCAAAGAACGCGAAAACTGTAAAATCGGCCGGAAAAGTTATGGCCACCGTTTTCTGGGATTCACAAGGTGTGATCTACATAGATTACCTCGAGAAGGGTAAAACAATTACAGGGCTTTACTATGCCGATTTATTGGGCCGATTCGACGCCGAATTAAAGAAAAAACGACCCCATCTGGCGAAGAAAAAAGTACTGTTTCACCACGACAACGCACCGGTTCACGTCTGCCGTTGCCATGGCCAAATTGGTCGAATTACGCTACGAATTGCTGCCCCATCCACCGTATTCTCCAGATTTGGCCCCTTGTGACTTCTTTCTGTTTCCTAATCTGTAAAAATCTCTCGCCGGGAATAGATATGGATCAAATGAGGAGGTCATCGCCGCCACGGAGGCCTATTTTGCAGAGTTTGACAAAAACTATTTTTCGGACGGGTTAAAAAAGTTGGAGCATCGCTGGGCTAAGTGTATCGAACTAAAAGGAGACTATGTTAAAAACACTTTTCCAAAATTTTCGTTTACTTTTTGTAGGCTAAGTATTTATTGAATGACCCTCGTACTTATGATTACGATTCCAGTACAATTACCTACACTAGCAACGATATTCAACAAGACATCTCTCGTTCGAACGTAACTACTGACGGCAAAAAACTACAAAATACTCAAGGGACAACAGAAATCTCTCGTTCGAACGTCATTTTACTGATGGTGAAATTCTACAATAATACTGAAGGAACAACGGAAATCTCTTGTTTGAACGTCACTGCAAGTGCCTTTAATGGCCCCTGTGTCAGTTTGCCTCTTTTCAATTATTTTTTGATAAAATATATCTTTGAATCAATAAAACTTCAATAAGGACTTCATATTTTTATTCCAATTATAGGTAACTACAATAATTACACAGTTACGAAATTATACGTAATTACCAGTCAACCGCGCCGATGCTGATAGTCTTTATAATCACGAATCAATTTTGCTCGTGGATTTACGTTCTCGTTTGCATTACTTCGAAGCATAATCAGTTTTTCTGACCTCCAAGATCCTTTACTGATCACACCTCTATCCAAATCTTCATAGTCAATTGAGCCTGGAGACGTATAGACGTTCTTTGATGTTTTTCTGAGAAAATTGTGTAAAGTACAAGCAGCACGAACAATCGTTTGAACTACTTTAACGCGAAGGGATACTGCTTTTTCGAATACCCTGAATCGACTCACTAGTATTCCAAAAGCATTTTCCATAACTATTGACTGGCTGTGGGAATAGATGGACAGACAGGGTGGCATGAATGAGAATGATTGTGTCTAGCAGTCTATCCATTTATTTGTTTCTATCGGTGGCTGCATGCACATCTGGCGGGGATCCTGCCTTTTCGCAGAAAATTGTTACGCTGATTATCACTTGCCAACCAACATTTCACCTATTTTTCACTTTGACAACAAACGATTTACAAATTTTTGTATGGCAACGTTTCATTTGGTAAGATTGTTGTTAAGCTGATTATTATAATGAAACAAAACGTTTTGGGTATTTATTATTTTTCAAATCTTTTACTAGTTTTTTTTTTTTTTTTTGCAAACCTATAGGTTAGGTTAGGTTAGAACTGTGACCAACACACGCACGAGCCGAGCGAGCGAAGCGAGCGTGCCGCGGCAGCGGCCGGCGAGTGCTAGGAAAATTCTATCCATTTTACTAGGTTTTCCTAACCTTTAGGTTAATCTATAGGTTTGCCCTAACCTTTTGTAAAACATACGCTACTTAAAAGTTGGCATTTTGAAAAAATGTCATTATAAAAAGCAAACCAAACAAACAGTTGGCAACTGCGAGGTTGGGAAATAAAAAAAAATAATAAGAAAAGTTGGCAAATGATTATTCCGCAAAATAATATTCTTCGAAACGTTAGTTGCCAAATGAAAATCGGCCAAAAATGTTTCTGCAAAAAGGCAGAGAACCCATCTGGCGGTATATCTATCAGTATTTGGTTGTATATAAATGAGTCCTATAGAATCAAAGGCGGCAATCTGCACTTTTTTGGAAAATTTACTTGTGAATAGGGCAACACTCAGAATTTTAAACACTTTTTAACGTATTTTAGTATCCGTATCAAATATGGCTACCTTTGATAGTAAATTGACTTCAAAATGACGGGTCAGTTTCAAATACAGCTACCTGTGTAATAGTTCAAAATCAAACATAGCCATCTGATTTCTCGACCAATCAGAAGCATCCTTATTTCGCGCGCTGTCATGGCGATTTGTGAATTAATTTCAGATTTTGTCTCTCAGATTTTTTTGATTTATTTAAGTTTCTGCTACTGAGGCTAAAGAAATTCAGTGAAATCATAATCATGAATTGTCACGCAACACCTGTAACTAATCGTTATGCTCGAAAACGTCAAAGAGATCCTGCAAATTGGAAAAGAAATTTGGCCAAGAGACAGAGGTTAGTTCCTTACTAGGGTTGGCACTTTCACCTTGCATTAATATTTTATATATTTCATGGTCTGTGCCGTCGGCTTGACCTATGAGATTACATCCTTCGATTTTCCTTAAGTACCTACGTGTCAGAGTTCCCCGCGCCGCACATACGGCATTTTCTATCAAAGCAGACGGAATCAAATAATTTTTCAAACAAAAACTAAACGCCTAAATATTACTTCTATGAAAGAGTTAAGAACACAGCGCATTTACCGATACTAAATAACGCTCCACTCTGATAGCGATAACTACACCAAACCGGTTTGTAACACGTGTCGCAACCTGCCGCGTACGTATGAGCGGCAGTCGTTCGCTTGCAGTGAAAGAAGGAGGGTGTTTTTCGCAGTTTGCACTGATCCACGACTACAAACCAATATGGAAAATCTACCATCGGGTATGTATATTCGTTTACCGCTTCATAAAGTCGTTAGTGTAAAATGTTTCTTGTGATAACAATTTATTCGTAAATTGCCTTTTCATATAAAGTTTTTCGTAAATTCACAAATGTTTTTAGAATTTAGTCGGTATGGCTATGGACCGCCACACTAATGTATTTTTTTATTTAGAGTACTATTCATACTCTTTCGATTAGTACTATATGTAGCTGCTACCTTGGTGCACTTATTACAAAAAATTTGTTTTCAGGTAGTGGCGTAGCTGAGTCAAGTCGCAGTGTTATTGTAACCAGAGATGAACTGTTCGGAGTGTTACAAGGAGGCAATGTGTCCTTATCATCTCCTTCACAGTGTATTGAACACTTAGTTAGGTATGTTACGAATATATACAGTGGTTGTGAAAGTGAAGAATCTCAAAACTATATGCGTAAGACATTCAAAAATTTTCTTAAACATTTTAAAGAACGCTGGTCAAGAAGTAGGAGAATAAAATCAAAATTTATAACAAAAAATGCTCAGTGGCTTCAGCATCATTACGAGATCCCAACAAAGGGCAGGCTGAGACCAGGAAGACCGAGGAAGATATTCGCCGTAAGCTGTGACAAAACAAAAAGTAGAGATGAAACGGTTTCACTTTTGTTAACAGCAGGTGACGATGAAAAACTCTCATATGCAACTCAAAAAGCTCTCCATTCAGTTGGAAAGAGAACAGCAGCGGAAGTTGTTAAGATGGCAAGTAATGCGACGCCTAAGAGTTTGAAAAGGATGAAAACAGCCTTTGTGAAGGTTCCTGATCCTCAAATAAAACCGTACACACCGGAAGAATCTCTTGCTCTCATGAATGATCTAAATTTAAGTAAAGAGCACTATATAACAATGCAGAAGGGCGCTAAAGACCGAGGAGCTAACATTTACGCAGCTTACTCAGCAATCGCTGACGTAAAAAAACAGTGCTATCCAGAGGACAACTCTATCACAGTGAGTGAGACGGAGGCTAGTATTAAGCTGCAAAGTCTTCTAGACATAACTACCAAAAGGTTAGTTCAAGTGCAAAAGGATGTTTTGGAGCGCATTCCACCAGATTGTAACGAAATAAATATGATATATAAATGGGGACTAGATGGAAGTGGAGGACATAGTATCTATAAAACTAATTTTGCAGATGCAAATATTCGACATGCTGACTCCAACATAGTTTTTTCCAACCTTGTTCCTCTCGAAATATGCGGACTGACTATGAACGCAGATAACAAGATCATTTACTGGAAAAATGCACATACCTCCGCCACCAGATATTGCCGACCAATAAAATTCGTCTTGCAAAAAGAAACCAAGGAAAATGTGCTGCACCATTTTAATGACATAAAACACCAAATGGACGCTCTTCTGCCAACCGAGATCTTCATCAACGAGAAGCGTGTTTTAGTTAATCATATAATGTTAGGTACAATGTTCGATGGCAAAATATTAAATATCTTGTCAAACAATTCAGCAAGTCAGCGGTGTTATATTTGCAGAGCCCTTCCCAAAGATATGAATAATCTTCAAATAATTTTAGCAATGGAATGCAATGACAATTATTACGAGTTCGGGCTTTCTTGCTTACACGCATATATAAGAACATTTGAATTGCTCCTGCACATAGCATATAAAATGAATTTGAGAGAATGGCAAGCTAGAGGAGCAGAAGCTCAGAGAATTGTCAAAGAACGGAAAGAAATCATTTGCAAAAAGTTTTATGATGAGATGGGGCTTGTAGTCGATATGCCAAAGCAAGGAGGTGGGAATTCAAACGATGGAAATTCTGCTCGCAGATTTTTCGCAGAACCTGAAAAGGTCGCTGAAATCACAGGGTTAGACAGTAATCTTATTAGAAGATTTTCAACAATACTTAGTACACTTGCAAGCGGATTTGACATCGATGTACATAAATTTCGAGGAAACTGTTTAATCACCGCTGAATTATATAACAGTTTGTACAATTGGTATCCGATGAGCGTAACAGTGCACAAAGTCCTTATTCATGGGGCTGACATAATTGAAAGGATGATCTTACCTATTGGACAACTCACAGAAGACGTGCAAGAGTCCAGACAAAAAGATTGGAAGAATATGAGGCTCCAACATACTAGGAAGACGTCAAGGATTAACACGAATAAAGATATCATAAATTGTCTCCTCATTTCCTCGGATCCAGTAATCACAAGTGTAAGAAAATTGCCGCGCAGGAAAACTATTCCATTTGCTAACGATGTTTTGCTATTACTTAAGAACCCGGTTCCACAACAATCGCACATGGTAGAAGAGAGTGATAACAGTAGCGAAGACGATTAGGTTAATAATTACTGTTATCAATATTGTAATAAAAAAAATTTTCGAAAATATTCTATTCATTTTATTTATTAACATACCATAATTAATACTCCAGCCACACATAATGACTAAATTTAAATTATATTCATATATAAAGTAAATTTATAAGCACGCGTTATTAAAAAAGCTTGAAAATATTTTAGTCCTCATAAAGCATGTCAAATGCCGTATGTGCGCCGTCTAGCTCCGCCCGCTCGCCGCCTCCACCCGCCCCGCACCCCGCGCGGGGTGTGCGAGAGGCGGCGAGCGCGCAGCGGAATTCAGTACGCTTTCGATTCACTTGTGTTCTACACGCGTGTCAATTTTTGCGTAACAAACCTTTTCATAAACGACGAGTGTTCGTTCGAGATCCATAACAATTAGTTATTGATCGTTATTAATTAGTGTTCTTCAGAACGGATTATCTTTGATAATGGTGAGTATTAAATTGTTATCCTATTTAAGTGCTTGTAAAATTACTAATTAACTTGTTTTTTCTAGTAAACTCCTGTTTATTTATTGTAATATTAATAGTATGCTAATAGGTATTTCATGGTCTGTGCCGTCGGCTTGACCATGTGAGATTACACTTCCTATTCTATTCCTAGAAAAGCTAAGATCCAAGCGATATTGACCCTTGCGTGCGTCTAGTCGCGGGTGCTGCCCCCTCCGCGGGGCGAAGCGGGGGAGCGCGGGCGGCCGCGTTGTCAGTACGCTTTCGTTAGGGCCTGTCCACATCACCACGGCACGACGTCGTCACCGTAGAACGGTGCCCGTCGCGTTGCCGTGTCGTGCACTCGCACGGTGTGGCAACGCCGCCGTGGAACGGTGCATCGGACGACGTCGTAATCCGGTGACGCGGGTATGATATGATGCGCTCGATCAGTTGGTGTGTTATTGTCTTAGCGATTAGTTGCACGTGAATAAAATATGTCGGAGAACATAGATAATGATTTATTGATTTCACTTATTGAAGAACGTCCAGTACTTTGGGACAAAACAATAGATGATTTCAAGGACAAAAACTTAAAAACGGAAGGCTGGAAGGATGTTTGTCGAAACATTTTTCCTGACTTTGACGGCAAAAACGATAGAGAAAAAACAAGACTAGGTAAGTACATATTTATTATTTATTAGTTATGTTATAGGTAGATTTTATGAAGTAGTTATTTATAGGTTACTTATGTGGGATATTCTACAATACTTATGAGATATTTTTTCGGCCATTTATTATGTTTTACATTCTTTTGTGGATAGGCTTAGTAGGTAAATTTTAATATAACTATGAGTGGGTATAAAAATATTACAAGTCAATTATCATATTTTAGTTAATTGCCAACTAAGTGCTCCAATATCGCTATTAAAATATTTACAGAATTCATTCCTAATATTGACTGAGTTTGTGTTTATTGGAAGTTCGTCATCAATTGAGTGTTGCAAGTTTACAAAATTTTCTTCTATCATTAATTCCTCGGTTGTGGTAATTCCATCTCTATTAATAATAAAGTTATGCAAGACACAACATGCTTTGATAATATCTGTAGCAAAATTATATTGAACATTCAATGGTCGGTGAAATACATGCCATTTATTTGCCAGAATACCAAAAGTACACTCAACGTATCTTCTCGCGCGACTCAAGCGATAGTTGAATACTCTTTGTTGTACAGTCAAATATTTCCCGGGGTATGGGCGCAATACATTATTTGTGAGTGGTAAGCCTTCATCTGCTACAAAAATATAAGGAACTGGTGTCTGTAGACCTGGTAAAGATTTTGGCTCTGGTAAAGGCAGATTGCCTTGTAGTAATAGTTCATACAGTTTTGTATTGTGAAAAACAGTGGAGTCGCATTCCTTACCAAATGCTCCTATGTCAACATACACAAATCTATATTTGGAATCAACAATAGCGAGCAAAATTATAGAATTATAACTTTTATAGTTAAAAAAAAGAGACCCACTATGGGCAGGACTCCAGATTCGAATGTGTTTCCCGTCCAACGCCCCCATACAATTAGGAAAATTGGCTTTCTTGTCAAAATCTTCAGCTGTTTGTTTTATTAACTCCTCTGTTATTTTCGTAATACATTCACTTAACATGATTTTCCATAAAGCTTGACATACTTCTCTTACTATTTTTGCGATAGTACTCTTTCCACGATAATCCGTGAATTCTAAATCTCTAAAACTATTTCCTGTTGCCAAAAATCTGAAAAAAAAAATATACGTTTTAAATATTTAATAATAATACGTTTTAAATATTTTACAGGCAATGCCGTGCTAAAGAAATGGACTCATATAAAAGATAATTTTACAAGATACCTGAAAAAACTTGAAACCCTTAATAAATCGGGATCTGGTGCAAGCAAAATTAAGGCGTATCATTTATATAATCAACTTCTGTTTCTAAAAAAAAACGCTGCCAATTTAACTGACTCAAGCATAATAGAAGAAGATGAAGAAGACGAGATGCCATATGAGAAAAATGAAAATAAAAGATCACGTTACCAACCTACTCCACGAAAAAGAAAAGTGAACGATGAAGTCGATCATGAGATTCTCCAAGCCCTAAAGGAAACAGAAAATAGACATCTGTCATTTTTTAAGGCCATATTGCCGTCATTGAACACATTAGATGATCATCAAACGCTAACATTTCAAAGTCGTGTTTTAAAAATCCTAACAGATTTGCATCAGATTACATACAATTATGTATGACACACCAACTGGTTATAATACAGCTTCTCAGGGTATGTACCAAAGACCACAATCATCGTATCTATCTACTAACTATCAACCAACACAAACTTCGACCTATCAATCAACAATGTCATCAATTTTTTCTAAGACCCCAGCCCAAAATACACGTAGTATGTATGAACCATCGACTTCATCAAATCCCAAACCAACAAACTCAACTTTCGAAGAACTATCGAATGATTGCGAAGATGAATCCTCGACGTCAGAAGCATGAGGTCGTATGTTCAATTCCGACGAATATGACTTTTTTATACCTGCGATCTCAGATTTTCGAGCTCTTTCTAACCATCTGAGAATCATATTTCTATCTTATTCTATTGCTAAGATAATCCAGGTTCATAATGTCGTATGTAGACTATTGTCACTTTTAATATAAGCATTTGGCCATACCAACAGAATCGACATTTTGCTACTAGTATTTTATGATAAAAAAAAGTCGCAAAGGTGGTTACCAGTGTATGCTTCAATTAAAACTTACTTAGAACTACGCCGTATTTGTGTATAAGACATAATGCTTCATACACTATTGTTTAAAAACTATATTGTATTTGTAGATAAAACTTTTTGCCTCGTGAAGAAAACTGAACCATAGGATCAAAGTAAGCATACGACATTATGCTTCAAACATAATATTTAGACATTGTAACTCTTACTGAGATTACGACCTTATGCCCTAAATGATAACAATCATTAGGATAGAATTTCAAAACGTATTTAAAGAAATATGAGAATGGTTCTGGCTCATCGCAACATTTAGTCGACGAAGTCGATATCGGATATTTTGGACTACGTTCGGGTGTGTTCGGGCTCGGTCGTAAACATAAACACAGCTAGCCGGCTCGCGCACTTTCTGTCATCAGTAATGTCACATGTGCGCCATAGGTCACTTTATGATCAAATGAAACGTGTTATTATGCTTTGGAAACTATAATTTGCTGTTATGTATTGTACTTAGAAGTGTAATAAGAACATTCTACTATCTTAGCAGTGAATCTATGGTCAAATTACGTGTAAAATGGACAACAAAAACCAAGTAAGCACACCCTTTACTGTTTTAATACTACCTCATTGCTTACCTACATTTTAAATTTCGTGGGTTTGTCTAATCTGAAACGAATGTTTTGTTGTTTTTACAGAGTGAATCGTTAATGATGTTACTGTCGAAAAGAAAAAAACTGCTTGACATTCGGGAAAAAGCGAAAGAGATTAATAAAAATAAAAAACCGCTTAACACCCAACGTAAGTTTTTCTGTTAAGTACCTACTACTTACCAATGTTTAAACAATGCTTCCAGAAAAGGAAGAGGTTCTGAATTCAAATAAATGACTTCCACACAACACAATCACTTGATCTGGTCCCAAACTAGGATACACTGTGCTATGGTAACAGCCTGTGTACCTAATATTGTTATATTTTTATCGGGTATGCATGTTTGAACATAAATTCATTGTTTATCAACCAATCTTCGTACATTTGTGAAGTTATAGTAGCAATCATCATCAACCCATTATGTCCCCACCGAGGGGCACGGGTCTCTTCCCTGAGGAAGGCATAGGCCATACTCCACCACGGGGGCCAAGTCCGGATTGGTGGAGGCTTGTAGACTAGTGGCTCGTCTACTGTCAGAAGTTGTCAAGCCGCCCTAAGGCCTCTGACTTGGCTTAACGATACCACTCGCTAACTGTGAAAGAAAACATCGTGAGGAAACCTGATTGTCTGAGGTCCTCACTTAACTAAACGCTGAGGTCAGCGCTTAAAATTGCCAATCCGTGGTGGGTACGCGTGGTGATTAAACCCATATATGTCTCTGAGAGAAGGCATGATATGCCCTGCAGTGGGATGAATAATGGCTACATAAAAATAGAACCAATCTTGATGACTATTTCAGCAGTAAAAAAGACGAGTTATTGGTGATGAGTTATATTAAGTTAGGTCTCAGGTGATTCTTGATGTTCTTTTATACCACATATTTACGTATTCTTAATACCTTTCAGATGATAATGAAGATGTGGAGCAATGTATTAAAGAAGGTGTCAGTGAAAAAGGTCTTGTACAATCTGTATCAAGATGATCTATTAAATGTTATGAAATTAAATTTCGTATCATATACAATCATCAAATTACATTCTTCCATTACATTGTTAAATTTTTACAATTTCGTATTTAAAAATTTTCAGCTCCCTACAAACAATATGGTGACTACGACAGCGATGACAGCGTTAAAGACAAAGATTTTGTACCCGATTATGATTCAAGCAGTAGTCACATAAGTGGATCTTCAGACTCTTCAGTGAGAAAACGAAAGATAGCTCAGGTAAAAAGAAGAATATTCTCTCCAGAAAAGAAAACAAAGGTAGACAACTACGAAGTTATCACTCTTGAGGATTTGTTGGGTTCAACTGAAAACACAGAAAATAATACGTCTGTCGATGAAAATATTAATTTATGGGATCACGACAGTAGTGAAGCAACAGGAGATTCACATAAACCTCAATCTACGTCCCAAATCGTTACAGTAGCTATGCTACATCATTGCGGTACTCCTGATTTTTCTGCTGATCAAATAACGAGGAAAGATGACAGCAGAAAAAATAATATTTCCGGAGAAAACAATGTAGAATTAGATACTTACGATTTGAATGACATAAGACCTTATTATGACCCAACCATTCCGAATACAACTAGTGAATCTATACCGGAAAATATAATGATTGATCAGGACAATAGACAAAATCAGTCTGAAAGAAATGATGGAGGAAGTAGCGCCAATATTATGACAGCCACCGGGGATGGAAATGTTTTTCTACCTCATGATATTATTATGAACCCAGGAACTAGTGGTACTTGTGAACCTGTAAACCAACATCAACCTAAAGAAAAAAGTAGAAAACGAAGCAAGAATGTTTTGGCATGGCAAAGAGTTTCCGCAAAAAATGCAAGAGCCAAGGGTTCTCCTTATCATTCTTCTGTGGCTAAGAAGTGTGCAGATGTAGAAGGCCGCTATGTGAAGGATCCGTGTTCATGTAAATCAAAATGCTACGAAAAAATCTCCCCAGAAAGTAGAGCAATGATTTTCAAACAATTTTGGAAGATTAGCAATAACTGGGAACAACGACGACAATTCGTAGCACGAAATGTTACTAAGAAAACAAAGAGCATGATGAGAACTACTGGCAATTTAGATACTGATAGAAGGAAGTTCACGTATACATACAGTCTCATATCAAGCTTCGAGTCTATACCTGTATGTAAAGTAATGTTCCTAAATACACTATGCGTCGGAGAGAAATTTGTTAAGGTGAGTTTGGATAAACAGCTTGAAGGAGGGATGACAATTCCCGACCTAAGAGGAAGGCATGTACCTGGAAACAAAACTCCGGAGGTGGTTATTCAATCAGTAATTGACCACATAAATTCATACCCATGCTATGAAAGTCATTATTCGCGACAGAAAAGTGGTAGGAAGTTTTTAGGTCCCGAACTTAATATTCCGACCATGTACAAACATTACAAAGAGATAATGTCAGAAAAAGAGGTGGCATCAGAGCTTATCGCTAAGGAATGGATCTATAGACATATTTTTAACACAAAATTCAATTTGAGTTTTAAACTACCTTCAGTAGATACTTGTGATGACTGTGATTCGTTAGCTAGGAAAATATTGGATGTTGCGGATGAAACCGAGAAAGCAAAATTAAATAAACAAAAAGAAGAGCACGGGCAACTGGCTGAAAAAAGATATGAATTAAAGAGGCAGGATAAAGAGGAAGCTCGAGCAAGCCAAGGCAAAAAAGTTGTGTTGATGGTTGATATGCAGAAATGTATGGCTACGCCAAACTTGACGAATTCCAAATCATTTTATTTACGAAAGCTTTGGACTTTAAATTTAACAGTCTTTGAATCAGAACGCAATGTTGCAACTAATATGATATGGTCGGAAAACATAGCTGCACGAGGAGGAAATGAAGTTGCTTCCTGCCTGATACGATGGACAGAAGAAAACCTTGCTTTAATATGTGATGTAGAGTGCCTTACTATTTGGTCCGACAATTGTGGTGGTCAAAATCGGAATACGATGGTTATCATGGCCTTACATGTGGTTGATGCACAAATTCCCCCACATCAAAGTCATCAATCATAAATTTATGCTCAAGGGACACACACACATGGAAGTTGATCAAGTTCATTCCCGAATCGAAAAAAAGAAGAAACTGCTCAAAACCATGGAAATCGCAATTCCTAGAGATTGGTCCCAATTTATTAGAACTTGTGGTGGGAAAAGAGAATTTCATGTATACGACATGAAATTATGTCATTTCAAAGATTTTACTGCATTACACAAAAAGAACGCTCCGTTTATATTACGGAAAAAAAATATTCGTGGCGATGACTTCAAGATTTCAGAGTGCGTTTGGCTTCAACTGAGAAAAGAAAACCCAGGCAATTTATATTACAAATATTCTTTCGAAGAAGAGTTTTCACAAGTTTCATTATTGCGGAATGCCTCTAGGGACATCAGGTATCCAAATAACTTGCCTAATGTAAGGAACACGCAAAAACCTATTTCGGAAGCAAAATACAAGGATTTATTGAAATTACTTGACTGGGTTCCTGAAGAGTATCACACATTCTACAAAAAATTACCCTATGATGACAAAGAGACTGATTTTCCGGAGGCTGATTAAAATACCCATTATTATAAGTAAACTTAGAACAAAAACAATAATAGATTTTGTTGTTAATTACGGACAATAATAATAATTATTAAAATGTGTGTACGTTGATTGCATAGGATTGTGACGATAGGGTTACTTAACCTTTGTTGTTTGATTGACATAGGTACATTGTGGTTTCATATTGTAACGCAATGTGTAAAAACCAGACTGTTAAGTAATCAGTTTTGTTATTGTTTTGATAGTGACTAAAATTTTTATTTTTTTTTTTAATTTAAAAGATGACGTTAAGTTTTGTTACAGCTGATTTAACCCGGATTTCTGTAAGCATTGTGATAAATAATTGTTAAGTATGATCCATAAAAATAAATAAATACTGCAAGAGTTGATTGCGAGGAATTTGTTTAATTTTTGGTAACTACAATCTCAACGTTCATCACAAGATGTTATAATTTCATAAAGGCATTATGTACGTTTTCAAGAAACGTATTAGATTCGTGACATAAAATTACCGGCATTAGGTCGTACAACAGATACGTTTTAGTAAATATTAGAAAATGTACGTTTTGTAGAAGCTTAAGGTCGTCTCATGATATTTTTTAAAAAAAGCACGATTATTTAATTTTTTTGTTAAATAAGATAAAGGTTTAGTGGTTTTACTCATAGCTAGATACTTTCTTTATTTCAAATAACAAAGAATTTTACAAAATCCCTCACAATTTTTGAGAAATCGAAATCAAAATCAAAATCAAAATCAAAATTTTTTATTCAAAGTAGCACAGAAACTGCGACTTAATGAACGTTACAAGTTAAACTAGGTGTCCATTTCAAAATCTAGATCATTTTGGAGAAAAAATGGACAAAAAAACTCCAAACTTAGTCTTTTCAAGTCCTTAATTTACAGGATTTATATAAATGTACTAAAACTCATGCATTGAACTGGCTTTAATTCCAGACATCTGGCATTTAATTCGACAACATCGAATAGATTTATTTCGCAAATTTCTTTTTGCTCTCCTGTAAAGTATCAATAGTGCAAAACCGACCAAATGCTTCTGACGTCGAGAATCAAATGCAACATTGGAATCAACATATGATTTTTCTTGAAAATTAAGTATTATAATAATTTTCAAAATTTTATTAAGTACCTAAAGTAATGTTGTTTAATTTTACATCAAAAAATTCTAAAAAAATTCCTTAAGTATATTATTTTGTAATAAAAACATGGTTCAACCTAATTATTTTTCTATAATTGTTATGTTGTTGGTAGATCAGCCACTCAAATCTGTGATTTTTATCTAGGTGTTAGGTTATTAAAGAGTTTTATTGTTTTTCTTAATTATAACTGTAATGTTACGGACAAATCAGTAAAACCTTAAAATCTGTGATTTTTAGCTAGTTTTAAACTTTGATTTTAAACGGGCAAATCAGCCGATTGAAAACTGTGATTTTTAAGTTGATATTAGGTTATTATTACGTATTTATATAGTTGTAGGGAGGTTAATTATAAATACCTATAGATATACTTACATAAGAATATAAAAAAGGTATCATTGTGATTTACCTAATTCTTTTTCTATTGTTTGTTACTCGTATTATTGTAAAGCAAATCGTTCACTCGAGAACTGTGATTTTTATATGCTAATTTTAGTAAATATGAAACTTGCTATGATTATGAAAAATAAAGAACATAAAAAAAATTACATACCTACATATAAATTGTTTTTATCACTTACCTTATAGTTAATCCCAACTTTTCCAAAGACCCAACAGGTTTTCTAAATACATATTGTTTTTGTATACGAGGTGTAACTTTTGTTAGTAATTCTTCAAAACTTGAGACATTCTAAAATAACTGTAAAATTTATGGTCACAGGTTTTCAACGCTTCATATTTTCTAGTAAAATGATTCCCATCACTATTCATAATAGATAGATATGGGTGCACCCAGTAACGTCTTTTTTTTTTCTCTAACTTCTCTCTCCGTCTTTTTAATAACCACAAAAGCAGAATACGTTTTGTGCGGTCCATATCTACAACGAGACTGCTATTTCGTGAAGAATGTACCGTAACTGTACAAGGCACGGCAACGTGTAACTTTGCGACGTCGTGACGTACATTTTTACGTTACGGCAACGTAATTTCCCACGTCACGGCAACGCGCCGCATCACGGCACCGCAACGTTCCACGTTGACGACGTCGTGCCGTGGTGATGTGGACAGGCCCTTATTCCTTTGAACAGCGTGTTTATTATTCCTTGCAATAATTTGTTTTTAGTGTTAACGACGTGTGTCGTTCGAGACCTAAGTTCTAAGGTCGCTCTAAGAGTATTTTTGTGCTGTGGATTGTCATTAATATAAAGGTATGTTTTCTTTCAGATATGATTTTATTGTTATTAGACACATCCAACTTCTTTTGCAACAGTTAAACGGCACAGGTTCTGTTTGTTGCGAGAGGAGTTGGTTTTTATTTTATGTGTAGATCAAATTGACCTGCAGGGCTCTATGGGCCCTATGGTCTCAACAGACGATTCGGAACTTTTTCCAATAATTGTCCTCAATGCAGTGGCCATACGGTCATCGTAAGATTTGATTTCAAGATCATAGTGTCACCTTATAAACTGTTCACTTGGTTCGTCCATACTAGACAACCACTTTGAGCTGCTTTGCTGTCTGCTTTAAACACAAGGCATGATTCTGGTTTTGTTTTGGCATCTCTTAATGAGCACGACCCAATTTGAGGCTCATACGGTCCGATTCGAAGAGTCTTCCGGCCCGATTTGAGGAGCCGTCCGGTCCGATTCGAGGAGCCGTCCGGCCCGATTCGAGGAGCCGTCCGGCCCGATTCGAGGAGCCGTCCGGCCCGCTTCGAAAAGCCGTCCGGCCCGATTCGATGAGCCGTCCGTCGACGAGCCGTCCGGCCCGATTTGACGAGCCGTCCGGCCCGATTTGACGAGCCGTCCGGCCCGATTTGAGGAGCCATCCAGCCCGATTTGAGGAGCCCTCCATCCCAATTTTGCGCGTCTTCCGGCCCTTTTTGGCAACTACTGAGCGTAGCCATTGACTCTAATTTTTTCAATCTATTTTGTACCAGATGGCCACAACTGCGGAGGCGTCATCGCTGGAAGCCCTCCTGGAGTGGGAGGCGGAGGATCCAGATGACAGGAAGATTTTGGATCGAATCAAGAAGTTAGCAGCAACCTACTTACCTGAGGGTTGGCACCAGTGGAAAGTAGTTCCACACACCAGAGATGAACTTCTAGGCCCACACTTAGATCCCCTTGTGCTTAACAAGATCCGTTTTGCTCTTCCGACTGTCGAATTGGCTAGAGCATTCTCTCCAGAGTGCACCTCTCTTCCTGAAAAAACCTTCAAAGAAATGAAAATGCGAATGCTGGGTTGGCCATTTTGTGTTGGTCTGATAATCGGCCCACCAGCTATTGGCGCTAGGATTAGAGGCTCTGCTATACAAAACGAACTGATAGTAGCATCATTGGCTGAAGTCAAGCCGTTGTTCTTAAGCAGAAAAGAGGCTTCAAAGGAGCTCGCGGAAATAGGAGAGATTGATGATGTTTCTACGATAAACTCATCTTCATCTAAATCGAAAAAGATGACTAGAATGGACAAGTTAGAACGTAACTATGATGAGATGAGGGATATGCTCTCGAGCCTTATAACGAGATTCGACAAAAATGAAGATGACGACTCTGAGGCTGAGGCGATTTATTCGTCTTCTGATGAAGATTTGCAGGAACATCAGAGTAATCATGGAGGAACTTCGAAGTCGTCAGAGTGGAAAGCCCCGGAATTGTCACCCGAAGAAGATGTTGGTGATTTTGACTTCTCACCCCAAACAAAAGAGCAGGAGCCTCCCATTCCTACGCCTAAACCGCATGTTGAAGCACAGGGAATAAAATGCATGAGGCTTGGGGAGTCAGCATATAAGCAGATACGTTATGCCGATTAGACGTGCGCGCCGCCGCGGCGCGCCGCCGCCATAAGGAGGCAGCGCGCCGCCGCCGCCGCCGGTAGTTTAAAATTCGCGCCGAGACAAAACCCGCAAGATACTACTAAGTTTAAAATCAGCCGCGTAGCGAGAGGGGCGGGGGGAGAGCACAGCGAGCGCCGGCAAACTCGCGTCTAAACTCAGAAGCTCGCCGTTCGTTTGCCTGCCAAGGAGTAGCTTTAGCGTTCGTTGTTTGATTTATCATCCTTAAAAAAGAATATGTTGGTGAAACTGGACACACGCTTCCCAGTCAGTAAGGCTGTTGTTGCTGCAGCATTATTAGACTGTAGGTTTATGAAGCTTGGAGAAGTTGACCTCTACCTGACTGCTAACGAATTAACTCCAGCTGGTTTCTTGGCCGAATATGCCAAAGAAATAAACCCTTACTACGAACCATTATTAAACTAGGACCAGGGTCGCCAGGAAGAAGCAAGTAAAGTTTCTATACTTTCCCAACTCTCGCGCAAATACAGCACGCAACACAGTTCTCATGGTTCCGGCTTCGATGATGCTGTTGACCAGGAAGCTTGGAAATACTTAGCGACTGCTGATCCTGGGGAACTTGAAGACGGGGACATCTTGTCCTACTGGCAAACCAGACAATCTGCCTACCCGCGTTTATCATCGTTAGCACAGGCTCTGTTATGCATTCCAGCAACCAGCACTCCGAGCGAAAGTGTTTTCGGTTGCTGGATTGGTTTTAACAGCCAAAAGGTCCCGGCTGAGTCCATTTAGGGTAAACAAAATCATTTTTGTGCACGACAACTATAAAAGTTGCAAACAATTTCTATCAAGCAATCTCTGTCAAGAAAAGTGACTATCATCTTTTTAATAAAGTTCTTTTGTTTAAGCGTGGTTTTTCATTATACGTATACGTTTATTGCAAAGTCGAAAAATCCCACGCCGCCGGCGTTACGCCGCCGCCGTGGATTTTTTCGCGGCGCGCCGCCGCCCGATTTTTTTCGACCGGCGCGCACGTCTAATGCCGATGTTCAAAAGAAGCTGCAGGCTTTTCCAGTCTTCCACGCATCAAAGGTCAACCCTGCGCTTATGAAACTTAAACCTTCAACCACTGCATCGGATTCTCTGGCGAAGCAAGAGACAGCTTTTGGCACAATTTTACATGGCCTACTATTACAAAGAGAAGCGCTTACCAATGCTATAAAAGACCTCTCGGCCAAACATCCATCACTGAAGCAAGATGTTAAAGAGACTCTCTCTGGACCAAACTCTGCTTTTAAAAGCATATCTGATGATGTCCTGCAGTATGTGTGCGGTCGTAAGGTCGAAACTATAGAACTAAGAAGAAACGCCATGCTACCTCATGATGAATACTTTTCGACATTGCTCAACGCCATTCCACCTTCGTCAACACACCTGTTTGACGAGCAGCAGGTCTCAGAATTGATGAAACAGCCTTCTCTTCAGGGATTTTTTCGTGGAACCACGTCAAATCTCTACAGATCCAAAGCACAGGAAAGAACTCCAAACTTTGAACAGCGCAAGAAAATTCCTAAAACGGCCAAATCATCTTTTCGATCAAAGCATCAGCCGTTCAAAGCACCGCAGAGTTCTGATTTCGGAAAGTTCAATACAAGAAGACCGACAAAGCGCAACCATGGCTCTCAATCCAGAGACAAGTCCAAAGAGAGTGACTCTAAAAAGTCAAAGAGATTCTGACTATCAGAGGGTCAGATTCAAGGGGGGGCAGCTCAGCCATTACGTGAGCACTTGGCAGAGGTACGGGGCGCCTCGAGCAATCTTGAAAATCATAAGAGGATATACAATGCTATTTATTCTAAAACCTCCTCTTGTCCCTCTGGCCGGCAAACAGATAGACCACTTTACGACAGTTGGTTTGGATGTGGAGATAGAAACTATGATTTCTCAGGAAGTCTTAGAGAATTGCAGCTCTCCCATCGGTTACCTGTCAAAGATGTTTCCGGTCCAGAAACCCGACGGGAGCGTACGACCGATCATAAATCTAAGAGGATTGAACAAGTTTCTTCGCCCAAAGAAATTCCGCCTTCTAAATCATTTCCGGGTAAAAGACTTTCTTCAAAAAGGAGACTATCTTACAAAGATAGATATATCGCAGGCGTATTTTCACATACCCGTAAAGCCAGAGCACAGGAAATTCTTAGCCATAGTACACCAGCACAGAAAGCTCCAGTTTACTTGCCTACCGTTTGGACTTTCGACCGCTCCTCTTACTTTCGCAAGAGTATCAAACTGGATGGCTGCAAAGCTAAGAGAAACAGGATTGAGAGTAATTGTTTATCTCGACGACTTCCTCTTAGCCAACCAACAGGCAGATCAGTTAGCAAAGGACTCCGCATATGCGGTAAATTACCTAGAAAGTCTTGGGTGGAAAATAAACGGAAAAAAGTCTCTGACTCCGCCAACTCACTGTCTAGAATTCTTAGGAATAATGTGGGACACAAAGAACAACAGAACATTTTTACCAAACCGGAAAGTTGCAAACCTAAGGAGCATCCTCGAAAAGATAATAAAAACAGGGACCTGGAATTGGGTTACAGGAAAAAGTCTCGTAGGGAAACTGAATTTTGCGTCCTTCACGATTCCTCTGGGAAGATTGCACACAAGGCATCTCCACCGCGCGGCAATATTCTCCCTCAGTATCAGAAGACTCGAAAATTTCCCATACCGGCCAAGGCCCTGCAGGAATGCATTTGGTGGTTGGAGAACCTTGTAATGGGCCAACAAATCTTTTCCCGCCAGGACACGGTATTCATAACCACAGATGCGTCAAACAGCGGTTGGGGTGCTCATGTCAACGAAACTCTGATCAGCGAACTTTGGGAGAAAAGCCAGACTGTGTGGCATATAAACCGCAAGGAGCTATACGCGGTGTATCGAGCATTTCAATTGACCTTGCCTCAACTACGAGAGAGACGAGTCATTGTTCAATCCGACAACAGGACGGTCGTATCTTACATACGGAATCAGGGAGGAACCAGATCCAGTATTTTAACAGATTTAGTAGCGAATCTTCTCAAACTTGCTCACAGAAACAGGATAGAGATCTTTGCTTACTACATCCCAGGTGTTTTCAACGAGTTAGCGGACAGCCTTTCACGGCAGAAGTATCTAGCAGACTGGCATCTTTCAGACCGGATTACGAACCTTCTCTTCAAGAAGTGGGGAATACCACAGATCGACCTTTTTGCAACGTGTCTCTCGAAGGTAGTACCAATCTATGTATCCCGAGATGCAAGGGACAAAGATGCGCTATTCACAGATGCATTCAGCAGAACATGGAATTTCGCCCTAGCTTGGGTATTCCCGCCACCAGCTCTACTACCTCGGGTGCTGGCACACTTAAACAAGGCCAAGGGGCTATATATTCTAATAGTACCGAATACTGTACCGAATACTGAATAATAGTGGCGAAAACGTTCTATCCCGATGACTCTGTGGAAACCGATACCGAATACCACACAATGTTCAGAGGACAAACGGACGAGTGCAACCGGACGGAAACACAAGACCTGTCTGCAGACGACCCACCCTTCACACCCGCGGAGCTGGACATGGTCCTTAGGGGCGCAAACCCGAAAAAAGCTCCCGGGCCCGATGGCTTGACTGCAGACATATGCGCAGCCGCTATCCGCTGCAACGCAGAAGTGTTTCTGGCATTGGCAAACAAATGCCTATCGCTGCCGCACTTCCCGAGGCAGTGGAAAGTCGCTCACGTGTGCATCCTCCGCAAACCGGGCAAAGAAGACTACACGCACCCAAAGTCCTACAGACCAATAGGCCTTCTATCGGTCCTCGGAAAAATCGTCGAGAAACTACTCGTATACAGACTTCAGTGGCGATTCCTCCCAACTCTGAACACGAGCCAGTACGGTTTCATGCCACAACGCGGAACCGACGACGCCCTCTATGACCTATTAGCCCACATACGAACAGAAGTAAAATCAAAAAAGATTGTGCTTCTGGTATCGCTGGACATAGAGGGGGCCTTCGACAACGCATGGTGGCCCGCGCTAAAACAACGGATGATAGATAAGAACTGCCCGAAAAACCTGTACGCATTGGTAGTGTCGTACCTGAGGGACCGCAAGATCAAGGTCAACTACGCCAGAGCGTCTAGCGAAAAGGAAACCACGAAGGGTTGTGTCCAGGGAAGCATTGCTGGACCGACTTTCTGGAACCTAATCCTAGACCCACTCCTAAACAAAATGGCTAGTAAAGGGGTATACTGCCAGGCTTTCGCAGACGATGTTGTCCTGGTTTTCTCCGCCCATGCAGTCAGTACCTTGCAGAAAGCAGCCGACGAGGCTCTCAAGGCCGTAGCGGAATGGGGTGTCGAAAACAAGTTAAATTTCGCCGCGCACAAAACTAATGCGATGGTAATAACAAAAAAACCAAACCCCTGTTGTCCACATGTCAGGCAGCCGGATAGAGCTTGTCAAGGAGATAAAGCTGCTAGGCCTCATAATAGACTGCAAGCTCACGTTCAACGCGCACGTATCCGCCATCTGCAAGAAAGCCGCGGACATCTACAAACAGCTTGCGTGCGCCGCGAAGGTGACTTGGAGACTGAACGGGGAAATAATCAGGACAATATACGTGTCGGTGATAGAGCCAATCGTGTTGTATGCTGCAGGCGCATGGTATCCAGCTGCAGAGAAACTGATGATTCGAAATCAGTTGGACTCGCTGCAGAGAGGCTTCGCGCAGAAGACCACCAAAGCATATCGCACGGTGTCTCTGACATCGGCACTAGTCTTGTCAGGCCAACTACCCCTAGACCTCAGGATCCTTGAAGCGGGAAAAATGTATGAAATAAAAAAGGGACACTCCGAGGACTTCATACCACCAGGCAGAGAGCTAGAACGCAGGGTGAGTCAGACGCAAAATCCCCACCCAGCTCTACTTACAACAACCGAGTACGAGTACCTCGACGACATGGACACTGAAACCCTAAAAAATCTAAATGTGGTGGGTGCACAAGTGTACACTGACGGCAGCAAAATAGAAGGAAAAGTAGGCGCCGCTCTTACATTGTGGGTGGACGGCAGGGAGACCAGGTACCACACCTTTCGTCTAGAGCCTCACAACACTGTCTTCCAATCGGAAATGTATGCTCTCTACAGAGCCATAAAAATGGTTAGAGACTCCAAGATGAGCACGGTTAACATCCTGAGCGACTCAAGATCTTCGCTGGACTTACTCAGGTGCCCATCGGTAACTCACCCTCTGGCCCTCGAGATAAAGAGATGCATACGGGAAATCCGAGAACAAGACAGAACAGTGAGGCTCTTCTGGTTGAGAGCCCACGTGGGAACGCCAGGAAACGAAAGAGCTGATGAACTGGCTAAAAAGGCTGCACTCACCAAAAAGACAGCTCCAGACTACGACAAGGTTCCCATATCCTTCGTCAGAAAACAGATGCGAGAGGAAACTGTGAGAAAGTGGCAGATGCGCTACGAATCTTCCGGTACGGGCTCGGTCACAAAGGTATTTCTACCAACCGTCCAACTGGCGAGACGAGTACTCAAGGACATGAAACTAACACCCGTCCATGTCCAGATCCTGACCGGCCACGGAGGATTCGCGGCGTATCTCCACCGTTTCCACGTCAAAGACAGTCCCTCTTGTATCTTTGATCCCGAACGCGACGAAACGATATGGCACGTGATTCTGGAATGTCCGAGATTTGGCCGGGAAAGGATGGAGCTAGAACTACAAATCCAGACCAAACTCGACCAGTCCACTCTGCCCACCATCATGGAGGACCCGGCCACCAGAACACCTTTCTTGGAGTTTGCGAGCAAAGCCGCCAGAGTCGCCGCAAAGAGAAACAGCACATCTGCCACCGCCGGCACTACAGCCCCCACCACAAGCGCCTCCACCGTCATCACAAACACCTTCACCACTCGGGACACAAACCAGGCCACGGACACAACGCAGAGTAGCGCCCGAAATCTCTTGGAGTGCGGAAAACGCGGCGTGCCGAAAATAAGGGTAAGAAGCGTAGCCCTCTTCATGGACAACGACACCGAAACACTCGGTATAAGCTTTTGTCGTCTTGGCAGAAAGCGTGTTGTAATACCACCCGGCCTAGCCACCCTGCTGAAAGGGAGCACGTCTAAAACCAGCATGAAACTCCAAGATTTCAACGCGCTACCCCAGTCACAAATCGCCGACCACCAGTGCCGCCTAGTGCAACATAAAAACAAAACAATAGCACTACTTGACTGGGGAGAGGAAACACCATTCGCGCAGGCATGCTCCGTGCTTACGAAACTTGGACGTAACACATGCTACGGCTCCCGAAAAATAAGCGTAGATGCAATGGTGCTTGAAACCGAAAAAGGAACGTAAAAAAGGAAGTCCAGAAGAGACGGCTGGGGCGAGGGGGCTGGTAAAAGCTTTTATGAACGCCCTCGGCTCAGCCACGCGAGCTATGCAATCAAGAGCTTCCAAAGCCGCGGAGCGCCAAGAAGCGGCCGTAAAGGAGTTCTTGAAGAAAACCCCAGACGCAAAGCAGCCGTATGAACCAAGAACGAGAGCCGACAAGGGACAAGTCAGCCCGCCTAGTCTCAAACCAGCAGAGAAGCCTGTAGACCACGCAATAAACGCTTTCCTCGAGTTTCAGGCAGTAGTAAGAGCTTCTAGAGAAGTCAATCTAGCCACATGCGATGAGATCTTGCAGTCCTTCCAGCGGGGGAACGAAGGGCTGTTGAAGGTGAGACTCGAGGAGGCCGACGCCGCCATATACAACAACGAAACCTCCCAAGTTGTGAGAGGAACCATGTCAGGTCAGTACATGGCGGCATACAGTGCAACAAGTGGCTTCGTGGCTCTCGACGACGGGGAGACTCGACGAACTGGCAAAGCAAAGTACGCAACACCGCAAAACGATCCCATAGTGGTTACCGCCCGATGTACCAAGATAATGCTGGACGACAAGATCCTAAACATGGCCGACATAGTCTCGGAAACGCTCGGTCCCAGAGCAGCATTGGATACCTGTGAACCAAAGATACACTGGATCAACGGAGTCCCGGGATGTGGAAAAACGACATGGGTGGTGAGCAATTTCGATGGGGAGAACGACGTAGCGGTCACCAGCACAACTGAAGCCGCCAAAGACCTGAAAGAAAGGTTAGGTCGTTGCATAGGGAGCGCATCGAAAACCAAAGTGCGCACTATGGCCTCAATTTTAGCCAATGGTTCAAAAGAGCCCGGAGGTTGTAACCGTCTACTGGTTGACGAAGCTCTTATGAACCACTTTGGGGCCATAGTGATGGCGACTCAGTTGCTAGGTGCCAGCGAAATTGTCCTCATCGGAGATGTAAACCAGCTGCCGTTTATTGACCGACAGAACCTCTTCCAGCTGAGGTACAACCGCCCGAATCTGCTTGCGAACATCAGCGAGCAGTGGTCATGCACACACCGGAACCCGATGGATGTAGCGTACGCCCTAAGCGAGGTTTACCCTGGTATGTACTCGTCAGTACGTCGAGTACGTTCGCTCGAGTCAAAAAGGTACTCCGCGCGCAAATACCCCACAACCTGCCGAACACTATTCCTGGTACACACCCAGGAGGAGAAAAAATCCCTTATCAACCAGGGATTTGGGTCAGGCACGGGGTCACGCGCCCTCACCATACACGAGGCACAGGGTCTAACCTGCGAGTCGGTAATCGTCATACGGACATACGCGAAGGCACTCAAAATACATGACAGCGTCCCACACGCGGTGGTGGCCGTATCGCGACACACGACCAGCTGCACTTACTACTCCGACGGCGGCGACGACGCGATCGGCAGATTTGTGAGAAGAGCGACGGCAGCCACAAGCAAAGCAATCGCGGAGCACAACTTAAGGATGGCGATGCGAAAACGCGACTCTGAAGTGGTGGCCCAAACCGTGGCATTCACAAAGGGACAGTAAATTGCGGAATCCGTGGCAGAAAAAATAGCATACATAGGGACAATAAGCGGAAAATAGCGATAAGAAACATCGTTGTAAATAAAAATAGAGTGAAAGTAGAGATAAACATAGCAAAACAGTAGACTAAGACTACGGAAAAAAAAAAAAAAAAACCCTTGTGTATCCATGAGGAGCAAATAAATAAAAAAAAACCATCAAAAGAACCATGGATATGAGGAAAAAAAAAATATATATATATATTTTAATAAGAACGTAGCTTTAATGTTAAGTTAAGGATTAGATAAGATACGTGTGTCGCACAACAAGATCTGTGCAAAAATGTAAGCAAAACTGCTATACATATGGAGTATAGAGAGAGAGGGAAAATTAAAACAAAACTAAACAACACAAAATGGCACGGACCCCGCGTCTGTGGAAACACGATGTATTTATAAAAAAAAAAAAAAAATAGTACCGAGATGGGACAGAGTATTTTGGAGAGCCGATTTGAGACGGCGGTCAGTGGATTCCCCGATTCGAATTCGGAACTTACGACACCACCTAATAGATGCGATCTCGAAAACACCTCTCCCAGATGCCCGGAACCTTCGTTTGGAGGCTTGGAAGATACGGGGTGGGCCAAAGAAGACTGCGAATTACTTGAAAGATCTTGGAGAAGATCGTCCTTAAAGACATATACTGCCCCATGGAAAACGTGGGTGAGAAGTTGTAAGCAACGCAACTTGGATCCAAATAGACCGGATCCAGCAGACGTGGCACGACATCTTAGTTTTTTGCATAGAATCAAACACCTTTCTCCAAGTCGGTGATAGCTACCTTGGCTGACCCTTTAAGGAGAGAGGAGATTTCAGGAAATCCATTGATTAAGCATATGATAAGGGCTATAGAGAGCGCTTGCCCACCATCCAATAAGAAATGCGTCTGGGATGTGGAACAAATCGTAGTCTGGATGAAAAATTCAGTCATCAAAGAAGACAGCTTATTTGAGATCTCACGACATGTCGCCCTCATTCTTCTATTGGGTTCCGGGAGGAGGATACATGATCTCACTCTTTTGAGAATAGATGGAGATAATTTAATCTTAGACGAAGATTCAGCCACTTTTTGGCCAGCGTATGGATCAAAGACAGACAAGAGTAGCCACAGACAATCAGGTTGGCTTTTATCGAAGAATTCTGAAAGGAACTTGGATCCTGTTTTCTGGATAAGAAAGCTGATTGATATGTCATCCTCGAGGAGACAGGCGGAGGACGGTCTTAACTCTCTTTTTATTTCTACTCGAGGAGTCGTAAAATCTGCATCAAGGACAATGATTGCCGGTTGGGTGAAAACTGCTTTGAAGTTACTGGGAATTGGTTTTTCCCCTGGAAGTATAAGATCTGCAGTAGCATCATCTAGAAAGGCTAATGAGGTTCCTATAGATGAGATAATAAGAAACGGTAACTGGAAGTCCGAAAAGAATGTTTTTAAATTTTATTTTAAAGAAGTTATCAAACATTCGGTTCAACCTGTTAGAAATTCTATTCAGAATTGTTTTAAACCTGTCTAAATTGGCTTCTGAACAAATTATGTTCTGTAATAAATTTCATTGATTTCAAAT
The DNA here is from genome assembly GCA_963969515.1 of Yponomeuta evonymella. NCBI lineage: Eukaryota > Metazoa > Arthropoda > Insecta > Lepidoptera > Yponomeutidae > Yponomeuta > Yponomeuta evonymella. Next base: position 6,993,298 of record OZ018359.1, read on the forward strand.
TCTTATTTTTTAAATAAACCTAATAAGTACCTTATTTAGTTAATTCACAGTACGCTTTTCCCTTGCGTCGTCAGAAGCTAAAAACCTCTCACATGGTCAAGCCGACGGCACAGACCATGAAATAGACAACGTTTTCCCCACAAAGGGAAGAAAACGATATATTTCATGTCTTGCCTAGGCTTGACCCTAATAAGTTCTTGACGACTTTATGAGGTACTGACAACGCGGCCGCCCGCGCTCCCCCGCTTCGCCCCGCGGAGGGGGCAGCGCCCGCGACTAGACGCACGCAAGGGTCAATATCGCTTGGATCTTAGCTTTTCTAGGAATAGAATAGGAAGTGTAATCTCACATGGTCAAGCCTAGGCAAGACATGAAATATATCGTTTTCTTCCCTTTGTGGGGAAAACGTTGTCTATTATTTTATCTTTTTCTACGTGCCATTCCAGTAATGCGCGTATTTGAATATACGAGTAATTTCTAATTACTGTAGCTTGTATCCGCGTGCCAATCAGCCCGGATCAACTTGATCAGTGTGAATCCTTTGCGGACGTCTCGTTCGTACCTATATCATAAGGATTGATCAATAAGCTACAAATATGGTTCAAACGACTCATGTAAGGAACCATTCCTTCGAGCCGTACGGGTCATTATGTCGGGCCGTTTGGGTCATTCCGTCGGGCCGTACGGGTCAAAATTGAGCCGCATGGGTCAATTTGCCGAGCCGTACAGGTCAAGTGGCCGAGCCGTACGAGCCGATTTCTGAGTCGTACAGGCCAGATGACCGAGCCGTACGGCCCAAATGTCCGAACCGTACAGACCGATTTTTGAGCCGTATAAGCGAGCCAATGGTCGAGCCGCACGGGCCAATTTCTGAGCCGTACAGACCAATTGCCGAGTCGTACGAGCCAACGGCCGAACCGTACGATCCACTATAGAGCCGAACAGACAATTATCGAGACGCACATAACTCTCACACAACTGTAGCTATTTTACGTAACCGTTTGTTAAAACGTGGAAACCATCGCTGGCAAGCGGCATAGACGTACCTTACTCTATGAAAACTAAGCCTTTAAACCTACCGTTTTCCGTTTGTTTTAGGCGGCTTCTTCGAAAGATATGCTCACGATGGAATCTCTACTCGACTGGGAAGCAGATGACCCTGGAGACAACCTTATCCTACGAAGAGTAATTCAGTTAGTCAAGAATCACTTACCATCCGGCTGGAAAGAATGGCGAGTTAGAGATCTCCAGAAAGAAGACCTACTAGGAGATGAAATGGACCCACAGATCTTAAACAAGATCAGGTTTGCAATACCAACTGTTGGATTAGCCAGAGCTTTTTCCCCTGATTGCACTTCTTTGTCCGAAAGAGCGTACAGGGACATCAAACTCAAGATTTTAGAGTGGCCTTTCTGTATTGGTCTAATTATCCATCCCATGTCCCTTGCTGCACGTATAAGGGGTTCAGCAGTCCAAAATGAGTTAATAATAGCTGCGATAGCAGATATGAGACCTTTGCTGATGTCCAGAGAAGCAGCACACAGGGAGCTCTCGGATGAACAGTCCGAGGCGGAGTCTTCCGCACTTTCAACCAGATCCAAAACAAAGAAACTCAGTCGCTTGGATAAACTTGAGCAAGGTCAATTCGAAATGAAGATGATGCTTGAAAATTTTGTGAAGAGTTTCCAGCCTCAAAATGATGATCCTTATTCGTCTTCAGGCGATGAGTCAGGCTCTATACAATCGGACAGCCAAGAGCACCCTGACTTATCTTCGCAGCCTTGGATGCCTCCAAGAACATTCGAGGAAGAGGATGAATTAGATTGGACATCCACAACAAAACAACAGGAACCACCAATTCCAGCTCCAAAACCGAATATAGCCCAACAAGGGACTGAATGCCAGCGTTTAGGTGATGCAACTTTCAACCAGATCAGGTACGCTGAAGTTCAGAAAAAGCTACACGCTAGTCCGGTGTTTGGTCCTTTGAAGATAAACCCCATTCTGACAACATACACCAATACGAACCAAGACCATCTATCCCGTTTGGATTATACACTGGGCACTATTTGTCACGGCTTACTGCTTCAGAGAGAGGCTCTTATGAATTATCTCAAGGACCTATCCACCAAACACCCAGCCATGAAACAAGATTTGAAAATTATTCTGTCATCGGATTCTACTTTTAAATCCTTATCTGACAATTTATTACAATTCGTATGCGGGAAGAGAGCGGAGGTTATTGAGCAACGGAGAAACAATCTTTTGCCAAAGGAAGAATACCAAGCTTTGCTTCGTGCAATTCCACCTTCTACATCCCACATGTTCTGCGAAACTAAGTTGTCGGAGCTGCTTAAGCAGCCGTCAAATCAAACCTTTTTTCGTAACACCCAAAGAAAACCCTTGCAAACCAAGAATTTTAACACAACAACATCTCGTCAGTCCAGCTCTAGAACACTTGGTAAAGGCCCGAAAACATATAAATTTAAATCCAATAAACCAAAAACAAAAACGCATGAAACTCGAAAACGACCATTTAATCAGTCTTCAAGGAACCGAGAAGAACAACCTTCTATCCGCAGCAAGCCCTTCAAACCTCCTCCTCAAACTTTTTCGGGGGGCCGACTTCTAACCTTCATAGAGGTTTGGAAGAGGGAGGGGGCGCCAAAAACCATCCTAAATATAATAAGCGGCTACTCTATCCCATTCGTGATGAAACTCCCGTTTATAGCTTTTCTTCCGGCTGTCAGAAAGAAATTTCAATCAAAAAATTTAGATTCGGAAATAGAAACCTTAATAAAACAAAATGTTTTGGAATTATCCAGTTTCCAAACAGGATTTCTCTCAAAAATGTTCCCAGTTCCCAAATCCAACGACAAAGTACGACCAATAGTCAACCTAAAAGGTCTAAACGAATACCTTACTCCCAAGAAGTTTCGTTTACTAAATCACTACAAGGTTCCGCATTTTTTACAAAACGGAGACTACATGATAAAGATAGATATATCTCAGGCATACTTCCACATCCCAATAACCAGCCGACATCGACGTTTCTTGTCGATAGTATACCAAGACAAAATTTACCAATTCACTTGTCTCCCGTTCGGGCTGTCAACAGCACCACTAACCTTTGCAAGAGTGTCAAACTGGATTGCTTCCCGTCTGCGTCGTATGAATATAAGAGTAATTGTATATCTGGACGACTTCTTACTGGCCAACCAGGACGCTGCGAAACTTCGGATAGACGCTCTCGTGGCTGCCCAATTCCTAAAAGAGTTAGGTTGGATGATCAACAAAGACAAATCTCTAAAGGAACCATCTCAGCGGGTCGAATATTTGGGAAGTGTGGGACACAGCTCAAAACACACGGTCGCTTCCAGAAAAGAAAGTTACGTCTTTAAAGAAGGACATAACCAACATACTGAGGAATCGGAGATGGAGTTGGCAGTCTGCCAAGAGCCTTCTAGGCAAGATGAACTTTGCTTCATTCGTAATACCTCTAGGAAGGCTTTATACCAGAGAGATACAGAGAGCTGCCAACACTTTACCGGAAGATTGCCGCAAAAGGAAGTTCCCAATTCCAATAAAGGCACTTCTACAGTGCGATTGGTGGAATCAGAATCTCAGGAAGACGAATCCATTGTCCATATGCGGCGAAACCGCTTACATAACTTCAGACGCTTCCGACAAAGGCTGGGGCGCAGAGGTCAATGGAGAGCTCGTCAGTGGACTTTGGAGTGCCCAACAACAACAATGGCACATCAACAAAAAGGAACTTTACGCGATGATACAAGCCTTTTATATCAAGAAAGATTTCCTAAGGAACAAGAGAGTCATTGCACAATCAGACAATCGAACAGTGATTGCATACATAAAGAGACAAGGCGGCACGAGATCCCCACAGTTAACAAATATGGTTTCAGATTTACTAGTTCTGGTTCAGGAATTACAGGCCGAAATTATCGCTCAGTACATTCCAGGGATCTACAACGACATAGCCGACAGCTTATCTTGACAGAGGAATCTGGCAGATTGGCATCTGTTGACAATATGCAACCGGATATTTCAGAAATGGGGCACTCCCGAAGTGGACCTTTTCGCATCGAACTCATCGAAAGTAGTCCCGTTATACGTATCCCGAGACCTGAAAGACAAGCAAGCTCTGTTCATAGATGCCTTCAGCAGGAAGTGGGTATTCAGGTTGGCATGGGTCTTTCCACCTCCATCCCTAATCCCTCGGGTCTTAGCTCACCTGAATCAAGCAGAGGGCACGTATATTTTAATAGCCCCACGCTGGAGCAAGGTCTTTTGGAGGTCGGATCTTCGATCACGGGCAACAGACTCTCCATTCCAAATACGAAATCTTCATCACCATTTACAAGACCTGACGCTGCAAACGAATCTGACAAAGATACAAGAGGTTCATTTGGAGGCCTGGAGAGTACGGGGTGGTCAACTTTAACTAAAGGTTGGTCGGAAGAAGATTGTAATCTTCTGTTAAGGGCATGGCGAAGCTCGACTCTTAAAACATATTCAGCACCGTGGAAAGCTTGGCTAAAGAGGTGTAGTCTTCTCGGGCTTAACCCTAACAAGCCGGATGCTTCTTCTGTTGCTCAATACTTATGTTCATTACACAGAGAAAAGAAGCTATCACCTAGCACCATAAAATTACATAAGTCAGTGATTGCTACATTCGCTAATCCTTTCCACAGAGACGATATTTCAAATAGTCCCATTGTTAAACAAACTCTCAAAGCCATAGACTTATCAAAACCTCCTCCAACTAAAAAACTAATTTGGGATGTAAAAGAGTTGTTAAACTGGATGGAAAATATTACCATAGTAGAGGATAATATATTTCAAGTCTCAAGACATTTAGCACTTTTGTTACTCCTAGCATCGGGGAGAAGGATCCATGACCTAACTTTATTAAAGGTTGATGAAAATAGTTTTACAATAGATGAATCGTCTGTTATATTTTGGCCAGATTTTGGTTCTAAGACCGATAATCGTTCACATCGACAATCGGCATGGAAACTATCACGAGTACCAAATAAGAAACTTGATCCAGTTCATTGGGTAGAGCTTTACTTAAAGATTTCAGGTTCCAGAAGAAATGCAAGTGGTAATCAGATTAATTCTTTGTTTGTCACCTCGAGAGGTCGAGTCTCTGCTGCATCTAAAGCTATTATTGCTGGCTGGCTAAAGACAGCTTTCGTAGAGTTAAATTTAAATTTTTCACCTGGCAGCATTAGATCTGCTGTTGCATCTTCTAGAAAATATAATAAACATAAACATAAACATAAACATAAACATAAACATAAACATAAACATAAACATAAACATAAACATAAACATAAACATTTACATACAGGCACACACATACGTTCCCATTGATTTAATTTTAAAGAATGGCAACTGGAAGAGTGATCGCAATGTGATTAAACATTATTTTAAAGAAATTATCAGTGTTCCTTCCAAAGATAATAGCTTAAGTTTAATTAATGATAGCTTTACTACTAATTAATTAAACTGTTATATCAATAAAAATAAAAATTGTTATTTAATAAAATTTTATTTAATAAAAAATGTTATTTAATAAAAAATAAAAATAAAAACTGTTATATCAATAAAAATTGATACTTCCCAACCTCTGTACTCTGAGGTTGTGAAAAAACCTAGTTTAAGTAGGTTAAACTTGACCGCTGATTTAAACTGTCAGCGCAGACAAAAGAAAAGCCCCCCTTAAATAAATTAATTTTAGGTAATCAGAATATAAAGGGTGGCTTTTCTGGAAAGTTATTAGAATTAGAGTTGTTCTTAGAACAATATAGAGTGGACATACTTTGCGTCACAGAGCACTGGCTACCAGAAACACAAATGAATTTTTCTGTGAATAACTATCAAATAGCCAGTTGCTTCAATAGAAAGTCTGCAAGGCACGGGGGATCCTTGATACTAGCAAAAAATTGTTTGAAATTTAAAGAACGGAAAGACATTTGCAGACTTTCTGTTGAAAAAGTAATTGAAATATCATGTGTTGAACTGTCTAGACACATTGTAGTAGCCATATACAGGCCCCCTACCAGCGATTACAGTTCATTTGAATCAATATTAGAGGATGTTTTGAAGGTAGCCTCCAGCAGTAATAAGAAAGTCATAGTCTGTGGTGACTTCAATATCGACTTATTGGTAGACTCGGCTTTAAATACCAAATTGACAATAATTTTCAAGTCGTTTAATTTAGTAAATATTTTCTTGGAGCCTTCTAGAATAACCGAAACTACGGCCACCTGCATAGATAATGTTTACTGCGATTGCGACTTTTCAGATAATTCTACAGTAAATTGTTTGAAGTCAGACCACAGTGGTCAAATTGTTCATTTTGAAATAGATAGAAAAAACGCAGAACAGGTTATCCTCTGCCGGCCCGTAACAAGTAAAAAATTAGAGTCATTTAAAGTAGACCTTGAAAGTAGCATAAAAACTCAAGAAAATTACCAAAATGCTAATGCTCATTATGTAGACTTTTTCAAAGTCGTGTCGGGTAGTTTTGAAAAAGTTTTTAAATTGCGGCAGCTAACAAATAATGAGAATAAATTAGGATTTAGTGAATGGGCAACCTCGGGTATCCGGAAAAGTAGAGACACACTTTATGAACTGTATGACAAAAAGACTTATACATATGACACCAAATTCATACAGCACGTCAAAAAATATTCCAAATTATTTAAGGCCGTCTGCCATAAGGCTAAATGCGATCATATAAAGAATAAAATCTTACAGTCACCGAATAAAATTAAAACAATTTGGACAATAATAAATAGAGAAACGGGTAAAACAAAATCGGGAGACCGAGATATTTCGCTTAAGGTTGATGACAAAATAATAACGACAAATGAAGATATCGCTGCAGCATTTGAACAGTTCTTCACTAATGTTCCAATCGTGACTACAGCTCCGTTAGACTCGTCACCTGATCGTGCAGCAACATTACTAAAAGACCATGTCTCCTCGTGCGAACACGATTTCTCATTTAATTACATTGAGCCCCATAACGTTCTTAAAAAATTTAAATTATTGAATCTTAAAAAAACGGAGGACTTGTGGGGTATGTCAGTAAAAATTGTTAGTTCAGTGATCCATGTCCTAGCTTTACCGTTAGCAAAAATTTTCAATAAATGTGTAGATGAGGGAGTATTTCCGGACCTCATGAAATATAGTAGACTAGTACCCTTATTTAAGAGCGGTGATAAACACGATCCAACCAATTTTAGGCCCGTCTCAGTACTACCAGTATTGAGTAAAATATTTGAGAAGATCATCTTAGATCAATTACTTACTCATTTCAATAATTACCAACTCTTTCATAGCCAGCAATTTGGTTTTACTAAAGGGCGGAATACAACAGACGCCGGAGTTATGTTACTTAAACATATTTTCAGCGCGTGGGAGGATCGCAAGGATGCAGTAGGCATATTTTGTGATTTATCAAAAGTATTTGATTGTGTAGACCACGAAACGCTACTGCTAAAGTTAAAACACTACGGAATAAAGGGTGCAGGTTTAGATCTTTTAAGATCGTATTTAGAAGGAAGGGTCCAAAAAGCAGACGTAAATCGTATTAAATCCTCGGGTTCACTTGTAAAAATAGGAGTCCCGCAGGGATCTATCTTAGGGCCGCTCCTTTTCCTAGTCTATATAAATGATTTACCGTTTATGGTACAAAAAATGTCTGAGATAGTGTTATTTGCTGATGACACGTCACTTATTTTTAAAATAAGGAGACAAGAAAATAATCTTGACGATGCAAATAATTCTCTCTCGCAAGTACTAGATTGGTTCACAGCAAATAATCTGCTGCTAAATTCTAAAAAGACGAAATGTATAAAGTTTTCCTTACCTAACGTACGAGTAGTTGAGAACAACATAGTAATTGGACATGAAAAACTAGAATTTGTAGATGATACTGTATTTCTGGGCATCACCATCGATCCAAAACTACAATGGGGTCCACATATTGTAAAATTAGCACACAGACTTAGCTCTGCAGCATATGCAGTGAAAAGAATTAGGGAACTCACTGACGTTGCAACTGCTAGGCTTGTTTATTTTAGTTACTTCCATAGTATTATGTCCTACGGTATACTACTATGGGACCGGGCAGCAGACATTGAGACTATCTTCATCTTGCAGAAGAGAGCCATCCGATTTATTTACAAGTTAGGTAGTAGGGATTCGCTAAGAGATTTCTTCAAAGAAACCAACATCTTAACAGTTGCATGTCAATACATTTATGAAAATATTATGTACGTTACAAAAAATATCAAAGACTTCGAAAATGTTGGTGGCCACCATGATGTTAATACTAGAAATAAACATAAATTGTCATTTCCACTATTTAGACTTGCAAAAGTTAACACATCCTTTATGGGGCACTGTATAAGGTTCTACAACAAAATTCCTTAAGATATATTAGAGTTACCTCCAACGCGATTTAAAAAATGTGTTAAGCACATTCTGTGCAAAAAGGCTTACTATAACATCAAGGATTATTTAGAAGACAAAGATGTTTGGCATTAAACAGTAGATTAATATTATTTAAAGACTAATATTATTTAGACGGCGCGGGGAACTCTGACACGTAGGTACTTAAGGAAAATCGAAGGATGTAATCTCATAGGTCAAGCCTAGGCAAGACATGAAATATATCGTTTTTATCCCTTCGGGGAAAAACGTTTGTTATTTTTTATATGTACCTACCGAAAATTAGTTCGGTTCAGTAGGTTAATTAATGCTAAGCTCTGAGCTATACTTGCTGCAGTTAAGTAGGTTGTATTTGTATTTTGGATTTGCACGCATAATGCCAGATACGCAAAATGACAAATACGCAGAATGACAGAATTCGCAGAATGCCAGATTCGTAAAATGACAGATACGCAAAATGACAGATACGCTTATTGACAGATCAGTATAATGTCAGATACGCCTAATGCCAGATACGCAAAATGACAAACACGCAGAATGACAGAATTCGAAGAATGCCAGATTCGTAAAATGACAGATACGCAAAATGACAGATACGCGTAATGCCAGACACATACGGATTCCAGATTCATAGGAGCTGTGATTTATTTACCACTAATAACTATAACTGTGTCGGCATCATACGCAGTTATCCATGCCACAGCCTTAAGACAAGCTAGCGCACATGCGTGGTTGCACGCGCATTGAGCTCGCCGTTGCCATCACAGATTAGAGAAAAAAAGACAAGTCTTTTAAACAGATGGGAATCAAATCGATTTGTTCCGTATTCGTCGGATTCCTTACTCGTCGTATTCCAGATTTGTCGTACTCCAGATTCGCCGTAATACGTAGCAGGCACTTAGTAGGTAATTACATAATTTCTCACTTGACTGTACAATCTCAAAAAATAACTCTTACAAATGATAAAATCTCTTTAGGTACATGAAACCTCTTTAGATTAGTAATAAAAATCTATTAAGTCTATCGACAATAGACAATGCATCTCTATATTATATTTTAATAAGGTCCGATCGAATAGTTCGGTTGATTCTAAGGCCTGGTTGCCATGACAATAACTTTCCCGTCAAACTTGCTAACGAATCGGCCTATTTAAATAAAATTATTATTTTGCTCCTTATTTTTACTGTTAAAATTAGGACTGAACTTAACAATCGATTGAAGGTATCTGAAAAAAAGTACAAACGAAAATTGAGCTGTCGATCTAGTACTGTACGTTATTCTTAAAAAAACATGGAGGTGCAAGAAGTGTTACAATTCGCTCTAAATCAAAAAGGAAAAGAAACGGTGTTACATTGCGGTCACCGTTATAACTTCAATAATAAAAACAAAAGTGGAACAACAAATTGGCGCTGCGTGAATAGATCGGACTGTAGTGCATCGATTACATTGGATGATTCCAAAGAACAAGTTATACGAAAGAGTGATCATACGTGTCGTGCAGATTTAAAAAAAAATGAGGTGTTCCTAGCTTTAGAAAAGTGTAAAAAAGAAGTTTGTGAAAATATGGCACCCGTGCAAAACATTTATGAAAAATCCTTTGATGAGCTAAAAAATAAAGGAAGCAAGTATGTTGACTACATACCTACCCTAAAAAACACTCAAGACACATTATACAGGGCTAGAAAAAAATTTTTGAGTACCGATAGATTGCACTTCACTCAGTTGGCTGATGTTCAAGTGCCAAATGCATTGGGGAACAATTTTCTCGTATGTGACGACGGAAATGACGAGAAAGTTTAGATATTTTCCTCCCGAATCGCAAGGAAAGTGATCAAAAGTAACCGAACGCCTCCAGGCTCCTATATGGGAGATGGTACATATAAAGTACCTCCAAAACCATTCCTACAGTTGTTTACTTTACATTTGGACTTGGGGTCTACAGACGAGTCAGTGAATGTTGTTCCTGTGATTTACGCCTTACTCCCCAACAAAACTGAAAGGACATATGTCAGATTTTTCCAGTTAGTAAAGGAACATCTGGGCGCTTGCATTGGAAGTTTTAAATGCGATTATGAAATGGCAGTTATAAATGCTGTCAAGGAAGTTTTTCCCACTGCTGATGTATCGGGGTGCTACTTCCATTTCCAGAAAGCAGTGAAGAAAAGATCCAAAGAGCTGAAATTATACGAAACCCGAGAAGGTAGGAAATTCACCAGAATGGTTTCGCATCTTCCTCTGTTGCCTGGCAATCTAATTAGAGACTGCTGGATGCAAATCATAGATGAATGTGTTCCAAGCGAAGAACTAAACATATTTAAATCATACTTTCAAAAACAGTGGATTTCAAAGTTTCCTATGGACATTGTCAGTTGCTCAAAAGCACAGCATCGCACCACCAATATTGTGGAGGGGTGGCACCACAGGCTTAACGTTAAAATACCTAAGCATCCGAGTTTTGCCTTTTTTTACAAGGAATTTTGAAAGAGTCAAAGCGTGTTGACTACAAAATTAAAAATTCACTGTTTTTATCAATAAAAAAAAATCGCCGTAATTCCGACATTGGATTTGATAGAAAATACAAAAAATATCTTGAAAAACTAGAGAAATCGGATATTACACCTATTGCGTTTGTAAAAAAAATGATTTTTCACCAATTACTCTATTGAACTATATTTATTTCTCAATAAGGACATCATAATATTTGATTTGAAAGAAAACTTTCTGAGTTGATTTTTATTGCGGATTGTTAGGAGTGCAATTATTTTTGTTTGAAAATATTATTTTGAATTTATGTTAAGTTAACATTAGTTAAGTATAATAAAACTGTCCTAATTCGTACAAAGAGTTCAATTTATTTCCACCAAAATTGTATTAGGTACAAGGGGAGACAGTCGTTAGTCATCATCAACCAGCCACATATTTTCACTAATTGACGACTTTTTTGGAGAATTCTACCTATTTTCTTGGGAAAAGTTGTTAGGTTTGGATGTTGGTGACTAAATTGTCCACCCTATATTAATGCATGACGTTATGTGGATTTGACATATCCGATATTCTGACTATCTGACAATATGCGTGTCTGGCATTATGCGTTTCCGACGTTTTGCGTTTTTGGCATTTTGCGATGAATTTTATTTTTCTGTCATTCTGCGTATTTGTCATTTTGCGTGTCTGGCATTATGCGTTTCCGACGTTTTGCGTTTTTGGCATTTTGCGATGAATTTTATTTTTCTGTCATTCTGCGTATTTGTCATTTTGCGTATCTGGCATTATGCGTGCAAATCGTATTTTGTTGTATTTTTAATACAGAATGTATGTGTTTACTAGCTTTTGCCCGTGACTTCGTCCGCGCAAACTTCGCTGATTATCTTCGTAATTTATTTGTAATGTCATGATTTTGTAAACATATCACCTTGAAATAAGTATTTATTTAATATTTTTACTGATAAAAGTATTGTTGTGGCGTAAGGCCGGCAGCCTCCTTGGCTTGCTGGCTGGCGAAGACGACGGGACTATGGTCTTACCGACGACAAAAGCGGGAATTGTCAAAATGGACGAAAAACACGAAATACATGAAAAGACAGAAAATATGAATAAGTATTTTATTTAAAGACAAAACAAAGTGGTCCTTCGAACGAAACTGATCAGCACTGTGGATCCAGTGAGACGACTTAAGGTATGCCACTGACCCGCTCCCAGGCAAAAAATATGGAAGCCAGCAAGACTGACGAACCGACGACGACGACGTCCGCTGGTGAGGTGCCCGCGGGTGAGGGCGGCCGTGATGACGACGCGGTTTCCTTACGATCGATGACTTCTGCCGTATCGGTAGCCTCGACCGCCAGACGTAGACAGCTTCTCGACCTTGAGCTGGAGACTGCGGAAGCAATGGCTATGATTGAACTGGAGGAGGCTGCAGCTGCAGCCGAGCAACAACGAAGAGCCTCGGAGACGAAGAAGCGGCTTTTAACTACAAGGCTAGCCCTGCAAACGGCAGCTCTGGAGGACGAGGGAAGGTGCAGCCGTGCCTCTTCCCGAGCGTCGTCAGTCGCTGACATGCGACCGACGATAAAGACTAGACTCCAAGCGCCCGCAGCAACAGCAGCGGCTGGCGACGCAGCCCGACCTACAGACCACCGAGACCGCCCGGCAACAGCGAAAAGCAACGACATGACGAAGTTCCTGGCAAGACAGACGTCAATCAAGGAGCTACCACAATTCTGTGGAGACCCCGAGGAGTGGCCTTTATTCTATTCCCAATTCATGACGACGACCCGACTGTGCGGATACAGCGACGACGAAAACATCGCCCGGCTAGCAAAATGCCTTAAGGGACGCGCCCGCGAAGCTGTATCGGCGTTGCTCGTCACTGCAACAAATCTAGAAACCATAATAAAAACATTGAGGCTGCGATTCGGACGACCAGAATTATTGATTGAGGTAATGTTATTGAAAATTCATGCCATTCGTGACATACGTCAAGATGACGTCAATCTACTCATAGAGTTTGCGACCATAGTACAAAACGTTGTCGCGACTATGAAAATGACAAATGAGGTCGGTCATCTGACGAACCCAACGTTGATTAGACAAGTAATCGGCAAGTTACCAATGACGTTGAAGTACCAGTGGAGCTTTTTCATAGCGAGTAGAGGCGAAGAAAAAATTAACCTCAATGACGTGTCAGAGTGGTTGATGATGGTAGCCAATGCCGCAACGACTATCGCACCGCTGCCTACTGCTGACCGACCACACCATCAACACCCAAAGCTGGAGAGGAAGTTCGTACATGCTACTACATCCGCAGTCACCGCCACCTCGATGACGACAGCTTCATCGCGGACCACCACCTGCGCCTTGTGTGGGCACGGCCACGCCCTGAAGGACTGCACGGATTTCAAACGCTTGTCCATAGACGACCGCTGGAAGTTCGTGACCGAGAGAAAACTTTGCTTTTGCTGTCTCTCGTTGAGCCACCAGCTAAAGGGCTGCAGGCGAAAGGCCAAATGTACTGAAGAGCAATGTAACAGACTACATCATCCGCTGCTACACGCCGCGCCGCGCAACGAGACTAACGAGCGGGCGCAGACTGCAGCGATAGTGAACCACTGCGGCGACGCGACAGCTACTGTTCTCCTGAAAGTGGCTCCAGTGGTCATCTCTGGACCGAGCGGGGACGTGGAGGCTCTAGCGCTACTAGATGAGGGTGCATCGGTGTCATTAATTGATGATTCTCTTTTGAAGCGGGCCGGTATTACGGGACCAACCACGGCGCTGCAATTACGAGGGGCGACTGGTATGACGACAAACGAGCCGGACTCCAAGAAGGTCAACATCACCGTCCGTGGCCGCGCTAAAGAAGAAAGCTTCGTTTTATATAATATTCGATCTGTTAATAATTTATACTTACCTGTACATAATGTAAATATTAATGGACTTCTCAACGATTTCCCACACCTGACTGACCTCCTACAAGACATCGACAGACTGACCTACAACGAGCGACCGCAACTACTTATAGGATCTGACAATATTGACCTAATCGTGACTAGACGTGCCCATGTAGGACCGACCGGACCGATTGTGTCGGAGACAAGCCTGGGGAACATTGTACACGGTAAGCTGTCGCCATTGACACCGACGGACGCGACTATTTACCACCTATGCCCGTGCGACGATTTGAATGACATGGTGAGGCGATCATTTTCTACTGACGGTTTCGGAACGAGACCATTTCCTGACACTCCTCGGTCTCGGGAGGATCTGAAGGCTCTCGCTATCATGGAGAAGACGACGAAATTAGTAGGTGACAGGTGGGAGACTGGCCTTCTGTGGAGGGACGACGCAGCAGTACTGCCAGACAGCCGCGCTGTTGCCCAAAAGCGGTTGGCGAGTGTCAACAAGAAGATGGACAGCATGCCTGAGTTTGCAGCGCGCTACAGAGAGAAGGTGGAAGAAAACCTGCAAAAAGGCTACTTGAAGAGGCTGACGGAGAAAGAGCAGGTGACGAAGACTGACAAAACGTGGTATCTGCCACACTTTGCCGTGTTCAACCCCAATAAGCCAAACAAGCTGCGCCTAGTACTCGACTGTGCAGCGAAGTCAAGCGGCAAGTCACTCAACGATTTTTTACTTAGCGGGCCCGACTTCCTTACATCACTAGCAGGCGTACTTTTAGGTTTCCGTTGCGGTAAGATAGCTGTCATGGGTGACATTCAAGAAATGTTCCACCGTGTGCTCATCAGAGAAGAGGACCAGCAGGCACAGTGGCTTCTGTGGGACGGCGGTGAGTACGCCATGAACGTGATGACCTTTGGTGCTGTGTGTTCGCCATCATCTGCACAGTACGTGAAGAATTTGAACGCGACTAGATTCAAGACCACGCATCCCAAGGCTGTTGACGCTATCATAGAACACCATTACGTCGACGACTTTATCTATTCCATTGACGAATACGACGAGGCTCTGCAGGTTGTGGACGACGTGATAAGCATTCATGCTAAAGGAGGTTTTAACATGCGGAACTTTATGTCAAACTCCAAAGAACTTCTAGGACATCTGCCCGAAGATAAGCTTGGACCGGGTGGCGAAAAGATGCTCTCAGATGTCAAGAACGAGCTGACGGAGCGCGTTCTAGGCTTAAACTGGGACCCCGAAGACGACAGCTTCACCTATCTTTTGAAGTTCCATAAAGTTGACGGCGACATCAGCGCTGGAGTCAAAAGACCGACCAAGAGAGATGTTTTGAAGTTAGTCATGTCCGTGTTTGACCCACAGTTTTTGCTCTATGTTACAGTTCAGACCCGCATCTTACTTCAAGACATTTGGAAGTCCAAAATAGGATGGGATGATGAGATTGAGACGTGCCACTTTGACAGATGGCAAGCCTGGCTGCGAGAGCTGAACAAGACAAGACAGGTACGGATACCGCGCTGGTTTTCCACCGACAACTGTGACAAGGACGCACCTGCTGATTTGCACGTGTTCTGCGATGCCAGCTCAAGGGCCTTTGTAAGCGTTGCTTATCTCAGAAGGAAGGCGGCCGACGGAGTATGGCACGTAGCAATGGTGATGGCGCGAGCGAGGGTCGCGCCTCTAAAGGTCCTAAGCATACCTCGGCTGGAGTTGCAGGCAGCTGTGATGGGAGCACGACTCTCCCAGCTTTTGAAGAGATACATAGGACTACCAATTAATAAAACAACCTTTTGGTCGGACTTAAAGACTGTCCTAAGCTGGCTAAGGTCCGAGACCGGACGTTTCAAGCCTTTCGTAGCGCACCGTGTCAGCGAAGTCTCAGAGCTGACAGACGTCTGTGACTGGAGGTGGGTGCCGACTGACATGAACCCTGCTGACGATGCCACGCGGGACATTGTCATTACCAGCAACGATAGGTGGCTACGAGGACCCGATTTTCTTCGACAATGCGGAGACATGGCCTAAGGAAGACGATAGACTCATAGCTCTTGACCTGAATGACGTCGAGGTGAAGGCCGTAAATTTATTGACTTCTGAGGCAAGTGGAGTCCTGCCAGATGACAGCCGGTTCTCACTGTACTGGAGACTTATCAGAAGCACCGCCTGGATCTTTTGCTTCGTCCACAACTCCAAAGGCTCGGGAATAAGGCCGGGACTCCACCAAAGCGGAGACGAGACGAGCGGAGAGATGTTTTTTAAACAACCAATAGAATTGAGTTATTGACACGTCTCCTCTCCGCTCAGCTTCAGTGGAGATCGCTGTGCGGAGATGTGTAATATTTGTATGTCGCGATGGAAGCGGAGATGTGAGCTGTGAGCGGACGACGCGCAGTGGAGACGAGAGATGTGAGCGGCGTGCAGTGAGCGATGTCACCCTCCCCCCTCTCGCCCGCTAGCAACCCGCAGAACCCCGCGCGCGCGCCGGCCGGCCGGCCATCTTGCTAGTACCGTGCACGCGAGCACACGCTTTTATCGTGAATAATTTGTGCAGTTTGTATTTTTCAACGTAAACAATTAGTTAATTTAAATAAAACGTAATGGATGAACAATTTATTGAATCAGTAAAAAAATATCCATGTCTATGGAACACATCAATAGATACCTATAAACTTACTGACGTCAAAGATGCAGCTTGGGAGAACGTTTTGAAAGAAACTCAATTATCTGACGGTAAGTGCAATTTATTATACTAAGTATTTCGTTCAAGTAATATTGTAATACGAGTGTCTTGCCATGGAACGGCGCCCTCGTTGTTGAAATAACTACAGAATTTTTCTCGAACTTGATAGGCATCCATATTGTCATTCGATAATAGATTTTCCACGTTTGTGTCGTTAAACGTGGCCAAACCCGTTTCATTATTATCTAGATAGCCAGGCATCTTGTCAATTAAAAAGTTGTGTAGAACACACGTTGCTTTTATCACTTTTTCCACTGTTTCTATTTTACATTCAAATTCTTTACGGTATACGTACCATTTCCGTGATAATACACCAAATGTAGCTTCCACAATACGACGAGCTCTTGAAAGTCTATAATTGTATGTTCGTTTTTCGTTATTTAAATTATCGCGTGGATATGGTCTCATTAAGTTAGGCATCAAAGGGAAAGCTTCGTCTCCAATAAAAACAAACGGTACAGGTTCTCCATTTTGGTACAAGGGTTGTGGCTGTGGTAGATTTAGTCTGTTTTCTCTCAAACGAATTCCGAATATACTATCAGCAAAAATACCACCATCGCTGAACCTTCCCATTGAACCTATCTATATCTACCATAATTATTCTTCGGGTAGCGTCGGCTACGCACATCATTACAGTTGAAAACCTGTGTTTATAACAGTAATATGAGGACCCAGATTTTGGGGGTGCAAACATGTACACATGCTTGCCATCAATGGCCCCGACGCAGTTTTTGAATTGCCAGATTTCTTCAAATTGCTTTGAAATTTTTTTCCAATCATTTTCATTAAGTTCTGGCATAACCAAAGGTTGTAATACTGTCCACAAGGCATCGCAGACATCTTCTATAATTCTTGGAACAGTCGATTTTCCAATCCTAAAATTTTCAGCTATTTGTGAATATTTTGAACCAGTCGCCAAATACCTGTAATAATTATAATATAGATTTATATGTATGTGTCGTGGTTTCAGTTAGAATAGAAGGGTCATTTCAAAATAATATCTTAATCAGTGTCGTGTTGTTTCCGGAACTATAAAAGATTAGGCATTACTGAAATTATGTATTTACAGAATTTTCACTCGTTCAAAAGTTATAGCCATTTTTAAATAATAGAAAATAAACAATTAAAAGTCTAAGATTCACACGAGCACAACACATTGAAATCAAACAAATAAAATGGATTTATCACTCGTTATTTATTAACATTTCAAATTTCGACGCCGCCGTCTGCCGCGACCACGTACGAGAGATACAATCCGTTTTGTTTGTTTGATTTCAGATATTTTTTTTTATAAATTGGTTTCCCTTGAAACTCTGGTATTTTTTAAATATTTATAATGGTTATAAATTCTGCATGAGTGATAATGCGGTAAGTATATTTTGACTATGGCAATGTCAACATTTAATATTTATAATGATTTCAATTATTTTTATTTCAGTAAAAACGGCTAAATCTAAGTGGAAAAAGTTGAGAGACAGCCACCGGGACGCATTAAAAAGGAAGAATGCCACTAGAAGTGGACAGAGTGGTAAACAAATTCGTGAATGGAAATATGAGAAGGTAATGGAATTTTTGATACCATATATGACGAATAGAAACAGGACTACAAATTATACCTCACAAACAAATATAAATGAACAGGAAACAAATTCATTGGAAAATAATGTAACCGATGAGTTTTTTGAAACATCAAGCAATCATACAAGAAGCACTCCAGAAGATCGTCCATCTGTACAACATTCGCCGTCACCGACATCAAGCGTCTCAGCCTCGACATGCAGAAATGCAACAAGAAAATCGGATGAAATAAGTAATTTACTTATACAGCACCATGCAAACCGTGAAAGAATACGCCAAGAAAAACTAGAAATACAATCATTGATAGATGACGAAATGGACACTTTTTTTCTGTCGATATCAAAAAGTGTAAAAAAACTTTCTCAATATATGCAGCTTCAGGCTAAACGTAAAATTTTCAATGTTCTTTTAGAATTGGAAGAACTTGAGCTACAAAACACATGGTATAACACAAATGAAAATAATTGGTGTTCCCCCGGTTACACTTCAGCACCGGGTCCAAGTTCGACACCGGGTCCTAGCTCAACACAGGCACCGGTTCTTACATCAACACAGGCCGGTGGTCCTAACTCAACACAGGCACCGGTTCCTAGCTCAACACAAACACCGGGTCCAAGTTCGACACAGGCACCTGTTCCAAGCTTGGAAGATACGCACATGACCGATGAACAGATAGAAGAAGCATTCAGAAACGAAGAAGACACATATGATAATTTGTAACTATATGGAAAAGAAAGCAATATGTCTCATGTGATTTACTGTTATAATTTTTTTGTACGTTATGTTTCTAATATAACCTTACGTTTTTTTTGCTACTCCCAGAACGGCAGTTGATTTTTTTGTTTTTTTTTATGAATAAATAAGATAATATAAAAATATATTTGGTTTTTACATAATATGCATCACTCCAGTCTCCCGGAGGGGTAGAAAGAGACAACGGATCTCGATTTCTCGTAATCCTTACATACCTCAGTTTACATAATATTTTTCATGTATTCTCGTACTTCTTGATTCTCGTTTTGAGTACTTCTCACTTAGCCCTTTTACACAAAAAAAAACAAACACTCAAAAAAGACTGATTACATTCAAACGCAGATAACACACATAAACACAAACACACATTAACAAAAAAATAATTAGGTAGGTACTTACTTCAAACATACTGCTAGCCGCTCTTGGGTACAGATAGATCTCCTGTAGTTAGTATCTTGCTTAAATATATGCGGTTTAATTAAGTTATGTAGTTCGTAGAATATATTCCTCGGTAGTCTGTAGGACTTGGTAAAACTTTCATCATCTAACTCATTAAACAGAGTAAAAAATTCTCCATGACTG
The DNA here is from genome assembly GCA_963969515.1 of Yponomeuta evonymella. Classification (NCBI taxonomy): domain Eukaryota; kingdom Metazoa; phylum Arthropoda; class Insecta; order Lepidoptera; family Yponomeutidae; genus Yponomeuta; species Yponomeuta evonymella. Next base: position 7,012,853 of record OZ018359.1, read on the forward strand.
GTATGGTAATACAAGTGACTTCTTTTCCAAAACCGATGTTTTCTTTTGTTTAGGTAGTATAAAGCTATCAATTCTGCTTCTTCAGACTGTAGTTCTTCTTCAAGTAAAAGAAGATACTTTTTTTGTAATAATAGCGACATCGTCTACCTTTCGTGTCAGAATGCGTACTGAGCACTCAACGCCTCGCACCCGAGCTGAAAAACATCTCTTCTCGCACAGCACACAGCACACCGCACACATCTCCGCTTTGGTGGAGTCCCGCGAGCTGAAAAACATCTCTTCTCGCACAGCACACAGCACACCGCACACATCTCTGCTTTGGTGGAGTCCCGGCCTAAGTATTTTATTTAAAGACAAAACAAGTATTAATTTAACTACTTGAATTATATTTTTTCTAGGTATTCATCAAAAGCTATGCCAGTAAGGGTCTGCGAACATGATACAAAAGCTTTGCAATGTTGTAAAATAACAATGGCACATATGAACGATTTACATCGCAAATTCTACGCTTTGAAATTATTGAAATACTGTTCTATCGAACCGATTTAAAGGAAAGAAACAGACTATCACTAAATATCAATCATCATCAATCATCAATCAATCATCTATTCAGATAAAATAGGTGTAGGCCTAGGTCCCTTGTTAAACGATAGGCTTACACAGAATGTCCTGAATGAATGTCATCCCCACGCGAGTTTTATTGACATTGTGCAAGACCTATTCAAAAAACCGCTCGAAAGGGATACTACCTATATATTATTAGTAGGTAATAGCCGAGGCGTCAAAAAAACGGACATTAACAATGTATTCGACTTGTATGCTCGGGCTAAGGATGTCCAACCAGAGACGGGAAAGTTATTTTTTTGCGCTTTTCCTTATTCCCAATCACTCTCTGGAAAGGATAACAGCGACATACATAGCCTGAATATGCATATCCATCATCTGACATGTCGTCATAGTGACGTATTGTTTTTGACATTAACAAGTTTGTTAAGAATTACTTCATGACGAGAGATACTGTGTACCTCTCTAAAAACAGTCGACGTAAGTTAGCTAGTCTATTGGCTTATAATATTTTTGACTCAGTTGTTATAGGAATTATAACACAAACCAACGAAAACGACAACCGTGTTACTAGTATTAGTAATAATTTAGGAGCGGGCTCAAACACAGAATCGATGGATTTAAACGGCCATCGCAGACAAAGGAAAACCCTAAGTTAGTTCTAAATTTAGTTGCACAAAACATACAGGGTTTTTCCGGCAAAGACAATTTGATTGAACTATTTTTAGAGGATTTTAATGTAGATATTTTGTGTTTAACAGAGCACTGGCTGAAACAACCTGAAATGTCTTTCACTTTGAAAGACTATTTAGCACTTTTAACCTTTTCTTTTTCGTACTTTTAACCGACAGCACGCAATAAGAGGATGTTCAATGATATTTGTAAAAAGTAGTTTAAAAAAGAAAGAAAGAAAAGACATTGTCAGTCTATCTGTTGAACGCTTAATTGAGATCTCGTGTGTGGAATTGGATAGGTACATAGTTATGTGTGTTTATAGGCCGCCACAATCGAATTATAATGAATTTTAATTAGTTATGGAAGACGCCTTAAAACGCCTATTTACTAGCAATAAGAGCATGGTAGTATGTGGTGACTTCAATATAGATTTGTTAGTTGATAGTTCACTGAAAACTAAACTCACTAGTCTGTTCAGGTCATTTAATTTACATTATTTATTTACTGAACCCACTAGGACAACAGCTACTAGCGCCACTTGCATAGATAACGTTTTTTGTAATTGTCAATTTATAGAAAAAAAGGTCATACATAATTTACAGTCCGATCATAGCGGGTTATGGACAGTTCTACCGTCAGTACTAGAAGAACCTTGTAATGAAGTAATTTGTAGGCCAATAACAGAAAAAAAATTGAATTATTTAAAAGAAAATTAGGCACACAGTTAGATTCGTTAAATTTTGATAGCACTGACCCGAATACATTATATGAAGTGCTGTTTTCGACCATATCAAAACAATTTGAACAGATATTTAACGTAAAAAAAATTACAGGGTTAAATCGCGGTTTTTCAGAATGGGCAACGCCAGGTTTACATAGAAGTAGGAAAAGGCTTTATGAATTGTATGAAGAGAAACAATTTAATCACGATCCGACGTTCAGAGAGTATGTTAAAAAATATTCAAAAACGTTTAGGCAAACTTGTTTAGCAGCCAAATCCATTAGCATAAGTAAACAAATTATGGCGTCAACTAATAAAATCAAAACTGTCTGGCAAGTAATTAGCAAAGAGACAGGCAAAACGAGACCTAGGGACCAGATATTTGCTTTAAAACTAGAAGGGAATTTAGTCAATTCAAAGGAAGACATAGCAGAAATATTTGTAAATTTCTTTAAAAACATACCCCTCAAAATAACGGCTAGCTTAAATTCTTCCCCTCAATCAGCTGAAACTTTACTTCTGGAAAGTATAAATACATGCAAAGCTGACTTCCAATTCACCCATATAAGTCCCATTGCTATTGTCAAAATATTTAAAGAGTTAAACTTAAAAAAAAACCGAACATTTGTGGGGATTACCGGTTAAACTTATATCCACGGTTATCCATATTCTAGCACCTTACCTTGCTACAATTTTCAATAAATGCATTGACCAGGGAACCTTTCCTAATCTATTAAAGTTAAGTAAAATAGTACCCTTATTTAAATCAGGCGATAGTGAAGATCCCAATAATTTCAGACCAATAGCAATATTGCCGGTCCTAAGTTTTTGAGAAAGTAATTTTGCATCAATTGCAGACTCATTTTAGTATAAATAAGCTATTTCATAAGAAACAGTTTGGATTTACGAAGGGCCGCTCAACGACGGACGCAGGCGTGGGAGGAGGCGCAGGATGCCATCGGGGTGTTCTGTGACCTGTCCAAGGCGTTCGATTGCGTCGACCACGAAACGCTCCTTATAAAATTACACCGATATGGTTTAAGTAATAAATCGCTAGCTCTTCTTCGATCATACTTAACAGACAGAACCCTAAAAGTAGATATCAATAGAGTTAAATCCTCAGGATCTAATGTAAGAGTAGGAGTTCCTCAAGGTTCTATACTAGGTCCGTTCCTTTTTTTGGTTTACGTAAATGATTTGCCCTACCTAGTAGAAAAACTATCGCAGATAGTACTGTTTGCTGATGATACTTCCTTAATTTTTAAAGTAAAGAGAGGTTTAGGTAATGTTGACGATGTAAACAATGCTCTATCTACAGTTCTAAACTGGTTCACGGTGAACAATTTGATGTTAAATGCGAAAAAGACAAAATACGTCAAGTTCTCCTTGCCCAATGTTAAAAATGTTGACACGTGTCTAAAAATATCTGGTGAGAAATTAGAGCTGGTAGAGTCCACACTATTTTTAGGCATAACAATAGACTCAAAACTGCAATGGGGTCCGCATATTGAAAAACTATCGGGTAGGTTGAGTTCAGCTGCATTTGCAGTTAGAAAAATTAGGCAACTTACAGACATATCGACTTCGAGGCTGGTCTATTTTAGTTATTTTCACAGTATCATGTCATATGGGCTGTTATTATGGGGACGGGCAGCAGATATAGAAACAATATTTATTTTGCAAAAAAGAGCAGTAAGAGCAATTTACAACTTAAGCAGTAGGGAATCGCTAAGGGAGCGTTTCAAAGAAATAGGAATTCTTACACTGGCTTGCCAATATATATTCGATAATATAATGTATGTCCGTAAAAATATAACAATGTTCAAATTAAATAGGGACGTCCATAACGTAAACACTAGAAATAGAAATAAGCTTGATTATTCTAAATTTCGTTTAGCCAAGGTAAATACATCGTTCGTAGGCTATTGCGTTCGTTTTTACAACAGAATTCCAGAACACGTTCTATCCTTGTCTGAAAATAAATTTAAAACATTCATAAAAAATCGCTATGTAAAAAAGCCTATTATAGAATAGAGGAGTATATGAACGATATAAGCCCTTGGTAGTAAGCCAATTCCACTGCGATTTCATTGTTATTTAATTATTAATATTATCATTTATTTAGTTTTAAAAACGTGTACTGACGACGTGATTGCACATTAATAACTATAGCACACATTTTATAGCTGACAAGAACTCAATCTGCAGGTTTGCTAAAGGTCATTCGAATGGTGGCGTGGTGGCCGGGTCACCTATCTCCCTCTAAAATGGTTGAGACTGGTGATGGCTGACCCCTGCGTTATGCTCGTGAACGGGTGCTGTTCGTGTGTCTGGCCGTAGCATTACTGTTTTTCCTACTTTTGTAAGAAGTGTTATTTTGGCTTTTAAAGTTATTAGTGGCTATCACGAAATCATATCATATAGGCTTTGATGTATAAGTTTAACCCGGCGGTACTCGCTACTGGGTAAAAAATACCACAGAGTAGTTGAATTTGTTTCCATCTTTTATTCTATGCGCCCCCGGTCCACATGATTCTAGGTAGCTTCGACGCGATAATATACCCTCCCTTAGCACAGGTGATAGTTCAGATGGCGTGCGGCGATTGGTGTCAACGGATGTGTGAAGTGAGTATGGGTGAAAAATACCCGGTAGCGACGGTTCTTGTTACTTTATTTTCGATATGTTTGCTATTGTTTTGTCTTGTTTTAGATCGATATAAGATGAATCATCCACTGGCGGATACAATAATAAAAGAATTGCTTCAGGAAGAAGAAAATGTGTCGGAAGTAGACGATAATGAAGTGCACAGCGAACACGAAAGTGAAACTGAGCAGGAAGCGGACTCAGATTTAGAGAGTATTATTTATGTTCGTCGTGGATGTCGTAGAAGGCGACTAAGGAAATCAATTACCAGGAGACGGGCAGCAGCGTCTTCCTGAGATTCCAACCGCATACTGCGATCGCCAACCCGCATGCCAAGCGTAGCGATTATGGCGAAACCCCTCATGGTTATGAAAACCACGAAGGAAGCCTATGTCCTGCAGTAGGCGTCAAATGGGTGATGATGATGATGATGATTTACGTTCGATCTGCAGATTCTGAGTTACCACATGAAGATCAAGAAGAGCCGCTGCGGCCAATTGAAGGAGGGTATTTAGAAGATGTACCATTGAAGTATGTTAGGCGAAGGCAGTTTACTGGCAAAGAGCAACTCAGTGGCAAGTTCGTGCTCCATCGCTTCGTGTACGTACAAGATCCCATAACATTGTTATATGTGTACCGGGACCGATTGGCGAAGGACGATCTTGTTCGTCTATTTTAGATGCTTGGGATCTCATAGTCGTGCGAATTATGCCTCAAAAAAGATGTGCCGCGAGCATACAATTCCAATTTGTGTTGATTGCTGTAACAGGGTGAAGTAGTTACTTATATGCCAAAGTTATTTTATTATAAAGGTGCCTTTATTTTGTTATTATTTTGCTAGGTAATAAGTCTATTTTTGATATTGATCTCAATTTTGGGTAATTAGTAAGAAGAAATACGATTTTTGTTGATTTTTCGAATATTGTGAGAAAAAAGTTCTAATTTTCTTGATTGTTTTAGGATAAGCTTTCATTTTAAATAAATAAATGTTATAACTTCCATTCACCATTTTATTTATGAAAATTGCTTATAATAATACCACTAAAATGTTAAAAACTTAAATAGTTTCTTATTTTCCCAAATAAGGGCAACTTAACACTGTGGTATTTTTTACCCGGTAGCGAGTATTTGAGTTTGAAAATAGGTAGCGAGTACCGCCGGGTTAAGATGATTTGAGAAAAGATGGTCAGAGTGGAGTTTTTTTCCCGCTGCCTTTTTCTCCACTACAAATAAGGCCCGAAGGCAGCGGCTAACATAGTAACATAGTACATTGACATTCAGCAAACAGAATGTAAATTCTTTACGTTGAAATAAATTATTGATTTCTGATTTCTATGCAGTTCATGTTGAAAACAAAAAAGTGCCAATATGCCAAAAATTCTTTTTGAAGATTTTTTGCGTTACTAAACAACGAGTGGCGTATGTCATGCAAAGATTTTTCTATATTGGTGATTTTGCTGATGAAATCACAAAGAAAAAAAATTTAAGGAACAGAAACAATCAGTTCACAAGTTTATACAAAAACTCAAATGTGCAGAAACACATTACTGTCGCAATACAAAGCACGCAGATCGAAGGTCTAAGCTGAACATCACAAAACTTGTAATTTTTTTTAAATAATAAAAATATCGTTTTATTTCCGTCAATCATTAAAAGTCAAACAAAAAAAAGCGACACAATCAGTTTTCCCCGTAAATACTTCTTTATTGTAATATTGTTATTACTTTCCGTTAGAATAAAACAATTACCTACTTAGAAAGTTTTTTTTATAAGTTGTTGTCAACCCTTGGTGTATTTCGGTTCAATCACAATCAAATACGGTAATCTGTGGTTTAGTAAGGATCAAACTGGGAAATCTGCACCTAAGTTGGGATCAGATTTGGCCATCTTCAAAGTTTACATTCAAAAGCGGTAATCTGCAAAAATTCATCTTAATTTGTCGGTTAACTAATTGATGTACAGTTATTTTGCATTTGCTCCTAGAAAGGTCAACAATTTAAGATACCTAAATCAACAAAGATTTTTTTCAAAAAGAAATCAATATGATGTGAAATCGTTTTTTGTACTTTGCCACTAATCAGTCAAAGTGCAGATTGCCGCTTTTGATTCTATAGGACTCAAATAACTTAACTAGTTCTGAATTTCAGGAAGCAAGTTGGATTGTATTGCTGCGCCAATGATATTTGACCAACTTACCTCGGTGTTACACAAAACCACTAAAACTTGAAAATAGGTATGAGATTTAATATTTTCTAAAATGTAAATAAACTAAATTCCTAAATACACCCTATTTTCGTTTATGTTATTTTCCTGTTTTCTTTTTTTAGGGTTCCGTAACCAAAGGGTAAGGGACCCTATTACTAAGACTCCACTGTTCGTCTGTCTGTCACCAGCTGTATCTCATGAACCTTGATAGCTAGACAGTTGAAATTTTCACAGATGATGTATTTCTGCTGCCGCAAATTTCGGCAAAGTTGAACAATATAAAAGTACTTACTTTGTCCGATTTTGTAAATAGATAACATCCACCATAGCCTTTTATTCCTCTTTTTGACCTTTTTATTTTTGTTCATGTAATAAAGATGCAGTAAATAATTATAAGCCGCCATGTGAAACAGCGCAACCGCCTCGTCCATGTTTTCAGCGAAATGAATTACGGCGACTTTCTAGATTATCGCGACGTAGTGAAGATGTGGCCAAGCACTTCGTCATGAATCGAACACGAACTTTTATCGTGACAACGCAAACACGAATCTTCGTCTCATAGTCTGGCCGTAGCATTAGACAAACTAAATTTTTCAGCCAGAACTTAGCTTTTTTTTGAAACTCATTCAGACGTTTTCCTTTTTACACATTGTTGCATATTGTTGGGTAGGCACGAATATAGTTTAAGGTGGGTGATATAAAAATAAAGGGTCAGTCTTTGTCCTGCATACATGAGTTTCATTACATGGTGACAGCGGTGCGTAAAAACGAAGAACAAGCAAGAATTTACAGTGAAATAGTTACAAATAGTGTTTTGTAATAGTGTTTTGTAATTTGTATATTCAAATAGTAATTTAGTTGCGACAATTATCTGTCAGCATGGAGCACGCGCGACCACCAGCTGAATTGTGTCTAGATGGCGGTTCAGCCACGCGCGCCGAGTCATGGCGGCGTTGGTACAAACAGTTTACAGTGTTTTTAAAGGCATCCGGTGTACACAAAGAAGGTTCTGATGTACAAGCCAGTCTTCTGGTAAACTTGATTGGTGCGGAAGGATACGACATTTACTCAACCTTCAAATTTGAGAAAGATGAAAATTCGGAAAATCTTGAGACTGTGGTTAAAAAGTTTGAACATCATTTTGGCACCAAGCAAAATACCACTATGGCCCGCTTTAAGTTCTTTACGCGAAATCAAGAAGTGAATGAGTCTATTGACGACTATGTGACGGCTCTTAGAATTCTTAGCCATTGTTGTGAGTTTGAACACTTAGAAGAAAGTCTCATTCGGGATCGGATTGTGTACGGTGTGATCGACGCAAGAGTGCGAGATCGATTACTTAGATCAGAGGATCTGACGCTAGACAAGGCGATGAAAATATGTCAAGCCAACGAGATGTCGAATGAGGAAAACCGTCAGATAGAAGTTGTAAAAACCGGTGGCGGCGCCGAGTCATCATCGGCGAACATAGATGCAGTGTACGGTGCAGGGACGTCGGTGGTGCGAGGTCGCGGCGGCTGGAGGTGCCCGGGCCGGCGGTGGTGGCGGCCGCGGCGGCGGCGCCCGCGGGCTGAGCGGCCCGAGAGACGGCGGCGTGCGTCGGCCAAGTGTTGCGCGGCATGCGTGCATTCACAGTGCGATGGTTGGTCGTTATGTGCAGCAAAGTATGTACAGTGTTACGTATGTGAAAAGCGCGGTCATTACGCAAAAATGTGTCCCGTAAGAAATCACAAGGTTTATGATTTACGCGAGGAGGATAGCGATAACTTGTTTTACGTGTAAGGTGGTGGGTAAATATAGTTTTAAAAGCTTACTTTAAATTCTTTATTTGAAAGGGGAAGATGTTGCATATTGTTGGGTAGGCACGAATATAGTTTAAGGTGGGTGATATAAAAATAAAGGGTCAGTCTTTGTCCTGCATACATGAGTTTCATTACACACATAATGGCTTTTAATTTGTACAGAGCCTTCATTACTTTTCTTTCTTGTGTCAAAGGGTTGTTTTTTTATCTGCTTTACAGAACTAACAACTTCATCGAAGTCATTTTCAATGGATTTTGTACGACATTTTACTTTTATAAATTGGTTGCCTATTACTCGTTAACTAGTAGAGCATACTTAGCTGTGATACTTTTCCTTTTAAGCTCATTATATGTGCTACTACCCTGAATTTTTTCACGTTTCTACAATCAACCGTTTAGCCAGAAGAGGGAGGGGGGACGCCCTGCTCGGACAAAAATTCGCGCTGTAAAGCTTAATATTTCACAAAACAATGGTCTTCCTATACCCACAATATTTTTCAACGACCAATCCAACGATGTTCCAAATGATGGAGTGGACGAGAAAAAAAAACACCATCCCGACTTTTCATGTAAGGGGAAGTACAGTAAAAAAAAATCCAAATTTCATTCTTTAGCTTTGTCGGCGTGATAAATATCTATACACATACCAAATTACGGCTTTCTAGTACCACCGGTCTTTGCGCTAGGCCGCGCAGACAGACAGAGAGACGGACATGGTGAAACTATAAGGGAAACCCGGTCGGACTACGGAACCCTAAAATCGGGCTTCTGTACTGTATGATGTTATAAATGAATCGTGTGATTTTAAAACGACACATGTCCTTTCATTACAACTTTGCAGGAAATAGAAAAAACTGTTTTATTCAAATACTAATATCTACAACAGCAATATTTTAGCATATTATATTGATTTCTGTGTGAATAAACTACAATTTTTTTTCTAATGTAATTCAATGGGTAGGTGTAAATAATTTAATAAAAAAAAAATGGGCAAGTGTTATTTTAAAAACACATGTGACTTGTGTTGTTTTAAAATCACACGATTCAAATAGGGTTAGTTTCTTGGTAAACGCTTCAGTTATTTACCATCAGTGTAAGTGCGTGCAAATAACGCAACGGATTGGTAATGACACTTTTTCTTCCTTTTGGAAACATTCAAATTTTGTCCTTTAAATCTAGGACCAATTATTACCTTCACTAGCTGAAGTGAGTTCAAAGGCGTTGTATTTGTTGGGACCTTTTTTAGACGCACATCACTTATACGGGTACAACAAATTCATCTTAACCTTTACCACCGTCTCCGCTTAGTTACGAATTTTAACTAATTTGCTAGATTTTGTTTTTATAAATTCGTCTCCACTAGAGATCCAATAGTGATGCGACAGCTTCGCTTGTAATTATCGACTGTTCAATTCTTTTCATGTCTTGATTCTTGAAATGTTTAGCAACTGCAGTTACACAATTCGGTATTTGACACAATCAACAATAAATTATTTCATGTGCTCGATTAAAACAAAAATTATAAAATATCTCGGAAAATGTATCTCTTTTAGTCAATTACTAGTTATTACAATTTTTAAATAGATTAAACATAAAAAGAGTGCTTTGAAATGTGACGTCATAAGCCAGTATTTTCATACAAAATTCCGTTTTAAAAGTAACTCATTTGATATTTTGTCAAATACCCAATTCTCATTTTTACCTGGCGTTTCATTTTCATGATCACGTTCTAGCTCAGTCCTCCGCCATTTTCAACAGTCTATCGAGAGCCACCGGCGCGAAGTTTCGTCCGGCGTCGTTCGAGTACATGATGACGTTCCTAATGACATAGCACTGCATGGACTGACCAATCTTGTATAGCGGCCTGCCTTCGCGGAGTTTGCCTGGCACCGGCACGAATGTGATCCCCTTCTCCACGCATCTGGAACGGAATAGGGATGTGATTATACTAGAATCACTGAGGAAATGCCGACGTAACTTTTAAAATTTTTCTGTTTTTTCTTTTTAGTTGTCTTTAAAACTGCTCCGGGATTTTTTTGTTTAGCCTATATACGTCCCACTGCAGGGCACAGGCCTTCTCTCAGAGAGAGGCTTGGCAGAGATGGGCTTAACTACCACGCTTGCTCACTGAGGATTGAATGATCGAGCTGATACGAAACGATAAAAGGAATTTAAACACGATTTTATCTTTTTTTTCTTGTGGAAGTTAAAACATTGCACACATTCTTCTATAAGAAGAACTGTTATTTCTATAAAATTTAGTACTACAAATACTCAATAGATACTCTTTCTGGCCTTAGCAAACTGGGACTGGGTGACGCTTATTCTTTTTAAAAATGAAATACCACTACTCTTAGCTTATTTCTGTCTTTTTTATTGTTTATTTTAGTATGAATTAATCAATATATTTTCATGCTAAGCCGTACACCCCATTGTAATTCAATATGACTTCAAATTTTTTCAAATATATCTTTATTAATATTAATTTACACAAAAATGGATCACAGAATTAACCAAACTGGGATGAAACTGTGCTATGGTTAATTGAAAAAAACAGAAGTCATATTGAATTGAAAAACATTTATTTCTTAAGTAACCCAAATTCAATAGAAAAACAAATTTTGTTTCGTATTGAATTTATGTTACTTAAGAAATAAATGTTTTCATTACTCGTACTCTGAAAGGGGGTCATTGTTCATCCAGGCACCGTGCTGAAAGTGGTACATGCCTGCTCTAAAGCAGAAAAGTATTAAAAAAATATACCTATATGAATCGTAGTTAATATTGAACAACGCAATGGTAGTAACCTATACAGCCATAAAACGATTAATTCTTCATTTATTAGTTTTGTTGACATTTAAATTTTTTTTGATGTTTATAATTAATATAATGTACTTTATGTATTTATTAGTCACTTTCAAGGCGAGATGTATAAATTAAAATATTGTTTAAGACACAGATAAAACCACCAAATACGCAAATTCAAAATGGCCGTCTTTCGCGGTCGCGCGCCATCTTGCGAATTGTGATGTACGGCTAGCACAAGTTGGCGCGCGAGCTATCTCGCCGCGAGCTAGACCATCCGTCTGTTTCGGCGTGATTTCCTTAAGTTTTATATTTTAAACTTGTTTTTATCTTTTAGTGATTAACATTAATAATTAATTTATATTATTTAATTTTTTTAATACTAATTAAAAAATTAAATTTTTGAGCAGTCGTTTAAAAGGGCGGATAGTTTATCTCTCGGCGAGTTAGCTCACGCGCCGACTTGTGCTAGCCGTGCAGGGTGTGCGTTGGTATTAAAAAAGTAAACTGGCGGGAAAACTTTAATAAAAAAGTGCAATTTTTTCTATGGAAGTTCCATTAGACTGTGTTTGTGATATTCGAAATTGAGTTTGATTTTAACTGGCTTGTGTTTACTTTCCTCGTATTCGTAATGAAAAGTAGAGTGTTTTACTCGGCTGATAGCACCCATTTCTGCCTCGAACTATTGGCGCTCTCACTTCGTTCGAGCGCCAAAACATCTCGTCAGGAATGGGTGCCTTTCAGCCCTCGGTTAACAATCTACTATTTTCACTTTCATATGCTTAGAACTTTGGAGGTGGTCTTTCGATGCTGGTGGGGACCTAGCTTGGGGGTCTTCAGTGAGGAGCTTCTCTTTGTGAAAAACGTAGTTTTAATAATAAATTTTCACAATATTTTTTACAGCTCGTAGAGATGATTGTACAAAAACGTTCGTTAAGCGGCTCAGGCCCTCGTCACTCCATACAAAAAATATTATGAACGTACTTTGTGCCAACAATGAAACAAAAAATATAATCCTGCTAAAACAAAAGGCATTAACTCCGCAGTGAATCACGTAGATGTATCATGATTTAAAATTAAGTCGGGCTATATGGGAAATCTAATGTTGGTAATGTTGGTATTACGTATTTTACAAATGGCCGGTAATTTTGTTCGTTTGTTGTTTTTGTGTGGCATTATTTTATTTATTTTAACTTTAGCAATAGGTGTAGTGCGTGAAAAGTGATTAAACAAGAAATATGGGAGGAAAAGCATTGAGGAAATGTGAAATTTGTGGCATTAGAAGAGTCAGAAATTAATGTACGTCTGGCATATTCTTAGCCAGATATCCACTGGAGCCAAACAGGTAAAATTAGCAAGTTTATCATAATAAATGTACGCAAATTTTGATATTTATTTAATGCGCTTGGATAAAACAACTGAATTATTTAGAACAATTTACGATTTTGACAAATTTAAATTAACGCCGGTTGTAGTGCGGTACCCATGTGGTAGGTACATTTTTTTATCGATATTTTGGACGATTGATTTCTGCCAGATATTTCTACATGCTGTCTAAAATTGATCACAACTACTTAATTTTAAACGTCGAACACCACACAGCAAGAACAGAAATGATTTGTTGTTTTATTTTGTTCAAAGCATTCAGTTTTGTTTTATATTTTTAAAAATACATTGTACCGCTTTGTTTTGTATTCTAGAGGCCGCTTATGGGTTAAAGCGACAGGCAATGAAGATTTGCATGGTGGAGCTGTAATAGCCACCGTTATATGACGGAGAGAATGATTGCCTTAATTGTAAAAAATTTTACTCGAGGACAATGTCAAATATATAATTTTGATTTCATAAAGGCAGAAGAAATTAACGCGAACGCAAATAAAATTTCGCAAGCTCAAAGTACAGATAAATAGTAAACAGGTGATAAACGTTCCTTGACATTATTATTATTAGCAGTACCTATACCATATTTATTTGGGGCTAAATATATTTTTTGACTTATTGTTTTGTTTGTTGCAGACTCCAAAGATCTGAAATTCGACCAAAGTGCAAAGTTTTGATAGCGACGTGACGCATTGGTGACATTAAGTTTTCTACACTTGATGCTAAATAAATGATTTGATTTAAAAAAATGTCTTTTTCATTATGAAAGTAAGCGATAATCCATTCACACCATGTCGTACTCGAAATAATTGAGTTGACCTACTGTGTTGGGATTTATCGCCTACTTTAAAGCATGAAAATGAGGTAAGAGGAGAGAGACGTCTCGAATTTTTTTTTATCGATATCGATATGTGATAAGTAGTCAATCACTAATGTTTTGCAATTTCATTCTCATGTTGGTATTATACTATTTTTTGTTAGGTTGGTACAAACTACGTTCATAATTTTGAAAACGTGTTGTTAGCAAGTGCCGACTCTTATAACGTAGTGATTACATACTCTTTGAAGCGGCTCACAAATCAGAAGAATATTGTTTTTTCCTTTTTAATGGACCGCGCGCATTCGCGGAACAGACGCGCGCTCTTGCGCGACACTGGCGCGCGCTTAAGCACTCCCATGACGATTTGCCACTCAACATTAGATGGCTCTGAACAGACGCGGTTGACAGATCGTTTGCACATCGCTTACTGTCTTTACAGTGTATGTGTGAGTAATTGCCGTAGTGTGATGCGTAGTGATGTGCAAATTAGAAAAGATTTAATCGATCGATTAATAAGTTATTAGCTCGATATCGATCGATAGCGATATGAAATGTTTTTCACTTTCAAAAGTTCCGATTAGATGCAAGAATAAAAGATTTTTTTTACATACTTTGACATACTATGACACATACAAAAGGTTCGAAAAACTTTCTAAATTGGCAGGAACGTGCGGGAATTTCAATTTTCGTTTTTTTCTAAACCAAAAAATAATAAACCAGTTTTAGATTTAAAAAAAAACGCGATCCTAAACAAAAAAGTCCCCCTAAACAAAAGAGTATTATTTTCTTTTAAGGATAATTCAGCCTATGCAATAAATCAGCTCAAATATTGTTGTTTATTTGTTAACAATAATGGAAATAATACTGTTTTGAGGCAGCGAGTAGTTTTTAGCAAGAAAATATATTTTACACTTGGCTGTTTTAGGTGTGCAAAGGCCTAAAAAATATTATTTATTCAACTAGTGGTACCTCCCTAGTGACATCCCGCGCCGCTCTCCTTTGACACCTAAAATTACTTATTGCACAGGAAATTAGTGAACTTCACTCAACCACCAAAAATATTTGTGTGGATTATACGTCTCACATACATCGACCAAACCCCTCATCACTAGTTCAAAATTCAAACGAAACGTCATCGGCAAAGTCAGATTGTCTGTGGTACTGTAGGTCTCATTCGAAGCAGACATCTGTTTAAGTACTCACCTGGATTCGAGCAGCTCCGAAAAGCTTTTAGCCTGGTTGGAGCTGGCCAGAACATCGGCGATCCGCGAGACTTCCTTGGGCTCGGGCATAGTGAAGCGGGGCGGCGGCGGCGGCTCCACGGAGTCTATGTCCGCACTGCGGTTCATCATGTCCAGAGCTTTGCGGAACGCGTCTCGAACCGCCGGCTCCTTTAGGACTTCCTCCGGGAACATTTTCTGTTGGGGATTTCATCACCATCGTCATCATCAGCCATTTGACGCCCACTGCAGGACATAGGCCTCCTTCATGGTTTTCATAACCATGAGGGATTTTGCCATAATCGCCACGCTTGGCAGGCGGGTTGGCGATCGCAGTATGCGGTTGGAATCTCAAGAAGACGCTGCTGCCTGTCTCTTGGTAATTGATTGTTGTCTGTTGGGGATTTAAAGATGGAATATTATTGTTCTGTTTCTTTAATGCCGCGTTATTTGTGTGACCCTGAGAGATGGCATTTGGGGGAAAGGGCACTGGGCAGCGGTAGGCTGACGATGATGAATTTTCTGTATCAGCTAATGAGAACTGGATGAAAATCAGCACTGTGATGATGCATGAACTCATAGCACTAAGCTGAGCCCTATCCTTTTTGTCACATACATAAGCAGCCTATATACGCCCCACTGTAGGGCACAGGCCTTCTCTCAGGGAGAGAGTTTGGGCTTAATCACCACGCGTGCCCACCGCGGATTGGCGATTTCAAGCTCTGAGGTATGTGAATAGCTCAGACACTCAGGATTCATCGCGATGTTTTCCTTCACCGTTAGCGAGTAGTATTGCTACTATAACTTCACAAATGTACATAACTTAGAAAACCAAGTCATAGGTACATGGCCGCACTGGGGATCGAACCTGGGTCTCCCACTTCCGAGTCCGAGGTTCTAACCACTAGGCTACCACCGCTTGTCACATGCCTGTTTATAATTTTGTCATACTTATTATGTGCTTCAATGTTTTAAAATCTACAAGTAAGTGTGATAATTCCATCTTTTTCAATTTAAATTTATTGTGTGCCAGAAATATGGGAAGGAATAGTTTGGCTCGTAATGAAGTAGATAAATCGAGTATATGCCAGCGTGTTACTAAAACAAGAGTGAAAAAAGCCACCACTCTCTTTGTTAACCATAAACTACGTATATGATGTATACTGTAACGTGTCTTTTTATTATAATAAATATCTTTCATTTCTTTATTCGCGCAGCGCCTTATGGCAACCCCTCATATGTGCGGTGGTAGCGGAGCGGTAGAACCGGCTTCTCGTTCGGCAGGTCGTGGGATAAATCCCGGCATGTACCAAAGACTTGGTTTTCTAAGTTACGTACATTTGTGAAGTTCTAGTAGCAATACCACTCGCTAATGGTGAAGGGAAACATCGTAAGGAAACGCTAGTGTCTGAGGTATTTACATACATTAGCACTTGCGACGTACAATGGCCCAGCTATGAGACTAACCCCCAGGTTCTCGTACACTAACACGCTGTTAATCTACTGTTAACAGCTGTCAATTGACCAAAGTGCATACAAAAAAAAAACCACTGACAGCTGTCAACAGTAGATTAACAGCTTGTTAGTGTAAGAGAAATCGGGGGTAAGTGCGGAAATCTCAGGTCTAACTAGATTATTACAACTAACTAGAAATTACACAGATATTTCTTATGGGTATGGACTTTCCACCAGATCATGGGAAGAAGTGACCAACATTCCGTGTGGCGCCGGATTAAGAATAGCGTCACTCCATTTCCTTCCGTGGATGTCGTAGAAGGCGACTAAGGAAATCAATTACCAGGAGACAGGCAGCAGCGTCTTCCTGAGAGTCCAACCGCATACTGCGATCGCCAACCCGCCTGCCAAGCGTGGCGATTATGGCAAAACCCTTCATTGTTAAAAACCATGATGGAGGCCTATGTCCTGCAGTGGGCGTCGAATGGCTGATGATGATGATGATGATGATGATGATGATGATGATGATGATGATGATGATGATGATGATGATGATGATGATGATGATGATGATGAATTATTCATGCCTAAATAACCGAGTACTTATATTAAATTATCACCAGATACATACAAATAACAATAAACGCTCTGCTGCCAAAGCTATGTTTGATACACAGACAAAACCTCGGTCTGGTACCGCAACATGTCAGACGCAGAAGCCAAAAGCGGTTCCTCGCCTGGGGCCCATAAACAAGCGGTATGGTCTGCCCTCAGCGCTGACCTTAAATCTAACAAGAAAGTTACTAGCACTCACTGAATTGTCCGTCGTCGCACAGTCCGCTTAGAGGTTAGAGTGTCTGCCGAATCCTCCCAGCTGATGGCACTTGCAGTGGAGGCCCTAGTCTTCCCCTAAGACTACCCCCAAGAGCGCTCTTCCCAAGAAAGCTACTTACAAGTGCCGATTTTCTCCTTTCACACCATGTAGAAGGAGGTTATATTTTACCCCATGCAAGCGTGAACCCACACACTTTTCTCACTGGGCTATCGATGGTTTTCCAACCGTCCACTGATAGCTGGTGCCTCCGCGACACCTCCTCACACGAAACTACTGGGAATCCTCCCGTATTACTTATTCTTTCACTCCACGCAACTTAATAACCAACCAACAAAATTACCACATAATTAGTCATCTGAAAGGTCTGGTCTGTCTCAGATTAAAGGTCCGCCCACACAATCAGGGTTGCCGGGTCCGGTTTTACTTTTATTCCGAGCAAATGCGAACTAGAACTATGGCAACCCCTCGAACGGTTGGCACGTACCTTGAAATCCGTGTAGCTCTTCAGAACAGTGGCGTGCGGCGGGTTGGTGTTGAGCCACGCGGCCAGCGCCGCCAACCAGCGCGGCAGCAGTGCTCGCGACGCGACCGCGGCCACCGTGGGCGCCCCGAGCAACGGCAGCCACGACGCACACCATAGCCACGCCGCTGCAACCGACGGACAGGTAAGTATAGCCTGGAGGCTCACGACTCGGTTCTCACTGGGACGTCTTAAGACTATATTCTTTTTGTTGCACTCACCCGTGCCGAGGGAAATTTTTAAAAACCTATTCAGAGACTAAAAGTTCCACCAGTGCTGGGACTTAAAGAGTTCGCGGGTTAAGTCCCGGTATGGGTGGAAATTTCAGCCTCTAAATAGGCTTTTAAAAATCGTTTTAAGACTGCTCTTACGTGAAGCACGCTGTCTCGCTCGCACAATTAAATATTTTTTGTGATTGTTCTCAAATGAGTGTACTTTTTTTTAATGTGCTCTGAGGGTTTGATGGATAATAAAATTTTTAATATATTTTTGTTTTCCTATATGTAGTTTTTAATAAAGAAAAGTTGTTTCCAAAATTATTTGGAATCAAATATTCTCTCCATCAAAAACTTAGCACAGGTTACGGAAAATATGCCTTGAATATTCACAATTTAACTATGCATCAAACCTTCACACCACATTAATCAAACGCTCATTTTATTACAATTAGTAAAAATTTTATATTGTGCGACTGAGACAGCATGCTCGACGTAATAACAGCCTTAAGTCCGTGTCAGTGACTGAACCTGCCTGACGGACTGTAGGCACGCCAGCGTAGCAATACACGGCAGAAACCCTCGCATCCCCAGAAGCATGAGCCGGATCCACACCGGACGATCCAAAGCGCTCCGATCGCGCGCGGCATGGAGCGCGCTCCACGGAGCGTGAAGTGTAGACGTGCCGCGCGCGATCCATGTGCGCGGCGGAGAGCGCGCGCTCCTCGCCGCGTGCGATCCATTTGTTGTCGGTTTTTTGTTCACGCACAAAGGGGCCTCATTCGCTTGGCGCGTGCGGTCTGGACGTTTGTGATTTTGAATCGCGCGATCCGCCGTTATGGATAACTCTCAATGTATCAGTTTAATTTCCCTGATTCAGTATGGATCGGCTGGAGCGCGTTGGAGCAGCCAGTCAGGATCGCAAAACATTGCTGTTGGATCGACCTAGAACGATCCACGCTCCACGCTCCACGGATCAGGATCGCGGATCGTAGGATCGCCGATCCAAAATGGATCGTTTGGTGTGGATCCGGCTATAAGGCGCAGCTCCGCATGATAACAAGGGCTCTCACGTATCACGGTCATGAACTATATCTAATATATAAAAATCTCGTGTCAGTGTTTGTTATCGAACTTTCAACAGTGAACAGTGTTAACAAACGGCTATACAGATTTTTATAATTTTTTTTTTTATATATTTGATAGGTCTGAGAATAAGTTGTAGGCTAATTAATATGGCAAAACAACGTTTGGCGAGTCAGCTAGTAATTAATATAAACACATTTTTACAATAGGTGCTACAAACTGTCGTCAGTCAGTCACATGCTGGTGGAATGCACTGGCGTGGCCAGACAACGGACGACTGTCCTCAGAAGCCCGAAGACACTGCGAGACGCCTGCAGTGACACTCACAAGCTGCTGGCGTTCCCGGAGGAGCGCGGGTGGCATGATAGCTTTTCAGACACTATCCTTTTACTAGCAAAATAGGCTCATCACAAATTCCAAAAACTAAGTCCGTGCGAGTGAGACCGGTTAACTAACTTGGCGATTACCGTAGCCTTAAGATACTTCTTTCAGCTTCCCTACTCACTATTCTCCCTTTCTCAGGAACTCCACCGCCGTGTGATGCAGACGATGCTCCAGCTTGGGCACGAATTGCTAGTGCAGCCAGGCCATGAGCGCCGGTCCCCAAGCTGCGCGCCGGTCGGCTAGATTGGGTCACTATCAAGCTTGCCTATAGTATCAACTCCCTATTCTCCCTTCCCAGCAGCTCCACCGCCGCGTGCTGCAGACGATGCTCCAGCCTGGGCACGTTATGATAGTGCAGCAAGGCCATAAGCGCCGTTCCCCACCCGACGACGCGGTTGACGACCTTGACCACAGATACAGTGTAAATACTCACTGTTTTCCCTTCCCAGCAACTCCAACGCCGCATGCTGGAAAGAATACTCCAATTTGGGCTCAATATGCCGACGCAGCCAGGCCGTGAACGCCGGTCCCCAAGCTGTGCGCCAGTCGGCTAGATTGGGTGACTATCAAGCTTGCCTATAGTATCTACTCACCGTTCTCCCTTCCCAGCAGCTCCACCGCCGCGTGCTGCAGACGATGCTCCAGCTTGGACACGGTTAGATTAGGTCACTATCAAACTTGCCTATAGTATCTACTCACCGTTCTCCCTTCTGGACCCCTGCTGGACCACGGCTATAGTATCTTATTAGAGCTTATCACTCACTGTTCTCCCTTCCCAGCAGCTCCACGGCCGCGTGCTGCAGACAATGCTCCAGCTTGGGCACGATATGCTGGTGCAGCAAGGCCGTGAGCGCCGGGCCCCACGCGTCGCGCCAGACGGCGAGCAGCGGACGCGCCGAGCCGTCCGCCGGGTGCCACGCCGCCAGCGCCGTCGCCAGCCGCGACCGGATCAGCGGGTACACGGCCGTGGCTAACGCGTCGCCTGCGGCAAAACAACAGCAGTTAACAGCAGCTCGTGATCGCGTCATCACATCTAGGCTTGGCTGGCAGTGATCGCTGCTGAAATAAGCTCGCCATGTACACGTTTTATTTTGTTATATTAATGTCTTTTACGTGGCCAATAAAGTATAAAGTAAGAAGTGTTTTGCACTGGTCGGCACCGGCCCGGCGTTACTTAGAAAGTAAAGTCATTGGTACATGCCGGGATCCAAACCCAGGATCTCTCGAATATGAGGCCAGCGTTCTATCGAAAGAATAATCGTGGAGAGTTGTGATGGACACCGCTCTCGAATGTTATATTTTTGATTAACGGTTTTGCGGATGGAGGGGAGGTACACGGCTGTGGTTAAGCATCCAACTGGGTATGCGCTGGAACTGAGCTGTTAATGCCATCTTCTAAGAGAAAAATCGGACATTGTTAAATTTCAAGATGTCAACCGAGTTTTTAACGATTGAAAATATCGAATGTTGCATGGAAATTACGTACTAAAATCGATTTCCAAACGCCACATGGAAAAAAAATTGCCAAGGCCTGCGCAGCGGGCACGAGTAACCCCACCGCGGCTAGGGCGAAAGCCGGGACCATACCTGACCAGACCATTGCAAATTTCTGATTTCCCCAAGGTCTTGCCCCTAGTGCATAGCTACATACCTGCCAGCTCGTGCCAGGGCAGCACCCAGGCGTGCAGCGGCTGCGTGTCCCCGGTGGGGTCCCACACGCGCGCCGCCGACAGCACGCGCGGCACCACGCAGCGCGCCGCCGCCTGCCGCAGCAGCCACGCCG
This sequence comes from Yponomeuta evonymella, assembly GCA_963969515.1. Taxonomy (NCBI): domain Eukaryota; kingdom Metazoa; phylum Arthropoda; class Insecta; order Lepidoptera; family Yponomeutidae; genus Yponomeuta; species Yponomeuta evonymella. The sequence goes on from OZ018359.1 coordinate 7,033,967, forward strand.
GGCACGCCGCCGCCCACGCCGCGAACACGCGCTGCATCGGGCCCGGCACGCGCGGGTTCCACAGCCTGCGGGCAGACGGACATGGTGACTCGAGGCTTGCTTCAAATTAATAACTAAGTTTTCGACAAGCAAAGCGGGCGTCAAGAAAAACAGGCGCCAAAAAGGTGAGTTCGGTGACTTTCTCAAAGCTCTCATCAACATATCTTAACCAATATTATATGGGACTACACTGGAAGAACCCCCTTTCTGATAAAAACTAATTAATGAAATCGGACAACGAGGTAAGTACTCGAAACCGGCGTGCGTGCATGCAACGACTAATGAATGTTGAGGAAGCGAAAGTGATCTGTCAGGATCGTAGCAAGTGGCAGTCCCTGGTCTCTGCCTGCCTCTCTGGGATACAGGCGTGAGTTTATGTTATGTTATGACAACGAGGTAAGCCGCTCACGCCTCGAAAACGCGCTGCAATGGGCCCGGGACGATGCAGCCCACAGTTCCACAGCCTAAAGGGCGGACGTACATTGGTACAACCCGTACAATCTAACTCGACGCCTCGAGCGATTCGATCTTCTTCGCGAGACACGCCCATTTTAAGATGCGCGGGTTATTCTATTGGAATGACATTATATTGCTATTGCTTAGTAGACTACAAAATAGAGGCAAATAACACCTATTGTCGTGCTAATATCATTCTATTGAACAACTATGTGTGTATTAGAATAGTCCGAGGCGAACGGACCGGGTGACTCGAAGCGTACTTGTAATTAATAACTAACTTTTTGACTAAATTAACAGAACACGCGCTGCAGCGGGCCCGGGATGCGGATAGTTACAGAAAAATGTGTTCAACAGCATACTCACTCTGCGGCCCGCTCTATATGCGGCACGAAGTGCTGCCAGAGTAGACTGTTGTATGCCTCAGTAGTCAGGAGAGGGCGCCACTTTGTGAACGTCGGCAACGGGTCGCCGGCCGCAGCCAGTGGCTCCCACGCCGCTAGCAGACTGCTCAGCAGCGGGGATATGATGGTGCCAGCTATGGTACCCAGGCCGAACATCTCGTACTCTAGCGGGTATGTCTCCTAAGGAGTGAATAAGCGAGTATTTCACGCAGGAACATAAAAATCTGTGTTCGGCAAAATGGGCGTCCTAGGCAAGCCACGAGCAAACTAATTTGAACAACGCATTTCGTAGAAAGTAGCGTTTATCGATTTTCTAGACAAGCCAATAGGCCCGTTTTCACCACAAAGAAAGTTGTAGTTGCACAACACTACTTCAGAAATATTAGAAAAAAGTAGAACTATTTTAATGAATTTCACATTACGTTATAAGGTTGTCTGAAAGAGATCACTATTAGTGTTAAGGCCGCCCGTCTATACTATTGGTTAAGAAATATCTGTGTCATTTCAGTATGTACAATAAAGTGTTCCTCATCTATCCCTCTATTTATTGTCACATAACTGGGCCACTGCACAGGAGAAGAAACATTTATTCCTAAGAACTGTGGTTTTTTTTTTCAAAAAAGAAGGATCATCGTTCAAGAAAAGTTACCTTCAAATCAGCCAATATCTCGTAGGCGCTCTCCAGCGAGACGTCCGGCTGGTGCAACACCTCAGCCCTGGCCAGTATCGCCTGCACCTTGTCTATGACGTCATCGTGCTCCTTCAGCTTGATGTCGCACTCGGCCAAGTCTCGCTCCAACACCACGATCTCGTCCTCGGCTTGGTGCAGCTCGCGCGCGTTCTGGATTATGTCCTGGCGGAGGGAAATCGGGTTACGGAATTACATTTAATTTACAAAATATAATACAACATTATTTATTCACCAAAAAGAGTGCAGAGAAACCAGTATAATCAGGAGTTTTACAAAGGTATAATACTTGTTCAGTTTTCCCATGTAAATTAACATTTAATTTTTAGGGTTCCATTCCCGAAGGGTGCCAATCGGGACCCTATTACTAAGACTTCACTGTCCGTCTGTCTGTCTGTCTGTCAATCTGTCCATCTGTCTGTCTGTCTATCTGTCACCAGTCTGTATCTCATGAACCGTGATAGCTAGGCAGTTGAAATTTTCACAGATGATGTATTTCTGTTGCCGCTATAACAACAAATACTAAAAAAAATTAACATAAATATTTAAGGGAGGCTCCCAGGGATCCCATACAACAAACGTTGTCTAAAGATAGCTTTCGCCATCTAGCGGCCATCTACGTAACCTTCATAGCGCCGATGTCATCTCGTTAAATGTCAATGTTAAACGCTTCTTTTTGGTTTCTACAGATGGAGCTGTTCTCAAATTCGATCTTTGTCTAATGTTGTATAGATAATGGTACGGAACCCTTCGTGCGCGACTCCGAATCGCACTTGGCCAGTTTTTTTGTTTGCACTGGCAACACAATCCCCTCTTCTGGGATTGGTTTTTGTTACTTTTTCGAATCTGCGCGAAGAATCTGTTTGAACTCATTGTCGAGGCAACAGCACTTTCGTTCTCGCTGCTGTTAGCCGCCATTTTCAACACCCTATCGCTATCGTACTATCATCTGTCGTGTAATATTGTGTCGTGAACCAACAGTGAGAACTGAAGCGCTGAAGGAAGCTGAAGGACGGGCCCGGTTCAAGCTTCGTCAGGTCAGGTCAGGCGACGCTACGCACAGTGGGCGATCGTGGAAGGTAAATCGAGGAGATGGAAGCGGCTCCCGCCCGAGTTACGCTGACCTTTGACCCCCTTCGCTATCGGACCTGGTAAATCTTTCAGCCTTACTAAAACTCCGCCGACATTCGCACTCAATAAACAACCTACCGACACTCGTCATACAGTCTACTTAATTTATCGCGCACCACGAAATCCCCGAACTAAACAATACTATAAGGCATACTGTACAGTACTTGGCTCGTAGTTGGGAGTTGTAGTACTGGTACACTTGAGTTGAGTCTAGGTGACGTAGAAGAAGAAGAAACTCGCACCAAAGGTATGTAGTAAAAATGTATTGGTAAATCTACAGATAGGTAGAATATTGACTGTTCCTCTCTCTAGTGCAGTAAACGGTAGACTGACTTAATTATACGAAATTACCTAACAATGTAAACTGCTTAGCATGCCTAAAGCCTAAAGGTAAAACTAGGTTAAACGAGTAAGCAAAATGTGCGACGCTAGATCGTACATCTTCCAGACCGCAGAAAAATAAAGGGGAATTTACTGCAAAACATAAATAGCTATTTACAAAAGAAAGCGGTAATGCAAGTTGAGTAGAGGAGCGGTCATTACAGTTATAATACTTAAATAACATGTAGTAGCTTATTCGAAATTAAATGATGCGTTGTCCGTTCCCTTATCCCGGTGTTTAACTGGGACCTCCTGCATTTCCATGTCGTTCTTGGTGGAAGTTGTTGGTCGCCGATAAGCGCGCGCGCAGCCTTGCCCGCAGCCGCGGGTCCTCACCACCCACACGATGAACGCGAGTGCAGATGCACCTAATAGCGAGTAGATGACTATGTAATGTACCTGTTCGTCGGTCGCAGTCCTTTTGAGCGGTTTGTTTTCGGAGTCGCTTTGAAACCTTAACTTGTCATCTATTTCGGCTAGATGGGTGTGGTCGGGTTCGTATAGTTGTGTGGAACCGCCTCGTATTTTTGCACTCACTATTGCATTTATTGACGTGTTGAATTCCACAGTAGGTAAGATGAAGCCGGGATCCATTGTCAAATTGCTGTCGTGTCTGTTTTGCGAGTAGATAATCAGACTACCTGTCTGTAGTACACAGCCCCTGGCTAGAGTTACGATGCTGGAACCTTGCAACGTATGCAGAATCAGGTCATTGTCGCACAGAGTCCTTATCGTGCATTCACCGCAGCAGATCGCGAGCCAGGTATTGAGTGTTTGTAACTCGATCCAGTCGTTCGCGCATGGGGCTTTTCTCAATGCGCATGGCAATGTCGCGTGTTGGCCTATCAGTTTTGCTTCGCACGGCGTCCTGTAGCTATCGTACAAGTTGTAAATAGGTAGCGTCGAGTGACATATGAGACTGTCAGCTGATCGTCTGGTGCATTGGTCGACATTGCGTTGAGTCATACTTAAGTAGGTACTCTTTCTGAAGTTTATTGCCAAATATTCCGTTGACGTTTCTACCCACTCTGCGTAGTTTTCCTGCAATTGTATGGGTAGGGGGATATTTTTGTAGAGTTTGAACGTTTCATCGCTTAAAAGCGGGATATGGACTTCGAATAAGAAAAATCCGTTTGTTATTCTCCCTCTAACGTAGAGCAGTTTGTAGACGTCCTTGACTTCCTTTCGTATGTTGTCCACTGGCAAAGTTAGTGTCCGTGGTAATTGTCCGGATATTATTTCCATTTGGTGGATAAGGTTTGCCGGCGTAAGGAGATGAATATCAATGCGTCCTTTGTAAATATCCGTCAGCGTGTTGAACAGTAAGTCCTGGACTGTTCTTAAATTGTTCAATAGTAGACTTGCTGCTATTGATGACGTACTGAAGTAAGTGGTCACCATTGTCGCTTCGAGAAGTGTCTCTGTTTCGGTGACACTTGCGTTGACTTGTTGCAAGAAGTGGTTAATGGTTTGAAACTGATGATTGATGTTGTCTTCGTTTCTTTTCAATGCTTCATTTTCGAGTTGTACGATTGATGTTTGGTTTTTTATTAGCGACAAAAGATGACCTTCATTTTCTTGTATCGCTTGGATGTCGCTCTCATATTTCGTAGCGAATCGCTGATCCAGGATACCAAAAAGGCTGTTTGCTACGTAACCGACGCCGTCGATCAGTCCACGCTTCTTCCTAGACAGATGCTTGCTGGGTTCCAAGAGGATGTCGTTGTAGTAGGTCAGCAGGCCCATCTCGTGTTTGAGTTGGGTCAACGTCGGAGTACAGTAGATTGGTTCTATACGTTTACAGACATCTTCCAAGTGTTGCAGGTAACGTTGCATCTGCTGCGTTCCTTCCCAGTAGCTTGTTAGGTTGTAGTACATCACTAGAATCCATTCGTCGTGCATAAGAGCCAACTGTCCGTGTGGATCATAGTATATGGGTCGCTCTCTTCCTAGACTAGTGATGTGTGTGGCAATCTTTGCTTGTTTGGAATCAACAGCCATGGCGTTTGATAGCAGGAATAGTGTAAGAAGGACGAGGTTCAAAAAGCCGCACGTTGACATTTTCTTCACCGACTTTGCCGCAGTAGAAGTGCCAGGAACTCGGGCACTTGTGATTGTTTCACGTTCGTCCTTTTGTGCCGCATGTCCTTGGAGATGGAAAGTCTTTTTCTCATCTTCGTTTATTGGCAACGGCGAGAGCTTGGTGACGGGTCGCTTCATAGACGTCGTTTGAGTTTTGAGTGTAGCCACTCTCACGTACCCGTCCCTCCCAGGGTGCAGTTGTGTGACTCGGGCGAGGGCCCACTTTCCTGGTGGTAGGTTATCCTCCTTTACCAGAACCACATCGCCTTCTTGTAAGTTTCGTGTGGGTTTATTCCACTTGCAGCGACTTTGTAGCTGCTGTAGATATTCGCACGACCAATTTTTCCAGAATTGGTGAGACATGTGCTTGACGAGTTTCCAGCGTTTTCTCAAGTCGATGCGTGTGACGTCGTTGTAATCGCCGTCTGGAATGTGCATCGTAGGACTGCCGGTTAAAAAGTGACCCGGGGTCAGTCCGTTGTAAAACTCATCGGGATCTTCAGTTAGTGGGCAGAGATAGCGCGAGTTTAGGCACGCCTCTATCTTTGAGAGCAGTGTCGTAAATTCTTCAAATGTGAGCTTCTGGTCACCAAGTACACGCCGCAGGTGGTGTTTCATGGATTTGACGGCCGCTTCCCATATCCCGTTGGCGCTTGCCCATGTAGGTACGCTGAAGTGCCAAGTAACCCCCATTTTTGAGATGTTATTGAAGAAGTCGACAGTAAGCAGTTGTTGAAATTTCTCGAACTCGCTGCGTAGCACTCGGGCCGCACCGACGAAGTTGGTTCCGTTGTCTGTGTAGACGTGCTTTGGTGTCCCTCTTCTTGCACATAGGCGGTCGAAGGCAGCCAGGAACGTATCCGCCGACAAGTCAGATGCAAGTTCGATATGCACAGCTTTGGTAGCCAGACATATGAAAATCACGACGTAGCCTTTTGAAGTTGTCACTCCTCGCCCCTTGTTAATCTTTACGTCCACGTGACCAGTGTAGTCAATCCCGGTGTGCGTAAAGGGTCGAGAGGGCGTCACTCTTGGTCGAGGGAGATCGCCCATCAGTTGATGATGTTCAGTGAGGTTGTAACGATGACATCTTACGCAACGTCTTAGCAGTGTTTTGACTGCTCGATTGCCACCGATGATCCAATATTTCTGTCGTACGTGCGCTAGAGTGAGGCGCGCCCCGCCATGCAACGTCAATGCATGCGCGTGTTCAACCACTAATTCGGTGAGCCTTCCGGTATGTGGCAGAATAATCGGATTTTTTATGTTGAGTGGTAAGTCGGAGTGCTTTAGTCGCCCTCCAACACGTAGTATCCCATTTTCATCTAAGTAAGGCAGCAGCTTGAAGATTTTGCTCTTCGCAGAGACAGTCTTGTCTTTCCGTAGTTGTTTGCACTCCCCCTCAAACTCGGTTTGTTGTACGTGTTTCACAATTTGGTCAGCTGATTGATTCAGTTCCGCCGCGGATAGGTATGTTATTTCGGGTTGCTTGCCGCGAAGTCGGTTGATAAAGCGAAACAACCAGGCAACGACCCGTAGAACACGTGTGAAAGCGCTGCAGTTTTCGAGCAATGTGCAAATAACACTGTCCGTTCCGATTTCTCGCTTAGCGACATAGGTATTAGGTGTCACGTGTTCTTCCAACGTGGTTGCGTAACAGTCGGGTGTTGGTTTTTCACTGAATGTTTTCAAGAACTCCGGTCCTTGCCACCATAGGTTGAAGTTGACCAGTTTTCGCGGTGGCAAACCTCGCGAGGCGCAGTCAGCAGGATTTTCTTCCGATGGAACATAGCTCCAGTTGTTCGCAGGAGCGATCTCGACGATCTTTGCAACACGATTCGCGACGTACTTCTCCCATTTCGATGGCCCGCCTTGTAGCTATGCTAGGACCACCTGAGAATCACACCATAGATAGACAGCTATGTCTTTCGTACTGTCCTTGAGTGCCTTTTTTATTTTATCGATCAGCTGACTCAGTAGCAAAGCTCCACATAGTTCTAACCGTGGCAACGTGATTTTTTCGGACAGTGGTGTTACTCTAGTTTTGGCCGCAATCAGAGTTGTAGTTTGCTGACCATCGCTGTTCTTAACACGACTGTACACCACACAAGCGTAAGCTTTCTCGCTCGCGTCACAAAATCCGTGCAGTTCGATGTGGTCTTGTGTAGTGCTGATCCATCGATTAAGCTTTACTTTTCGCAGAAGTGGCAGCTCATCTTTTACTTTTTCCCACTGTACTTGTATCTCTTGCCGTAGTGTGTGGCTCCAAGTGACTGATTTTTCGCTCCATACTTGCTGGAAAAGTAGTTTGGCTGCAACTATGACGGGCGAAAACCACCCAAGGGGGTCATACAGCTTCGAGATTTGGGACAGTAGTTCACTTTTCGTCAAGTCTAGGCGTTTCTCAGTCTCAGTGTCCCAGTTCAGTCGGAAAGTGTCAGTGTGTGGACACCAACTGAGGCCTAGCGTTTTCGCTGTGTCTTCGGTTTTGAAGTCGACAGTTTTGTGCGTGGAAATCTGATCTTCGGATAGGTTTTCGAGGATGGTGCCGTTGTTGCTGGACCATTTACGCAGGTTCATTCCCCCTCCTTTCAGTAACGCGATGAGGGAGTCTTTGATGCTTTTGGCAGTTTCCAACGAGTGGTGGCCACTTATTAAGTCGTCCACGTAAAAATTATGTTTCAGCACTTCAGCGGCTTCTGGGTATTTGTGGCCGTCATCGGCCGCCAACTGCTCGAGCGTTCTCATAGCAAGCCACGGCGCGCACTTAATGCCGTAGGTAACAGTGCGAAGGCTCATTTCTTGCAGTTTATTATCCGGGCCGCGCCAGATAATTTTCTGTAGGCACTGCTGATCTTCAGATAGCCAGATTGAGCGATAATGCTTCTCAATGTCTGCCGTGAAGGCATACTTGTAACTCCTCCATTTAATCAGTAGCGCTTGAATGTCCTTTTGTAAATTTGGGCCCTTGTGCATCAAATCGTTGAGGCTGGATCCAGTGCTAGTTTTTTGAGATGCATTAAAAACAACTCTCAACTTTGTAGTAGTTGATTGTTCTCGTAGAACACCATGATGCGGTAGGAAGCACTCTGTTGTGTCATTCGAGGCGACGGGTGTCATGTGACCGAGGTCGGTGTACTCATTGATAAAGTCGTTGTAACGCGAAGCTAGTAAGCCGTCCTTAGACAATCGTCGTTCCAGTTGTAAATACTGAGATATGGCAATGTTTTTTGACTTTCCCAGATTTTCCTCGTAGTTTGGAAGCATCGGCATTTTCACAATGTATTTTCCATCAGCAGCGCGTCGGGTAGTCTCCTGGTAGTACTTTTCACAGAAGTCTTCGTCAGTGGTGTCCTGGTTACTGGTCAAGATATCCTCAGTCTCCCAGAAACGTGATAACTCACTCAGGTCGGTTAGAGTTGCGTGGCACCTGAGAGTCTCAATGTTCCCCGCGTTGCCGCACAGAATCCATCCCAACTTAGTTTGTTGAGCTGTTGGGGATTGAGCATCGCCTCTGAGTACACCGCTCATAATTATGTTTGAGTAAACGTCCGCGCCGAGCAGAAGGTCGATTCCGCGCGAGACGTTAAAATCCGGATCAGCGAGCTTTAAGTTGGCCAAATGTTCCCAGTTGGGGCGTTCGAATGTTTTGTTCGGCAGGGGGTTTGTCAATTGTCTCATGACCAGTACATCAGTGTCGAAAGTGTAATCTGAGTTTGTAGATTTACACTCAAGATGTAGACAACCTCTGCAGTCGCCTGAGATGGACCCCACCCCGGATACAGTGGCAGTCACCTTTCTTCTAGAGAGGTTCAGTAGTTGCGCTGCGCTTTCGGAGATAAGATTGGCTTGTGAGCCTTGATCGAGCAGAGCCCGGAGTATTACGTAAGTCCCGTTGGAAGCCTTGACTTGGACGAGTGTAGTAGTAAGTAAAATCTCCAGCGCGTTGAAAGATGCATGATTTGTAGTCAAGTTCTGCGCGTTGGGTGATGAAGTTCCAGCCAAGGATTTGCTATCCTTCGGAGTAGACTTTTTCATGTCGTTGTGTAGCAACGTATGATGTTGCTGATCGCACTCTCTGCAAGTTTTTCGTGATGGACATTCTTCGTTCCCATGACTGTATAGACAGTTTTTGCATAGTTTGCTGCCTTGAGCGTTGAGTTTTGCGAAAGCAGTGTTTCTATCCGCGGCGTTCATTTTGATGAATTTGCGGCACTGCATCAACACGTGACTTTTGTTGCACAGAGGGCATTGGCCGAACATAACGTGATATGCTTTTGTAAAGTGGAATCGTTTGAATGCACCTTTCTTGGATGGAATGTTGCTCGCCACCGAAGGTTTTTGCTGTGAACCTGTTGATGTTCCTGTCGGAGTGTCCTTTTGTCTATTGCGCAGAGTTTCTAGCGCCATGAACTTGCTTTCCAGAAACGCCGTAAGTTCGTCGACGCTCGGTATTTCGCGGGGATTTCGCAGCTCCTTAGTGTACTCGCTGTACGTAGTAGTGTCGAGTTTCTGTGCCATCAAGTGGGCAATCATAGGACCCCATGACTGCGTATCTATACCGATGTTGTTAAGGCCGTTCAGACATTCTATGATGACGTCATGCAGCTTCTTTAAGTTGTTAGCGTTCGCTTGTTGTATAGACGGAATATTGAGCATAGTGTTGACATACGAAGTGAAGATGAGTCTGCGATTGTCATATCGCTGTGTCAGTATTTCCCAGCAGGACTCGTAGTTATCCGAGTTGATGTGGAGATGGCGTACCAGATTTTCAGCTTCGCCTCGCAGCTTGGACTTTAGGTGCTGCATTTTTTGAACTTTAGACAACGACGGATTCTTGTCCACAGTTTGTAGAAACAAGTCCTTGAAGGAGATCCACTGTGAATAGTCGCCAGAGAACACAGGAACGTCGAGCTTGGGTGCAGATTGCTGGTAGTGTAGATTTGACGAAAGTTTGTTGTTTATTTGCCTCTTCAGCAAGTCATACTGCTGCTCGATGTCTTCAAAACTGCGATGGTAAGATGGGTCATCGTACTCGCCGTCTAGTTCCCAGTGTAACTTGTCGATATCTGACCACTTCGATTTTAAGATGCTGAGTTGTTCCTCCAATTCCCACCTTTCACTTAATTTTTCAATATCCACCTTGGCATTAGCTCTATGCATGGCTCGGAAGTTGCGATTTTGGATGCTGATTAATCTTGCCAGATTGGCGTTTGCCACAGTTTCTTCGGCTAACTCGGCAGTCTGGGTTAGTCCCGATCTAGCACCACTTCGTGACTTTTCCTCCTGCGGTGGGTAGAGCTTGTGCGCCACCGGCGTGCTTGGTAACTCAGATTGTAAACGGGTTAGAATGTCTTGTTTTAAGTCCTCGTACAATTGCTTAGTACGAATGTAGACGTTTTCCGTAAAATATCCGTGGGATTTGTCTTCCGACTCGATGAGGATGTTGTTTCTCTCATCAAAGTCACCCCACTGATTTTCGAGAAGAATTAGCTTCTGAGTAAGATAGTCGCTTGTTTTCCTCGACGGACCATCTTTCTTGTAGTTGCTGCAGAGTTGCTTGATGTTTTCGAAGACTTCTGACTGGACCTTTAATTCTGAAGACATGGTGAACTGATGAATCACCTCCGTAGCCACAGCCAGTTGTAGAAAGTGTATTGCGCGTAGTAGAGGTACTTGCAACGAGTATCACCGCTGAGCGACGCGTAGTCGTTTGCGACAGAAGCTGCAGCCGTAGCAATACGTAGTCCCGCTGAGCGACGCGTAGTAGACGGCGTCAGTAGCTGCAGCAGTAGTAGTAGGAGAACTGTGTTCCCACAGATCGCTTCAAGAAGTCCAACGTTCGTTGTAGCCCGATGAACTCAGTAGTGCTTGAAGTGGTCCGTGTCTCAGAATTCCCGGCGTCTCACGTGTGATATTAGCGACCTTCTCAATTAGACCGGGGCGACCCGCTTGTGGGAGACCGGTGAAACCGATTCGCTATCGACACGAGTCAACGCACGAAAAAACTGAGAGTAGTTTCGAAGGACCAATAAATGTACAGTACTTGGCTCGTAGTTGGGAGTTGTAGTACTGGTACACTTGAGTTGAGTCTAGGTGACGTAGAAGAAGAAGAAACTCGCACCAAAAGTATGTAGTAAAAATGTATTGGTAAATCTACAGATAGGTAGAATATTGACTGTTCCTCTCTCTAGTGCAGTAAACGGTAGACTGACTTAATTATACGAAATTACCTAACAATGTAAACTGCTTAGCATGCCTAAAGCCTAAAGGTAACTAGGTTAAACGAGTAAGCAAAATGTGCGACGCTAGATCGTACACATACTTTATAAAAAAAAGAAGAATAAAGAATATTCTATCTATCTATCTATCTATCTATCCTTTATACAGAGAAATAGGTCTCACGATCTCGACAAGCTCTGCCTGTGACTCGTGTGAACACAAAACTAACACAATCCTACAAGTTACCACTTACTACCACTAGCCCGCTAGCCACCACTGACCTGCTCGGTACACTCCAGCATTAGCTGCAGGTTGTGGAGCAGCTCGGGCGCCGCGAACCGCTCGCAGCGGCGGCGCGGCTCGTGCTCGTATAGCGGCACGCTGGCCCGCAGCGCGTGGTAGCCGCTGAGCACACGCCGCTCGCGGCCCGTCATGTCGATCACGGGCACGCGGGCGAGCTCGTTGCTGCGGACCGAAGGGTTCACTCTTAACTAATCGGTCAGAGCGCGATATCGCCCGGATCGTGGACAGAGAAGCGGACTTTCCCTAAGGCTGCTTTTACGTCGGGCATGGTGTCTCGCTCACAATCTAATTTGTCAAGTGATTTTAATAAAATTAGTATACTTTTGATGAATATGGTCTGAGGGCTTAATAGATAAGTACAGCTTCAGACACTTTAAATACATTTTTGTTTTCCTATACTCAGATTTTAATATAGAAAAGTTGTTTCCAAAGTTATTAATTTTAGTATCAAATTTTGTAATAAAAAACCCTCAGACCATATTTATCAAAAGTATACTCATTTTATTACAACCATTAAAAATTAAAAATGTCCCGGCGAGGTGTCCATGGATGCGGATGGCAAGGAACCGTGAGAGATGGCATTTGGGGAAACATATATATTTATATACCCAGCAGTGGGCAGCGATGGGCTAATGATGATAATCAAAAATTAAATGTAAAAATGTAATTCCAGGTGTGCATGCAATAAAGAATATTCTAACTAAAAATTTTAGAATGTGCGAGCGAGACAGCAGGTCAGAGCGAGCGAGCGAGACAGCAACCCTAAGTAATCGAGCGAATGACTGATATTAACCACGGTCAGAGGGCGATATCGCCCGAGGTGTGTACACAGTGGCGGACTTTCATTAAGGCCAACTAGGCTCAGGCGTAAGGCCAAGGTCCAAAAAAAAATAAGATGATCCAGATAATGTAATAACATAAACAACATTAATAAAATATATGTAGTTCAATAAATAAAGGACAAGAACACAGATATAAAGGACCACTGTAACTTTCTCACCAAGTTTTAGTTCAGAGTTAAATTTTTCTCTCAAAATAATGTTCTGAATGTTGTGTTCTTCTGTAATTGGATTCACACTGTGGCTTGATTTATTGTGAATAATTTGAAAAGTATGAATCTGTTGATAAAACCAATAGGTTTTTAAAAACCAATAGAACAAGAACAATGTCATCCATAGTGTTTCGTGGAATTGTGCAAATCTCGCTTTGTCAATGTGAGTTTATGCACACAAACTCACGCCTGTATCCCGAAGAGGTAGGCAGAGACCAGTGTGGCAAACCGAACCCCTCTAAATACTAATGTTCGGACCAGTGTCAAAATAGTCGACGTAAGAAGAATATTATTGTACCATTTTTGTTCCTAAATACCTTGTGATAGTGTGCATGGTAGGCTTTCCCTCCTGTATTATGTCAGCTGCATCCTTGTAGAAGTATCTCCCTTTGTGGGACTTTTTCCAATGGTAGGACTTCTCCCCTGGTTCTTTCTCTTCATCTTCCTTCTCTTTCAGTCTCTTCTCTTCTTCTTTCTTTGCTTTCAACTAAAAAAAAAAAACCTGTTAAATCTGTAGAATTCTAAAGGACCCCAATGGGACACCATAACAATAGTTTTTAATTGTTCTTTTCAAGGTCATTATGTAACAGGTTAATATATTTGCAGGATAGATCAACTATTCACCCTGCCAATAAACTGTTGACTGCACAACAAACTTTGTTGGTTTTTATATTCTTTTGACATTGAAAAAAGAGAATATCTTAAAATTGATTTGCCGTAATTACAGATTCTAGAAGTTTTTTATTATGTAGTATACACAATTTTTTTGTTTAATTTAATGTAGCTGTGATTATCAATGACAATTTGATTGACGTGATGAATGATGTTACTGGCCATAATTTTAGTGAGAAAAATTTCATGCATGCCTGTATAAACTAGACACAACTTTGTGTCGCTCAAATATTTCTTAGTACAAACCTAAAACAATGAATAGGTACTTACAGCAGCTTTCTCAGGTCCGTATGCGCCAATGGCACCTCTGCCTTTCCTCACAGTAGCCTCCACAGGGGCTGATATGCCCTGGAGGTCCTTACCTAGACCTTTGCCTGGTTGGTAGCCCATCTGTGAACAGGGTGGGATTTGTAGTAAATAGCAGTTATAGTTTAACACAAGAGTGGTGGTAGCCTACTTATAATAGCAATACCACTCGCTAACGATGAAGGAAAACATCATGAGGAAACCAGAGTGTCTAAGCTATTGACAAACCTCAGTGCTTAAAATCGCTAATCCACAGTGGGCACGCGTGGTGATTAAGCCCTTACTCTCTCCCTGAGAGAAGGCCTTTGCCCTATAGTCGTCCCACTGCTTATGATGATAGTTTAACACAAAGATAGAGTGGATCAACGGAGGTTAGGTTAATCTGCCTAGGTAGCACGAAGGCGCGAGTCACGCGTTTTATGGCGCTAAAATGTCAGAATTTGACAATTAATGTATGTACTGGAAAGTCGCAACTTTTGACGTTCAAACGAGCGACTCCCGTCGCCGTGCTACCCATGCGGACAGTAACCTTACAGGTTCATGGATTATTATAGATCAAAATTGTCAGGCCCACACGTCCCTGGGCTTTCGTACTATGGATAGAACTTTACCTGTAAGAGAAGCTTGGCTCCAATCCCCTTGGTGTGCTTTTCCCAAGTGCCTACACTGCCACCAAGGTTGGCCGTGCGCATGCCCTGTCCGGCGCGTCGGATGCCGGCCGTCTCCGACTCATCTGGATTCGTCGGGGCTTCCTCGTCTGAGCTGTCCACGTAAACTGGACGCGACGTCGTCGTTTCGGACGGTTTCAGCTCCTTTGTGGCTGTGGGAATGACATTTAATATTTTAAATACCTAGTTACCGAAGAACTACATTTTAATGTGTAAGAGATTTAAGAGTAGAATTAAGACTTACTACAGTAGTAACCAGTCTTAAAAGAGATCCCTAGTGAGCTAACTACTTTGGATCAGCTTAGATATAGAATGAGGTGACCTAACAGAGATCTACAAGATCTTGAAGAACTATTTTAGTGTACTGGACCTTGCTAATATACTACACAAAATAAATACGTAATAAGGGGGCACTCACTGAAGTTGCCCAACCAACCTCTTGCTAAACCATGTAGTAATGTGTAGTGAATGTGTGAAAATAAACTACCAGTGACAGTAATTAGTGGTCCCTAAGTAAACTCTTTCAAAAACAACTTGATAACCATTTCATAATTGCATGAAACTAATAACATACATCCGTTTAAGCTGCAAGTGTACTAATAAATAGTAACATTTACACAATATGTATAGAACATTACATAGATGAGCAGCCTATATACGTCCCACTGTAGGGCACAGGCCTTCTCACAGGGAGAGAGTATGGTCTTAATCACCATGCGTGCCCTAGCGGATTGGCGATTTCAAGACCTGAGGTATGTGAATAGCTCAGAAATACAGGTAGAACATTACATACAGTGGCATAAAAAATTTAATGGAACTGCAAGGAACCAACCAATTGTAAATAGGGAAAGATAAGAACCAGAACACACACTCAATAGAATTTTATGCACACACAAGATTATACACAGGCCCCATTTAATCTCAGTTGTGGTACCTTTCTTTTCTTCTTTTTTCTTGCCAGCCTGTTGCACCCCGCCAGTAACAAAGCCAATTGGTGCTGAGTAGTCTTTCGGTTTGCGGACACGCTGCCGAACATTGTCTTCATTATCTTCCTCATCACTGTCCTTAGCCCAGACTCCTGGGGAGAGAACCAAACAAATTACACACAACACAATCACTTGTCCAGGTCCAAAATAGGATACCCTGGGCTATGGTAACATCACAAATCTGGAAATACACCCAGAATGAGGCTATTTGTACAAATGTATGGTGGCCTAACATGGCGTAACTTAACATGAAAATATCAGAAACTCGAAAAATTTCCATCATACAGACATACGCCCCGACCAAAGACAAATCCCAAGAAGAAATTGAACTCTTTTATACAGATATAGAAAAAGCTATCCAATCAGCATATAAGGAAATATATCTCATTGGTGACTTTAACGCTAAAGTTGGAAAGGGAGAACCAGGAGAAGAAAGAGTAATGGGAAAGCATCACTACGGAGAACGAAATGAGAGAGGAAAACTACTAATTAATATGGCCCTCCAACATGGACTGCATATAACAAATACTTACTTTATGCACAAAGACAAAAAGAGATGGACTTGGATCTCTCCGTCTGGAAATAAAAACGAAATAGATTTCATTCTCGCCAATAAAATGGAACGGGTTAAAACCACAGAAGTCCTAGCACAATCTAAGTTCAATACGGACCATAGGCTCGTACGCTGCGAAATATGGCTGGACAATATGAAGACTAAAAGAACAAGATACAAAATGCCGATGGCAAGAAATGTACCATATGAAGCGTACCAAAGACTAAGAGATATTTACGAAGCAAACACCAATGAAGAAGCAGAAGAAATACATGAACTAGTACAGATACAATATGATAAATTCGAAACAACACTCCAAAAAACTGTGGAACAAATAACAAAAGAAACAAAACGAACCATAAAATCAAATATATTTACAGAAAAAACACTAAAGCTACTAGAAGAGAGAAACAAACTGAAAAATATGGATGGAAAGACCAAAGACCAAAAAACAAAACTTACAGAGTTATTCCGAAGTGCCAAGAAGGCGATGAAAATAGATATTAAGAAGTACAAAACGAATATTTATAAAAACTCCATATTGCAAACTGGCGGTCTAAAGAAAGGAGAAAAACGCTTAAATCATCCTAAAAAGTGGATACATAAACTATACAACAAAGAAGGCACCGAAATAAAGAACCGGAAAGACCTAATCGAGGCTGCAACAAAATTCTACAGAGAGCTTTACACATCAGAAAGAGACATGAATGAAGTTGAATCCAACCAACAAACATACAGAAATAATGAAAAAATACCAAAAATACTAACTGATGAAGTTTTAAAAGCAATAAAAAGCTTGCAAAGTGATAAAAGTCCCGGAAAAGATGGAATATCCAACGAAATCATAAAAGCTATCAAAGATCTGGTGACGCCAAAGTTGACACTACTATTTAACTATATCATAAATCACAAAAAAATACCAACACAATGGGCTCATTCAGAGATAACGATACTCTACAAGAAAGGAGACAAAAAAGACATTGGCAACTATAGACCAATTAGTCTCATGTCTAATATTTATAAAATCTTTGCGAAAATCTTGCTAGATAGAATAACTAAAAAGATAGATGAAAATCAGCCACTGGAACAGGCTGGATTCAGAAGTGGTTTTTCAACAATAGACCACCTACACACGACAAACCAAGTAATAGAGAAATACACCGAGTTCAACAAGAATCTATATCTTTGCTTCATAGACTACAAAAAGGCTTTCGACTCAGTACAACATGACGCCATATGGAGAGCCCTCAACGAACAAGGAATAGAAAAACCTTACATTGAAATATTAAAAAGCATATACCACAATAGTACAGCGGCAATAAAACTAGAGCGCACAGGAAACCAATTCAATATAGAAAAAGGCGTACGTCAAGGAGACCCTATTTCAGCTAAACTATTCATATCAGTCCTAGAAAGTGTAATGAATAAAATCGATTGGCACCAATTGGGAATCAACATTAACGGAAAACTACTCAGCCACCTAAGGTTTGCGGATGACATACTACTATTCAGCGAAACAGCAGCAGAAATGACAGAAATGCTAAAGAGCCTGAAAGTAGAAAGCAAGAAAGTAGGACTAGAAATAAACGAGCAGAAAACCAAATTAATGACTAACTCAGAAGAATCACCAATAACCATAGACGGAAGCACAATTGAGTATGTTAAGGAGTACATTTACCTAGGCCAACATATATCATTCAATAACAAAACCACACAAGAAATTGATCGAAGAATAACCAAGACCTGGAACCGATACTGGAGCCTAAAAGGTATTTTCAAAAACAAAGAGATCCCAATTGAACTCAAAAAGAAAATTGCGGACACTGTTCTCTTACCTTGCTTAACTTATGGATGTCAAACATGGTCCCTAAACAAGCAGCACATAAAAAAACTAAAAATCTGCCAGAGGGCAATCGAAAGAAGCATGATAAATATTAAAAGAAGTGACAAAGTTAGAAATGAAACTATCAGAAATGAAACAAAACTAATAGACTGTGCAGAATTTATCCAAAAACAAAAATGGCGCTGGGCAGGACACATAATGAGGATGAAAGATGACAGATGGACAAAACGCACAACCGAATGGTATCCAAAAGATGGAAAACGAAGTAAAGGAAGGCCTAACAGGAGATGGTCTGATGATATAGAAAAAGAAGCAGGATCTACATGGACAAGAATAACATCACAAAGAGCAGAATGGGAATATCTGGGGGAGGCCTTTGCTCAGAAATGGGCAGCCAATTAATAAATTATAATTTTTTGTAATTGAAATGACAATTTATAACAAAATCAATGAAATTAAATTTAAACTAAAATATATTTCAATTGCTTGATGTTTTTCAAATCAACAAAATACAATTATACAATTAATTCAAATAATATATTTTAATGCATGCTTAATATCTTTTGTTATTTAAGACTATTGGCAAATAAAGGCTATTTTCATTTTCATTTTCATTTTCATGGTGGCCCCCATGAGATTCGAACCCACTACCTCTGGCATGATAATTAGACGTGGTACCGCTCTACCAACGAGGCAGTCATTGCATTGAACTATTCTTTTTTTGCTAGGAAACATAGGCATGGAGTACAGTGAGATACAGGGATCCACCTCAAGCCAACATATAACCATAAGTACAATTATTGTGATGGTTCTTTAACACCCTATGACGGAGTCTTTAATACAAAACTCGGCTTCTCCAGTCATATCCGAGCTCATGCAAGAAATCTTTTATAAAACTAATTTGAGTATTTGGTATTAGCTTACCATAGATCTGGTGTTCTTTCTTATTCTTCCTGCCTCCTGGCCTATGTGTGTTAAATTCGTTATCCAAATCGTAGTCAGTGATTTCAAACTTCATAACCTCGTCGTCAGACATCTTGAGCGCTATTTAAGAATTGAATGATAGATGAGATGCCGATAGGCGAAGGCTACACGCAAGATATATATTATGATCCGTCAATATAAACTGTCGGATCACGATATTTATTGACGTGTAGGGTAGTGTATTGAGGGATCACAATATTTATCGCTGGATTTCCGGAAATCTTGTGATCTGATCCAAGATCCTGGATCGTGATATTTATCTTGCGTGTAGTGTTGCGAGTCAATATTTATCTCGTCAGTACGCAGCGAGACGGCAGCAATGGAGGACGTCGGTGACACCGCTGCTGCTTCTGAATTGTTGACAGGCGACAAGATTGTCTTGAAAGAGTTTATACTGAACTTAGAATTCCTGCCAGAAGTTTGGAATAGCGCGCATGTCAATTATAAAAACACAATCTTAAAAAACGAAGCACTAAAAAAACTACTTACCATATATAAAAGAATCAAAAGTGATGCAACTATTGATGACATCAAGAAGAAAATCAACTCATTAAGATCAAACTATAGGATCCTTTTTTTTTTTTTTTTTTTTGGGTTATGGCTTTGCACGATTTGTGCCTACGCCAGTGTCAAGTTATCGGGGACTATTGGAATTAAAGGTAGGGAAACGGAACAGATTTTACAAAAGGAATAATGAAACGGAAAAAGGAACTTTAAAATCAGGTAATAATAACATTAGGAATAAAATATAATTAAACAAAAATTAAGAAATGTACAATAAAATCAAACTAAATTTTAATATCATTTTTACTTAAATACTTAGCAATACATTTATAAATATTTACATCAAAATTATATAACAGGCAGGAGGCAGACGAAGGAAAAGAGACACCAAGGGAAGACAGGGAAGCAAAAAAGGAGGAGTGATCAAAATCAGGACAGGAAAACAGCAAATGATCTATGTCTCCCACCTCAGCTCCACAAGCACAGGCCGGACTCTGCACAATGCCAAGCTTAGCAAGGTGGGCCGGAGTTGAAGTATGGCCCAGACGCATGCGGATCATAATTGTAGTAACCTTCTTACTGAACTTGGCATCGGCGCGACAAAACCAGGGCTTTGACGAAATAACAGGTTGTATTGTGTGGTAATGCCTGCCTTTTGCGAAATCTTCTGCCCAGACTTTATCCCAGGACTCCCGGAGATAAACCCTGGGAAGAGCGGTGAGATCGGTAGAGTAGTTTTGAAACGGAAACAGATCCCCACACTCCACAGCCTCATTGGCAAGTTTATCTGCTTTTTCATTGCCAACTATACCGGAATGGGAAGGAACCCATCCAAAATTAACAGTAAAACCTCTCTCAGAGCATTGTAGTAATAATTTACGAATATAAAAGATTATTGGCTGATTTTGACGGAAAAATGGAAATTTTACTAGGGCCTGGAGAGAGCTTAAGGAATCTGACAAAACCAGAGTATTTCGAAGACCCATCAATAGTATATATTCCACTGCCTTCAAAAGCCCAAAACATTCTCCAGTGAATACCGAAGATTCAGGGGGGAGTTTAATTTTTTGAACAATAGCATACTGAGCATGAAACACACCTACACCTACACAACTATTTAAGTGTTTTGAAGCGTCCGTAAAGATGGTGTGATACCCCTGGAATTGGTCATATAAAAGGTTATTGAACTCACTATTTTGACATAAGCCATGTTTCGCAACACCTAAATTAATACTGACGTTTGGAACTTGAACAAGAGAATTATATGGACAATGAAAAATAGGAAGTAAGTTGGAATTGTGGCATGGAGCCTCAATAGTTTTAAATTTCAGGAAACTTTTAACTAGACAAGGGATACCTCTGTGAGACCAGTACTTGGATGTTACAGCCAACTCTGAAAGACGCTGTAATTTGCCATGCAAAGGGTGATCAGAGAGCTGAAGACATCGACCCAAGAATCTATCAGAAAGATATTGACGTCTTAACCTTAGAGGTGGCTGTCCACACTCAACTTGTAGACAATTAATAGGACTCGATTTCATAGCTCCTAAGATGATTCTCAAAGCTTTGGACTGCACTGCATCCAATTTCCTGAAACCAGCAGCGCTACCAGGCTCCAACAAAAAGGTTCCATAATCAAGAACACTCCTGATTAAAGCATTGTAGAGCAACCTCAGTGAAAAAGGATGAGCACCCCACCAAACCCCTGAGAGGCATCTGATAATATTTATCAAGCGGTCACACTTGGCAGCAATGTATTCACAGTGTGGGAGTCCTGTAAAATGACTGTCTAAAATAACACCTAAGAATTTTACTTGTGTTTTTACAGGGATAGGAGTGGAATTATACTGAACACAAACATCTGGTCTCTTTCTCATTCTTGAAAACAAGACCACAGCACTTTTGTTGACAGAAAGGTCAAGACCATTAGTGTAAAGCCAGTCCTGAAGTAATGAGAGGGAGGCAGTTAAAGAAGAAGACATTGAGTCTATTGAGTGACCTATAGTATAAATAAGAATATCGTCTGCATATTGCAAGACCTCTACTACAGAATTACCAAGAGCAGAGTCTAAATCGTGAGTATAGATATTGTACAATAAAGGAGAGAGAACCGAGCCTTGCGGTAAACCTCTCCAAACTAATCTAGATATTTTGTTATCATCTATATACAGATTAATGTACCTTTCTGAAAGAATATTTACAATAAAGTTTATAAGCAGGATGGGAACTTTTAATAAATGAAGCTTTTGTTCCAGAACAGACACAAGAACACTGTCATAGGCAGCACGGATATCAAGGAAAGCTGCAAGAACTGAATTATTATTTGAGAAAGCTATACGAATGTCAGTGGTGAAAACACTTAGGCTGTCAATAGTACCCCTGCCCTTTCTAAACCCGTACTGGGAAGGAGATAAAAGATTATTGCTCTCAATGAACCACTCAAGACGAATTTTGACAAGGTATTCAGCAATTTTAACTAGAACAGACGATAGGGCAATGGGTCTGTAAGAAGAAGGGTCAGCAGAAGGCTTATTGGATTTTAAAATTGGAACGATGGTTTGGGATTTCCAGGATAGAGGAATAACACCTGAAGCTACAATGGAGTTAATTAATTCTAGGTAAGTTACAAGAGTAGAATCACTAAGATTAATGATGAAAGAGTAAGGAATACCATCTTCTCCTGGGGCAGAATCCCTAACATGAGAGAGGATCCCTTTTAATTCGTCTAAGGTGAAAGGCGAGTTTAAATCAGACCGACTATTCAAAATATGGCAAACGGGGGAAATAGAAGTTTGGTCCGGAACAGAGGGAGGGGCTAGGTGGTCCATAAACTCATCAGCTAGGGAAAGGGACATTTTGGGAGTGTCAGCATTATTGAAGGCTGATCTAAACCGTTTTATGTTTTTCCAAACAACAGATGGGAGAGTATTAGGTGAAATGGAACAACAAAATTTTTGCCAACCTTCATATTTTTTCTGTTTCAAAAGTTTTTTTGTTATCCGAGATATTTCTAAATAACTGTCAAAATTGTCTGGAGTCATTTCATCACTATAAATTTTTTCAGCTTCCTTTCTCTTTTTTACAGCCTCTGAGCACTCTGCATCCCACCAAGGAGGAGAAGGGATTTTCCCAGAAGCACCATTTTTAATAGGAAATGTCTGATCTGCAGCCTCGATTAAAACCCTAGCAAACATTTCAGCATCTGAGGCACATTGAAATTCACAATCTCTGACTTTTTGCTCAACGCATTCCCTAAAAGCACTCCAATCTGCATTGCATAATCTATGCCTAATACGGGGCTTGAATGTTGGAACAGAAGGTTTACTATTTGGGAACGAAGTAATTAAAGGAAAATGATCACTGCCATATGATGAGGAAAGAGGGTACCAATTTAAAGTTAAAGCAAGATCAGGAGTGCAAAAAGTCAAATCAGGTGCACTAAGTCCTTCATCAGGTTTCGTATGACGGGTTGGTAAGCAAGTATTTAAAATACAAAGATTGTGGGATTGGATGATGTCAAGCAGTTGTTCCCCATAGCAAGTAGTAACAGAACTACCCCATGCCTGGTGTTGACAGTTAAAGTCTCCCATAATCAAAAAGGGTTTTGGGAGAATACGAATTATATTACTAATTTCAGTTAAAATATTTACAAATGGACGAGCAAAATATACAGAAACTATACAAATATTATTTACAATAGCAGCAGCAACAGAAATATCGTTGCTGTGAGAAGGGAGTGGAAACTCCGAAAATGAGAAAGACTTATTGATGAGTATAGCCACTCCACCATACCCATCATCTCGGTCTTCTCTGAGACAAGAGAAACCAGGTACTTTAAAGGAAATACCTGGCTTCAACCAAGTCTCTGAAAGAGTAAATATAGAAGGTTTGTACTTATTAAGTAGATGTATCAGGTCAGACTTTTTACTAATTATGCTTCGGCAATTCCACTGAAGGATCTTGCCTAGATTGGCCATTGTTAGCTAAGGAATTTACGATTTGGATAATAGAGGCAGCGTTGGACGGTAATGAGTTATTGCTATTAGATAAAGATGTTGAGATCACTCTAATTAAAGTTGAGATCAATTCTAAGATGTTTGTATTCTCCCCTGTATCCCTAACTTTGTCTTGAAGGGCACAGCCATTTGGAGGAGATGGGGGATCATAGTCACAAGTGAGTGATCTATGCGCAACACGATCGTATCCTTTAACAAAGGATTTTGGGGCGGAAGGTTTGCGAAAAACTGTTTTTTTATGTGAATTTGAGGTGGTTTTTTGTGGAGGGTGTATCAATGATGGAATGGGATGAGAAGAGAGATTAGACATTGGGGCAGAGGATAATACATCACTGTAGGACTTATTGACTGGAGGATGTAACTTAATAGCCTCTGAGTATGAGACACAATTTTGTGCCATGTATAATTTTACCCGGGTTTGACGTTCATATTCTGGACAAGTCTTGTTTGTGGCGAAATGATTGCCATTACAAGATATACACACGGCATCATCATTCTCAAGGTGACAAGAGTCGCCTGAATGATCCTGGCCACATTTATAACACCTCGGTGTAGAATTACACTTTATCTTAGTATGTCCAAAGCGGCAGCAATTGAAACATTGAACTGTAGGGTATGCATAGAGCTCAACAGGAAGTGCATTGTAGCAGAGAAAAACTCTTTTGGGCAAAACCTGACCATCAAAAGTTAATACTACAGTCTGTGAGGGTTTCCATGTAGGGATGGGGCCATGTATTTTATAGTTAAATCGTCTAATTTTGAGGACCTTACCACATCCAATTGGTACAGAGATATTATTAAGTACCTCTTCAGGGGTCCACTCTGATGGGACTCCTCTAACGACTCCCATCCTCGTGATATTAAAAGACGGGATGAAGGCTTTAAAGTTATTTTTGGTCAAGTCCGGATCCAACAGAAAGGAATTAGCATCATTGAAGTCCGAAAACGAAATACTCAATTTGCTTCTGCTTAGTCGTTTGACACTGCCGTTAATAATATTTTTAAACCCACGTCTTTTGAGGTAATGGCCAAATGATACTGGATGGAGTGTGGGAGAAGCTGAAGTTTCGGTTGGATTTTTTTGAATGTGGATAACGTATGGGGAGGCATCAGTTGATTCGTACCGAGTCCTGCCGACTTGCGGGGACTGATGGGGCGGAGTCGCGGGTAACGGGGAACGCGACACAGAAGAACCAGCGTCCACTTGGGACGAAGTTTCTTGTGTGCCAGGCATTTCACTAAGAATAGGTTTTTTGTTGTCGTCGCTGTCGCATCCACATAAATTAACATCATCTGAATTGTGTTTAGAATGCTTCCTCCTTTTGTTGCAATGTCTGCAGACTTTACGCTGAGCTCTTGTCCTTTTCCTTTTGTCGGATTTAATGGAACCATCGGTTTCCATTCCAGTGGAGTCATTAGCAATACTACTTACTAGTGGAATCGTTATGTTAACACCGACCGGGGGGACTGTGCCCCCCGGGTCGGGCGGCTCCTCCATAGGACCAGAAGAATAAGATAATATAACTTACCAGATATGCGGAAATATATACAAAACAGATAAAACAAACTCTAAACTACAATATATTACAAAAATAAAAGGAAACTGATCTTAAAACCCTATACTAAATAAATTTTAAAATTCTGGACCAAAAAATACGACCGCCAAGTTGAACGTTTCCCGCGCTTTTTTTTCACTCTATAGGATCAATTCAATTCAATTCAATTCTACTTTATGGACTCACTGCACTGATTATCCAGTACAATTTCGCCAATGTCACGTGTTAGGCAAGAAATGGCTAATTATAAGAATTAAAGTATCCAAATATCAGAAATTAAAATCTATTAAAAATATTTTTACAAAATGCCCGAAGTCAAAAAACTCCACTCTATAGGATCCTTTTGCATTTTTTTTTTTTTTTTTTTTTCATTTTTTTTTTTCAATCATCGCTTCCTTCATATTTTCTCTGTGGCTTCCTTTTGACGCATTTTTCATGGATAGGGCTATAATTATTGCCACACAAGCTCTAATTTTCCTCTGTCTAGGGTCCATCACGTCTGCTTCATACAAAAACGTTTCAATACTGACGCGATCCATATCTTTGGTGTAGGGTGTGCTGTGATCCGGCTCAAGATACTTCAATAAATATCGTGATAATTATCACGATATTTATTGACGTGTAGCCTTCGCCATAGGACCCCTCCACCAGTGTTGCCAGATGTATTCTATGGAATTCTGTAGGGCGAGACCAAAAAATCTGTAGAATTCCGTAAATTTGCGCTTACAAAATCCGTAGTTCTACAGACTTTTTCCAAAGCTTTTTTCTACTGTACCTGAAGCTTAAAATGTTATTGAAAGTTAGTAAATAGTGAAAGGAAACATACACTTAACTGAATTCACTCGACCATAGACAAAAATTAGCCAGAAAGTGGATTTTTGTATACTCTGCTGATTTCTGTCTATGGTCGAATCAATTCACTGATAACTGGGCTAAATTCCGCTAAGAGTGTGTCACCTTAAATTCTCAACGATGACTTATATATTTTAATCCAGAAATATTCGCAATTTTGAACCTGCAAGTAAGTACACACGCGTGCGGTGCGCCCAAGAAAAGAAGGATAGAGATAGAACATACGCAACGCGACCAATCTGAAAATGCGTTTCTATATGGCCGACAGCATACCCGGTGGCAGCTAACATAATTTAGTCGGTTGGTACACAAAACCACAGTTGACACTTGACACTCTTGACAGTGACACTGACACTTCAGATCAGTTCAGCACTTCGCTCACCTCATTTCGAAGCGATAACGTTCCGTTTTAGTGTTGCGTGAAGTGGGTGAGCTGAGTCAGCTGCTCAGCTGTGTGTGTAACGAAACGCAGGTCGTATGAATAGTCCTCAAGTTATTTCTACGACGATTGCGTTTCGTTACTTACAGAAAAAGTGCATTCTATCCAATTAGTCAGAAATTCCGTAGATTCACTTATGATTTCCGTAGGTCTGTGTCACAAAGCCTAAATCCGTAGATCTCCGGATTTTTCCGTAGATCTGGCAACGCTGCCCTCCACAGAGAATATAATACCCCTCTGTAGGGAATCCCACTTAGAACAATATTCGCCGAATGAAAATATTAGTGATGGGCCGTACAGTTACGTTCGGAAACATGTTATCGCTCACGTTATTTGTGTAGGATAAAAAATGCTAAAAAATTATGCTAAAAGCCAAATAAATATGCTAAACATAGCGAAAATATGCCAAATTTAGCATAAAATATGCCAAATAGGCAACACTGACACGGTCGGGTAAAATTCAATGAATCGGGTCACGTGACGTGTTTTTTGATTCCATTGACGCCCAGCTTTGATACGTGTGCGTGTAGCGTGTAGACTTAAAGCGGCAATGAAGTGAAATCTCCGCGTTCCTGTAGTTGTCATAGTACTATAATGCATTAACAGAATCTAAGCCCTGATTTGGAGTTGATTGACATCGACAGAAAACTGGAAAATGTAGACAAAATACGGCGAAAATACTGAAAACGAAAAAATCTGCGAAACCTGACAAAAACACACCACGAGCACGACAAAATAATTTAATTTTTTTAAATCGACGCTTAGCTTACAAAATCACAGAATACCTTGTCGTTCATACAACACACAGAATCACGGCATAGAATAATCGTTAAAAAAGGCGAGCCACACATTGATCACACAAAAATCGATTTGAAATCGAAAAAATAATCGATTTAAAACGCAGCTTTCCCAATGTCGTTCGTTCATAACGATGTTTTCTGTATAGTCTGTGGTTAATTCACTCACTCATCAAATAGGTCTTAGGCTAAGGACTCTGTCCAATAGCCAATAAACGTTTAAAAAAAAAACAAAATCTTCTTCGTTCTGTGCTCATCAAACAAAAACAAAATGTCAAAAAATTGTGTTTGTAGGAAATTCAGTATTTTTCTGAATTAAAAGACATTTTCAACAATACTATTAGCATTGTGCATAGCTATGGCTAAAGTGGAGCAACCCATTTTCATATTACCGAAGAAGCGAAACGGGAAAAAGCAGACTACAATAGCCAGTCATGTGGACCACATAATAACAGTACAGGTTCATTTCTTCCTGTTTTTACCTACTTAAAAGAATTGCTCTGATGTAGTTTCCGTACGCAGAGTTCCGGTAAATCGTATTATTCATGACTTTAAATCACGAACACACTCCATCTATTACACATTCATGGGAAGTTAAAATTTTTATATGTACATTTTTTGACGACCTGGTTACTGGGAGTCGCTGGATGTGGGCGGCACAAGACAGGGAAGCTTGGAAGACCATAAGGGAGGCCTATGTCCTGCAGTGGGCGTCAAATGGCTGATGATGATATACATTTTTTTTACATCTTTCAGGGCGCTGGATCCCCGGTCACAGAACATGTCGTTAATGGCATCATACACTCGACTATGGAAGGCCTCAAGTCCAACATGAAAATTAACTTGCCAATAATCACTGATGTCAATGATGAGGAGATAAATGAACCTGAAACTGAGCCTGAAAATGCAGCATTACAGAGAAATGGTTACCAACCACTGTCCACAATCAACAGTAGCCGTGAGGTCATCGACCTCTCACCAATATATGAGAACTCCTCCGATGCTTGCTCAAGCCATGATGACTTGAGAGACCATGACAATGATACACAGAAAGGCTCTAAGATCTTCAACTCAGATTGCAATGAAAGCTCGTCAGCCACACCAAACACCTTGTCACAAACCCACTCGGAGAACAGCATTGAAATGGGACATATGACTGACAGCCTTAGGAATAGTGCTAAGAGAAAAAAACATGTAAATATTGTATCAGACATCATTGAATCAGAGTCTATCACAGAAATCACAGCTCTCAGAGCTAAGTCTGAAGGTTCGCAATCCCCAGAAGGTTCCCTTACCGATTCTAAGGAAGGTTATCTGACCATGGCTGGCACAATCAAAAGGGGTAAAAAGAAAGGCCGAAAAGTTGATGTCACCATTGACATTTCCCGAGAAGAGCTAGACATCATTGAGACGGCAATTGCAGCCGAAGTGTACAACAAGATGGATATGTCAAAGCTGTCCAGGAAAAGTGGACCACACATCTTTTTATTCACTTTACTCTGTATACCATTTGTAGCATGTGCATCTGGTTTATACTCATTTTATACAGGCACAATGACATGGTATAATATCTTTACACATGTGACAGAAGATTTGAATTGGATCAGAAAAGCGTTGCTCTCTCCACTTGTCATACTATTGTATCCCTTTCTTATTGTCATATTAACAATTGGCTTGGGCTTATATGCTGGAATAGTTCAGGTGACTTCGAATGGAGACATCTGGTGGAAAGAGGTTTGTGATCTTGAGAAAGGTTTTTATGGGTGGTTCTGCAGTGCACTAGGCTTGTCAGAATGTTGTCCGTATGAGGTTGTTGTTATACTCATGGATATGAAGAAATAAGGATGATTCTCCTAATTTTAAAAACATCGAACAATGAGGTATTATGTACTAGAAGGTACATTGTAAATAAGTTTTGTGTCACAAGGTGAATATAATTCAACAAATAGCTAGTTAGACAGTAGTATCTCAAAACACTGAATGGCATTTTTTTTAGACAAACATACCAGATGGCAAGATTGCCTAGAGCTCTTCTTAGGCTGTGACAGTCCTTAGAGAATTAAATTTCAAAGTTGTTTGTAATGTCTACTCTAGTACGGAATACATAATACCTGGCAGACTTCTAATCCATAATTTAGCTCAGTAAAAAATTTTGAGTGCGATTTTTGAATGTGTATTCATGCTTCTCTATTTAAAGTGTGTGTTTCTATTTATTGAGTGATGTTGGTATTGGATGTCTCTACTGATTATTTTTGAATCTGTGTAATCTCTTGTGTTAGAATAATATCCTTCCAAAATAACTTCCAATGTAATGGATATTTTTTGATTCCGTAGCCAATGAACATACATTCCAGTGTGTAGTATACAGTGTATACCAATAGTTAAGACAACTTTACATATCTTTTAGTAGTGTTTATAGTGTATAAGAATGTACCATTTAAACAAGAGCCAATTTTTAAGCAAAACTTATTGTAAGGCTGAGTTCTACTATAATGAAACTTGTTTTGCAAGATTTCTGCATGATTTAATAACATAATTGTAATGCATAATCGACATTTATGAAGACTGATGTATTCTAGTCACTATTGTGGTAATAAAAATATTTTACAATCAAAACAGTGTTCTAACTTTATGACTAAGCACTACCACTAGACATACAATTTGAAAACCTAATCGCAGATTGCTTCATGAAGTATCCTTGGGTTGACTTTTTTGTGCTTGCTGTTGCTGTTGTTGACTTAGTTCTGTTTCTATTCTCTCTTTTGCTCTAACTATTTTGGATTGTAAGTAAAATGAACCACCTTTAGACTTATCGTTAACATTGAATAAGTGGTCGTAGTTTTTTTTTACTTTTTCCGGGTCTATTTTGTCCAGGTTCAGGATTTGCATCGCTTCTTCTAGAGTGAGGCCTGTGGCGGCGTTTGCCGCTGCTCGTCTTGTACCTTGGGGTCCACCGCCAGCCCTCTTCGCTGCCTCTTGCGAAGCTGCTATCTCCTGCTTCAAAGCCCGCGCGAACGCCTTCCCGACCACCTGAGCGCCAAGCACTATTATTTGTGCTATGTATTTTGCCATTTTTTATTGAGTTTTTCAACTAGAATACACGAAATGTTGATTTTCATTACGACATTATCAATAAAGGACAGAAAATGTCAATTTTTTTAGGTTATCTAGTTTTTTTTAATATTGTGTAATCTTTTTACATAACTAGCAAACAGCCATTAGAGTACAATCGATCGATTATTGTTCCCAGCACATAGAGAAGTTTACTCGACTCATCGTTGGAATTCTTACACGACTCACGTGTGTCCGCTCCACTGTGCAAAAAGGGAAAGCGCGATCCACCAATTCCGTCGCCTCTGAAGCAGCGTGGACTCTTCTTCCCGTGCCGGATTAATTATCTAAGTAGCGCGGACGCAACGCAGGTCGTTTCAGGTGAAGGTGACACTCGACGCGTCAATAAAAATCTGCCCTTAAATGCTACCTTCCAGTAGGTACATTACCGGTTCCTAAGCTTCTATGGGAAAATGACAAACCTCTTTTATTTTACGCCTATTCATCATCATCATTCAGCCACAAGAAGTCCACTGCTAGACATAGGCCTCCTCCATGGATTTCCAAAAAGACCGGTTGGAAGCGACCTGCATCCAGCGCCTTCCTGCCATCTTGTGGATGGTCGTCCTACGCTGCGCTTGCCTATATGTGGTCTCCATTCGAGAACTTTTCGGCCCCATCGGCCATCAGTTCTGCGTGCTATGTGCCCCTCCCACTGCCACTTCTAGGCTATGTCGACGACTTTCGTTCGTCTACGGATCTCATCATTTCTGATTCCATCTCGTAAAGAAATTCCGAGCATAGTCCTTTCCATAGTTCTTAGCGTGACCTTGAGCCTTCTTATGAGGCCCATAGTGAGAGACTACGTTTCAGTGCCATAAGTCATCACTGGTAACACACACTGGTTGTATAATTTTGTCTTGAGCGATTGAGGTAATAGGGGTTAAAGTATGAAATTGCCGTTTTATTGCAATAGGTTCTTTGAATTGACATAGAATCTTCATGGTTTGAGGTTTTCGAATGAAACTTTTTTCAAATGGTTTCTATGATGTTCTTTTTTTTAAAAAATGTGAAATATTTGAATATCGACTTTCAATTGTTTTTGTTATTCAATTTAGACAAGAAAGATGGATACTGCGAAAATTCGAGTGATTTTTGAATACGAGTTCTAACGCGGAACTAACGCGGCAGAAACAGCCCGCAATATCAATGCTGCTTTTGGAGAGGGGTCTACTAATGAACGCACCGTACGATTTTGGTTTAAACGCTTTCGTGATGGAAATTTCGACTTAAAGAACGAGCCACGAGGAAGACCGCCCACACAGGTGAATAACGATGAATTAAGAGAGATAGTGGAAGCCGACCCTAGTCAAACTACCCAGGAATTAGCGGCATGGTTTAACGTTACCTTACCCAAAATATTGACTCACTTGCGTCAAATCAATAAAATAAAAAAATACGAAAAATGGGTGCCTCATAATCACTCGAATTTTCGCAGTATCCATCTTTCTTGTCTAAATTGAATAACAAAAACAATTGAAAGTCGATATTCAAATGTTTCACATTTTTCAAAAAAAGAACATCATAGAAACCATTTGAAAAAAGTTTCATTCGAAAACCTCAAACCGTGAAGATTCTATGTCAATTTAAAGAACCTATTGCAATAAAACGGCAATTTCATACTTTAACCCCTAATATCATAAACACTTCAAGCTTCAGAAGGTACTTACTGATTAGTAGCTGAGGAAAAATATTTAAGAGTTGAAATAGTTCAACGATTCCTCTAGTAACTTTTTTACGGAACTCACTTTAGGAATCGCTGCAGCATGCAGCAGCAGACTAAATACGCCAACATGATGCCATTGTATAGACGCTACATTATGTGGCCGACTTGCGCTTAACATGCGCCAGAAAAATCGCGCGAAAAATTTGACAGTAAACATTATTTTAGGTATTTTACTTATCTGCACAGTGCTTATCTGTGGTTAGCCTGCTGTTGTGCCTTTGGTAGAAACGGCGTGTTTTTTGTTATTTTAAGTGTTTTCGACTTGAAAATCCGTGTTATTACTTGCTACACACAATATATTTTTAGGAGAACCCTTTTCAAATATGGTACGTAGAGCGTAGCGAGTAATTGTCGTTGTTATGCCTCCAAAACTACATACCGTACTCGGCTACTAATGGTTCTTTGTACTTCTTCCAATACTTCTTGTACTCACACGTGACCTAAAGCCGTAACAGGACTTTTGACCGTTTTGTCTTGATTTCTAAGTATAGAACACAAGTTTGCATCAATAACCCTTCTTTGCCAGCAAAATAAGCAAGCTTTAATTATTTGCACTAAGTGAAATTCATAAAGTTTCATGTGCCCTTGATTTGGTACAAACAGCTTCCTGTCAATCTGCCCTCATATTTCACCAATTAATTTTGTGATATTTTCGTACATCCTATTAGCCCTAGACACCTAACCTTCTCACGTACCCCATAATACCTACCATTCGACAATTCAACGACTATTCTTTGAAGTGTTAAGTTTTAAATATTTTTCTTTTTGCTTAATGGTACCTTTATTACACTGAGATTATGGAGATAAAATAATTTGTTGTTATTTATCACATACAATTATTTATTTCTCTTTCTGTTTAAAATGGCACATGTTTCTACAGATCAAAACCAAAATTCTTATGAAAAATTTAATTAAAAGAGAAATAAAAAAAATTTGTTGTTCTTTTTAAGGGCAAACCTAAACTGTAGACATTAGAAGAAAAACAAATTGTTATGCCTATTCGGTACAAAATTAATTTTATGTTCAGCACAATTTGCGATCTTGCTCCCATATTTGTAAAATTTTGAAAAAACATTGAACTTGGCTTCTGGAATTCGTTGCCAAGCCGTGACAAACACCGAGTTGACAAGAGACACCACGCCTGTCCTCACACCCACCAAGAAGATACAACAAATTTTTGTATCGCATATTCGTCAAAACAACGAAGGTTAGGTGTCTAGTTAGTGTCATTATAAATAGTTCAGGAAAATGGACTTGCAGTTTTTCCGAACTTTTCCTGAACTTCAAAGACTAATTTTCTTTTGATTCGATTAGAAATGTATAGTGTTCAGATTATTCCCTGTATTTGTAGTATAAGATGATATTACTTGCCAAATTTCATAGTTCTAAGTCAATGGAAAGTACCCTATTTTGATTCCCTCGAGTGTCGAAATATATGTTTTTTTGTGGCATAAACTAACGTATCTTTTTTTACGTTGACTTAGAAGTTTGATTTTTTCACAGCTTCACAGGACTGTAGACCTGAGTATATGGGTTTTATTTCAACTCTATACCTCCTCGCATTCCCGAGATAAAGAGTCTTGACAGACCGACGGACAGACAGCAAAGTGATCCTATAAGGGTTCCGTTTTTTCCTTTTGATGTACGGAAGCCTAAAAGCGTCCGCTGTCTTCACAGAGTTCCCCAGTACCTGACACGCCGGCGTCCGACCGGGATGGGGCGCGCTCCCGCATGACCTCACCGGCGCGGGACTACGAGATGTTCGAGGACGAGGGAGACATCCTAGGAGACAACCAGCCTAATGAAGAAGAGGGGGACGGCGAGGAGCTCTTCAATGACAATATGGAGGCGTAAGATTTATAATAAAACTAGCTGTTGCCCGCGACTTAGTTCGAGTGGTCATTTTAATGTGTATTTTTCCGGGATAAAAAATAGCATGTGTGCTAATCCAGACATCTCATCTATCTGTGTGCAAAATTTCATACATACAAACTTTCGCGTTTATAATATTAGTAAGGATAAACAATAATTAAGTAGGTTATAACATTAATTGTTAAAGAGGCTAGAACAAGTGCAAAAGTGAGTATAAGCTATCATAAGCCTCTACCTGTCATTGTCTCAACTTTCATACAATACAATGTGTGGGGTCGAGGCTTATAATGTTCACTTTTAGAAAAAAGTTATAATAATTTTTTATTTTGCAAAAAGTGAACATTTAAGATATAGTTATGCATTGAACGTATCAGCACCGCGAGTCATTATAAGATACTTACGTTTTTTTTCATTGATGATGCTAGTTAGCACTTGATCGCCCCTTAAAGTAGGTCACCGAAATGAAAAAAAACAAACAAAAATCGTAGACCTAGATCGGGGCCCCATTTCATATACTGCAATTCATGATTTACTATGTCATTTCGATCTTCATTGCATTACCCTTAAATTAACAATTAGAAAGACTTCTACGCGATATCAAGAAAATATTCTTTTGAAACATTTTTATGAAACGCGACCCAAAGCTTTGCTTCATCCAACTCAGGGATTCCAGCGGAGTACCAAGAAGTACCAAGGACTATTTTCAAGATTATGTTTCCTAACACCATCTTTGTTCCAGTGACTATCGTCCCATGCCGGCGCTGGACCGCTATGACGCGGACGGGCTCGATGACGTGGACTACGAAGCTATGTCCGTGGAAGACCGGTTGGCGGCCGAGCAAGAGTTGCGCCGACGCGACAGGGAGGAGGGCAGAACTAGGAGGGACGATCGAGGACTTCTCTATGGTGGGTACGAGGCCGGGTATATCATCGTCAGCCATTTGACGCCCACTGCAGGACATAGGCCTCCCTCATGGTCTTCATAACCATGAGGCGTTTTGCCATAATCGTCACGCTTGGCAGGCGGGCGTATAACTTGACCAAATTATTTTGCTTTAGCATGTTTGTTATGTCCTTGCCTTTACTATAGCGCAGCGTGTCCTTATTTGGAACCAAGACAAGTGATTGTGTCGTGTAGAAGTTGTTATTATTGTAACTTATTTGGGCGGCGGCGAAAGCGGGTTGTGTCTTAAGAATTCTTTGGACTTTAGTAAAATGAACCAAGAACGCTAGCGTCATGGGAACTTTTGGATCAGGCGTGTCCCGGGGCAGTATATTTAATTAGTTTAATTTAATATTTCAGTCCTTCCACTTTGATCCACAGTGGCGCTCCACATGTGGATCCTTAGTTTACTCCTTAGTTACAAAATGCATGTGTGTAATATTTAGTTAAGTTATTGAAATGTAACAACCCTAAAACTTGTGGAATGCAATAAAGATGAAACCAATAATACAGAAACTGCTCTTACGAGTGCATTGCACACACATCCCGACTCTGCATATGTCTGTTCAAGTTGTCTGCCTGGCATTATGGCTGTTTTGTTAGAATCAACAGTTACACGACTCCAGCCCCTCACAGCAAAACTATGAGATAACTCCAGACGCTCAATGCAAAGCAGCGAGACTACTCCAGCTACTCACAGAAAAACTGTAAGACCCAGTCCCTCAAAGAAAAGCTGTGAAACTACACCAGTCACTAACCCACAGTAAAGCTTTGAGACTACTTCAGTCAATCACGTCTACTCCAGTCACTCACAGACTACCCCAGATACTCATAGTAAAAAAAAATGCATTTATTCAAACATGTTTCGCATGTACAGAACATTGCAGAAGCCTCCTTTTAAGTTAATATTTACCTGTAATAGGATGCTCCGCTCGTTCTGCACTATAATGTATTAAATGTGATAAAATCTTTTCCAATGATAACTTATTTCAAGTCAAAGGCAAAAGCTTTCCTTAATTTAAAATAAAGCTGTGAGACTACTCCAGTCACTTACAGTAAATCTGTGAGGAGGCTATTTCAGTCACTCACAATAAACCTGTGAGGCTCCTCCAAACATGTTTAGCAGGCATACGTCAGACAGGGCAGAACATAGCTATTATACACTTTGGACTTTTCTATCATTGGTATGTCTTTGTTTCTAAATACTTCTGTTAGCGAGGTGTAGGTGGGTACTAGACTCCGTCCATTCATTCACAGATGACTCAGATGAAGAAGCGGGCGACGCGCCGCGCGCAAAACGCCGCCGCGCCGCCGAGAAGGCCGCCATGGGTACCGACGAGCAAGTGGAGGAAGGCATCGAGAGTATAGAGAACCTGGAGGACACTAAAGGCTACACGACCAAGGAGTGGGTGTCTATGCTGGGCCCCAGGACTGAGATCGCTAACAGGTGAGTTTGGTGACTGGCTTGCCAATTGTTTAGAGGCAACGTTTCATTCTAGCAAGTGGAAAGGCGTCGTGAGCATAGAGAATCTGGAAGACAAAAGGCTACATGACTAAGGATTGAGTGTCTAAGCTGGGCCCCAGGACTAAGATGGCTAACCGGTGAGACTGGCAGACTGATCACTTATGTGAATCTCAAAAGCTTATTTGATCACCTTCTTTATTTACATAAGCAACCTATATACGTCCCACTGTAGGGCACAGGGCTTCTCTCAGAGAGAGAGTATGGGCTTAATCACCACGCGTGCCCACCGCGGATTGGCGATTTCAAGCTCAGACACTGATGATTCCTCACGATGTTTTCCTTCACAGTTAGCGAGTATTATTGTTACTATAACTTGACAAAATGTACATAACTTAGAAAACAAAGTCATAGGTACATGCTCGCACTGGAAATCGAACCTGGGTCTATCGCTTCCGAGTCTAATGTTCTATCAACTAGGCTACCACCGCTTCTTTATTTGGAAGATTTTAAATATGGTCTGTCGAGGTCCCTCCTTTGTTTGTGCTGCTCCACTAACAAAGATTGGTTGTGAGCTCTCCATCTTTTGATAAGCGAAACAGGTCTTTAACTATGGCTACATCCATCCATTCTCTGGTGTTTCTGAGCCACGACTTACTTCTTCTCCAAACTCGCCTGTTCTCCTCAATGTAGCTCGTCGTAATAAAATTCCATCACCCGGCCGGCGACGTGCGGGCGCAACGATACAAACTAAAAACTTAAATACTTTTATGGTTACAGACTACAATAGAGGCGAAATTGGCTTTTGCAGTTGTATTGTAGTCTCTAAGTTCGTTAGTATTTAAGGATTATTTTAGTTTGTATCGTTTCATCCACACGTAACGTGGATAGAACTTCACATAAAGAACAGCTAGATACCTCACGGAAGAGTTTCACCGCATCTTTATTGCATGGTTGTACGTAACTTTCCATCAGTGGCAAACCCTGGTCTCTGCGTACCCCTCCAGGATACAGGCGTGAGTGTATGTAATGTACTTTCCGTCAGGTTCAAGAACTTCCTCCGCACCTATACGAACAGCAAGGGGCAATACGTGTATAAGGAGCGTATCCGGCGTATGTGCGAGCTCAACCAGGCGTCGTTTCACGTGGAGTTCGACGTGTTAGCGCGGAGGGAACAGGTGCTGGCCTATTTCCTGCCCGAGGCACCGTTTCAGATGCTGCAGGTAAGATTTTAATTGTGCTAGGCTAAGCAAAAAATATCTTCGTGTTGGCCCAGAGTAAATTGGCAAGATCGAAGCATACATAAATGATGGAAACATTATTGGCGGGAAAGAAATCCTTTTTCTTACATAGTTTTTTCTTAAATTCAATAGACGTTAATATTGAAAATACATTGTCATGTACTTTAGGTTTCATAAAGAAGAAATGTTACAGGCGTTTTGAAAAAATATTTTTATTGAATTTTAATTTCTGATGTTTGGATAAACGTTCTTATAATTGGCTATTTCTTGTCTAACACGTGACAATGGGAAAATTGTTCGGGATAATCAGTGCAGTGAGTCCATAAAGCAGAATTGAAATGTTACAGCTAGTATCTAATCAGCGCCGTGGCCCAACTATGGCATAAGGCTGAGTGGAGACCTTTTTTGGTGCATAATACGTAGGACTGTAATAATTTTAAGTTTAATTTATTCTATTGTATTTTTATGTGCCAAATAAAGATTATTCTATTCTATTCTATTCTAATATAAATAACAGCTTCCATTTACGTTTTAAAATTATTTCAACTAAGTATTTTAAACAAATAATCAAAATCGAAGAGTGTGTTCAATTTATCAATGCTGGAGGCGGAAAGCCGAGCTTCATTCATTATTGAGGCTGGAGGCCGAAAGCCAAGTGTAATTTTATGGAGTCTGCCGAAAGCCGGGTATCATTTATCGAGGCCTGAGGCCGATAACCGAGCTTCATATATTATGGCTGCATGCGAAACTCAAGCTTCAATTATCGAATCTGGTGGTCGAAATCCGACCTTAAGGTGGGACGATTCCCGTACAAATGATTATTTCCAAATTTGTTAAAAAAATTACATAATTATACACTGGAATTATGTCTGTCTGCATGAATTAAGATTTTTATTTGCGCCAATACATTTTTACTTGAATAAAACTGTAGTTTAATAGGTTAAATAAGATCGATAATATTTGTATGGATTAAATTGTCGAACTCATTTAAGCTATTAAACCAGTGTTTTTTTAAGAAACTGTATGTTGGCGCAAATAAAAATCTTAATTAATGCAGACAGACATAATTCCAGTGTATAATTATTATTTTTTTTAACATCAGTCCTTTGACGCCCACTGCAGGACATAGGCCTCCATCGTGGTTTTCATAACCATGAGGGGTTTTGCCATAATCGCCACGCTTGGCAGGCGGGTTGGCGATCGCAGTATGTGGTTGGAATCTCAGGAAGACGCTACTGCCCGTCTCCTGGTAATTGATTTCCTTAGTCGCCTTCTACGACATCCACGGAAGGAAATGGAGTGACTCAATTCTTAACCCGGCGCCACACGGATTTTTTAACATATTTGAAAATAATCATTTGTATGGGAAACGTCCCACCTTAACGAGACTAGATGCCGATAACAGAGTTTCGTTTAACGAGGCTAGAGGCGGCTTTTGGCCACTAGCCTCATTTATCGAGGCTGGAGGCCGCAAGCCGAGCTTCGTTTGCCGGCCTTGCGGCCAAGTACCCGACGCGCACACGATTAAAAAACCTATTCTCCACAGATCTTCGACGAAGTGGCCAAGGAGATCGTACTGCAAATCTTCCCAAGTTACGAGCGCGTGACGTCAGAGATCCACGTCCGCATCTCTGACCTCCCACTGATCGAAGAACTTCGCACATTCAGAAAGTTGCATTTGAATCAACTCGTTCGCACTGTGGGTGTGATAACAGCCACCACGGGCGTGTTGCCACAGCTGTCAGTTGTGAAGTATGACTGTAACAGGTGCGGGTATATACTCGGGCCGTTTGTCCAGTCCCAGAACTCTGAAGTCAAGCCTGGATCGTGTCCGGAGTGTCAGAGCTCTGGGCCATTCATGGTAAGTTGATTACCTTTTGCTTCCTGTACCCAAATATATAACTTCGGAAAATAAACCAACTATAGGGTCGTACAGGTCTTATGAAACATAAAAATTTATTGGAAAATTTATTGGAGCTGAAACATAAATACACAAAAATAAGCCCGCAGGAATAGGCCGAGATCACGTTGTATCACATGCTACCAATCCCTGGCGGGAATTTAAGCGGAAATTTACTGAGAAAATTCGCCATCCAGAGAAGTTTCTCTTTTTAGATTTCGGGAAGATCCTCTAAAATCGCCCATCGCTAATTCCGATACTCTTTCGCTGCATCCAGATTTGTAATTTTAATTCCAAATTCATTCTCCGAGTTCATTTGTACAAATGGCTGCAGTCTGGGTGTATTTTACATGTTTGTTATGTCCTCACCTGGTCACCATAGCACTGCGTATCCTTATTTGGGACCAGGGCAAATGATTGTGTTGTGTAGAAGTTATTCTATTTATTACTAGCTGTGCCCGCGACTCCGTTCGCGTACATTTCGATTTTTACGAAGCAGCATTTGTATGGGGGCCACGTCTTATCATAACTGGAGCTAGAATTTAAATAGCCTATCCTATGTCCCAGATGTCTATATGTTTTTATACCAAATTTCATCAAATTCGGATAATTGGTTTAAGAGTTATGGAGGAACATACATACATACACACATACAGAAAAAAATTCTAAAAATCGTGAAATTAGTTTCAGTATCATATATTGAGCCTATAAACACAATATCTCTGAAAACAAACTAACTTACTCCATGACCGACCCTTACAGATTTATTATTAGTATAGAATAGATAGAAGATTCTTGTTAACCTCCTCAGTCCTGACCTTGAAAATAACAATTGAAAATTGTATTTAGGAGATTATATTTAATTTCTCCAACTCCAGGTAAACATGGAGCAAACAGTCTACCGCAACTATCAAAAAGTGACCATCCAAGAGTCTCCGGGCCGCATACCGGCCGGCCGCATCCCCCGCAGTAAGGACTGCATACTGCTAGCTGACCTGTGCGACCGCTGCAAGCCGGGTGATGAAGTGGACTTGACCGGGATTTACACTAACAATTATGACGGTTCGCTGAATACTGAACAGGTGTGTTAAATGTTGTGTGGTGGAATGGGGATAGTACGTAATAAGTACATATTAGTGACAGCTGGGCTGCCGTGTCATGACAAAACACTGTAATTTGAAAACAGGCATTTTCCAGAAAACGCAAAAAACATTTTGTTACGAAAATTACGCATAAATACGTCAAGTATAAACAGATTACTTTGAAATTTTTATATGTGTTTAATAATAGTACACATAATTATGCCGTAACACGAAATAAAAAAAGTATGTTACTTATTGAAATTACAGCATAAAACGTGTTATGTTATGTATGACATAAAGGCCCAGCTAAGCAGAATAATTGATTTCACAAAACACTGCAACTACATGTGTAGTGTTTTGTGCAAAGAGTTGGTAAAGAAGAGGTAGGCTGCACGTTGTAGATTGTTATGACAAAACACTGCATCTACAATTCGGGCAGTATATTTTTTATTTTGATCTTATTTTATATTTTTTTCTTAAAGCAGAAGTAATTTCTAGAGACTAATTTAATTTTTTCAGCGATTTGTTAAGTTTAATATTATAAATTATTTATTTAAATTTTTGAAAGGGTGACGTCATATTTTTCGAGTGCACACGCCGAAACGTCGCGCAAACTGTCACACTTTGTTTCTGTGATTTGCTGTCACAGACGTTTTTTTCACAGACAAGGAAATGATATGCATATGACAGGTATGACAGCAAGTCCTTTTTTTAAGTAACGTAGTGTTGCCATATGTTATGTTTATTTTAAAATGTGACGTCATCAGAAGGTCAAATGAAGGTTATTGTTTTTTGGCAAAAATAACGCTCATCTTCCTTAATATTTATCTTAAATATAGAAAATATAGTTACTTAGATGTTAATCTCGAAATGGTTTTTGATTCAGCCCTCAAGAAAAAAAATAGTCTTTGCGAATTACCTGACATAAAAAAACGCTGAGCTTGTTATGGCAAAACACTGTACCTATAGAAGCAGTATTTTGTCAAAAC
Source organism: Yponomeuta evonymella (assembly GCA_963969515.1). Classification (NCBI taxonomy): domain Eukaryota; kingdom Metazoa; phylum Arthropoda; class Insecta; order Lepidoptera; family Yponomeutidae; genus Yponomeuta; species Yponomeuta evonymella. The sequence goes on from OZ018359.1 coordinate 7,075,226, forward strand.
CGGTCTCTATAATATTGGGAATACAGTCTTAATTACCATGGCTAATTTCCGTATTATTAACACTTTTTCATTATTTTTTGATGGCATACCATGTACCAAAGGGCGAAGAATCGAATTATTCATGTTACCGTAAAACACTGTATCTATAGATCCGGTGTTTTGTCATACCACGGCAGTGGGGGTAGTTGGCAACTATCGAGGCATGTGAGGCACTCATCAAGACTGAGCATATAACATAGTGAGCTTATTAAACTGGCTGGCAAACGCAGCAAAGGACGCCCAACTCGCTGGACCGACGACCGGAGGCAGATTGCTAGTAGAGGTTGGATGAGGATGGACGAGGACAGAAAGAAATGGCGCGCCTTGGGGAAAGCCTGTGTCCAGCAGTGGACGAATATGGGCTGATTGGTTGATAGTGAGTATACAGGGCGTCCCACAGCTATGCCACATGGAGGGTAAGTATATTGAATATTTCAGATGGAACATTTTACTGGAAGAAGAAATTATTTTAATTTAAAAAACAATTCAAACTGCATTTATAGATTTTTAAATAATTACATGGTTGAACCGGGAATCGAACCCGCTACACGAGAAAAAATATACACTGTAGCGTTATCATACCGATCGAACGAAAGGCTTCATCATAAGGATAACTTTTTGCTAAAAACATAGTGTGAAAAATAAAAGGAAGCCCTGTATAATGTTAAAGTCATCATGGCTAAAGAAACCGTTGATTCACGATTTCAATAAAATTATGTAAACTCTGGTAAGTTAATAATTCTTAGGTTCTGTGACTCTGTATAGGCTTCATAACCGACAAAACCTATTATCACGGCGTGCCATTCTCCTCCTTTAATTTTTTGTCGATGTGGTAACTGACTCGGGTGTTTTGCGTGTTATCTCTCTTCCAGCTGTGCTAATTGCCCAAAATATTGCTATCAGTGAAGACTTTTTGTTGGCTTCCTGTATGTAAATGTGTGTAAATTTAACGTGTTAGTGATAAGCTCTTAGTTTTCCCAATAAACTGTAATAAATACTAAATATTTAAAAAAATATAAATATGAGTAAAAATTTATAAACAAAAGTTGTATTGCATACAACTTTTGTATTGTATTGTATGTATTGTATTATATGTATTGTATACCTATGTTTGGCAAATAAAGTATCTGTATCTGCTGTAAGACACAAACTTATAATTGGGATGTTTCACGAATTTCACAGGAAGTCGTAGAATAAAAGTATTTGTAAGTGTCAAACAGGATTGGCGCATTTTAGAGGTGTCACTCGTGGAATCCCGACTATAGAGTTATGTTATGATGATATTAACAAAACCTTAACAATCCTCCTTCCCAGGGCTTCCCAGTGTTCGCCACCGTGATCATCGCCAACTACATCGTGGTTAAGGACTGCAAGCACATTGTCGAGTCTCTAACGGATGAGGATGTGGCGGCCATACTGCGGCTGTCCAAAGACCCGCAGATCGGCGAGCGGATAGTGCAGAGCATCGCGCCCTCCATATTCGGCCACGACTACATCAAGCGCGGCCTAGCGCTCGCTCTCTTCGGTGGCGAGCCCAAGAATCCAGGTAATTATCTCTCTATGTTTCAGAATGAAGTCTCTTTTTCAGCGAGACACAGAACGAGGTCTCTCAGAAAGAGCATTTCGAAAAAGAGCAATGTTTCTGAGGATCTTTCTTTCATTTTCTCTCAGATAGAGCACGCTGAGAAATTTATGCTCAGAAAGAGTTTTTCCTCGACAGAGTTTCTTCTTGAGAGGAAAGATGGTTCGTTTTCTCAAAATGTTAGGCGTGTCGAATAAAATAAGATATTTGCTTCCTCGCCACACGGGTCTCTGGACTCTGGACGAAGACTCGAAGGCCAGCAAAAACCTAGCTTCTACCTAGTATGCACTTTCCACAGTCATATCGCGGGAAGAGAAATCTCTCAGAAATGAAATTTATTTAAAGTTATATTCTCGTACTAAGTTGACAAAGAAATTGTAATTAAAGGGCTCCAGGGAGTAACACCAGCGCCAGCGAGGAAAACAAAATAATATTACTTTTTTTACAGATCGAATTTGCAAAAAGTGTCTGTACAATCTCTCAATCATGTTAATAGCGATTTTTAGGGCCCATGGCCGTTAACCTAAGACAAATAACCTAGGACTAGAAAACGGCCGTTTTTGGCATAAATGCTATCAGTCCCAGTTTCGTGATCCTAGGTTCTGTGTCTGGCTCCTAAAAATCACTGTTGACATGATTGACAGATTGTACATACACTTTTTGCACGATCGATCTGCAAAAGATATGTTTTTTTTTTTTCATCGGTGGGGCTACTTAGCCCACTGGATCTGCTTAAGAAGAAATATTATGGAATTACAATGTTCGTGTAAAGTTGCACAGGGAGCGATCTATAAATACGCAAACTCAGAAAAATGTACATAGTAGATTCTGCTTTAGATACATGGAAAAATATATCTTTATAAGTTGGCCCTTAACATTACTTAACCTCAGCCCATTTTACCTAACTGTATGTTTCCTGCTTCCATTGGAAAGTGAAGAATGTAATATTGGTACTTGTCAGGTATGTAATTTTTTAATATTTTTTTTGTTTCACCAAATATTTGATTAGGATTGGTACATTTGGATCGTTATTAAACTCATGAAAAATGTAGAATGATAGAATGATAATGTTTTAGGTTTTTTAAATACAGATTAGAGTAGACTTTTTCCTTAATCTGAGATTAGAGCACTGACCTTCACTAGTAAATACTTTTTATGTCAGTGACTAATCTCCATAGTATTATAAATAAAAAGGCCTCTAAGACGGAGGTTCTAAAAATCTTTAGTTCACCAAAACTGTATATTCTTAATTAACCTGAATGATTCTTTAACTTTTAGGTGACAAACACAAGATCCGAGGCGACATCAACGTACTAATCTGCGGCGACCCCGGCACGGCTAAATCACAATTTCTCAAGTACACTGAGAAGGTACGTGCCACCTATAACCCGCTATGTTTACTTTACCCCCAGATCTTTTTGGCGGTAAAGTGAACATAGTCACAGATCCTTTGCACATCGTATACTGTCTTTACAGTGTATGCGTGAGTAATTGCTGTGGTGTGACGCCGATTAGATGCAAGAACTATAGACTGATAATTATTATAGAGAGATTTATGGTGAAAGTGATCTGTCAGGATCGTGGCAGGTGGCAGTCCCTGGTCTCTGCCTACCCCTCTGGGATACAGGCGTGAGTTTATGTTATGTTATGACCCCCCCCACTAGCGTTTTTCGAGCGTCCTCGTCGTGTCAGCGTCCGCACAGCGTCGACGCTGCGGCGACGCGACGCCGGCGCTAGCCGTCTACCGAACGTGGGTTTACGCATCGCAGGCGTCGCGTTACCGCGGCGCCAACGCAACGTTTTTTGCGAACAAGTACTATCCACGACGCGATCCCCTCGCCCCGCTGCCCAAAAGCGGGACACGAACACGAAAACTCCACAGAGGGTCTCCCCAATATTTACGGTCATGTTTCCGTCCTTCCTAAATTATCAGTAATGTCAACAGCAGTATTTCTTCGTCGGAATCTATCTTCACACTGATTGTAGGCGACAGGCGCTGCGGTAACGGAATCCATATCCGACGAAGAAACACCGCTGTTGACATTACTGATAAAACGAAAATTGAGTAAACGAAAAAAGAAACATCGTCAATATTGGCAAGATCCTCTGTGGAGTTGTTGTGTTCAGGAAAGCGATTATTACGTATTGTATTGTATTGTGAACATATAAAAATAATAATAAAAAACATTTTTACAATTATCTATGAATGCCAAAGCAAACAATTGACGAACTTTTACAACTGATTCAAAACTATATAAAATATCAAGATACCCAAGAGTGCGTTGTGTTATGTATTGTACTTGTTCGCCAAAAACGTTGTGCTGGCACCGCTAGTGTGGGGGGTCTCTAAACCCGCATTCGGTAGACGGCCAGCGCCGGCGTCGCGTCGCCGCGGCGTCGACGTTACGTCGACGCTGTTCGGACGCTGGCACGACGACGACGCTCGAAAAACGCTATAATTTCGTTTTTTTTTGTTAAAAAACTGAAGAAAAATAATGTATTTTATAGGCTGCCATAACTATACATGATGTGGTACTCGTATTGTTGATTTTAAATCGAGAAACAAGATTATTACTATGCAGAGGAGCTTACTTGTTGATATAGTACCTACCTATGTCATAGAGTCAAACTAATTTAAATACAGGGGATGGCAGAAGTTTTACCACTTCCATAGAGGTAGAGGGTTCTACCTGAATAAATATCTCGCTTCCATTTTATCTTAGTATTTCCGTTCCTTTCAACCATCTATCTCCCCAAACACTTGATGAAGATTATGACGTGTGATAAGATTTTTTTCAAGAGTGTTCATCCCTAGTGACCCCCAGTGCAGCTGCCCTTTGACACCTAAAATTAGTCTGCGCAGGAATTGGCGATCTAGTTCGTCTAATAATAATAATAAAATTAGATTTATATTTTTCATTATAATTTTTAATATTTTATAATAAAGGTGTGACTAATAAAAACATTATTTTACGAGATAACTCAAATATTGTTAACCTCTTCAAATGTTATAAGGCGTTACAAGCCCCTTGTGACGTCATAGCTTGAGCCTTTTTTGCATAGCGCGTTTCTGTACCATGCATTACTTTTCGACAGATTATAATATTATGAAAAGTATTAGTCGTATAGAAAAAAATACCACGATTATTTATCTTTCAACATAACGTTTTCGAATATTTTTTTATCCAAGTTGTCTATCCACCGACCGCGTATTACACGATACTCACCTTTATTGTGATACGCTTACGGTGTGTTATCCCACGTCTAGATCGCGCCGCGAGCTGTGTTCACGACGGGCCAAGGCGCGAGCGCAGTCGGTCTGACAGCTTATGTCAGGAAGAACCCTACTACAAGGTATGCGAATATAAATTTTTTTTTGCCCATTTCGTGTCAAGACGTGACTTTGGCAGAATTGGTCACATCGACTGGTTGCCATGAAATAGTATTAGTACTATTAGTAGATGCGTGAACGTTTCTGCAACACCCTAAATTGAAATTTTGCTTAACGAACATATTACTGCTCGTGTTTTTCACGAAACAATACACAAAACAATACGATAAATGGGTGTGATTATATACAGACTTATTTGTATTGGTACCCTGTGGAAAACAGTCACATCTTTGATCTTCTATTGGAGGAAATTGTTTGGCAGATGATTCCTTTCAACATTTGGAAAATAACATTACAGTAACGTTCTACCAAAGTTGGTTTTTGTTGCCACTTTGCAGCAGTCGAAATCTGACCCACAGACTAATTAGACTATGGTTAATCTGTAGGAAAAAAATCATGAAACATACACAATATGTTGTGCTGTCAGTCGTTTGCGTGCTTGCGTGCGTTCGTGCATGTGTGTGTGTGTGTGTGTACGTGTGTGTGTGTGTGTGGTGTGTGTGTGTGTGTGTGTTCGACTCGAACTCGGCATATGATTCGTGACTCCCATAATAACTTACATTTTATACGTATTATATTTTCCTCGCAGGGACTGGACACTCGAAGCCGGAGCCCTAGTGCTAGCGGACCGGGGCGTGTGCCTCATAGACGAGTTCGACAAAATGAATGACCAGGACCGCACCTCCATACACGAAGCTATGGAGCAGCAGTCCATATCCATATCGAAAGCCGGGATCGTCACATCGCTTCATGCCAGGTAACACACACACACACACACACACACACACACACACACACACACACACACACACACACACACACACACACACACACACAAAAACGCATATCAAACTACAAGCCAATGGAGCAGCAGTCCATCTCCATATCGAAGGCCGAGATCACATAGCTTCATGCTAGGTAACATACACACACATACACAAAGCCACGCCGATTGAAACTTTTGTCATTCCTCATGTCAAACTACAAGCCAATGAAGCCGCATTCCATATCCACATCGAAGACTGGGATCGTCACATCGCTTCATGCTAAGTAACTTACACACACTCACACATAAACTATTACGCCTATTGTAACATGTGCCATGCGTCGTACTCAGTTCAAACTGTACGCCAATAGAGCAGGTCACATCGCTTTATGCCAGGAAACGAACGTACACTCGGACACATAAACACACACGCACATACGTAAACTCACGCCGAATGAGGCCTGATTGTTGTCTTAAATTTAATTCCACACAACGCAATCACTTGCCCTGATCCCAAACTAGCATACCCTGTGCTACGGTAACCAGACAAGGACATAACAAACACAGAAACACACAGACTTTGGCCTTTGAGGGATAACTCCCTCAGCACAACGCTGAGTCAGTTGCCTTTTGTGGCAACTTAGACACACCACAGGGTGCATCTATCATCATAAGCTTAAATACGTCCCACTATAGGGCACAGGCCTTCTCTCAGGGAGAGAGTATGGGCTTAATCACCACGCGTGCCCACCGCGGATTGGCGATATCAAGCGCTGAGGTTTGTGTATAGCTCAGACACTCAAGTTTCCTCACGATGTTTTCCTTCAGTGTGGCCATGTACCTATGACTTTGTTTTCTAAGTTATGTACATTTGTGATGTTACAGTAGGCTGCATCTATGTTTCTTTTTATTTATATTTTTGTCTCTTGTGCATTTACTCGTTCTGTTGTTCATATTATGTTAATTACCTGTCTATTTTGTTTCTGTGATGTGTCTTGTTATAAAAAAGTATTTTCTTTCTTTGTACAAATCAAGTACATCATAATTAATTTGATATGGATTCTATTTTGTTATTCTTATGAGATTGATAAAAAATAACTTATTAATACTATACATTCCTATTCCATTATTGTCATCCATTAAGCGGAGGGGACCAGTTTCCACAACACAGGGAAACCTAGTGTAGGAATTAGGGCTTCATTCTTTTGTATGTAATTGTTTTTGGAACAAATGAACATTTTTTCATATACGTCCCACTGTAGGGCACAGGCCTTCTCTCAGAGGGAGAGTATGGGCTTAATCACCACGCCTGCCCACCGCGAGTTGGCGATTTCAAGCCGGTATGTGAATAGCTCGGATACTCAGGTTTCCTTACGATGTTTTCCTTCACCGTTGGCGAGTGGTATTGCTACTATAACTTCACAAATGTACATAACTTAGAAAACACAGTCATAGGTACGTAACTTCCACACAATACAATCACTTGCCCTGATGCCAAACTAGGATACCCTGTGCTATAGTAACCAGGCAAAGACGTCACAAACGTGAAAATACAACCAGACTGAGGACATTTGTACAAATGTACGGCGGCCCCCAATAAAAATCGAACCCACGACCTCTTTTCTAGTAGCTAAGCGCCTTAACGGCTAGACCGACGAGGCAGTCAAATTGTTCGATCAAACATGCCCGCACTGGGAATCGAATCCAATGTTCTACCTGCTAGGCTACCACCGCTCCAAGTACAGACATAACTCAATCAAGTATGTAACTTTGTACAAATGAAGTACATAAATGATTTTCCCACCCAGATGCTCCATAATAGCGGCGGCCAACCCCATAGGCGGGCGCTACGACGCGTCGCTAACGTTCACGGAAAACGTCAACCTGTCGGAGCCCATCCTGTCGCGTTTCGACGTACTGTGTGTCGTCAGAGACGAGGCCGACCCCATGCAGGACGCGCATTTGGCTAAGTAAGTCGATAATTACGATAATACTCTGTAAGGGGCTCCAGGGAGTGCTAGCGCCACCGAGGAAAAAAAACCGTCCAAATGCGAGTCGGACTCGCACGAAGGGTTCCGTACCATTATCTATTATACATTAGACAAAGATCGAGACATGATAGATAATGTACATTGAGAACAGCGCCATCTATAGAAACCAACAAGAAGCGTTTAACATTGACATTTAACGATTTAGCGACATGACATGGGCGCTGTGAAGGTTACATAGATCGCCGTTAGATGGCGAGCGCTGTCTTTAGACAACGTTTGTTGTATGGGAGCCCCCCTTAAATATTTATTTTATTCTGTTTTTAGTATTTGTTGTTATAGAGGCAACAGAAATACATCATCTGTGAAGATTTCAACTGTCTAGCTATCACGGTTCATGAGTACAGCCTGGTGAGACAGACAGACGGACAGTGGAGTCTTAGTAATAGGGTCCCTTACCCCTTTAGGTAGGGAACACTAAAAATCATATCTTTCTTTACAGATTGAATTTGCAAAAAGTGTCTGTACAATCTCTCAATCATGTTAATAGTGATTTTTAGGACCCATGGCCGTGAACCCAAGGCAAAAAACCTAGGACTAGATAGCGTTATCGCCAAAAACGGCCGTTTTTGGCATAAATGCTATCTAGTCCCAGGTTCGTGATCCTAGGTTCTTCGTCGGGTGTCCTAAAAATCACTGTTAACACGATTCAGAGATTGTACAGACACTTTTTGCAAATACGGTCTGTAAAAAGAAGACATGATTTTTTTTTCATTGGTGGCGCTAGTTAGGCCACTGGATCCCCTTAAGTAATTAGACAATGACAATTTTCTTCGACTAGTCAGTTGTAATAGGTCTATTAAAGGTAGAACCACACTGATGCTACGTATACGATGGACGCGATGCGACATCGAGAACACTGTGCACACTTGCCATAAGCGACGTGACGCTTATTTGGCTTCAGACGCTGTTTTAACTTATTCTGTTACATATTATATTGTATGTTTCTGATAGTGAGTTTAAGAAACATTTATGGTATTAGTAATTTTTAAATGAACATGCGCTAATACATCTGCTGAGTCTCATAAGAGTGCCTTTCACGTTCAAAGTTATTTTAATAAGTACCTATTAGGAAATTTTTTACGTTCCTAGTTACTGAAACATCATGTACCTAAAAGGTTATTTTTCATCTTTTCACGTTTAAAAACGTCTATTGACTTCCTTTCCTAATAAGTAGAAGAATTGTTTATTGCTTTTTTTTTCCTCATATTTTAATTGATTTTTGTTTCGTTTTTAAACAGTGTCCAGAACATTTTTAGATGCCTAGTTGACTGTTTTAGCCCTCATAACATAACTCCCGCACAACATCTCAGGGAGAACGCAGTGGCTGAAAACCAGCGCTGCCCGGGACTGACCCGGGTCAGCACCAGCTGCGCCACTACCTTTTGCCTTATATTATGTCATCACTAGTTAAGCCTTACTTTGTTTTAAGTTCTTTTTCTGATGAGGCACTAAATAGTTTTCCATCTTTTATCTTATCTTATGTTATTTGTAAATGAATATGCGCTTGCCAAGTAAAATAAAATAAAAAATAGGAATAGGAGTGTATTTGCCCAATAAATCTCTTAGTGATACTCTCTCCATCTCATCATATCGCTTAACCAAATCACGAGGTGACACCTAAGCCCATGAACGTCATCCTTGCCTAAGCCCTACCTTCATTCTTTAATAATGTATCTATTTGTGTCAGTCAGTTAGTAGCAAGGAGTATGGAGTTGGAGGAGGTGTGTAGATACCTCAGCGCTTGTTACGTACAATGGCCCAACTATCAGGCTGGCGCAACTATGAGGCCAAGTGCGGAAATCTCAGGTCTAATTGACAACATTTCAATTTTTTAGCATACGTATTTTATTGTCTTAAGGGAAACTAGATACAAAATAAAACGACCCATATTTTTTTTTATTTTCAGAAATTTTATGATTTTCATTCATAATTTTCTGTTTGAATTTCGTCTTATTCTAAAAGGACGTAAACGCCAAATGACGTCACACATACGGCATAGTCTATGGTAATACTAGGAAACACCTTTGCCGACTTTTAAAAACCATTGTTGATTGACGTTTAATGACATTTCTCTTGTCAGTCAACTATTTTGAATTTGACATCTGTCATAACAACTTTTTTTAAAATATTAGGCAACGGTAACTCCCCATTCCACCGTATGTGTGACGTCAACACACAATTTTTGGTTTTTATTTATTTTCTCTAAAATTAAGCACTAATAAAAATTGTAAATATTTTTTTCGTAATCAGGATAGCAAAATTAAGAAACGGTATTTTTAGTTTTAGGCGGTGTAAAATGTGAAATGTTGTCAATTAAGTAACTACCCACAGATTCGTAGTGAGCTCGCATATCCGCCATCACCCGACGCAGCGCGGGCAGCAGTTAGAGGATACGAGCGCGCCAGACCCGGAGTTCACGCTGTCACAAGACCTGCTTAAGAAATACATCGTCTACTCCAAGGAGAATGTGCATCCTAAGTTGCAGGTGAGATACCGACATTGTATATTTAATGGGCTCCATGCAGTCAAACTAAAGTCAAATTAAAGGAAAAAATCGTATCTTTTTTAGGGTTCCGTACCCAAATGGAGCCGTCTGTCTGTAACCGGGCTGTATTTCATGAACCGTGATAGCTAGGCAGTTGAAATCTTCACAGATGATGTATTTCTGTTGCCGCTATAAACGAAGACAGGATCTAATATGTTACGTGTTTACCTGTTAAATGCCGGTTCACTCTAGTTTTATCTCTTCACCGTTCTTAATATAAAAGTATTAGCGAATAACTTGGTGCGAATTCGCGGAATTTCCACAATAATGATAATAGCGCTAACAACGCGCCGACGCCTAAGGCACTTGTTCTTCTCAACGGTTTTCTTACAGAGGTCCAACATATCGACATTTTTGTTGACTCTATTAACAAAATAGCATTTGAACTAAGATTACACTTATGTAAGTAATTAATAAGATTTATTGTGTACGAAGTCATAGCAATGGGGGCGCTTTGGGAAACTGTAAGCTCCTATTGAGATATTAAATAAATAAAGAAATAAATGCGTGCATATGAGCTAGCCGTCTGGTTGTCCGATGGAAAAAAGGGGATGGGCGTATAAGTTCATGTAGCTCCTGTGCATTCTCCAACATATATCTTGTAGAAGACGGAAAGGCGAGCGACCCTACGACGGTGCTCCAGAGGCCGTAATCTTGCCTTCGTCCATTCCTCATCTCCAATTAGCTTGAAACTTCGGCGCTCAATCGCGTCCAAATTTTTTCACACATTCAAGGGACTGTAGACCTGAGTTTGTGGTTTTAATTTCAACTCGATACCTCCACGCGTTCCTGAGATAAAGAGTCTGGACAGACAGACGGACGGACTACAAAGTGATCCTATAAGGGTTCCGTTTTTTCCGTTAAAGGTACGGAACCCTAAAAAGTGGGTGGGGCTGTGTCGGGTTACACGGTGAAACGTCTGTAAGCGTTAATTTTTTGCGTTAATTTAATGTGTTCACGGCACTGGCGCCATCTAGCGACACGAGTGAATAGGATCTGAGTAATGGCTACTTTGCTCAACTCAACGATAATATCTTAAAAACCTATTTAGAGGCTAAAAATTCCACCCATGCCGGGACTTGAACCCGCGACCTCAACGATATATTAAGATGAATTGCATACGATACGTTGTTACAGCCGTCACCGAGGCGACATGTTTTCGTTGCATGCTGTCTTAGCAAGTGACCCTACTGCCTAACTACCTGCAAGGCGTTTCACGTCAAAAGAACACATTTTTGCTAAACATACATAAACTTTATGCTGGTCCGGAACACTTTTTTTTATACTGGATTGTTTCCTAATCTGTTCGTAGAACATGGACCAAGACAAGGTGGCCAAGATGTACAGCCAACTGCGTCAGGAGTCTCTAGCTACTGGCAGCTTACCCATCACCGTCAGACATATCGAATCCAGTAAGTCTTACTATTGAAAAGTACCGAATTTATTTTATTTCTTGTATTACACAACAGATATTAGTAGATTATGCGGAGAAGAAGCCAACAGAGAAACCCCACATTTATTCTTTTCAAAACACGTTTTATGGCCCTGCCGGCCGCCATACTTGATTTGTACAAACGGCCTCAATCTGGGTGTATTTCCATGTTGGTGATGTTAGTGTCTGGTTACCATAGCATAGGGTATTCTAGGGAGGAGGGCATGTGATTGTGTTGTCTGGAAATTATTATTAACTAGCTGTGCCCGCGACTCCGTTCGCGTACATTTCGATTTTTACGAAGCATTTGTATGGGGGCCACGTCTTATCATAACTGGAGCTAGAATTTAAATAGCCTATCCTGTGTCCCAGATATCTATATGTTTTTATACCAAATTTCATCAAATTCGGATAATTGGTTTAAGAGTTATGGAGGAACATACATACATACATACACACATACAGAAAAAAATTCTAAAAATCGTGAAATTACTTTCAGTATCATATATTGAGCCTATAAACACAATATCTCTGAAAACAAACTAACTTACTCCATGACCGACCCTTACAGATTTATTATTAGTATAGATAGATATACCTAAACTTGCGTTCGTGTAATAAAAACTGAATTTGCATGGGTATTTACTCGTTATTTTTTTACTTTTACACTATTCCGACGTTTTGGTACTTCTGCAAGTCCCGTGGTCTCGGTAGACTAAACGAGTGCAAATTCATTTTTTATCATGTCTAGTGCTCGTGTTAACCTTAGAGAGTACTTTGCATTCGTGTGTTTTTGTACCAATCCATTTTTTTCTTCAGTGATCCGAATGTCGGAAGCGCACGCGCGGATGCACTTACGCGCTCAAGTCTCCGAAGAGGATGTCAATATCGCCATCCGCACCATGCTTGAGAGCTTTGTGGAGACACAGAAGTATAGCGTCATGCGAGCCATGAGACAGGTTAGATTAGATTAATACTCTTCATTGCACACCATACATTATAAAGATACATGAAAAATCTTAAATATCTAAGTTAGTTCATATGACCACAGTTACACCTTAGTCATTCTACAAGTTCCCGAAGAGAATGTCGAGGCACCGTGCTCAAAAGCTTTGTGGAGACAGAAGTACAGCGTGATGCCCTCCATGTTGATATGACCTTAGTTGTATTTAACTGACAGTAGTTGGTAACACCGCACCGCATTGTATCTGTGCACCTGCGTGTCATGAGAAATTAAGTAGGTTCACGATCACTATAGTTATCGGCCAATACTCCATTGCGCACTTTTCGATCACTCGTCACAGAGACACTTCGAGCCCTAGCTTTATCCTAACTTACCCGCCATTAGGCCTCGGCATCTACGTAATGAGATGATTTATACAGCGTCCAGTGGCACCTTCACTCACACTAGATGGGTGAAAGGACCACTCGGTCGCTGCAGTGCCTGGGACGTTGTATTTTAGATGAAGTAGTCTGGCCTAGCACATATACCATCGTGACAGCTTAGTCGGCCTAGCCCACAGGAAGGACAAGTCAATAGGTGCGGAGCCAACCAAGCCTCGGGTTTCCTCAAGACGATTTCCTTCACAGTTACTGTACTTCACAGTCCTTCACATGTTTTCCTTTACAGTGTGGTATTGCTACTAGAAATTCGCAGATGTACGCAACTTCGAAAATAAACTAACTAGGTACATGCCCGTTGATCTCCACATTTCTCACCAACAGACATTCCAGAAGTATCTCTCCTACAAAAAGGACCACAGCGAGCTCCTGTACTACATACTGCGACAACTCACTATGGATCAGCTCGCTTACATGCGCGGTCTCCACAACCACTCCCAGTCCACGATCGAGATCTCTGAGCGAGATCTCATCGAGCGGGCGCGCCAGATAAACATCAATGACTTGAAACCGTTCTACGACAGCCGCATCTTCAAGATGAACAGCTTCAGTTACGACCCGAAGCGGAAGGTGATCGTTCACACGCTGCCCGAAGCTCCTGCTGTCAATTGAGGGGCAGTATCATTTGGGACCGGTAAATGTCCAGTGTCCACTAGGTTATAGGACTTGTCGGGGATCTAACTGGAGACCTCTAAATTAAGATGCGCACTGCGCATTGATTCTTTCTTACCTCTAATAAGCTCATCCGATATTGAGAACTCAGAATGGGATCTCTTTTAATATCAGTGGACTAAATATGTTTTACAATAGCTGGATCTTCAATATTAACAACTTCAGTTATGATCTGTAAAGGAATAGAGGCTCCATGAGGTTAAACAGAAAAATAAACATAAACGCACGCCTGTATCCCGTAGGAGAATGGCTCAATCATTTTGACGACCCACGACCGACAACCTACATTACCGATCATGATAGATTTGTAAGCCACTTTTTACAAAACCGATCTGTAATGGAGGACACTTACAACAAATGTTTTAATATCATCGGAGAGGCCATATTAAAAGATAAATATACGTGGTTAATTTTTTTCTCTCCGGCTAATACTTTCAATGTGACCTGTCGAAAAGTCATTCTAGTCACGTGGTACAAAAACGCGCCATACAAATAGGACTCAAAGTATGACGTCACAACTTGTCCGTAACGCCTTATAATGTATGGATTTATCAATATTCGAGTTATCTCGTAAAATAATGTTTTTATGCATTTACACCCTGCTTAGAAAACGTTTAGAATGCAATGAAAAAACTAATTCTAATATGTTCTTTATATTAGGGTAACTTGATTTTTCTCATTTTTATATATTTTTTTTAATCATGATTTTTTCTGTGTCTTCTGTGGTATAAAAGCAATGCCACTTCAATCTTAAGTTGAACGCAAGTTCCCCATTGTGTATTGTATAATTTAATCATTTTTACATAACTGAATAACATTTAATTTGAATTCCGTGAATGAAAATGTTGCTAGAAACCTAAGCGCCTCAATAAGGTATAGATAAAAAAATTATCAAGCATTGTGTTTTCTATGTTCAGCTTTAATAGTACATTACTACAGCGGTGAGCAAAAGAGGCATGGATGGACGAATGTGGAAATGTGGGCCGAGGCGAAGCCGTTCTTTCTTGTTCTTTTTTTTCAATAGGTATATCCAGCTTTCTATCGCAAGCCAGTTCGAAATTTAAATAAAACCTCTGATAAGTTACCTCCTTGGTTGTCATTATTCGGAGTAAAAGATCGTTCTATTTTTAAATAACACGACAGATACCTATGAGTTTAGTATTTGGCCGCAAAACACGACAGTTATGAATGTTCATAGAACTTTTTCCGGCCGCTGCTCGCGTGTAATTTGCCAGTACAGCAAGTTGGATTTATCTCGAAGAAGGTTGTCGAAATAAATGCCCAAATTTCCAAGCACGTTTGAGAAAAATTGTGAATTGTTATTTTTAGAACTTAGATGGTTCGTTATGTCATTCCCTCCGAGAAATTGTATTGTATGTTTGTTGCATGGCTGGTTACTGCAAACTGATATTAAGCTTTAATTACGAATCTTAAGCCACCCGGAAGTAGGCAGCTCTTATACCGGGTGTATAAGAATGTTTTGATGAATCTACTTAACAATTAAACAACTTTTATTATGAGATCACCTGGGAAATATCGATTAAAATATTAGCTGCTCTATACTTCATTTTGATATATTATCTAGCCAAAAATAAATGTAATAAAAAATATAAACTGTTTCAGTTTACATTTTTTTCTCGTATTAAAAGTTATTTGTTCTGATATGTAGTTAAGTTTCACCGAAGCTTTTTCAAACACTGTATAAGTAACTCATCGACTTTTATTATTCTGCGATGTACTGACGAAATCTCATATAGGTACCTTGGGTACTTCCAGAAGTTTCTAGACTGATGAGAGCTTTTAGTTTTTTTTTTTTTTAACTGTTTTTCTGACCCTACAAGTCATCACTGTCGCGTAACGCAACTCCAAAAGGTCGTATCCTAATAGCATTTGAACCGGATAATAGTGCAGGACATAAGAGCGGGTATTCAACTAACTGGCGTCATCGACTTGTCGAATCACACTTTATTAATTATGTTTATTGATATAATTTGTGCGTGTATTTTCATCTCACCTGTATTAATGTCCTAAGAATGTTTCGTATTACTATTATGTTACTTTTAGAGCATTTAGATTAAGTTACGGGTACCTACAAGGAATTTCACAACATCAATAAATATTCTTCAAATATCATTGCAGTTTTCGTAAATATTTAAAGCCCCGTTCAGTCTGACTCTATAAGCAAATGTAAGAGGTCTCAGCCACTGGGAATATAAATTTATCCTGTTGAGATGTAGCAGACGCATATTATGGTACGAACAAGCCATGTCATGTATGTCCTATTGTTTTCCTACATGTGTCGGGTACAAGCCGAAAGTGACGCGTGGAAACATGCGAGATGACTCGCGAAGTCATTGCATTTTTCTTTTTTATCTTGATAGAAATACAATCAGCTATGACTATGTGGAGGTATGGGTTGATATACTATTTACATTTTTAGATTGAAGTCAGTCATTTGAGTGTGTCTTAACCTTAACCCTTTACTGGGCAGTGGTAAAATAGTTCCCACCATAACTTGAACCTTATCACTGAAATAAAGTCCAAAACCATTAATAAATTGTTGTTTTGGATGTTTATTTACTGTAGTTTTATATTTTAATCCCATATAGCTATGGGCCATAGCTACGGATGCTGCAGTTTAGTTAAAAGTGACAAACAAGCCTTATTAGTACTCAATTGATCATAATTAAACTATAATGTGTATGTAGTACTAGTACCTAGTTGGCAGGGTTAGAATAAGACTCAACATTCTGAAATACTTCTTTTAATATCCAACTCATTCAATGAAATGTATATTATTTTATTACAATTAAACTTTTATTTGTTGAGTATTTTTTTGTTGATTTTTATTTTCTTACAATTTTGTTGCTAAACATTGAAGTTTCCCTATTTTTATTATCAATAATGTTCAAATTCTTCACTGACATACATATTATTATAATTATTTTATTTCAAATTAAACGTACCTTATATACTTACACCATTTTTTTTTAATTTTACTTCTACTGTCGGTAAATTAAAAATTCAATATCAGCATTTACAAGTACTACATTAACAACAATTTTCATCATACCAAATTTAACAGTCAAAGGACTATTACAAGAAACACCTCTGCTTAAAAATTAATATGATAAATAATTTCAGTTAAA
The DNA here is from genome assembly GCA_963969515.1 of Yponomeuta evonymella. NCBI lineage: Eukaryota > Metazoa > Arthropoda > Insecta > Lepidoptera > Yponomeutidae > Yponomeuta > Yponomeuta evonymella. Next base: position 7,092,254 of record OZ018359.1, read on the forward strand.
ATCCTCCCCTCCTTTAAATGACCAGCATCAAAAACATAAAACCTCCTATGACAATTAATTAAAATAAATAGAGAAATCTGAAAAATGTAACACAATATTGAACTTTAACCACATTTGCATTATTTTGGTACAACTAAAAATCCAAATTATTCAGCTAAAATTCAAATCATGTTACCTTCACATCCATACTTACCCTTACTTAGATCCTGACTTAGGGCAGTCACTACCACTACATGAATCTGAGCCATCACTGCTCTCACTGTCACTATCTGAGGAACTGTCGCTATCGGATGAGGAACCAGAAGAGCTGTCGGAGGAACTACCGCTGCTGGAAGAGGAGGAGTCGCACTCGGACCCAGAGCATTTCTTCTTCTTGGCTGGTATCTTGCATTTTGAGTCGGATTTGCTGTGGAGCAATGGAATTAGTATATTCAGAGAGCAGAGTGAGTAAAATTCTCAAATACATTTTTCATACAAATTGTCTGCATCAAGAATGTAAAAAATTCATGAAATGAAATAGAGAATATAAAACTTGCTTTTTTAATAGAAATGCTAAAATTTGTGATGAAAATATGTAGGTGGATATTAGAACTATTAATATTTCTTATATTGTTTCATAAAAAATGGGTTCATTCAACCAACAAGCCAAGGTACACAGAACTTTTAAAATTAAATCTCTTCTCCTAGCAGTCCACCATATCCTGTAGGACAGCCAGTTTTTGGTTCTGTATCGGTTCTACCAAATTACATGCAAAATAAAATAAATTCAGTCCCAAGTCCAGAATAATTCTATTATGCCATGAAAATGAAACCTGTACTCAGCAGAATCATTAATATGAAGTCTAAGGGTAGGTTAATGCATTTAAATATTTCCCTGTCAATTATGTTTTTCTTACAATAAGCTGCTATTCGCCGTTGTTTTTATAACTAATTCAAGCTAGCTCAGAAAAATATACCATGGTCTTTTCATCAGTGTACTAAGATTGCTAGTGTACACAATACAAGTAGGTTCTGAAAAACCGTTACCAAGTGTTGGGGTAGCATAAAAATATTATCTCAGTTCCTACTTCACCTTGAACTTAACAATGTTAACCTATAAACTTTTAGATGTAAACAGCTTGGAAATAGGTATTCAAACATGTTGGCTGTAGAGCTTCACCCACCTGCTCTGTCCATCTTCTTTGCACTTCAAATTCTTTTTAAGGACCTGCGTGCGTGAGGGCCGCACCAGCACCTTGCGCTTATTCTTGCATTCGTAGCTCCAATGGCCATATTCCAGGCATTTCTGACAGCGGATGCCTTGCGGAAACGCCGCGGCCAGAGCTGCTTCCCTGGAAACGAAAGATTTTGTTACAAACTTGCAAATTTATGGTGATTTCTCTGGATATTTAGCTTACTTTTTGCGTTGTGCTTGATGCCTGTTGTAGGTACCAAGCGTCATTGTGAATTTGCGAGTAACAGCTGGTGGTTTCAAATAACTGCCCGGTTTAGAGCACCGTTGAGGGTAGAAATGTCTACGTCGATGTGAACGCAGTCTCTTCTCAAGCACAAGTGAATTGCAATAAAAAGAGTTTTTGCGAAAATGCGAAAACACAACACGAGCGCGCTGGGTGGCAGAGAGCTGTCAAAAAAAATTCGTTCGAAAAAGCAATGTGACCAGATTAAATTTTAGGAAAATCCCGAAGCACCAGAAAAATACTGAAATATACCAAGTTGCACAGAGCAATAATACAAGTTTTATTTAATAAAAAACTTGTCTATAAGTTTTTCATTAAATAAAACTTGTATTATTGATTAGAGACGATGCACAGCATTAAAGTGAGATTGTCTATTTTTCTGGCAACACCCAGGAAATACGTCACAATTTCGATAACTTTAGTCTATGAAGATGGTACGATTCAACCCTGATTTCCGGTTCTGGTCACCTGAGCTTGAACAAATCCTCATAGAAGTCTCTCACTCATCAGGAGGCCTGAAAGGGATGCTGTGCATTGTTTTTGCTCAATAATACAATAATAATTCAATGTAAAACTTGTCTATTATATCGGCATGTAACGATGCACAGCCTTAAAGTGAGAGATGTGTTTATTGGCTCCTGGTGACCACGGACAATAGGTACTACGTGAAGAAAAGAGTAAAAATGAATTCGGGTGGATCATACATTTTACTCTTGAATAAAATGCGGCCTTGAACACAAACTAAGCATAATATTGATAATGAATAATTTACAATCAAATAATAGAAATTGAGTAATTCTCAAATCCAACGATTAGGTGTTCGCACAATCGGTTCAAAATTTAAAGCAAGACAATGCCCTGATTGATTATAATCAGATTTTCCTGAAATTTGATTACAATAAAACTGTTTGAAGGTATTTTTACTCCGCCAATTACCACGAGACAAAATATCTTCAATGGGAAGGATTCCGAACCAGTTAAGGGACGTTACCGCTGAGCGAAATTAAGATTGGCGTCTTTCAAAACTGTCTTTACCTAGTTAACAATTAATGTTCTAGAAGCTGATTTACAATCGCCAGTAATTGACACGAAAAGGGAATTATTATAATCCGCTGTGCGTCTATCCTTCCCTAATTCTATAACTTTTCTTAACCAAAAACTTGGAAAAACATTTTTACTGGGATGTTCCAAAAGTTTCCACCCTGATTGTCTGTATGTGGCATTGTCAGTCTTTGAACCAAAATCCGGCCACAATGTTATGGCCTTACCATCGTCCTCAAAATGTTCTGAAGGTATTCTTAAAAGAGTAAGGTTATGTACACGTCTGCCTAATGCTAACAAAAGTATCCAGCTCAATCTACGCTTCAAACAGAGAAATCCTACGCGCGAGATTAATGCCTAACCACGTAAACAAGTCATTATTTGGGTCCCAAACTTTTGTAACTTTTGGATTCTGAAGCTTTTAAGACATGCTTAATTAGGAAATAATAGTTAAGATCCGGGTGTTTTGACTGGCTAAAACAATTTAAAACAGACTTATACAATAATGTTGTAGAATAGGCATACTTTTTATCTATATGCAAGTGTGCTAGATACCTTGCCAGCGAGTTTGGATCAGCCAGTTAATAATTAAAGTTATTGGCTGCGCAACATTCAATCCAACGATCCCAGGCTGGTTTATAAGTTTTAAGAGTTGATTCTCGCCAACTCACTCTAAGTAGATTTCTTTCCGCGTCAGACAATGACTATAGACTGGGACAGCGGTGCGCTTGTGGAACGCGCTACCACAGGGGTAGGTAGCGTGTTCCACAAGCACCTGACATACGTCAGGCCCCGTCAGTCGACGTGCTTAAAAGTAGAATGCATGAGCACTACCTACTTTGAACTTCAGAGTAATAATCCTATTATATAAGTAAATTTTATGTAGTGGTGTTTATTGTGGTATAATGTGTATTTTATATGTATTTGGTAGGTATCTTGTTATAATAACTATGTAATTTTATTGTAATAATAATAATTATTTATTTATTTCAAGTAAGTAACACTCATTTTGAAAGTTTATGTAAATATTATTATTATTATTTTATTTTTTTTATTTTTGTTCTCGCAATAAATCTTTCTTGGCACTATCCCTTGCACTATCCACATAACCCAAGGTTAGCTGGAAGAAAATACTTACTAGTATTAAGCTCGCCTTTGTACAAACACCCCTTTTGTGCAATAAAGTATTTTTGAACTATATTATGTTAGCCCACCCCGAACTTTCAATAGTAAAAGTTTCATTTCTTATACATGTGGAGGAGGCAAGCCCATGCTCTGGTCTTCTAAGACCTGGGGTATGTACTGAATCCTGATTGGTCTGCTGAGAGTTCGGCGGCGCAGGTACACTAGCCAGAAGGTGTTGGACCATACCGGCGCTACAAACAGGTACCTAGGTGCCTTTCGCAGAGTTCACGTGATGGAGAACACGAGGGGTCAGGTTCGGCAGAGGAAATACCCACGCTAGCTCGTACTGCCATATTCTGCTGAAGGCATTGTGAAACACTGCTGATTTGTCTGAGCAATCTATGGAATTATCCTCACGATGTAGGTTTGCTTTGAGGCAAACAAATCTATTCTGGGTACCCCGAACTTCCGAAACACTGGGACTAGAGCTGGCCTTAGTAAATGCCATTTCGATACACCTTTCCCTCGGGACAACCCGTCGGCAACATGGTTGAGGCGGCCTGGTAGGTACACGGCTGTCAGTGTTATACTCCATCTGTCTAGAAGACACATCAGTTGGAAGGTTTAGTCTTGTAGTGCAACTGACTTCTTCCCTCCCTCGTTTCTGATGTATGCCACAACGGTTCGGTTGTCCGTCTGTAGATTCACAGTCACACGACATCCTTTCAATTTGTGTTTGCAGTGGGCTATTGCTGCTATGGTTGCATACATTTCTTTCCGGTGGCAATGCCAATTGACTTGAGACTGGTCCCACCTGCCGGATATCAGGGAGTCGTCCATCTGAGCTCCCCAACCGTAGACTGCTGCATACGTTGTCAAAAAGTGCTGGATTTGAGATTGATGCAGACTGTCTGTTGTATGTAACTGTTCGGCTGCCGTTATCCACCGCTTTAAGCCCCTTCTTACTCCAGGAGGGATCTGTACCCGCTGTAGAGCTGACTGGTGCCAAAAAGTTCTTGCCAGTAGCTGCATGTGGCGACAATGCAGCCAACCTCGGGGAGTCACGAAACTTGCAAAGTTGTAAGTGCCCAGCAGAATCTGACATTCTTTCAGATAGCTTGTTTCTTTGTAGCACTCGACTTGACATCTGTACGATAGTCCGTACCTTCTTGAGAGGGAGCGCTTTGGTATTGTGACTGACTTACAATAAAAAATCGTCTATTTAGATTAGTACTCTCATACAAGTAGCTGCGCCGTCCAGTTCTAGAGAGCGACAAAGTTTTTCGGTGCGCATGACAATGGGAGGCTGGTCACTTGCAAATTTAAAAGCTGGTTCTTGTATATCAGCCGAAGGAATTTTCGGTGGGCCTTCACTATGGGTACATGGAAGTATGCTGATGAAATATCCAGTTTTATCATCTAATCTTTTTTTCTGAAGAATGTGTGGCACTTGAAGATGACAAATAAATCTGAATTTCTTCGGTACTATGTATTGATTCAGTCATTTCAAGTTTAAAATTGGCCTGTCCAAACCATCACTCTTCTTGGTTAGGAACATTGTCGAGAAGAAACCGGGGCCCAACTGATTCTGATCGGGTATTTCTAGAACTTGCTGTTCCACCAACCTGTTTAACTCTTCTGTCATCTGGTTGATCTCTATTGTCTTGAAACGCCGGCGTAAAAGAGGATTTGGTTGAAGAAACACAGGCTTGGAGGTAAATTGTAGACCCATTCCGGTGATTGCTCTCAGAAGGGCCTGCGGAGCCCGAAGCGTCTGCCACTGTCTCCAATATGCTCGAAGACAGCCTCCCTGAAAACGACGTGAGGGGAAGTGATTTGGTAGTCACTTGCGGTCATAATTTTTCCTTCCTTGCTGCCCTTCTTTCCCGACGGGTCTTTTGTCTTCTGCAGCGTTCTTGGCATAGAAGCGAAAGTTGCACTTAGCATCTTTGGGGCGTTGTGTCGAGTTTGCGGAGTGAAAGAACTGTTTACTTGTGTCACGGGGAGCAGGTTTAGTCTTGGGCCCCTGACTGGAACTTTTTGAGTTCTTGGTTTGACTGAACCACGGCCGAACCCACTTGTCTATACCACCAGTATTTTTTATGTAAGACTAAACCAACCATCGTGTCATCGAAGAGATGCTGAGTACTCCGGGGGGATTTTATCCAAACCTTCCTGAAGAGATTTGTTGGTGACTTCCGGCTTATAAGAGCTGCTTTGGTTCTCTTGCAGAAAAATTCTTACGCAATTTCAGGGCCAGGAAAACATTTCACTAGAGTACATTTATATGCTGGGACGATCGCTACGGTGTTGCTATAACTTTTTATCAAAAAAAAAGCAAAAATACTTACTTCCGCCAATATACCTACAAAAGTACTGATGTTCGGAAAAGACTATAAAATATGCCGAAAAAGTATTAAAATACTGAATCTGGTAAAACTGCGGAAAGTCCAAGAAATATAAATACTCCTCAAGTCTCAATCGCACCCTTGATTGCGAGAAGTCACTTTGATCACCACTAGCTTCAATGGTGACCAACGTTAATTATCTTCTTCATTATTATAATTAGAATACAGGGAGTGTGGAGTGAGTTGATCATTCTTTGTTTTAATTTTTACAAGCCGTAGTTTCTACACGAAATTGGTTCTCAATCCGATTGACGCATAATTTTTCAAAATGACACTATTAATGAATACATGTTGCCCATAGGTTCATGGGGCGTCTTTTAAAATTAAACACTAAACAGAGATTTATATTTTTGTAGCGGAATGCTTTTGCACCTGTTTTTTGGGTCACTATATTGTACGACCCGATAACGTACAGCCAATAATGCACACCCCGATAATGCGTGCCCAAGGGACACCAATTATTGGGGTGTGCATTATTGCCCGTACGTTATCGGGTCGCGCAATATCGGTACGGACCGATAATGCACGCACGATTTTGTACGACGTCCATGTCGGTGCCCCGTTCACATATGTTTAGCGCATTTTACTTGACATGAAATCCGCTGTTGCTTAGGATTCGTTTAGAAATTTATTCCATAATCTTGCTTGTTTTTGACATTCATTCATTCAATTCAAAAAACCGATTGTTATTTCTGAACTTCGAGAAGGGTGACGCACAAAGTAATAAATAATAAATCCCTATTAATGGGTACCTATTCTTCTTCAAGGTGATTGACGGCTTTAGCTCAGCTGGGACTCGAAACGAAAGACGCATTTTTCAGTATGAGAAACAGATGACTTGTGGGTGCCGGCGTGTCAGCCATTACAACTGATCGCAATCATCATCATCATTATCATTAGTCATTTGACGCCCACTGCAGGACATAGGCCTCCTTCGTGGTTTTCAAAACCATGAGGGGTTTTGCCATAATCGCCACGCTTGGCAGGTGGGTTGGCGATCGCAGTATATGGCTGAAATCTCAGGAAGACGCTGCTGCCCGTCTCCTGGTAATTTATTTCCTTAGTCGCCTTCTACGACATCCACGGAAGGAAATGGAGTGACACTATTCTTAATCCGGCGCCACACTGATCGCAATGCCTAAAATGCCCGAAACCAAGTTTCGTTGCCTACGCCTTCATGCCGGCGCCGCCATCCTTCCTGTAGCCGGTTCCCGTGCCAAATCTATCAATGGAGAGATGAGCTAGGTACATGAACCTACATGTAGCAGCTGCTGAGTTGTCTGTGAAGTTTCAAACGTGAACAATATAAGGATAGTTTCTCGTGCCGCAATTATCTTCACCAGTCTATCACGAGCGCTCTGGTTGATGCCTGTCATACTTTCTTATTCATTAACTCTGCTAATAAACTCGTTCATATCCTTACATACGAGCCAGATAACAATAATTCGCTTAAGTAGCTATTGTATTAATTTGCTCACAAGCTACTCTTCTAATGTTGACAAAAAACAGAAACTTATCTGAAAATAATAATTTAGATTCTCTTTGTTAAATGTCCAGGTACAATGTGAGCCACTGCCCTATGGTTGAGTTGTGGAGAATAAGTCAGAAAAAGAACGCCAATCTTTTCTCAAATCATATCACCTATTACATCTAAAACATAACTTGGCATGAGTACAAGAACCCATCATGAGTGCAATCAACAACTTGCAATGCCAAAACATTAGTTACCTACTATTACTACATTACTACTACATTTGTAAAGAAACCATGGTAATAGTATTTTATACCCTAAGAAAGAAACTAGACTATTCAATAAAGAACAGTGTAATTTAACTACCCTAGAATAGGTGCCAACGGACTATCCTTACTTATAATTTCACAGAGTTTTTCTTTCAACCATTTAGGTACTGATCCATGGAGGTGAGAGCTTACTGGTCAGGCATGAAGCCGAGTAAAGACTAGCTCAGATTTCATCTGAAATTTTGTAAGTTTATAAGATATTTTAACCTAAACATAAAAGTAGTGTACGGTCAGAACAACTTCATCCTCATCGCCTTTTAACTTGTGAAGCCTGCTTAGCCGTGATAGTTTTCCTTTTAAGTTTATTATTGTGTGCTACTATTTAACATTTTTTCACGTTTCTAACCCTGTATTCGGGAGATGGGGCGCCCAACTCGAACCAAAATATGAGCTTCAAAGCTAAATATTTAATTTTCGAAAACGAATCCCTAAATAGAAAAATTGTTTTCCCACATTTCCATTGTATGTAAGTGAAATATTATATACATACCTAATTTAGGTCCAAAGAAGTACGCAATAAAGAAAATTAAGATTAATTACGTAGGGCATTTTTTACCATAGCTTTTATGCATGTAAATGTATTTAAAGTTTTTTTGAGTCTGTACCGTTGTGCCAGCACGTCACCGGCACCGCATTGTAATCACAGATTGTAATATGGATAATCCTTTACGGAACGCTCTCGTTCAAGGTGGACCACCACGAGCCTTAGCATTCACACGAAGGTTAGTCTGAGAACTTGTCTCCAACCATAATCCGGTTGATATTGTTTGTCTTACGCTTACTTATCTCTCAGCTTACGTATAAAAATACTAACTTTAAAATACTTAGTTAATCTGATGCGTAAACAGAAACATGTCTGACAATTATTTTATATTTATTTTGAACGCAGCTTTGAAAATAAGTAAATCAAAATAGCTTCTGTAAACGAGGCACCACTCTATCAAGTGATTTTCTTGTCTATGGTTGGACACGGATTATTGCCCCGTACCGATTTTGTACAGCCCGATAATGAACACCCCGATAGTGTACAGCCAATAATCCGTGTACATGTGCACGGATTATTGGCTGTACATTATCGGGATGTGCGTTATCGGGGTGTGCGTTATTGGGACGTGCGTTATTGCCTCCCTGTTTTTTGACAGTTCAACGAAACGTCATTCGTGCAGACATTATTGTTAATCTGTGGTTTAGAAAGCGCGTCAGACAGAACTCGTTCCCGAAACGAGAACTTAGAAATTGTTTTTTGAGTTTCGTAATACAAATAAACAACTATTTCGACACTGAGATGTCCGACGATAGTTTTACGTTAGAAAAATGTCGAACTGGTATTGGCGGGTTATTGCTTTGAAGGCCGCTTTCGTGTTGACTTGCCTGGTTACTTATCTGAGAGCCGATGATACCATACAGAAGCTTCCATTCTGTAACCCTCACGCAGCAGACGACGCCTCTGCCACCGACGAGTAAGTATCTGCCGTCTACTTGCTCATTTACATCTAATACCTCATGTACAGTCTGAAAAGTGTAACAACTTTGCTCTAATATTAGTAAATAAATTCCTGCACATTTGTATCTACTAAGAATTTTGTAAACATATAGCTAATTGGTTACGCTAACTACCCATGTGGTAATCTTTACGTTATTTTATCGGCCTGGATTGTATTTATAGCTGTTTTAACAGCTGTAAAACGTTTATTTTGAATCTAACTAGACAATGATAGCCAGACATGAGTTTTTAACATCCCATTGGTCAGCTAGCGATCAACACGCCACTGTGACATTGAAACAGCCAATGAGATTGTGAGATGTCACCATTGTAGTTTTCTTTCAAATGAAAGGCCAGAGTTAGAAATCTTAAATCCAATTACCTATGGATTAGTTACACTGACCTTGATTTGGTTATCACATTGCATGAAAGTGACCAAAACATGTTATTGTTGTTAAATAAACATACTTTGAAATACACTATAGCATTCTATAATTTGTTGAAGATACATCCACCTGGGTTACTAAAAGAATGTTAATGATACAGTTCAAAAAGTGTACCTTTCCTTAATTACTGTTGAACCCCCTTACTTCGCCTAATTTTAGATAACTGGGAATTTTGTGAAGATTTGTGATGGAGGCTCTTGCTTAAAACTTCTTATATAAAGCAATTTTTATCTATGACATTATTTTGCAAATTAACCTTGCCTAACTTCAATATTATTGTTAATTATTTTACTTTTTTGCAGGAAGACAGAGGTCATTTTTTTGTCACAAAACAAACTTTCATTACGCATAGTGCTAAAGCATAGATAGGGCTCAACTTTGAATTTCTTTATGAAGTTAACTAATCCTTTATCATGTGAAATGTTCATTTTAAAGCTAAGTTACAAGCAGTAGTCATTATTTAGCAAAGTTTTGTTGAGGTAACGTCGGCAGCCATCATGATGCCAAAGTTTGCCTACCTCTAGTTTCAATTAATTTGTAATTTAATAAAATATTAAGTTTTTTTCTGCTCTTCAGAAGGTTCTATGCTCATTTATATGGTTTCTATTGGAAAGCTTATTGGTCGTCATGTGTGCCTTTTGTATTTTCTTGAGTTTTATGAGATACTCCTTTAAAATTGTTGGGTACATTCAATTTCCGATTTTTGCCATCCCTAGCAAAATTATGGCGATTGTATGGAAAACCCTTCAAACTGGTGAGTAACTTCGCCTGCCATATTTTTTTCAATGAAATATACTCTATGAGGGAGAATATGAGGTTTACTTTTGCCTGTCCTATTGCGAATTGCTAGGAAGGAAGGATGAATAGGAAGAAGTGGAAGGTGCCACACAGTGGTGGCCGATGTCAGCATAAACCTTTAACGCACAATGCATGTTTTAAATTCATTCCAAAATTATTCTGAATTAAATTTCTTATTAAAATTAAAATTCATGCCAATATTATTCTAAAGGAAATTCAAACAATAATATTAAAAATAAAACAAAATGTAATATATTAACTTAAAAATGTAATTCAAAATGTAATTTAGGTGTCAAGTCAGGGAAATAAGGGCTATTTTTATTTTTTATTTGATTTATTTTATTATTGCGAATTGCGAGCAACTAATTTATAATCAAGAACGGTTTCTTTTTCGTGGAAAACACAGGCAGGCAAAGTTAGGGAAAATTACCCAATCTTCTCCTACAGCATTGTAACCATGTTTTAGTAATTTCTCTCTGCTCTGTTAGCATAGCCACTAGATAGATAGATAAATAATTTATTCACATAAAAGACACACATACATATACAAAGCAAAGCAATACAAATCCATTTAAACGTCACAATACGAAGAAAGAATATAACAAAATAATAACATACATAATAAAAACAAAAACACACTAATGAATTGAATAATTATGTATTCATAATGGCTTGTGAAACTGAGATGAGCAATGTTGACAAACATGCAAAAATCTAGGCGAAATTAGGGGGTTCAGCTCAGTTTGTTTATCTATAATACATTTACACTTATGCAAATAATAGCTTTCTAGTTTCACTCATGCATTTATGCAATTTATATTAATGTTTTCTTTGTTGTTTTAAAAAAATTGTGTTTGTTACCAACCAACACATTTTTACTTCTACTTCCTTTGCCAGCCTGGTCATAGTGAGCACACTAGACGGCCGCCTCACAGCGTTCACTGCCAGCAATGGAATTAAAGCATGGGCTGTGCAGACGCAGCCACTGCTCTCATCTAACTTACATCATGTTGAAGTGAGTAACTGGGAATTAGTAAGATATTATTAATGATCTACTGCATTTTATGTGTTAACAGCAAAATTGTATCTAGGATTTTTTAATAGTTATTGGAAATATTGAAAATGTTTATTAAAAACTTAGCACCATTCAGTCTGACCGTCCTAAGACTCCTGATGATGTTTGCTGCAAGTGCAAAATCAGTGCCATCTAGCTTAAGAACATGTCTGTCGCGAGATGGAGCTAACGTCGCACATAACTAAATGCAAATATAAAATGAAATGTCATTGTCATATTTAGGGTGGCCAGATTCTGCAAGATATGCCTTGGGTTTCTTTCTGTGCGATTTGGGCAGGCACCAGTTTAGGGTTACCAGCCCGATTCCTGATACTAAAACGGAACTGGTTGCCCTAGATTAGAGGCGATTAAATATTATGAAATCCACTAAATATGTGTGCACAATTCGGTTTGATTGCAGAGTTCTTGTTCAGAGGAAATGGATCTAACAGAGAAACCAAAAGTAAATGGTGTTTTTACCTTTTGCTTGTATACTCAGTGTAACATGTTAAGATAATGGTGTGTTTTTGTGGTTAAAATAAACAATTTGTATTTCTGTATTTATCAATATGTCTTTTTTTGCATTTCAAAAGTCACACAACTGGGCTTGATCAGAGCTGTCTTCTTCTTTTCTGTCATAGTGTTATTGTTGTTTTAATATGCGCCTATATACAGGTGCCCCGTAACACACAGAGGGAAAGTCTCTCGTCTCTTGTACACTAACAATCTGTTAAAAGCTATTAGTGCGTGCGAGCGTGCGCGTGCGTGCGTGCGTGCGTGCGTGCGTGCGTGCGTGCGTGCGTGCGTGCGTGCGTGCGTTCGTGCGTGCGTGCGTGCGTGCGTGTACGTGTGTGTGTATCTCATTTATTTATTTTTTGTGTAGACATTTTCTTCTTTTGCTTGGTTTCTTGCATTTTCTTTTCTCACTTTTTACTTTTGTTAGTAACATTTACCTAGAATTTGTATTTTGTTACATTCTGATTATAAGTGAGAAGTATTAATAATATCTAATAAAATAAAATATGAAATCACGCGTAGGCGCCGAGTTACTAATGCAACTTATCGCGATATGTCGTGGAACTCGTAGATAGGCAAATTTTCATCCTGGGGGTTGTGTCTCTTAATTGCATAGTTGTTCGATGTCATTCCGCTGGTTCAACCCGCGCAAATTAAATAGGCATCTCTCGCGAAGGAGATCGAATCGCGTGAAGCGCCGAGTTAAGTTGCACGGGTTGAGTACCAATAGTGTCAATGAAATAACGATTACCACACTACTAATATACCATTACCATACAGAGCGGAGGTAGCCTAGTGAGTATGGAACATTGGACTCGGAAGTGAGAGACCCAGGTTTGATTCCCAGTGCGGGCATGTACCTACGACTTTGTTTTCTAAGTTATGTACATTTGTGAAGTTATAGTAGCAATACCACTCACTATCGTTGAACTAAAACGTCGTGAGGAAACCTGAGTGTCAGAGGTGTTCACATTCCTCGGCGCTTGAAATTGCCAATCCGCGGTGGGCACGCGTGGTGATTAAGCCCATACTCTCTCCCTGAGAGAAGGCCTGTGCCCTACAGTGGGACGTATATAGGGTGCTTATGTAATCTTCAGTTCTTGATACTTATCTTTAAATGTCCACAGCTGACAGCCGGAGGCAAATGGGTGCGCCTAGTGCCGTCCCTGCGCGGTACTCTGTACAGTCTGAGCGGCGAGACGGTCGAGCCTCTGCCTTTCGACGCTGAGCAGTTGCTTTCGTCGTCCTTCAAGTATTCTGAGGATCTGGTCATTGCTGGTGAGTGGTTTTGGCTCTTGGGAGTATAGAAATAAGGTCCATCGTTGAGAATATCCTTAGCTGGTGGCAGGGGGCGAATCGGTGCGCTACGAGACTACGATCCAAGTATTGGAGTCTCTGACATTAAAAGTCAATCAATCAATCAGCACGTGCTCGTCCACCGCTGGATGTAGTCATTAAAAGTACTTAAGGTTTTGTAATATGGATATTATTTAATTATGCCGAGCGTACGTGGGTTTTGGGAAATGTGTTTGTAGGGACTTATAAACGCTGAGTCAATATTTTAGCAACAAAGTGACATAGCGCAACGACTAAGCGCGGACCACTTTGTCCAGCCTGTCGTCCCCCGAACCTCTAGGAGTGTAGCTGTTTTAATCCTAAATTCTATCTGTGTGTATCATCATCAGCCATTTGACGCCCACTGCAGGACATAGGCCTCCCTCATGGTTTTACAAACCATAATCGCCACGCTTGGCAGGCGGGTTGGCGATCGCAGCATGCGGTTGGGATCTCAGGAAGATGATCTGTGTGTCTTCCGGTGTAAACCTAATTTATCCGTGTAATATTCGAATACACACTGTTCACCTTTTAAGCAACCTTCTGATATTTTATTTGTGCCTCCACAGAACTATTAATTATCTCCTTTCTCTTTTGGTAGTCACCCCCACAGTGTTAGTAAATGAACACCGAATAGATTAAACTTTGGCCTTTGCATCTACGTAATGAGATGATCAATACAGCGTCCAGTGGCACCTTCACTCACACTAGATGGGTGAAGGAACCACTTGGTCGCTGCAGTGCCTGGGGCATTGTCTTTTAGATGGAGTAGGCTTGCCCAGCACCTATACCATCCTGATCGCTTAGTTGGCCTAGACTTGTCTTTCCTGTGGGATAGATTACAACTCTTTTGATAATCGGATTATCCGATAACAATACCGCAATCAAACTACGTGTGGACAGAGAGGCGTGAGTCACTCAGCGAGCTCGCCGTCCGATGACGCATCGGCTAAATAGAAAGTAAAGTGGTTAAGAAATAATACATCCTTATTTACCTCCTCTTCAAAGCTAACAATTAAACCAGTTGGTGTCCAGTAAATAGATGCTATAGTTTCAGATTGAAAGGAGAAATTAAGAACGTCCCAAAAAGACTGCCTCGTTGGTTTGCTAGAGGTTAACACGCTTGACTACTAAAACAGAGGTCGTGGGTTCGATTTCTACTGGAGGGCGCCGTACTTGATTTGTACAAATGGCCTCAGTCTGGGTGTATTTCCATGTTTGTTATGTCCTTGTCTGATTGCCATAGCACAGGGTATCCTAGTTCGGTACTAGGACAAGTTGTGTTGTGTGGAAGTTATTTATTTATTCAATATGTCCTGAAAGACAAAGTCCATTGCGTGGTAGTATTTAGTCAAAGGTCCAAATATGAAATGGCTAACCCGCTACGGAGACATTTTACATTATATCATTCAGCCACAAGAAGTCCACTGCTGGACATAGGCCTCCTCCATGGATTTCCAAAAAGACCGGTTGGAAGCGGCCTGCATCCAGCGTCTTCCTGCCACTTGGATGAGGTCATCTGTCCATCTTGTGGCTGGTCGTCCGTCCTACGCTGCGCTTGCCGATATGTGGTCTCCATTCGAGAACTTTTCAGCCCCATCGGCCATCAGTTCTGCGTGCTATGTGCCCCGCCCACTGCCACTTCAACTACTAATCCGCTGGGCTATGTCGACGACTTTCGGTCGTCTACGGATCTCATCATTTCTGATTCGATCTCGTAGAGAAATTCGGAGCATAGCCCTTTCCATAGCTCGTTGCGTGACCTTGAGCTTTACGTTATAAGAAACTAAATTTTCCTAAAAATTTAATCAAATGTGTACCTACCTAAACATACGCACCAAGTCCTGTCGGAATCCTGACTTTTGCTATAGCAATTAGTATGGAGCTTGACAGTTCGACTATTGGAATCGTTCAGGATTTGGTGCGCGTAATATAGGGGCATTTTTGTTTTAGAGACATAACTCTAAAACGTGAATTTGGAGTACCAATGCCACCGTGAAGGAAAACATGAGGAAAATTTTGTGTGAGATCCATTGAAACTGCAAAATTGACGTGACGTTTCAAGTTCCCTTCTTACGAACGGCACTACGAAACCGGTCGTGTCGTGGGGAATATTTTTTCCCTACTCATAATTCAAGTTCGCCTTTTGTGTTAGGGTAACGGGAACGATTGTATCTAGTGTAGTGTAACTTTAAGTTGAAAACTCTGAAAAGAATAAATGTGTAGTTTCTTTGTTAGCTTCTTCTCCGCATAATCTATTAATTGTGAAACTAACAGCTTTGAAGTTCATTAAGTAAACGTTTTGTTTTTGTTGTGAATAAAATTTTTTACTGACTTTTTTGGAACCCACAGGGGCTCGGGAGACAGTCTGGCTCGGCCTGGATGCGCGCACCGGCGCTGTGGCATACGAGTGCAGCAGCGCTGGATGTAGCGGCGACCAAGATGGAGGCGGCAAGGCGCTGCTGGTGCTGCGGAGACACTCCAGCACCGTCAGAGCGCTCGACCCCCGCAACGGGAACGAAAAGTGAGTATTCATTTTACACCCCCCCTTTTCTGATTCATTTTACTTAGAGGTTAAACAGTCTGCATCGGCCTGGACGCGCGCACTGGTGCTGTGGCTTACGAGTGCAGCAGCGCTGAATGTAGCGGCGACCAAGACGCTGCTGGTGCTACGGAGGCACTCCAGTACCGTCAGGGAGCAAAAGGTGAGCATTAATTTTTCAAACTCACATAACCTAATGAATCGGCGACCAAGATGGCACCGGCAAGATGCTTCTGTGTCTCGTGCGCCTAACTTTGGGTGGAGCGTGGCCAAATAGTTTGCGGCATGATACTCCGCCAACTTGCGCCCTCTCTTTAGTTTTATGACTATACTGAACTGGTGTTTTCCTACTTTTGAAAGAATATAGTAATGTTTTAAGCCGGGTTTTGATGGTCTTAGTACGCTCGGATCGTGTGCGTACAGTTTCAGTTGATTATGACGACGGTCAGTGCGCTCGGACCGAGTGCGTCGTCATAATCAACTAAAGTAGAGTACAAATGCTGTGTATACCTTTAATTGGCATAATTGCTAGCCCTAAGTCACATTTATTATAAGCTTTGTTATGTTTGCGTGCTTGCTGTTGGTGTACCTAATAAATACAAATAAAAAATAAAAATAAAGCTGTACGCCTACGGTCCGAGCGCACTAATACCGTCAAAACCCGGTACAGCAAGTTTGATTTCGCTCATGGGACGTTGTTAGACAGGGACTCGAACCAACTAATATGATTTTAGAAAATATGATCTTTCGCTGTCTGCCTCTTCACTACAAACTCGACTCGAAGGTAGCGGCTAACAATGAAACACAGAATGAAAATTCTTTATGATGAAATATTTTAGCATTTCGGATTTCCGAACCTCTCCCGAGAACAGGACGTCAGTGGGCAGACCACCAGCCCGATGGTCGAATGGTTTCGTTGAGACGGTGGAAAGTACGTGGATGCGGATGGCAAGAGGCCTATATCCAGCGGTGGGCAGCGGAGGGCTGCTGACGTTGAGAATGATGAACCTCTCCCCGCAGATGGAACTTCAGCGTGGGCGAGCATCAGCTAGCGCTGAACGCCCGCGGCGGCTGCGGCGCCGGCGCCGGCCCTGCGCCGCCGGACTACCACGTGGCGATCGCGCTGCCGGAAGGTGTGCTAGCGGTGCGGCAGCCGGACTCGCAGCTCGTGTTGTGGAAGCAGAAGGTCAGTTGAGGTGTTTTGGCTGGATATTATTCGTATGTATTCAATTATGCTCCATTTCACAAAAGGAAACCAAAATCATAGTTTTATTGGGGTTCCGTAGCCGGAGGGTGCCAAACGGGACCCTATTACTAAGACACTTCACTGTCCGTCTGTCTGTCTGTCTGTCTATCATCAGGCTGTATCTTATGAACCGTGATAGCCAGGCAGTTGAAATTTTCACAGATGATGGATTTATGTTGCCGCTGTAACAAAAAATACTAGAAACAGAATAAAATAAATATTTAAGGGGGGCTCCCATGCAACAAACGTATTTTTTTTGCCGTTTTTTGCTCGATGTTAATAACCGCAACTGGTAGGCGATTGAAATACTCACAGAATATTTAGTTCTATGTTCGCTTGAAAAATAAATAATTAAATTAATATAAAATAAATATTTGAGGGGGGGGGCTCCCATACAACAAACGTATTTTTTTTGCCGTTTTTTCTTGATCTTTGTGTCTAATGTTGTAATTACGGAACCCTTCGTGCGCGAGTCCGACTCGCACTTGGCTTTTTATTAATTCTCCGCCTCCAATATCAGCAACATACAGTCTAAAGAATATTCTATCTATCTATGCTCAAAACACCCATAAAGGATGTACTGTGTAGATTAATGTAGATTAATCTTTTCCAGCCTAAATTCTACAGCCAAAACATCTGCGTTACAGGCTAAAAGTCTAGTGCAGATACTGCAAGTATTGTAACCATACAAATAATCTAGTGAATACATAAGCAGCCTATATACGTCCCACTGTAGGGCACAGGCCTTCACTCAGTGAGAGAGTGTGGGCTTAATCACCACGCGTGCCCACCGCGGATTGGCGATTTCAATCGCTGACGTATGTGAATAGCTCAGACACTCGGGTTTCCTCACGATGTTTTCCTTCACGGTTAGCGAGTGGTATTGCTACTATAACTTCACAAATTTACATAACTTAGAAAACCAAGTCATAGGTATATGCCCGCACTGGGGATCGAACCTGGGTCTCGCTTCCGAGTCCGATGTTCTACCCACTGGGCTACCACCGCTTTATCATAAGATAAAGAGAACTTCTTCACTAAAGTATTGATATCACTTAACCCATCGTTACCCGCAGTTGGAAGCCCCAGTAGCCGGCATGTGGCGCCTGCGCGCGGGCGCCCTACAGTCCATCGACGTGCTGTGGGCTGCCACGCGCTCCCTGAGCTCCGAGTCCTACGTACAGAGCGTGCCGCCCTCCCTCTACATCGGGTCGCATGATAGCCAGGTACAGTGCGCACAGATCTCGTTGGCGGCAACGTGAACATAGTCACGGACAGTTTGCACCTCGCTTACTGTTTTTACAGTGTATGTGTGGGCAATTGAGGTAGTGTGATGTGTAGTAAATCACTGTTAGTCGATTACTCACGCGTAAACTGTAAAGACAGTGTGCGATCTGTGACTATTTTCACGTTACCGCCAAAAAGATTTGTGGGGACAGGGCATGTTCAATCCACCTTTCATTTGTCCGCTGCTATTTCAACTGATCAGTTATTGTTGTACAATCCACGTTTAATAGTAATAATAACTTCCACACGAGACCAGCACTTGTCCTGGACCCAAACTAGGATACCCTGTGCTATGGTAACCAAGCAAGGACAATTGGCGGCATATTGCTGAGCATGAGTCCATTTGCCAAAAACTTTAATAATATAACAAGATAGCCTAAGAATATTCCTCGTTGTACACACCAGAAAACAGCACCTTTATGTTGTAATTTTTTTATAAAAGAAAAAAGTTTTAATTATGTAAGCTTATGTCTATATTTATGTACAAAGTGTGTTTTTGGCAATAAATGTAGTTCACTTTCACCTTCACTTTGACTTTCACAATACAAACAAACATGGAAATACACCCAGACCGAGACCGTTTGTACAAATGTACGACGGCCCCCTTGATTTGTCCAGTGCAATAAGGTACGTCCCAGAGGAGGCATTCCAATTTAGTTTTGTGTAGAGTCTGCGACGAGGGCTTGGCGCGATGATATAAATTTAAAGATACCTTGTGTTGGGATTTTTTTTTTTTTTGTTTTTTTTGTTTTGGTACGTACAGTACCTTAAAAAAAACTAGAAGTAAATTCTGCCAAAACCTTGATTTTTGTGACTTGAAAATAAATTACGTTCTAATGTAGAGACGTGCATAAAGATAAGAAGACAAAAGATATTTATTTGTCAAACATGAGTTTAGAAAGAAATGGTGTATTTTAGAATGTCTTCTATGTTTTGCCGCAGTACATAATACCTTCCGTGTGGCGCCGGATTAAGAATAGCGTCACTCCATTTCCCTTCCGTGGGATGTCGTAGAAGGCGACTAAGGAAATAATTTACCAGGAGACGGGCAGCAGCGTCTTCCTGAGATTCCAACCGCATACTGCGATCGCCAACCCGCCTGCCAAGCGTGGCGATTATGGCAAAACCCTTCGTGGTTAGAAACATATTTTCTCTGTGGTTAGAAAACCACGAGGGAGGCCTATGTCCTGCAGTGGGCGTCAAATGGCTGATGATGTGATGTGCACATAATACCTCTTTGTTTCTTTGTAGATTGTTGTCTCACATAAAATAATGTCTATTTTATTGAACACATGGTTTTAATCATTATCTATAAAACAGCGCCACTACAGAGCAGACAAATCATTAAATAATAATGTAAAACGACAAAACAAAACGAAATATTGAACAAAAGTAGTAAATGACAAACTCGAATCGCAGTGTTACCCTACATTGTTCCCAGCTCTACATCCAGGAAGGCCCGCTCTACGTCCAGAACATGGACACGTCGGTGAGCGCCAAACCCGTGCCGTGGAAACTGAGGCACGTGCGGCCCCTCATCGCCGGCCCCCACACCGAGATGACCACGGCGCTGCAGAACTCCGACCCCGACACACTGTCGCTCATCACACTCTACGGAAACACAAGGGACGGTGAGGATTTGGTATTTTTAGCATATAGTTGGCGATGGTCAGGCACAGAAAAAGAGAGATAGAGAGAGAGAGAGAGAGAGAGAGAGAGAGAGAGAGAGAGAGAGAGAGAGAGAAAGATAGAGAGATAGAGAAAGATAGATAGATAGAGAGAGAGAGATAGAGAGAGAGAGAGAGAGAGAGAGAATAGAGAGAAGAACATAGAGTGAGAGCGGAGGTAGAAAGATTAAGAAAAAAGGCCCCCAAACCAGGCCTCCAGAACTCCGAACCCGACACACTGTCGCTGATAACGCTTGCGGAAACACAAGGGATGGAGAGGTTTCGTTCTAAAATTCAATCACCTACTCCATCTTTCCGTGTGGCGCCGGATTACGAATAGCGCCACTACATTTCCTTCCGTGGATGTCGTAGAAGGCGACTAAGGAAGTACACTACCAGGAGACGGGCAACGGCGTCTTCCTGAGATTCCAACCGCATACCTACTGCGATCGCCAACCCGCCTGCCAAGCGTGGCGGTTATGGCAAAACCCCTCATGGTTAAGAAAACCATGAGGGATGCAGTGTTCTGCAGTGGGCGTCGAATGGCTGACGATGACTCCATATTAAAAATATGGAACAAATGATTTTTTTTTCAGCTGTTTACATGCTTTACTGAGCAGCGAGTCCTTACGTTTTGTACAAAACAGGATTCCCTTACAGAGAACCGGGGCTACTTCCTGTACCAAGAGGAGACGTGCGACCAGGCGGTCCAAGTGACTGAAGACCTCATTGAAGACCCCACTACTCTTCCCCCTCAAGACGACCACTCCGATCATCATCACATCCACGTCCACGTTTACTCACTATGGTACTTTTATTTTATTTTATTTTTTAAACACTCATAAACTCACGTCGGTTTTACGGAGAGGTCGGCAGAGACCAGGGTTTGCCACTGGCCACTTGACAAACCTCTTTCGCTATCATTTATAGCGAAAAGCGAAAAAGTTTTGTGTTTGAGGTTGGCGAATTTTATTTTAGTTTTATATTTCGCAACTTAAAAAAATAAAATTGTGTATTTTTTTTAAATACCTAAATCGGCGTGCGTGCATGTAACGACTAATGAATGTTGATGGAGCGAAAGAGGTTTGGCGGACCGGTTCTCTGCCTACTTCTCCGGGATACAGGCGTGAGTTGAGTTTGAGTAGTATTATAAAAACCTATTTAGAGGCAAAAAATTCCACCCATGCCGGGACATGAACCCGCGACCTCTGGCTAACCATGCCAGCGCTCTCCCAACTGAGCTATTGGGCAAGCGCAGGCATCGGTAACGCTAACGCTGGCACGGTGAGCCAGAGGCGCGGGTTCAAGTACCGGCATGGGTGGAATTTTTAGCCTCTAAATAGGCTTTTAAAATTGTCCTCAGCACGGAATAGTTCAACAAAAATAATATAACAATGTAATATTATGTTATTTATTAGGCACACAAAATAGGCATTAGCCAGTATATTTTGAAGGTAAGATTACAATAATGATTAATTAGTAGATTGTGTCTCAAGGGAGCAAAATGATATATTTACGGCGAGGGCGGTATATTGAATCTTGAGCGTAGCGAGGGATTCAAGTGTTTACGCCCAAGACGGAAATAATTTTGCTACCGAGTGACACATACTGCTTTTCACACCTGCTATAAGGAAAATTTAAATCAAACACAATTAAGATATCGAAAGAAGTTTCTTATTTGTAAGCAAATTGTATCAGTTATGAAGTAATCCCAATCTGTTACATCTATCACACACCCTCTCTTACATACACACCTAGAATATTAGGGAAGAAAAGTACAACTTTGATCCCTCATTTGAGGGAATCAAGGGATTTTTTCTGAATAGCAGGTGTGAAAAAGAATATGGGGACTGGATACTCAGTGAAGTTTGATGCATAAAACAGAATTCTTTGTGCAACAAAAAGAATATAATCATTTTAATATTCTTTCGGGCTTTTCCTCATTTCGAACCTAACTGGTTAAATATTGCTATATTTTCTATTCTACATTTTCGTTATATGATAAGATAAGATAAAAATATTCTTTATGGTATACCGGAAAAAATGTTACAGAAACAGCAATGACAAAGGAAAAGATACAAGATTAGTCTATATAATATGTTCTGTCTACATTTTTTAGGTTCTGGTGGAAGGAAGTCCTCCTAATAGCCATCAGCTCCGCACTGCTCATGAACCTGATGATATGGCCGCGATTCTTCGCGAGTAAACCTTCCCTGCTGCCCGTTACACCGGTGCGCCACTATACGAACGTCTACCAGGTGCATTATGACCAGCCGGCACTGGTCACGCAGCCTGAGTACTCTGGTCGATATGAAAATGATTTTACCCCGCTGAGGTGCTTGGGGAGAGGCGGGTTTGGTGTGGTGTTTGAAGCGCGGAATAATATTGATCACTGTTCGTATGCTGTGAAGAGGATCACGCTGCCAAGGAGGTGAGTTGTTTAATTATATTTGTCGTTGTTGGTTGTTCTAATGAACGTTGAGGAAGCGAAAGTGATCCGTCAGGATCGTGGCAAGTGGCAGTCCCTGGTCTCTGCCTACCCCTCTGGGATACAGGCGGGAGTTTATGTATGTATGTATTTTTATGAGCGGCCTATATACGTCCCACTGTAGGGCACAGGCTTTCTCTCAGGGAGAGAGTATGGGCTTAATCACCACGCGTGCCCACCGCGGATTGGCGATTTCAAGCGCTGAGGTATATGAATACCTCAGACACTCAGGTTTTCTCACGATGTTTTCCTTCACAGTTAGCGAGTGCTATTGCTACTATAACTTCTTGGAACACTAACTTGGAAAATAAAGTCATAGGTACATGCCCGCACTGGGAATCGAAACTGGGTCTCCCGCTTCCGAGTCCAATGTTCTACCCACTAGGCTACCACCGCCTGTATGTACATGTCTGTATGTTTGTTTATTGTAATGGGAACCAGCCGATGTCGACATACTCTGCCAAAATCACGTCTTGACACGAATTGGGAAAAAATAGTGATGCTCGCGATTTCCTTGAAGGGGCTTTGTATAGGTATGAAATAAAAGAAGACTAGTTGTTAATTGTTAATACCTTACCAGCGTAGCGAATAAGTAGCATAAAATTATTGCTTGTCTACCATCAGTTGGCTGACAGTGACATACGGTGACATGAGAAAACTAGTGACCTCAGAAGCAAACAGACGTCGAACTCAAACGGACTATAGCGCCAGTGATAGCTTTGACACACGCCAACTGACTGTAGATGAACTGTACATTGCCAAATGCATTCAAGAAAGAGAAAGAGCGTTAGAAAGAAAGAAAGAAAGAAGTGAGTGGGGCTGTGTCGGGTTACACGGCCGTTCATTTAACGTGAAACGTCTAGAGGTGAGCGTTAATTTTTAATTCAAACTACGCAATGGGTTACGCGGCACTGGCGCCATCTAGCGGCACGAGTCAAGAGGATCTGAGTAATGGCTACTTTGCTCTACTCGACGATATATATATGAATTGCACGCGACATGTAGTTACGGAGTTACAGCCCTCGCCGAGGCGACACGTTTTCGTTGCATGCGGTTTTAGCCTCTACTGCGCCTAACCTAACCCTCTACTACCGAACTGACGTCAAAAGAATAGGAAAAAAGAAAGGCGAAAAGAGCGTGAGAGAGGAAAAGAGAGCGAGAGATAGGAAAAGAGAGCGAGAGATAGGAAAAGAGAACGAGACAGAGAGAGAGAGGAAAAGAGAGCGAGAGAGAGGAAAAGAGAGCGAGAGAGAGAGAGGAAAAGAGAGCGAGCGAGAGAGGAAAAGAGAGCGAGAGAGGGAGGAAAAGAGAGCGAGAGAGAGAGGAAAAAAGAGCGAGAGAGAGAGGAAAAGAGAGCGAGAGAGAGAGGAAAAGAGAGCGAGAGAGAGAGGCAAAGAGAACGAGAGAGAGAGGCAAAGAGAACGAGAGAGAGAGGCAAAGAGAACGCGAGAGAGAGAGAGAGAGAGAGAGAGAGAGAGAGAGCATGTTCTACCGACGGGCTATCACCCAGTTTAGTCTACTCCTATAATAACTGCATTACTCCCACACGCACGCACGCACGTGTTAATTTTAATTAATATTAAGCAAACTATATTCCACTTCTTGTAACAACTTTGTCTAATTGTTAACTGAACATTCTCGAAAGAGGCACGGGCCTGCTGCTATTAATACAGGCTAGTTGGTAGCCTAGCTATAGCAGCAGATACCTACCAGATTCGTTCACGTTTTTCTATTCATTTTAAACAGTTAATTGAATGTAAAATCAACCTTGTAACTATCAATAAGGTTTTTTATTTAATTTATTACCAGCTGCCCCGGCGAACTTCGTACCGCCACAGAATCCGTTCATACGATTCTTGTTACCATGGCAAGGCAATAAATAAATGTCTTACGGTTTGGCTTGAAAAAAGGTTACGGTAATAATAATAAGAAGAAATACATTTATTTAACGCCACATAAGACGTAAAACAGAAGGAAAAAATATAATTAAAAAGTATAAAACACGGCAGAACAACAATTCACGGGCACGGGCTATGTCCATGCGGCAGTAAAACGGCCTCAGGCTCAGTAATTGCTGCAGGTTTGTTGCCCAAAGCATTTCAGCAATTGCCTGGTCTAGTAACTCACGTAACATTGTGTCGAAGCAGACAAAGTGTATTATTATTATTATGGTAACAATAAAATATTATCCCACGGCAACGCGTTACCGGGATATCAAGTATCCTGTATCTTAATTCAGATCTTTGTCTATCTGTATGCCAAGTTTCACGTAACTCCGTTCAGCCGTTAATGCGCGATTGAGTTACAACATCCAAACATCCTCACAAATTTTCGCATCCTACTAATGTTAAATGTGAAAGTTTGTGAAGATGTTTGGATGTTTGTTACTCAATTACGCAATAACGGCTGAGCGGATTTTTATGAAACTTGGCGTACAGATAGACAAGGACCTGAATTGAGACATAGCATACTTGACATCCCGGTAATGCGTTCCCGTGGGATAATATTTATTTTAAGCTTAAAATAGATGGCGTTGTGCGAGCGAACGTTGTGTTTTAAAAGTAGATGGCGTTGTGCAAGAATCGTATAAACGGATTCCGTGGCGGTACGAAGTTCGCCGGGAGAGCTAGTTTATAATATTAGTAGGATACATAAATTTTAGCTCGTTGCAAATCCTCCAGGGAGTCGAAGCGCGAACGCGTGCTGCGCGAAGTACGGGCCCTGGCCAAACTGGAGCACGAACACATCGTCCGCTACTTCAACGCGTGGCTCGAGGAGCCGCCGGCCGACTGGCAGCAGCGGAGAGACGCGCACTGGATGAGGTATAGTAGATTGTTAACCGAGGGCTGAAAGGCACCCATCCCTGACGAGATGTTTTGGCGCTCGAACGAAGTGAGAGCGCCAATAGTTCGAGGCAGAAATGGGTGCTATCACCCGAGTAAAACACTGCTTTTCATTACGAATACGAGGAAAGTAAACACAAGCCAGTAAAAATCACAAAATATAAAACTTAAGGAAATCACGCCGAAACAGACGGATGGTCCAGCTCGCGGCGAGATAGCTCGCGCGCCAACTTGTGCTAGCCGTACATCACAATTCGCAAGATGGCGCGCGACCGCGAAAGACGGCCATTTTGAATTTGCGTATTTGGTGGTTTTATCTGTGTCTTAAACAATATTTTAATTTATTTCGCAAATCACATCTCGCCTTGAAAGTGACTAATAAATACATAAAGTACATTATATTAATTATAAACATCAAAAAGAATTTAAATGTCAACAAAACTAATAAATGAAGAATTAATCGTTTTATGGCTGTATAGGTTACTACCATTGCGTTGTTCAATATAAACTACGATTCATTTTTTTTTAATACTTTTCTGCTTTAAAGCAGGCATGTACCACTTTCAGCACGGTGCCTGGATGAACAATGACCCCCTTTCAGAGTATGAGTAATGAAAAGATAATATAAGATAAGATAAGCGCGAAGTGCACATATAAAAAAATAATATTTCAGCAATGATATAATACACACTAATCTTGTTCGGTATCGTTGTCATAGGGAGTGTCCATAAACGTGTCCGAGGAAATTATTAAAATAATTAAAAGCGTTAATCAAAAATTATCAATTTAGTAAAAACTAAAATTTAACAAAACAAAACAAATTGCCGCGGTTGTTTTTTTTCCGTATTGCAGAAAAAGGTTGCCAGCCTCCTTGTAAATCAAAATCTTGTAATTAGGTATTTCATATAAAACCTTTTTGAGATTTGACGTTTGTATTTTTTTTCGTTCGAGTTAAAAAACAAAAGAACGCTAGCAGGCAGGAATAGATTTCATACAACATTTCGCGCCGCACATTTTTAAAGAAATTTTTAGAGAAATGACTACATTTGTAACCCGTGTGGTATAAACATTTTTTTATGCATGCTCCCTTTAGATTACCTCTTACATTTTTTTCTCTCTCTAAATAGGCTCGACTTTCACTCAGCCGTTACTCGTCCACTGCTGACATAGGCCTCCCCAAGACACGCCACTTCATTCTGTCCTCGGCCATACTCGTCCAGTCGTCGCCAGCAAATCTACCTCAGATCGTCGGTCCAGCGAGCTGGTCGGCATCCTACGCCGTGTCTGCCAGTCTGTGGTCTCCACTCGAGAACCTTTGCACCCCATCGACGACCGGTTCTTCAGCATATCGACCCTTTGGGGAAGAAATGTAGTAAAAGCCATTTTACGAATTTTACAGCAGAGCGAAAATAAAAAAATATAATAAAAAAAATTATTTATATCTTTTTTCTTTTAAATACCGCAATGATTACAGATATACTAAGAATGTAACAAGTTTCATAGATATTTAATAGGCTCATAGGCTTATACTACAAAAAAACCATCCGGCCAAGCCTGCATCCAATGGCTTTTACAGCAAAAAATGTACTAATGGTACTAATAAGTTGGATTGCAACCAATAAAATAATTGCAGTATAAGCTATAAAAAATCGAGGTAGTAAAAACCACTTTTTGCGAATTAGGGGAAACGAATTAATATACAGATTAATAGAGCTTGAAAAACTTAGTAAGACTGCATTCAAAGTCCATTTTCACGAAAAATGGCTTTTACGACATTTCATCCTCAAAGAGCGGTGGTAGCCTAGTCGGTAGAACATCGGACTCGGAAGCGAGAGATCCCGGTTTAAGTTCCAGTGTACCTATGACTTTGTTTTCTACGCTATGTACATTTGTGAAGTTATAATGGCAATACCACTCGCTAACCGTGAAGGAAAACATCGTGAGGAAACTTGAGTGTTTGACCTATTCACACACTCAGCGCTTGAAATCGCCAATCCGCGGTGGACACGCGTGGTGATTAAGCCCATACTCTCTCTCTCTCTCTCTGAGAGAAGGCCTGTGCCCTACAGTGGGACGTATATAGGCTGCTTATGATGATCCTCAAAGGTTCGATATGTTACCAGCCCACTGCCACTTCAGCTTGGTAATCTGGCTGCCTTTCTCGCAGGGAGCTGGACGGAGTATCTGTGAACATGACCGAAGAAGGCACCAGTCCTCTCTCGTCGCTGGTGTCCCCTCCGCCGCTCTCCGCAGCCGAAAAGGTCGACCCGTACACTGTTAACCCGATGCCGCAGTTGCAGCCCGGCCTGCTCGACCTCGAGAAGGAACTTGGACCCAAGAGACTCAGGTACGTTGAAGTGATAGAACTGAAGGATTATTAAAATTATTTATTGTAGCAGTTACACATTACAACGGACCGGTGACTAAGATAAACCTTAAATTCTTATAAGGTTAGAGACTATAATTCTACAGGGTGACATTGAATTCCATTGACGAATTTTAAGGGAACAGTGTAATCGGAAACGAGTTGTAGAAACGTATAGCGATTAAAAAGTAGTGTCAAAAAATTTTTTTTAGTTACCCAAAATTTACATCACTCCATTTCCTTCCGTGGATGTCGTAGAAGGCGACTAAGGAAATCAATTACCAGGAGACGGCCAGCAGCGTCTTCCTGAGATTCCAACTTCATACTGCGATCGCCAACCCGCTTGCCAAGCGTGGCGATTATGGCAAAACCCCTCATGGTTATGAAAACCATGAAGGAGGCCTATTTCCTGCAGTGGGCGTCAAATGGCTGATGATGACATCACTTAAGCAAAGTCAGGACAGAAAGTTATAAAAATGGAAAAAGCTATGGATCTAGAGTCCTAAGGTCGGCGCCGGCCAACTCAATTGTCCTTTTAATTGTTTACGCATTTCAGAGGACAGATTCTAATACATTTAACATGTTAGAAAACATTTTTCAGCGTCATTTCAGCAAAAGGTCGGAAATCACGAACATTTACAAATAATTATGTTATACCATTACCGGTAAATCATTAGTACTTTTATTCATAATGAAAGGAACCTTCTCTCAAAATATAGCTAATGATTTTAAAATCACCCTGTAGATGCAAAGCCCGGCCCCGTGCGGTCATCGGGCACGTCACGCGGATGAGCTTTTTTGCACTTGTATTGTAGTCTCTATCTTCGTAGGTTTTAAGGATTGTTTTAAATTGAAATCGTGCCGATCGCAAGGCGGCGGCGGCCCGTTGTAACGTGGATTTATCCTTTACTGTTAAGTATTTTTAACAGTAAGTACTACGAGTATTGTTTGATAGTACTATGAGCTTAACTGCAGAAGGAGTGTAACAAAATCCCCATGTCTAATGAGGATTTCAGAAAAAATAGAGTTTCTACTTGTCAAGACTGCCTCGTTGGTCTATCGGTAACACGCTTGACTACCAAGACAGGCCGTGGGTTTGATTCCCGCTGGAGGCCGCGATATGTTAACAGCTTCTATACAATAACTTCCACACAATACAATCAACCGAACTAGGATACCCTGTGCTATGGTAACCAGGCAAGGACGTCACAAACGTGAAAATACACCCAGACTGCGGCCATTTGTACAAATGTACGGCGGCCCCCAGTGGGAATGGAACCCACAACCTCTGTTTTGGTAGCTAAACGCCTTAACGGCTAGACGTACGAGGCAGTTAATGTCTTACTCTTGCAGCTTTCTACTCTGTCCGCTTGTTATGTACCCTATATACGTCCCATTTCAGGGCACAGGCCTTCTCTCAGAGAGAGAGTATGGGCTTAATTACCACACGTGCCCACCGCGGATTGGCAATTTATTTCGATGTTTCCTCACGATGTTTTCCTTCACCGTTAGCGAGTGGTATTGCTACTAAAACTTCACAAATGTTGCTTGAGAGGTGCCCAACTAACGCGAACATCTTCCTACAGATCGCTGAGCTGCAACGACTCCCTAAGCATCGTCTTCGACTCCCAAGCCTCGCAGAACTCGGACACCAAAACCAAGAGCTCCCTCAAAAACTCTCTCGACCTCACCATCGATCTCTCAATCCCCCCTAACCTGAGTCTGACCAAGAACCTGGCTAGTGGAGACAACGATGACAGCTTCATTGTGTTTGAGAGGAGTGAGGACTTGAACCACAACTCGAAGGGGCTCTCTGAGGCGAGGAATGACAGCTCGCACGTGAAGCAGCTGGAAAGGGTCGAGGAGGAGGCGAAGATGAGCTCGGTCCTGGGGAAGAAGAAAAAGGTGAGTTGGCGCCAAATAGTTCAATTTTTTATAAATAATTTTTATATTTTATTTATTTTCAAATTTGTATTAATTTACGTGAAAGGGAAATACGTAACCACAGATTATTTAAACTGTCTCTGAGGAGTGTTTCAGAGGAATCGTATTTTGTGAAGAAGACCTATTTATTAGAGAAACGTCCAATACAAATCGGGTGTACACATTGAATAAAGCATTTATCAATTTGCGTTATCTCGTAAAATATTTTTTTATGTCTGCACCAGTATTAAAAAAAACCGGACAAGTGCGAGTCGGACTCGCCCACCGAGTCTAATAAATAGTTTAGGTATCGAGTCTCGCAGTTTTTTCAGAGTTTTTCCCGAACTTCAAAGACAATTTTTTTTATGATTTTTTTAGTTCTCTGTACTTTTTACTACATGTATAGGAAAAAACTATGTTACTTGCCACATTTTGATGGCATAAGGTGCATTTGAGGAGTGTCGATTCAAACAAGAATCATGTTTGAAAACAAAAAAAAACTATTTGCGACGCCTCGAATTCCCGAGCCGTGCAACACCAAACGACCATAACCATTAAAAACAAAGACTAGTCTCTAGACTCTAAGTGCTCAGTAATACGTGTGAAAATAATACGCATTAAGTCTGTTCTTACGTGGAGCATGCTTCTCGCTCGCACATATTAACATTTTTAATTACTGTAATAAAATGAGTAAGCTTTCGATAAATTGTTGTCTGAGGGTTTGATGCATGATTAAATTTCGGACATATTCAATATATTTTTGTTTTCCGATACGTAGTTTTTATTTAATAAAGTAAGGTTGTTTCCAATATTATTACGTTTAGAATCAAATTTTTCTCAATGAAAATCTTAGTGCAGGATAAGGAAAAATATGCTTTGAATATCCGCAATTTAATTATCCATCAAGCCCTCGGGGCCGGTTTCTGAATTGAGAATTTCTCTAAGTAAATAACGTTTCGTCACGCTCGTTTCTGAAAATTCGATGAGAGAGCACTACACTTAGCGAAATTCTCAATTCAGAAACTGGCCCTCAGACCACATTTATCAAAAGTCTACTCCTATTATTACAATATTAAATAATGTCAAAATTGTGTGAGCGAGACGTCATTGTCCACCTAACAGCAGCATTAAATAAATCATAATAAATCTGGTAGTCGCGTGTTCGGTCTCGGGAAATCTCGGCTCGCTCCGCGGCCCGGCCGACTTGTACGCGCACGAAACAGTGGCAGACGACGGTAGCATTGATACAAAAATCACATGTTCACAAAAGAAACGCGTTTCAAAAAAAAACACTGGTTTATCGTGTGTCTAAAAACTGTAAACCGTTTTGTGCCACGAAACCAGTTATTGTAAATAGTTGGGTACGTGAAATAACGGCCGCGCCTACTCACCACTCTCAAATGCTTGAGACTGGTTATGGCTGACCCCTGCGTTATGGCCGTGAACGGTATCGTCATCACTCACCGTGCTGGGCTGCAAGTGATGTAAATTACTTCAGCCAGATGTCGCTGCCTGTACGTAATACAGTGAAGTTTGTAAAGAGGTTCGAAATTTCGCCGATGCCTGCACTTGCCCATTAGCTCAGTTGGGAGAGCGCTGGCACGGTTAGCCAGAGGTCGCGGGTTCAAGTCCCGGCATGGGTGGAATTTTAAGACTCTAAATAGGTTTTTAAAATTGTCCTCGGCACGGATTAGTGCAGCAAAAAGAATATGGAATTAAAGGGAAGAGCGGGTGATCGTGCTCTTCCACTATAAAGGGAAATTTCCCGCCAGGCAAATCGTATACCTGGGGATGGTCCGGCTGTTGTTCGTCGGACGTTATATTTATAGTATGTCATGTGAAACATTTTGCTTGCGCGATGCAGGAATATCGGAGTTTATAGTGCGCGCGCAGAGTTGACATTGTGCTCGCCACAGAATGTAAATTCTTTACGTTGAAATAAATTTTTGATTTCCGATTTCTCTACTTTCTTTCAGAAGGGCCACACGCGCCACTGGTCTCTAGACATGTGCGTTAAGAGCGATTCAGCCGGCAGCCGGCCGCCGCCTAGTAAGATGTACCTGTACATACAGATGCAGTTGTGCAGGCGAGACAGTTTGCACGACTGGCTGAGGAACAACAGGACTTATGAGGCGAGGGGAGACATGGTACTATCTCACTCTGTTTTTTATTTCTTTCTCTGTCTTTTCATTCTCTCGTCAAGATTATTAGGAACAATAGTACTAACGAGACCAGTTAGAAGGACTTTAAGATACATGCGTGATCCGTTAGGATCGTGGCAAGTGGCAGTCCCTGGTCTCTGCCTACCCCTCTGGGATACAGGCGTGAGTTTATGTATGTTTATTTTGTTTATTAATTTATTTATTTACATAACTACCTTTGCAGGATTGCCTCATTCGATAGTGCAGGAACATGAGATCACAATAATTTACTTATTCTAGCTATCACAAAGATTAAACTTAACACTAGGTACATCATGTGATTTATGTTAGCATAGCGACAGATAGGGAGAAAGGTCTCTTTCCCTCTGACCCGTGTGTGCAGAGCAATTCCACTAAGTTAAAGAGGACTTTTCGATTCCATACTAAGGTTACAACCTGCGGCATAAAAATGTATGGAAAAGTTTTCCGATAATAAAAGTTGTGAAAGTTGTAAAAGTCGCGAAAGATGGCGTAATGGGGAAAAGGCCTATACCCAGAAGTGGGCAGAGGTGGGCTGATGATGATGATGATGAAAAGTTGGGACGAGTAGTCCCCATTTTCAGATGTATAGGAATTTCGCAACATCCTGTAGAGGTAGAGCAAAACAGATAGCATGAAGTAAGCATGCTTATAAACTTTCAACAAGTTTTAAATCAAACTTTCTGCGAGTGTAAATCAAACTTCAAATAACTTTAAATTAAATCCCTAAAAGTTTGAATCAAATTTTCTACAAGTATGAGTAAAACTTTCTACTTTCCTTATGTCGAACTTCATATGGTCTGAAAAGTTGTCAGTTCTTGTTTTTTTTCAAAATAAAGTGTTTTCCATGTTGCACTATTTGAAATAGTATTTTATGTTCTCAGGTGAAGACGCTATTCAGTCAAATAGTGTCGGCGGTAGAGTATGTCCATCTAGCCGGTCTGATTCACAGAGATCTCAAGCCGAGCAATATCTTCTTCGCTCCTGATGGAAAGGTACCTTAATTATATTATTATAGTGTAGCGATTTTGGTATTTTCGTAATGAATAATGATGAAGCATTCACACAAAGAAGATTTTACAAAATATATGACACCCTGGAAAACATCGTGAGGAAACCTGAGTGTCTGAGCTATTCACATATCTCAGCGCTTGAAATCGCCAATCTGCGGTGGGCACGCGCCGCACACGTGGTGATTAAGACCACACTCTCTCCTTCAGAGAAGGCCTTTGCCCTACAGTGGGATGTAGATAGGCTGCTTATGACAAATGAAACTTTAACGCGGAAAAATTATTGTTTTTCGTTGTTCGTCATTGATTTTCACAAGTAGGTACCTAATTGTATTTTCAAATAAAAAGTTCTGCCTAGCTACTGCTAAGTTTTAATTTCCGTGCATTATTTGAGAAAAGTACTATACGAGCCTTGGTCACAACTAGGCATTGATGGACTTACGTATGTGTGTCTCGGCTTCGCCTCGGCCTACATTTACACGTTCGTCCATCAATGCCTCTTTTGCTGACCGCTGCAGTAATTAACTATACCTACCTATAATTACAAAAACAATGGAGAACTTAAAGCTAAACTTAGATAAGAACTGTTGCATATCGTATAGAGTGTACTTAAAAAATCACGCATAAAACTTGTTTTGGTGATTTTGGCTGTCAATAATTGCATTTAATTTTTATGTCATAAATAAAATAAAAAAAAAGCTGCCAAGTGCGAGTCGGACTCGCGCACGAAGGGTTCCGTACCATTATACAACATTTGAATGTTTCAAGCGTCTACCTGTTGCCGTTATTAATATCGAGCAAAAACCGGCAAAAAAAAACGTTTGTGGTTCTGTTTTTAGTATTTGTTATTATAGCGGCAACATAATCGCGGTTCATGAGATACAGCCTGGTGACAGACGGACGGACGGACGGACAGCGGAGTCTTAGTAATAGGGTCCCTTACCCTTTGGGTAGTGAACCTTAAAATGATTATGTCAAAGACTTTTAATTAATTTCATGACTTGACCCGATGACATGACTTGATCTGTAACTTATAACCACCTCCCCTTACCCTTGGGAGCGGTGGTAGAACGGCGGTAGAACGCCGGCTTCTCATTCGGGAGGTCGTGGGTTCAGATCCCGGCATGTACCAGTGACTTTATTTTCTAAGTTACGTACATTTGTGAAGTAGCATACCACTCGCTAACGGCGAAGGAACACATCGTAAAGAAACCCTAGTGTCTGAGGTATTTTCATACCTTAGCGCTTGCTAACAATGGCCCAACTATGAGGCTAAGGGCCGGTTTCTGAATTGAGAATTTCACTAAGTAAATACTTAAGTAACGTTCTGTCACGCCCCTTTTTGAGAAACTCGAAGAGACAGCACTACAGTTAACTATTAATTTAACGAAATTCTCAATTCAGAAACTGGCTCTATGTGCGGAAATCTCAGGTCTAACTAACTAACTAACTTCCCCTCACCCTTGTCCTCAGGTAAAGGTGGGAGACTTCGGGCTGGTGACGGCGATGAGCGAAAGTTCGCAGGATGGAGAGGATCCGCCTCAGGAGTTGGAGCCGCACACGAGGCACACGTACCGAGTCGGTGAGTGTTGTCCGATAAGAAAGAGTCGTAGAAGAGTTTCGCTAAAGTAGGGTTCCGCACCCAAAGGGTAAAGGAACCTATTACTAAGACTCCGCTGTCCGTCCGTCTGTCACGAGGCTTTATCTCATGAACTGTGGTAGTTAGACGGTTGAAATTTTCACAGATGATATAGAAAAAAATACTAAAACAAAAATTTATTTTATTATTCCCATATAACAAACGTGATTTTGTTCCGTTTTTTACTCGATACTAATAACGGCAACAGGTAGACGCTTGAAATATTCAAATGTTGTGTAGATAATGGTGCGGAACCCTTCGTGCGCGAGTCCGACTCGCACTTGGCTGTTTTTTTTTTTAAATGCTACTATAACTTCACAAATGTACGTAACTTAGAAAACAAAATTGGTACATGCTGGGATTCGAACCCGCTCCGTTGCCACCGCTCGCTAACGGTGAAAGAAAACATCGTGAGGAAACCTGAGTGTCCGAGGTGTTCACATACCTCAGCGCTTGAAATTGCCAACCGCGGTGTGCGCGCGTGGTAATTAAGCCTGTGCCCTACAGTGGAACGTATATAGACTACATAAAAAAAAAACATAATATGCGTTTTATCAAAGTTAATAGTTTGGCGAGTGTTATTTTACTGTAATCAACTGTATTGAATTGTTATTTTTAAATAAAAAAATCGAAACAATATATTTTTGTTTTGTCTGTGTTCATTTAAACTTTTTTTTAATTAAAGCATTTTCGAAGTGGAGTTTGCCACCTATTCGAGAGGCCCTGGTTTGTTTTGTGGTGTGACTTCTTTACATCGGTGACACTGCCGAGCCTCACAGAACCCCTCGGCCCCCAGGCACCCACCTATACATGTCTCCGGAGCAACTAAGCGGCGGTCGATACGGCTACAAAGTGGACATCTACTCTCTGGGACTCGTTTTGCTGGAGCTACTGCAGCCCTTCGGAACGGAGGCCGAGCGGGTCGAATGTCTCCTGCGCGCGCGCCGCCATCATTACCCGCCCGCCTTCCGCCGGCAGTACCCGAATGAGGTGAGATTTTCTGTTACTCACCGGGCTGTATCTCCTGAACCGTGATAGTTAGACAGTTGAAATTACCGCACCTGAATGGGGTTTAGGGCTCCTTCAGGAGAAGTTGTAGTCAGTTAGTTGCAGTAGTCGTTGTCTGGAGTTCAAGTTAAAGATGAATGACGTAGTTATTTGTTTATTAACACTTTCACAATGATACGTGTTGGCTACTCTAAGGTTATTTCGTCACTGAGTGAATACAGGTAAAATACGTATGTTATTGCGTAAAGCGCTAGCGCAGCACAATACAATGTGTGCGGTGATAGACCGTACAGTACCCGAAGGGTGCCAAACGGGACCCTATTACTAAGACTTCACTGTCCGTCTGTCTGTCTGTCCGTCCGTCCGTCCGTCTCTCTGTCTGTTTGAATGTCTCTCAGTCACCAGGCTGTATCTCAAGAACCTCTGTATCTCGTGATAGTCTCGTGGTTCTTATTAACTCTAAGAATTATAACTTTGCTTTTGTTATTTTTTTTTTCTAAAACTATCTAGATTTCGAAAAGAACACCTATGTTTCTGCACTATTTTCAAAACAAACATTTTGAATCGGTTGCCGTTATTAATATCGAGCAAAAAACGGCAAAAAAATCACGTTTGTTCTATGGGTGGGGTGGCCCCCTTAATATTTATTTTATTCTGTTTTTAGTATTCGTTGTAATAGCGGCAACAGAAATACATCATCTGTAAAAATTTCAACTGCCTAGCTATCACGGTTCATGAGATACAGCCTGGTGACCGACAGACAGACGGACAGTGAAGTCTTAGTAACGGGGTCCCGTTTGGCACCATTCGGGTACGGAACCCTAAAAAACTAAATATATTTATTGTGTTACACAGTAAAGTTAACATCTGAAAGTTGGCAGGGCCCTTCTTTAAACTAAAAACCTGTGCCAAAAGACCCCGAATGTTAACGAACGACAGTTAGTTTCTTTACGTAAGCAAGACGTCGTGGTCCCCCGCAGCTGGAGATGCTGAAGCGAATGTTGTGCGAGGACCCGCGCGCGCGGCCCAGCGCCACCGGCGTGCGCGCCGGCGCACCGCTCTACGAGGAAACCGACAACCGCTGGCACTACTGTCTGCCTAACAGTGCTACTGCCTAGACACGTCGACGGTGGAATTCAGGTGGGATCGATGAGGTAAACAACGAGATCTCACACTTTCACTTTTAAAAATTTTAGGGTAGGTAGTTTCGATTTAAATATCAAATCAAATATCATTTAATCCAAGGAGAAATGTACAAACACACTTAAGAATGTACCTAAGTACGGTGATGTTACATAATATAAAGATTTGGTACAGTACATTTAAGTAGGGGGACGAGCCGACACCCTTGCTAGATTAATATTATTCTGTGTTAAGGAGTGTCAGGCCCAAAATCCGTTATAACTACGGGGTGACTATTACGTTGCAACTACAAATAGGTAGGATGTGAGGATACGATTGATTTCTGACTGAGTTCCATCCTGAGGTGTTCGCAGGTCTCAGCGCTTGAAATTGCCAATCCGCAGTGGGCACGCTTGGTCACTAAGGACACTACTCTCTGAGAGAAAGTCTGTGCCCTACATTGAGACGTATATAGGCTTCATGAGTTCCGTGTTAGGCTTGATAAACAAACTTCATATATAATGGAAACAGAACATGGCTTAGGTGGTAATAGCGCTAGCACTGTATTCTAAAGGCGCGGGTTCGAATCCCGCTTTGGCTCGGATTGGTTTTGTTCTGTGTTAAGTTTTGTGTAAAAAATAACTTTAACTTTACCTACAGCTTGAATTGAACTCCTTAGTTCACAATAACTTTTTACAAAAATTAAGCAGTCTTAGTGGCCAACGGGTGCTATATTTTGTTCTTTACCTCCTCGATTGTAAAGTAACGTACAAAAAGTTGAAAAAAACTGCGGGAGCCTCAGTGGACCTCCATTAACTCCCAGATATCATGAAGTTTTTTTCAAACTTCCTGGTTTACGCTCGTCAAACTTTATAAGCTTGCCGCAAGTTTGAAAAAAACTTCATAGTTTCTGCTCGTCGAACTTTATAAGCTTGCTGCAAGTTTGAAATAAACTTCATAGTTTCTGCTCGTCGAACTTTATAAGCTTGCCGCAAGTTTGAAATAAACTTCATAGTTTCTGCTCGTCGAACTTTATAAGCTTGCTGCAAGTTTGAAATAAACTTCATAGTTTCTGCTCGTCGAACTTTATAAGCTTGCTGCAAGTTTGAAATAAACTTCATAGTTTCTGCTCGTCGAACTTTATAATCTTGCTGCAAGTTTGAATCACACTCCCTCGTTTCCTCTTGTCAAACTTCTTGCTGTCTGGGGTGGGAGGTGTTTTCTTACCAATTAAGATATTCCACATCAATTAAATAGTTAAAGTATTGTTTCCATATCTTTTGGTTTGTATTGCATTTTTGGTTAGTTTAGTAAGACTTAGGGCCGGGTTCTGAATTGAGAATTTCACTAAGTAAATACTTAAGTAACGTTCTGTCTCGCTCTTTTCTGAGAAATTCGAAGAGACAGACTACAGTTAACCATTTACTTGGCGAAATTCTCAATTCAGAAACTGGCTATTACAATTGTAAAAGACCGACCGTATCATACTTTAGTTAGGAGATTGTTCTTACCATCCATACTATCTTATGGGCCAACGCTGAAATTGTGTAAGGTCCGACCATAGACATAATACAAATTGTGAACGTTTAATTTAGTTTTATGTGGTGAACTTTTTATTATTCAGGGCGAAATTGAATATCCGTCTATCCGAAAATTGGGCATTCACCCGTGAATACAAATAAAAAGAAATATCTGTGTAATTTCAATTTTTATGTATAATAAAGTATTCTCTATCTCTATCTACAAACAAATTTTACTATCAACTGTTCCATTATGACATTCATCATCATTCACACGTTGCCATTCATGTTGAATTGGAGTGGACTAAGGCGTCACCATATTTCATTCGCCATTCTAGAATACACCACAATAACAAGGTGGCCTATTACAGCGTAGGTGCTATAGTTCAGATGCTACATTAGGAAAATCGTTTGTACCAGTGTTTAATCTATTTTGTGCATGGAAAGGAGATCTCAACAACTTTTGTCACCACCATCGACCTTAAACAATCGTGGAGATTATCGAGAATTGAGGTTACCTTGGACCACGGTTTATATTGTTTTAAGAAAAAAAATATCTCTTTATGTAACTTTAGCCTTCGCATCTACGTAATGTAATGATTTATACAGCGTCCAGTGGCACCTTCACTCACACTAGATGGGTGAAGGGACGACTCCGACGCTGCAGTGCCTGGAACATGGTTTTTTAGATGGAGTAGGCTTGATGTATACCATCCTGACAGCTTACTACCTCCTACTACAGCACTAACCTCTATGGTGCCTACCTGCGGCGACCGTAGAGGTCACTGAATGGAATAAAATTAAGTAAACTGTACTATTTCATTAGACATAATCGTGCGAGTATTTACTTAGGAACATATAGAATATGAGACTGGGTAAAAGTTTTTTATTGAATTTAAAGATTCTAAGTCTTATTTATAAAACACCGACGACTCCTCAAACCTCCTCAGAGGCAGTTTTAATAATTTGTGATTACGACATTCTTTTTACCAACACTATTTAATCTGCCTCTGAGGAGTGTTTTGAGAAATCGTGGTTTATAAATAAGACCGTAATAATCAAGCCGTAGCACATAAAACTTGGTTTTATTTATTTTAGTTTTATATTCTTGGAAGTTTTTCTTTTAATTACGTTTGTAATGTGTTCTTAAACTTTGTAATAGTGTGCTTAATAAATTAGTACAGATTAATGCAGTTAAAAATAAATTGAGCTTGAAAGTTAAGTTTCACTTGATGTAATTAAGTTGGTAATTTACGTTTGTAAATATGATCTAGGAGTAAAATGACTACAGTCTAAAAACCAAATAAATCTTAGAGATTATAATTCTTCTTTTATTTGGTATGTAAATAGAAGATTACCTCGCCTTCGACGTTGTACACGAGCCTTATACAATAATTTTGATTTGCCAAAATAATAATAGCACCGGTTATTTGGTTAAAACATCTTTTAATCATAAAACATTTATACAAATCTTAAATACAATAAAAAAATATAATTTTCCTACAGTTATCACGAAGAAATCACATTCATATAATACTTTAATATCTTACAGGTATGAAAATAAAGGATTCAATATAGTTGACCAATCACAAGACTGAAATACTAGAAAGTACTCGTATCTTCGACTTAACTAAGCAACGATAAGTACAAAAGGAAAAAATAATATTTAGGTATTGTTGTAGCGTACCTATTGCGGCGGTAGCGGAGCGGTAGAACGCCGGCTTCTCATTCGGGAGGTCGTGGGTTCGAATCCCGGCATTTACCAATGTCTGTTATGTAAGTTACGTACATTTGTGAAGTTATAGTAGCAATACCACTCGCTAGTTTTGAAGGAAAACATCGTGAGGAAACCCGAGTGTCTGAGCCATTCACATACCTTAGCGCTTGAAATCGCCAATCCGCGGTGGGCACTCTCCCTGAGAAGGCCTGTGCATACAGTGGGACGTATACAGGCTGCTTAAATAAACAAACTAATGCAAACACTGGTTCAAAATTAAACAATGGTTCTAATAGCATATTCACAGATCTCATTATCTTACCTAATATTCCAAAATTTTGCTTACAATAGGTAGGCATTCCTCTTAGTGTGTCAATAAATAAAATTTACTTATACGTAAATATACACCTTGGCAATCCATACTATACAACATACGCAA
The DNA here is from genome assembly GCA_963969515.1 of Yponomeuta evonymella. Taxonomy (NCBI): domain Eukaryota; kingdom Metazoa; phylum Arthropoda; class Insecta; order Lepidoptera; family Yponomeutidae; genus Yponomeuta; species Yponomeuta evonymella. The sequence goes on from OZ018359.1 coordinate 7,132,713, forward strand.
CTCTTTTCGCGGCCTGCCACGACAAATGTTGTTCAAATTTTAGTGGAAGCTTGTCTTTAGAAAAAGCTCTTCTTAAATTGGATCACGTACATATTACGGCCTCACAATACGAGTTTTGAAGCACCAAGTATCTCTCAGCGTATCTTATTAAACACTCCACTGAATCAGTCAACATACACATTTTTCTTGTTAGTTATTTTAATGCATTTAGACCACAATAAGGGTCAAGCTCATAATGTATTATTCGCAAATGTCTTTGGCCAGGGGTTCCCAAAGTGTGGACAGTAAACAGGGGCGCCTGGAGGACCTGTTCTTCGCAGGTACAAAATAAACCACGGCGCTCTAGTCAAAATTGTTTATGTTGTATTTCACATTTCGTCTAGGGCGTCGCCACAAAATACTAAACCTGTCAGTGACCCGCGAACTGAAAAATTTTGGAAACCCTTTTCTTAGGCAAGACTAGGCTTAGTTTGTAGAATTATTTTTTATGTAATGTTTGGATTAAAAAAAATACTATTTAGTTACGTTACATTGCGTTTTAGTGCTATTAAGGTAATGTCACTCCTCTAGGACGCAACGTAATGGTACCGAGTAAACTGAGTCTTACTAAATCTTACGCAGGCACTCAACACACTCAAGTTAGTATGGAATTTGACAGTCAGACGATTGGGATCGCTCAGGATTTGGTGCGCGTAATTAGGCCCCAGCCTGTGTGGGGCTCGGCGCGTTTTGCCATCGCATGCTGTGGGGCGGACGCCCAAAACATTGTTGTCTGAACACGTCTGACGAGCCATAAGGCCCATATTACATTAGACTACTACGCTGTTATTTATAAAAACGGAAATTCTGTAATCATTAAAACACTCATCAGAGGCAGTTTAAATAATCTGTGGTTACGTCTTTCCAGAAATCAGCACCTAATTTGTTTCAACGTAAAGAATTTACATTCTGTTTGCTGAATGTCAAATTGTCAATGTACTATGTTATTATGTTAGCCGCTGCCTTCGGACCGTATTTGTAGTGGAGAAAAAGGCAGCGGGAAAAAAAAACTCCACTCTGAACATCTTTTCTCAAGTCATCTTAAACTTATACATCAAAGCCTATATGATATGATTCCGTGATAGCCACTAATAACTTTAAAAGCCAAAATAACACTTCTCTCAAAAGTAGGGAAAACATTAATGCTGCAGCAAGACACACGAACAGCACCCGTTCACAAGCATATTCCCTACCACGGACTATTTAAACTGCCTCTGAGGAGTTAAATTCAATTTAATTCATAGAGTTTTATAAATAAGACTGCTACATGTACCTACATCTAGCAGTCTTATTTATAAAAAAGCCATTCAAAGTTTCAGTTTGTTTTTTGTGCCACGAAACGGTCGCAATGTTTTTTTCTCTGTGAGCGAAGTCCTATAAAGCCAGAATTTAATGGCTGTTGTTGCTGCAACATTGTAGCCATTATTGACGGAGTTTCTCAATCTCAAAAGACTAAGCGGAAACACGTTTATGCCAACATACTTAAGAGGGTCCCTCGAGGAGCAATTCCCTTACAAACGTGGTTTGGTTTTAATTCACAAACGACATTCCGGTTTCCGGCAGCAGCGTCTTTCTGAGATTCCAACCGCATACTGCGATCGCCAACCCGCCTGCCGAGCGTGGCGATTATGGCAAAACCCCCTCATAGTTATAAAAATCACGAAGGAGGCCTATGTCCTGCAGAGGGCGTTAAATGGCTGAGGATGATGTCGTTTGTAAATAAAAACCAAACTAAGTTTGCATGGGAATCGCTCCGTGACGTGCCACCTTAAGCTGAAAGGGTACGAATCGGAACACAGGCTGCACAAGTTGTACGACGGTCTTGTATGCCTAGTGTAATTTGGGCCTTGGGCTAGTTTCAAAGCAATGCGTATGGACTAGTAATCTTCGGATTGGCGTCACGTGAGGCGTAGAAAAGTTTTACAGTGACGGGAATTGCTGCGTATGGAACACGCTCCTCTTGGGGCTCGTTTCGCCTTCGATCTGGGGGTTCATTCATGAGCGTTGACGCAACCAGTGGAACTGATTTTGATAGGATGTTTTAAATACATTAACACCACAAAGATTTGACGTGTTTGTGCGTGTGACCTTTAAGCAGCAATGCAATAGAAACATTTGTCTAACGCAGTGGCACATTTGCCTTAATTTAGGGCCTGAATTGTCGTTTCAGCGTTCAACTACAATTCATAGTTTCTTATGACGATTTGATTAACACTTCGAAGCCGACTGGTACAATTTAGTCCTCCTACTTATAATTCTGTGGGTTAATCGCCTATGCAATGTACATCGAATTGTTATAGTTAACCATGATTTGTATGAAACAGAGCCCTATAAGCTGATAATCTGTTCGGACCATACGTATTGCTTTAAAACCATCCTAAATAAGTATATGAAGATTAAATTGGAGCGGTCAGATGGCCCAATTGAACTATCAACTCCTATCCGAATTAAAGCTATGCGTAGTATTATTATTCTGCAGGAAACTCGGAGTTTTACCCTCCTTCATGACTCTCAGCGCCTGCAGTACCCTCGCCGTGTCTAACTCCTTCCCCGAGGCCTTTTCGTTGTCCAGGCACAACTCTGACATTCTCTCGTTAAATTGCTCTAAGACTTTCACTCTGTAGTCTATCGTCGAGGCTACAGGATTCGCTGTCAGCCAGAGATACTCCAGGCAAGGCAACTGGCATATGTGCTGTACTTCTTCTACGTCTGTTATGACGTTACAACTCAGATCGAGGCTTTCTAAGGAGAATAGCCGTGAGAAGCCTTGCAAGGAATCGACCTTGTTCTGGGACAGGTCAATTTTGACTATGTTGCCGATCTTCGAGTGCCATCTGTCGCAAATGGAGAAGTTGTTCATGGCCAAATTGAGAACTCTGAGCTCGTGGAGGCAAGAGATGTCGCAGAGCTCGGCGATTTTGTTGGAGGAGAGGGAGAGGTTCTGCAATTTGGGGACTAGCTTGATGGCCCAGTCCACGTTGTCGATGTTGTTGCTTGCGAAGTTTATGACGGCGAGCTTGTTCCACTTCTGTGGAGGAAAACATACGATAAGATAAAAAGTATTTAATGTTATTCAAATAACCAAAAATGTAAAGGCATAGGTGAGGCAGTATTAAAAGTACCTAGTTGCACAAATAGAATAAAGTAGAGCTATCTGTTGACATTATAACATTAGTGTTGTCTTCTATTCAATAAAATGGAATCTAAAGACACGTGGACAATCTATAAAAACACAATTTCTCCAAAATACTTCGCAAATGCAGTTTATTAAGTCTGCAAGGGCAAGACCAACTTAGACTGCATTTGAAGAGTGTTTTAAGGAATCGTGTTCGTGTAAATATGTCTGAAAATTTCCCAACTACATACCTACGATGAAATCAATGTATCATATTGACACGCAACCCTATGTCATCCATTGCATGTTCACGAACGACGTGGCGTGAACATAAATATGCCTCCATCCACAATTGGACGTTAACGATGTCAGTATTTTATACGGTGGATCTATGAAACACTGGCAACGTGAAAGTTTCGTTAGTCTAGCGATGGAACGTTTGACTAGCGTGCCAGAGGTCGTGGATCCGATTCACTTAAGGGGACACAGTGCACTAACTAGCGCCACCGATGACAAACAAAAACATCTTCTTTCACTGATCGTATTTTCAAAATGTGTCTGAACAATCTCGCAATGATGTTAACAGTGGTTTTTAGGTCCCACGACATAGAACCTACGATGGCAAACCTGGTACTAGATAGCACTTCCTTAGGTACACGGCCATGGGTCCTAAAAATCACTGTTAACATGATTGAGAAATTGTACAGACACTTTTTGCAAATTCGATCTGTAATATGATTTTCTTTCCTCGTGGCGCTAGTATTACTCCCTGGAGCCCCTTAATACGGTCTTATGTTAATAATGTGTAGTGCTCACGAACGCTTTTGAAAGAGTTCCACCATAACAAAACAAACACTAAAATAAAAAATAACCAACAACCCGACCGCTGAGCGTCTACTAAGCGAGCGGGACCGACCTCGGTTCTTCACATTGAGTTACGTTGATGAATTTGGGTCCAGACTGCTTAGTAGCTAATGCTCAGCAGTCGGGTTGTCGGTATTTTTTCTTTTCTATGAGACTCACGCAAACACGACGAAGCGATTGAGATCTCATTTGTCAAAATCTGACCATTGGTTAGGGAGTTATGAGGGAACGTAGAATCGGGCATACTTACATACATACGAACCAAACACATTTATACCTCTACATAAATCTGGGCGCCGTCGCAGTCGGGTAATAAGAAGTTCCAAGAATCATAACATAGGTAGTGTCTATATTCTTTTTGTTGCACTAACCCGTGCTGAGGGCAATTTTAAAAACCTATTTAGGGGCTAAAAATTCCACCCATGCCGGGCCTTGAACCTGTCCTCTGGCTATCCGTGCCAGCGCTCTCCCAACTGAGCTAATGGGCAAGTACCAAGGAAGTACAAGCATCGGCGAAATTTCGAGCCTCTTTACAAACTTCTCTGTATTACGTACAGGCAGTGTCTCGGCAACCCGCTCAATGCTTATCACACTACAACCCAGTGAACTCAAAACCAATTTCGATAAGTAATAGTTTTCAATATCGTGTCGAATTCTCATTTACGGAGTGATATAAAACCACTCTACGGAAGATAAACCTAGTTCACTGAGTCATACTCGTATTGCTACGCGCGTGCCAGTGTGAGGTCACGCGAGATAGTGAATTTACATAAATGCAAGCTTCGATAATAAATGACCTAGTTTAATATTTTAACTAGCCCGTTGTAATTTGTGAATATTTAGTCTTGCATGCAAAAGTGTCCCCAAAGTGCCAAGTGTCTCCTTAATTTGTGGTAACAATGCCACCCGCTCCGCACGTATAGATAGATAGAGAACACTTTATTGCACAACCAGGTGAAATAATTACAAATAGTTTCTTATATCTAAGTAGGGTGGTATATTGTAATTTTCCTATCTATTGATTTATTAATGGTGGTCGCATGTGTTTTATAAAACGTCGGCCACGTCATATCCCGTGGCTATAGCATCCTTGGCGTTCACATATCTAATGTAAGAAGGTATCAACACTGGACGCTGCGTAAATCATCTGGCGTAGTTGTGAACTTAGTACTTAGTTTTTTAGGGTTCCGTACCCAAAGGGTTTATTCTGTTTTTAGTATTTGTTGTTATAGCGGCAACGGAAATACATTTCAACTGGATAACTATCACGGTTCATGAGATAGGTACAGCCTGGTGACCGACGGACGGACAGCGGGGTCTTAGTAATAGGGACTCTATTACTAAGACTCCGCTGTCCGTCCGTCAGTGACCAGTATTTCCGTTGCCGCTATAACAACAAATAGTAGTCAGAATAAAATAGATATTTACGGGGGACTACCATACACCAAACGTGATTTTTTTTAAGTTTTTTGCTCGATATTAGTAACGGTAACAGGTAGACGCTTCAAATATTCAAATCTTGTATAGATAGTGGTACGGAACCCTTCGTGCGTGAGTCCAACACGCACTTGTCCGGTTTTAGTTTCTGCAGTGTTTTCTTTGTTAGCCGGCGATAAAATTAGTCAGATTCGATCAAGATTGTTTTAAAATTCATGAACGCCTCCACTTCTGTTAGTAATTTTTATCACAAAAACAAAGATAACCACAATAACAAAGATACTTATGAATGTGAAGGAAGCTTGATTGGCATAGTGAAAGTGTAATGAATGCTAAGACAAAAACGCAAAAACTTTTTTATTCAGACTATAACAACATGAATAATTCCTGGCCCATTGGTGTGACAGAACGTAAAGACGAGAAGCAGGTGCGTAGAGCTTAATAGCGCTGTATAGAATCCCGTTTCAGAGTTCATGCTGAGCTATAAGCATCTACTCGTTACGAGGATCAATCTAGCGCCATTAAATTATCGGGCGAACTTTGTACCGTCTCAAAATTAATTAATCGTTCTCGACTTCAGGACTCGAAGCCTTTCTATATTAAGGCCGACTTGCAACACTACCTTAAATGTAACCTTAGCGTTTAACAAAAATTCTTCATACAAAACTCAATTTAAATGGCGACTTAGTGACATTTAAGAAGTGGTGCAACTCGGTCTTAATGAATGAGAAAAATACTGTTCATCACCATATTTTTTTCGAAAATGTTTTCCATGTTTTAATAGTTTTCTGCTATTCGGGGCGGAGATTTTCCCAAAATATTCATCAAATAAGACGAAACTGGAAGAATGCCTTTGTTGTTGAAAAGTTTGAATGTCTATCTTCTTGTTTGACTGTCAGACCCTGGTAACCAAGTTTCACCAAAGTCATCAAAGAAGCTTAAATTCGAAGAGTCTTTTATTTTCCGCTGAGGAAATACCTTATCTACCTTCTATCATTATACCCTCGTCATCAAGTTTTGCAAAAGTGATAAAAAATGATTAAGCCCAAACTCGAAGGATCTGCTGTTATCCGTTGAAGAGGACCCGTATCCACCTTTCAGTCCCATCATCATACCCTTGTCTCTATCGTTTTCAAAGCATTTACTTATAATTCCAATGAAATAAGCCCAAACTTGACAGATCTTTTCTTTTCTTTTTGTTCTGTTCATATTATGTTACTTATCAGTATATTTTGTTTCTGTGAAACAGAGATTAGAACTGAATTGTTATTTGTTAGAAGAGCCCCGGAACTTGGCTAGATTTTCTTTTTCGGCGCTTACTTGGCGTCACTTTTATTAGTCGCCTAATCCATTTACTTATTAGTTTATCTAATCCAATACACTCACCACAGTATCGGCGATGCTAGAAGGATCCTTGTGGACGATATCGACCAACAGGAACTCGTTCAGCGAGACCACTCCCGCTATCAGCACCGACAGGCTTATTAGAGAGTCGCGGAGTGTGCCTGCAATTTTGTTTCATACAAAATCAACTACTTTACAGTTAAGAATGGCACTTATCAAGCTGCTTTTATTTAACATTGTATTAGGTGGGAGGCAAGTCTCTTGAGAGGTTGAGACACAGCTTTTCTTCCCAGTTCAGAAAATTGCTTCTTTCAATGTTTAATCTACGTAATTTTATGTTTGTATCTTCACAATATGAAAGGTTTCAAAGGCTGTATTTTTGCTTGTCAATAAACTACCTATCTATCTAATATAAGATTGCGCATAGTTTCGATGAGAGGAAAGGATGCCTATCTATTCAGAATTCACTCTGTCCGTTTAATTCACAGATGAGATTTCCAATGAGTTTTTTTCCAACATGTCGCTCACAAAATTACGATTTATAATATTACCAGGAATTTTGTATTTGATTGCATCTAAAGCCTGACAGGTATTTATTAGTGAAATTCTCAGAAACCGGCGGCTAGTTGATTGATTCTTAAATAAAGGAACAATACCTTAAGAGTACCGTCCTTAAAAGTTATGTTTAGTCAACTGTACAAAATTAAACAATGGAATATTGTAGTGAGAAATCACTAGTACTTGTTTCGCATTGAAACTGTTTAAATTATGTAGTGGAAATGACGTCAATAGCTATGTGTCACAGAAAGGAATCTTGCCCAGAAGGCTAGAAGGAAGGCTGTGAGGGAGGGTGGTTTTGTTTATACGTATGAAGAGTTCCAGGGTTTTATCAATTAAAATAAACTCTCTTTATGCTCTCTTGATTTTCAGTTAGCAAAATAAACTGCATAATACTTCTTGATGCATGCACCAAGGTTGTCAAAAGCCACTTCTGAAATGTTAATAGTACGAACTTTGTATGAAGAATACTATTTAAATATTACATACTTAAGTCATATTTGTACCTACTTTTGCTGATCGATTCCTCTTTAAAAACCGGTACAAGTCGGCCTTTGCCTTATATTTAGAAGGACCATTGTACTGGCATAACTGAAAATTCACACTGCATGTCGGAGTCCAAGAAATCTGAGATTCACCACAAAATAATAGTGACCACAGTGATACTTTAGTGACACTTTCCGTGTGGTGGCGGATTAAAAATAGAGTCACTGCATTTCTTTCCGTGGATGTCGTAGAAGGCGACTAAGGAAATAAATTACCAGGAGACGGACTGCAGCGTCTTCCTGAGATTCCAACCGCATACTGCGATCGCCAACCCGCCTGCCAAGCGTGGCGATTACTGCAAAACCCTTCATGGTTAGGAAAACCATGAGGGAGGCCTATGCCCAGCAGTGGGCGTCAAATGGCTGATGATGACACTTTAGTACCATAAACAGCCAATAGGCTAGTTACGAGTATAACAAAATTACAAGTAAAAGAAGTATGTGTGATGTCACTTTAAATGACAGGATACACAATAGTGCTATTAGAGAATGTTATGGACTGAAAGAGGATGTAGTGACTACAAATCAGAAGGCAATAATGCATTGGTTTGGACATATGAAGAGGATAAATAAACAAAAATATTTATGTCAGGATTGTGACTTGTGGCAAACTCTTGCCTACCCTCCAAGGATACAGGTGTGAGTTTATGTATGTAGACAATGTAATAAAATCACAATGTACTCACCTACACCCTTGATACAACCCATAGGAACACCAAGCACTGTCAGATCCTGCAGGGTCTTAAATGATACCAGATCAAAATTCAGTTCATTTGGGACAATACTGCTGGAACCTAGCTTATCATAGCTGCCCTCTATTTGGAGCGAACGTAACTGTGTACAGAAGTCCAAGACATGACTGAAATCGTACATCTTGTCTTGTTTCTCTGTTGTAGGGCACGGTACTTTTAACCGTTCACTTATTGCATGGAGCTGAAAAGAAAAAGAGGTTTTTGGACTCTCTGGCGAGACTTTCACTAAGATAATTTTCTTATTAAAGTTAACTACTTATTGGACACCTTGTATGCTTGTAAAAAAGGTTTGTGGTCATACTTAGAAACAGGATTCTTACCAACAACTATTGTTAAATTTAAATAAATAATTAATTTAGTTACATAGTAAGGTTGCACTCTTAAAGTAATTCCGCTTTTATCTGGGTGTAGACAAACTACTTCTTAATGTGCTATCTTCTAATGGAGGTTGGCCACCAATTTGGCTCTCTTGATTTCTGAGGCTGCCAATTCAAACAAGGAACTGGTACTCTGTTCAAACCTCTGATGCAAGTTGTGTAGACATAATATCTTTGGGCTCCCAGGTCTCCTTCTTCCTAGAATCTTGCCTTCCATGACAAGTTGAAGGAGACTGTACTTGGTGATATATACAGTAGATGTCCGAAATACTCTAGCTTCTTGTTTATGTAACCAAACAATTTTTTTTTATATGCTATCAAGGTCCAGAAATTGATAACAGATGTTGATATTAGGGGTTAAAGTATGAAATTGCCGTTTTATTGCAATAGGTTCTTTGAATTGACATAGAATCTTCATGGTTTGAGGTTTTCGAGTGAAACTTTTTTCAAATGGTTTCTATGATGTTCTTTTTTTAAAAAATGTGAAACATTTGAATATCGACTTTCAATTGTTTTTGTTATTCAATTTAGACAAGAAAGATAGATACTGCGAAAATTCGAGTGATTTTTGAATACGAGTTCCGACGCGGCGTACTAACGCGGCAGAAACAGCCCGCAATATCAATCCTGCGTTTGGAGAGGGGTCTACTAATGAACGCACCGTGCGATTTTGGTTTAAACGCTTTCGTGATGGAAATTTCGATTTAAAGAACGAGCCACGAGGAAGACCGCCCACACAGGTGAATAACGATGAATTAAGAGAGATAGTGGAAGCCGACCCTAGTCAAACTACCCAGGAATTAGTGGCATGGTTTAACGTTACCTTACCCACAATATTGACTCACTTGCGTCAAATCAATAAAATTAAAAAATACGAAAAATGGGTGCCTCATGATTTGACTGATCTGCAGAAAGAAAAGCGTGTTGAAACTTGTGTTGCCTTGTTGAACCGGCACAGAAATGAAGGAATATTGGATCGAATTGTAACATGTGATGAAAAGTGGATTCTTTATGATAACCGGAAAAGAAAAATGCAATGGCTGACCCCAGGTCAAATGCCACAACAGTGTCCTAAAGCAAAACTTACCAATAAAGGTATCCATCTTTCTTGTCTAAATTGAATAACAAAAACAATTGAAAGACGATATTCAAATGTTTCACATTTTTTAAAAAAAGAACATCTTATAAACCATTTGAAAAAAGTTTCATTTGAAAACCTCAAACCATGAAGATTCTATGTCAATTCAAAGAACCTATTGCAATAAAACGGCAATTTCATACTTTAACCCCTATTATTTAGGTACTGAATTAATGAGACAAATTAATGACATTATATAATGATAAATCAACTTTATAGACATTATTGCTTCCTGAATTTTTACAATTTCTATCAATGGTTTGTAGACAAAAGCTGAATGACAATAAATACAATACAAGACGGGTTTGTACTGTTTTAAGTTATTGTAGTATTAACAAACTTAAGAAAACTGAGTAAGTAATAAAGTATTATAGTATTTTTAATACAGTTGCTCAAAAAGTGGCGTATTGCAGGGACGTATAGCGTTCGGGATGTGGGCTATTACATACTCGTGCTTTTTTTTTTACCTTTCCCGAACTCGTGTGTTCTCTTTCCCAACTGTCAAAATAATGTCTATTAAAAAGAAAAACCAACCATGAAGTTTTTACTAAAAAAATTCATAGAAGTTTTTACGATTCATGCAAATACGTATGTTTCTAAAAAGAGGCTACTAATTTGTTTCAATATCAGATTTAATGATTTGATTGAATGAGTTTGGTTAGGTTTAATTTCATTTCATCTCATTAAATTTCATTTTCATTTCATATCAATAAAAAACTTCTACTGAAGACTTGGCTGTATGGGCATAGTTCCCTTTGCCTACCAGAATGGGTGAAGAAAAAAAAAACTCTGCTTATATTCTACGGTTGGCGCCATTTTTCAGAAATTTTCTATGCGAGTTTAGTTGTTTGTTGCACAAAATAAGTAATTTCGACCCTAGTTTTTTTTTTTTTAATTATAATAATAATAATAATAAGCCCTTTTATTCCGAAATTGCTACAAGAATCACAATTCAAAGTTTTGCACAAGTTTTGGTTAATTCATAGTATGTCTCGCAACTTGGCGTGCCTTTTGGCATAGGCCTCCTCCAGCTCTCTCCACTGATCCCTGTCCTCAGCTACTCTGGTCCAGTATGGTCCCAAGGTTAGGCGGATATCGTCTTTCCATCTTATTTTCGGACGACCCTTCCTTCTGGTGTCTTCTCTTGGATACCATAAGGTGACTTGTTTACTCCATTTGTTTATTTTGCAACGTAACATATGTCCTGTCCAACCCCATTTCAAGTGTTCTATGCGAGTAATTATGTCTGTTACTTTAGTTTTCTTTCTTATTTCTGAATTTCTGATTTTATCGCTAAGTCTGATTCCCAGCATGCTCCTTTCCATTGCTCTTTGTGTACTAGCTAGTTTTTCTCTTTGCTTGTCTGTTAGCGCCCATGTTTCACAGCCGTATGTCATGCATGGGAGGATGCAGGTGTTGAAGGTCTTTCTCTTGATATACATGCTTAAATCTCTGTTCTTCATTATTTCTTTTAGGGACCAGTATTTTTTCCATCCACAGGCTATCCTTTTATTTATTTCTTTGGACATAGAGTCTTCGTTGGATATAATTTGTCCTAGGTAAACATAGTCTTTCACATATTCTAACCTGTTTCCGTAAACCTCTATGTTGACTTCTGTGGAGTTGGTCATCAGTTTTGTTTTGTTTGCGTTCATTTCCAATCCTACAACTCTGCTCTTTTCCGCCAAGACTTTTACCATGTGTTCTAGTTTATCAGGTTCTTCTTCTAGTAGCACAAGATCGTCAGCGAATCTCAGATGGTTAAGGCGGCTACCGTTGATGTTAATGCCATAGTTTTCCCAGTCCAATCTTCTAAATATGTATTCCAGCACCGCGTTAAACAGCTTGGGAGAGAGCGGATCTCCTTGTCTCACGCCTCTCTTTATAGGAAATGGGTCTCCTTTTGTTTCTAGCTTAATGCAACTTATGCATTCTTTGTAGATGGATTTGATTACTTGTATATAGCCCTCATCTACTCCTTGTTCTTCCAGACTCTGCCAGATAAAGTTGTGTTTTAGGCTGTCAAAAGCTTTAGAGTAATCTATGAAGCAGATATATAGGTCCTTCTGGTATTCGTTGTATTTCTCCAAGACTTGTTTGATTGTGTGGATGTGGTCTAATGTACTGAAGTTCTTTCTGAATCCCGCCTGTTCGATTGGTTGGTTTTCGTCTAGGACCCTTGTAATTCTTTCCATTATTACTTTTGCAAAAACTTTATACACATTTGAAATGAGGCTTATTGGTCTATAGTTGCCGATATTATCCTTATCTCCTTTTTTATGGAGGAGAATAATGTGAGATTCGCTCCATTGTTTTGGAATGGTGTCTGTTGCTATAATATCATTGAATAGCTTGGTTAGAATTGGGCTTATTTCTTCTATAGTGCCTCTTATTAGCTCGTTTGTTACAGTGTCAGGTCCTGGAGCTTTTTCTAGTTTTTGTGACATGATGGCTTTCTGAACTTCTTGCACTAGTATTGGTGGGACATCGTTAAATTTCGTGGCTGTGTTGTTATCTTGTTCAACGTTATTAGAGGAGTAAAGGGCTCTGTAGTAGTCTGTAGCTACTTTCTGGATTTCTGTACGTTGTGTTACTTGATTTGATCTGTTACTTTTTAGTTTGGGTATCCATTCCTTACCATACTCTCTTAGTTCTTTAAAAGCTTTTCTTGTTCCGCCTGTTTTTGCGATTTCAACTTCTAGTTTTTTCGTTCTCCTTTCCTTCCTATCTTTTCTTATATTTTCTCTAATCTGTTTACTCAGTCTTGATATTGTGTGACGGTTTTCTTCTCTTTTTGACTTGTCTGTCATTAGCGCTTTTCTTTCTTTTAGGAGCTGTATTGTCTTCTCGGTAAACTTTGTATCAGTTGTTGTCTTTACTTTTCTTATTTGTGATAGCTGTTTGTCCACACAGTCGTATTTTTCTGTGACACTTCTGTCTGAGTTGACGATTTCTGACAATGTCTTGGTAAAAGAAGGATCAATGTTGTTTTTATATTTTTCTGATGTTAATTGTATATTATTAATTTTTTTAATTAACACCACCGGAACTCAGTATAATTGCACAAAATCCTTCGGAGAACATTTTACCGGTTAAAGTCAAAAAGTCGCTACATATCATACGACGAATTTATTGCGTGGACAGAAGAGAAAAAAGCAAATAGTTTTTCATTTTTTCGCAACTGTATTAAAAATAGTCGTTCAGTACACATGCGGAACCGTCATTGCAACTTGTTCCGACTGTCAACCCTCGCCTTCGGCTGCGCCTCGGCTCGGGTAGACATTTGTCGGAACTCTTTGCAATGACAGCCTTTCCACACTTGTAATGAAATATACTATTATGCATAATAAATTAAAAAGTGCTATAAATAAAGCGACACTCAAAGTACAAACCTCCAGAGGCGTGAATTTGTACGACCTCTTGTTCTGAAGCAACTTATCGCCTTCCAAAAAGAACTTCTTCGCCAGATCTTGCAGCAAAAAATATATATCATACAAATGGAAGTCGAGGAAATGCGCAAAGTCATGCGGCATCGCTAGTCTGAGGTAATTGAAGACTTTTTTCAAATATTCGTTCAGAGCTTCTCGCCTTTGCTCGATGAACTTCGGGGTTTTGTTTCTGATGACTTTCTTGGGTGGAAGGAGGTCTTTGGCGACCCCATGGTCGGAAACGAGCTTGTCGTGGATGTCCGCGAAGTCACTGTACCGATGCAGCACGCTCCAGCTAACACTGCCAACTTTTACAGTTATTTTGTAGTACGTAACACTGTCCTTTGAGCATGTTTCGTTTATCGACACGTAACTGTCTTCCCTGTGAGTCACGAAGGACGACATGTTTATGGGAAGTCGGTGGTGTAGTTCACTCAATAAATTGATAAACGGTTCATCCGATTACGTCTGAATTTGATAAATTAAATTATTTGTGCCCGCGTAAGCATGGGAAAAACAGTGAATGACAGTATTGACAGTGAGTGAGTGACACTCTCTGTGTTGCCCGATCGCCCTTTGAATTTTCCCCCCAATCTAAACAAAATCTCCCCGAAAATAACAATTTTCAAAAGTTTTCCTTTCACTTTCACAAAATATTTTTTAATTTAAAGAATAAAAACAGAAAAATTGGTTAGTAGGTACGTAGCTAAATAAAGTTTGTGTTTTATTTGAAATAACAATTTTCAAAAGTTAGTAACCAATTTTCCTGTTTTTATCCTTAAAATTAAAAAATATTTTGGGGAGGTGAAGAGAAAACTTTTGAAAATGGTTATTTCAAATGAAACACAAACTTTATTAAAAAGATATGTTTCCACCTTAGCTTCAAAACATCTTCGAGCACGTCGCTTTCAATTCCGTATTTTTTTCTGAATTAAACCTTGTTAACATTTGTGGAGACTGAACAAAACACATGCATCCTTAAAAACAGCATTAATGCTGAGGCTCCGACCATTTCAAAAGTGTACTAAACTATATTATTCTTAAAATAAGCAAATTTGTTACTTTAGAACAAAGTTCTCTTAATTTATTTAATTTCTAAGAGTAGCCTCTACATTTTCAATTGACAACAACTGCATTAGAAAATTTTCACAACCAGCTAAAATTAGATTGTTATTTGTATGAATCAATGCTTTGTTGCATAATATATCTGTGCTTTATAGGACAAATGTGTATTGGAGTAACCATTAATATTATAGGAAAAGCCTGTATGACATTCTTTGTGTGGAAATGTTATCGTACAATCTTGTGTTTCCTTATTTTGGAGATAGAAGGCTAACCTCCAAAACACCCCGAACTCCATTTTTTCCCTCCAAAATTTTCCCCATAGAACTTCTCCCCTAAGCAAAAAAAAAACCCCCTATCTGGCAACACTGCACTCTGACACTGACAGATCGGAAATGTTGCCAGATCCTAACCAACGTCGTCTGTTTTGTCGAGTTCCGTCCGAGTAGAAGGATTAAAGCTTGGGAAAAAGAGTAGAAATTAAAGAACAAAGAGTAAGATTTTGCTGAGATTTTTGGTTACTTTATTTTACTTTCAACAGTTATAGAAGACGGTGCCTTCACAGCAGGTTACGGCTTATATAACCTTAGCTGGAACTGGTATCCATTTTGCAGCTTGATAATAAAGAGTAGAAGAAATGAAGAGTACTGGTATATTATGCAACAAAATTGGTTGGGACACCCTTGTAGCAGCACATCGACCATAGAACTTTAATCTTAGGTGTTATCCACTTACTCAATCACACAAAACCGACATAAAACATAGATACATAGAATATTCTTTATTGTACACAGAGATTACATTAACAGAAATTCAATAAATCGCAGTTCAATGAGGGCTTTTCAATTACAGCTGCCAGTTGAGTTTCATTAAAAAAAACTAGATGGCGCTGCAAGGAGAACAAAATTGTCATCATACATTTTAAATGTTGTACATCGTTATTAATCTGTGATAATCTAAACATCTCTCCTCTCGTTAACGAAACCAGCGAGCAACGTGACAGAGACGACAGAGAAGGTACAGTGATGTCATGTCAATTTTGAAATATTATGTGACGTCAGCACCATCTATCGGTAACTTGCGGTACTGTATTTTTTTTAATGACGCTCTGAAAAGCCCTCATTGCAGGCCTAGTATTTTAATCATATACAGGGCGTCCCAAAGTTATGGGACATGAAGGGAAAGTACCTTAAAATCGTAGATAGGGCATTTTGCTGAAAGAAGACTTTATGTTACTTTTAAAATTTAGTATTCTGCATTTAAAGATTTTATAAAAATTACTTGCTTCGTCTGGGAATCGAACCGACTTAAATGTAAGAAAAAAACACCCCTACTTTTATGATGCCTATCGAAAGAATGGCCAAAAACTAATAACTCTTCCTAAGTACATAACTTAGTATTTTAAAAGAAAGGAACAGTGTGAAATTAACCATTTTAATCAAATTAAAAACATACATGAAACTGCCGTTGTCAAGTAAGTAATACCCACTTACTTACTTTACTTTTTGTAAATAAATTAATTTTATGTGCTGTCGACTGTAGTGCTTTGTTTTAGTTTCGGTTCATGTATCGGCTGCGGAGCAGCCAAAATAAAAAGCTAAAGCCATTTAATTAAAAATAATTGTATTGTAAAGGAAAAGGGAGATTTTAAAGATCCACCACTTTTAATTATGGGACCACGAGAAAATGTCAGCCGAGTAATTCATACGGAAACAGTTGATATTTTTGGAATAACAGCTTGCAATTCAGTTGTAAAGCTGAATTAGAAAAACATTTAAACACAACTATGTATTAAAAAATCTTTTTATTTAAATCTTTCCAAATAAAATAAATTCTTGCGTCAATAGTTGTGCAATTATCGCACTCACATGATTGTATAGTTACGAATTGGCGGTTACAAATCTTCATATCTGTCCAAAAAGAGGGGGTTCTACTAGTCAATGACAATGTACAATTGTACAACACAAAGATCTTACTAAAGTGCAACTTCAAAATAGCAAATAAAAACATCTGTTGTTCCTTACTAACGGTACCAATTCCAACATTTAAATGCATGGTACAGCCATTGGCGTATCTAGGTTTATATTCCAGAAAGAAGGGACCCGCTCCTATAGTAAGCGCTTCACATCCTGACCGACTCCAATCGTCTGTCAAATTCCATACCCATTGCTGTCGCAAACGTCTGGATTACGACAGGATTTGGTGCGCGTGAGATAAGATAAGAATATTCTTTATTGTACACAAATATTCCTTATTTACACAACTAGGGCCGTAAAATAAAGAAAGGCCGATATCGCAGAAGTTACGCGTACAGGATAACCCACTTTGAGGCCAAGTGACGACATAAAATTGTGTACTCAACACGGACTGTACAACAGAAAGCCCTCTATCGCATATTGCATGTAAGAAATCAATATCTAAATAATAATACACTAATTTAATTTAACGCTGTGTCATAAGACTAACTGTATTGCAGTGCCCTCACAGGGTATCATGTACTTACCTACAAAAACCAATACCACCTGTGTACATGATTTAGCAATAAATAATATGAATATGAATATTGATGACGCTCGCCTGCGGCTCAGGCCTTATACTTCTGCGATATCGGCCTTTCTTTATTTTACGGCCCTAGTTGTGTAAATAACTATTATCTATTTATCTAGAGCACATGACATGATAAAAAACACGTAAAGATACAGAGTACAATTGGTGCGTAATTAGGCCTCTAAACCCTGAAAAGCGATAGTTTATTACACCGAATCCCAATGCACCTTTGCAATAACCCAACATCCTGTCCCCGTAATCTCGAAGCCAATTTAGCCAACTTGTGTCAACAAATTTAGACAACAAATTTATTCAATAATTGAGACAAAATATGCCATTAGTTTCCAATGTACTCTAAAGTTTCAATAAGTATAAAGCATTTTCTTATATTTTACGAACTCGGTATTTCTGACACATTGAATTTAGTTGTGACGCACAATAACCTCGAGAGTAGAGGGGCCGGGTGCGCTTAGACAATCCTGGGATAAACACGGCCCAGCCGGCTCTCCCCGTAAACAGAGTGTAACAAAAATCCATTCGTCAATAAGAGCAATTTTTGTTACAAGGAAAACTTTGAAATCGCGAAAAAAATATCAATTGTTCCGTAAATTTTAATGCCGCAAATGGTAACTTTAATATGGAACAATGGGGAACTTGCGTCGAACTCAGATTGAAGTGCCATTGCTTTTATACCACAGAAGACATAGAAAAACTCACGATTTATTAAAAAATAAACCGATAAAATATTTTTTTCAGGCTTTTTATGGCCCCAAAAAATAAAGTTACTCTAATAATAAAAAAAAACATATTACATTTCGTGCTTTAATTGAATTCTAAAGGTTTTCTAAAAAGGGTGTAACTCGAATATTGATAAACGCTCCATACATTATAAGGCGTTACGCTCAAGTTGTGACGTCATAGTTTGACTACGATTTGTATGGCGCGTTTTTTTACCACGTGACTAGAATGACTTTTCGACAGGTCACATTATGAAAAGTATAAGTCGTAGAGAAAAAACTTCACCACTTTTATTTATCTGTACGAGAAGAGGCGGATCTGCTGTACAGGGATAATTAGGTTGTATGACGATGGTGGAAAGTCTGATTAGTGGCTTTTTGTTATTTGTTGTACGAGTGCTGGCCGTGGTGGCTGAGTACATTTCATCATCATCATCATCAGCCTACGCTTGTCCACTGCTGGACATAGGCCTCTCCTATAGCACGCCACTGAGCACGGTCCTCGGCTACTCTCATCCAGCTCTTGCCAGCCGCCCTGCGAAGATCATCGCTCCACCGAGTCTGAGGACATCCCACACTACGTTTACCGATCCGCGGTCTCCACTCGAGAACTCGTCTAGACCATCGGTTATCAGTTCTTCGGATAATATGGCCGGCCCACTGCCACTTCAGCATGCTAATTCGGTGGGCTATGTCGGTGACTTTGGTTCTCTGTCGGATCACCTCGTTTCGAATTCGATCTTTCAGAGAAACCCCGAGCATAGCCCTTTCCATAGCACGCTGAGCGACTTTAAATTTGTGGACCAGCCCCACCGTGAGTGTCCACGTTTCGGCACCATATGTCATGACGGGTAGGACGCACTGATTGAAGACTTTCGTCTTGAGACTTTGTGGGATTGGCGATGTGAAGACTCGACGTAGTTTCCCATACGCTGCCCAGCCCAGCGGTATTCTTCTATTGGCCTCTTTCTCGAAGTTGTTTTTACCTAACTGCATGGTTTGCCCGAGGTAAACATACTCCTTAACAACTTCGAGAATACTGCCTTGAACTGCAATTTGGCTCCGGACTTATGTGTTCATTGAACATAACCTTGGTTTTATTCAAGTTCATCCGGAGACCAATGCGTTGGGAAGAATCAGCTAGGCCACTCAGCATATGTTGCAGATCTTGAGTACACTTACGAGTGAAATAATACAATTGTGTGAAAATGCTAGGTGTGCGGTTTGGCCCGCACATTACCTCCCCGATTATACTAAAACATTTTTTTTGTGCAAGTTCTCCATCGATAATTTTTTTGCAATTTCAAAGTTTCCACAGAGTAAAAGTTGTGTTCGTATTGACGAGTAGAGCCCTATTTTTGGATGTACATGCGGATTCTGCTACATCATGTATAAGCCAATGAGTACAAATGAGAATTATTCCCGATTTTGAAGTTTTCCCCACACAGAAATTTGTCCGTATGGCCCCCAATTTGCGAATAAATATGGGGATTTGGTTACTCCCAGTATTTTAGAGTCAATGGTTAAAAACTTTTCTAAAAGCTTGTAGGTATTGTGCTGGTAACTAATTAAAATTTTATTTTGGGTTGGTATTGGGTGTCCAATACAACTACATTTTCAACATCTTGCGGTCAATCAAGTCAAATCCTACTTTTAATTCCTTGGACGGAAATTTATAAAACAACTCTTATGAAGGCAGGAGTCTCGGTGAGCAAAGACATTCGTGCAGAACAATCTCTAGAATTTAGCAATTGACTTGAAAATTATATTTGAATACCTACGCTAGGTACACACAAGGACACAGCAATCACACCACACTAACTTAGATAAAACCTACTAAAATCGTTTTACGACAATATATAATTCAAAAAGTAAAATGAACTTTTTTTATTAAACATCAATGATAGAATTCTAAATAAAAATTAATCGATTTCAATAAAATGTACGCAACAAACGACAATATTAGTTGCACGTAAGATTGCATAATAATAGGGGTTAAAGTATGAAATTGCCGTTTTATTGCAATAGGTTCTTTGAATTGACATAGAATCTTCATGGTTTGAGGTTTTCGAATGAAACTTTTTTCAAATGGTTTCTATGATGTTCTTTTTTTAAAAAATGTGAAACATTTGAATATCGACTTTCAATTGTTTTTGTTATTCAATTTAGACAAGAAAGATGGATACTGCGAAAATTCGAGTGATTTTTGAATACGAGTTCCGACGCGGAACTAACGCGGCAGAAACAGCCCGCAATATCAATGCTGCGTTTGGAGAGGGGTCTACTAATGAATGCACCGTGCGATTTTGGTTTAAACGCTTTCGTGATGGAAATTTCGACTTAAAGAACGAGCCACGAGGAAGACCGCCCACACAGGTGAATAACGATGAATTAAGAGAGATAGTAAAAGCCGACCCTAGTCAAACTACCCAGGAATCAGCGGCATGGTTTAACGTTACCTTACCCACAATATTGACTCACTTGCGTCAAATCAATAAAATAAAAAAATATGAAAAATGGGTGCCTCATAATCACTCGAATTTTCGCAGTATCCATCTTTCTTGTCTAAATTGAATAACAAAAACAATTGAAAGTCGATATTCAAATGTTTCACATTTTTTAAAAAAAGAACATCATAGAAACCATTTGAAAGAAGTTTCATTCGAAAACCTCAAACCATGAAGATTCTATGTCAATTCAAAGAACCTATTGCAATAAAACGGCAATTTCATACTTTAACCCCTATTAATATATAAGATGTGTAAGAACCATAATGATGCATAACATAAAATAATTCATTTCAGCAAAGGGATTTAATTTAGCTCACTAATAACTAAGCAGTTATCTAAGCAGAGGCAGTATATAAATAGATATTTTCGTTTTGAACCAGCATAAATTATCCGATAGATATTTTGAACATAAAAACATCACAGTTCAAAATTACATTCATGGCAATCGCAGTTTAAAATCTAAAAGTTAAGATCCTAAGGTTAAAAGTAAATTAGTCTTTATAATTATTACGACGATTCTGTCTAATAAGCGGATTCTTTCTAAAACTATGTACAGTTGTTCGCTACCTGCTCATATTGTTAGAAAAATAAAAAAATCTCTACATTTCACGAGACTCGCCTTACGACAAACTTTATTTACTACCGAAACGCCGCATCTCTAGAATGGCCATTTCCAATTTTTTTTACGCGCTGCCTGCGGCAATGGCTTTCAGTCATAAAGCCACAGACTGGATTTAGGTGACGTTTTCAAAATTATTTACTATAAAAAAGCCGTACCTCTAGAATGGCCCCTTCCAATTTTTTTTTTTGCACACGCGCTGCCCGCGGCAAAGGCTTTCAGTCATAATGCCACAGACCGGATGTAAGTGTCGTCTTCATAATTTTCCGCGGACAGCCTCAAAGCGTGCTCCTCAGCCAAAGCGGCCAGTTCTTTCAGCCACTCGTCGAATATCACTGCGTTGAGGATGGAGCGAAGTGTGATGGATTGGTTCCAGTAGGATTCTTGTGTGAAATCTTCTTTCGGTCTCCTTTGCTGCGGCGAGTTGTAGTTCAGTTGTGGACTGTTGCTTTGCGGGCTACTGGACGGCGAAGCTGTGAAAGGGAGTAAAGAATGTAATTTGGTGCATCTTTAAATAATGGAGACGCTTACCTATTACGACGAATTACTTCACGACGATGTTTTTGGAAATTTGCAATACATCTATAATGGCGTGCTGGCCCCAACACTTATGTATGGTAGCGAGACTTGGGTATGGCAAAAGAAGCAAGAAAGTAGGATTAATGCAGTAGAAATGAGGTCCTTGAGAAGTATGACTGATGTTATTTTGAATGACAGGATACGCAACAGTTTGATTAGAGAAAGTTGTGGACTGAAAGAGGATGCAGTGACTAGAATTAAGAAAGGTATGTTGCGTTGGTTTGGACATGTGGAGAGGATGAAGGAAGAAAGATTGACAAAACAAATATATATCGAGCGAATGTGGGTGGAAGGGCCGGTAAGGGACGACCCAGGCGGATATACTTCGACCAAATAAAAAGGCAAGATAAAAAGTACCCGAATCCGGCGTGCGTGCATGCAACGACTAATGAATTTTGAGGAAGCGAAAGTGATCTGTCAGGATCGTGGCAAGTGGCAGTCCTTAGTCTCTGCCTACCCCTCTGAGATACAGGCGTGAGTTTATATATGTATACATGTATGCAATATAAGAAATGTTACGTTAGCCTGTTAATTTATTTTATCTACACTAATGTTGTAACATTCTACTTATGTTTTCAATACTTGACTTATAATTACTACTGTTATAGCGCAGACAACAAAACACTCAATTTAAGCAATTTCACATGATGGTATAATATTCACATCGATATCGTAATAGTACATTACGATACTAGTGCGAAAAGTAGGAAATTCGCAACGAGTGGCGATAAATTAAAACACGACCGAAGGGAGTGTTTTATATCGACACGAGTTACGAATTACCTATTCGCACGTGTATCGTACAACGTTTTATAGTACATATGGCCCTTTGAAGTTTCGACATAGGCACGTAAAGTGCTCATTATCGCACTAGTGCGGTAATGTAGCACCATATGTACTATAAAATCTCATTATAACATCAATAAAACGCGACCAACTTGATTGCAGGGCCAATCAGGTTGGTCGCGTTTTATTGAAGCGCGCAGCTGCGCTCTCATTGGTTAAATTTTAATGGCGGCAAAATCACTGTGATTATACACGTACGCGTGAATTTAATTTAATAAATTTGTTGTTTGATTAATTGCATTAGTGAAGATAAAGTAGTGTATGCAACTGCATATAACACGGGTATTAAAACACTCGTTACAATTATGAAACTCGCTGCGCTCGTTTCATAAACTCACACTCGCGTTTTAATACCCTTCATTATATGACAGTTGCATAAACTACTATTAGATATTTATTTTAGGCGTTTGGAGTCGAAGGTGGCTGGGTGCCATACATTACAGTATGGTATCCGGTTGCCTTCGGTTCTATATGCCTCACATGTTCTCTTCGCGATTGTTTTGTTTTTTTTTTTTTGGTTTGTTGTAATTCGTGTATTTTGTTTGTTTACTCTGTTTCTGTGAAAATTTTAATAAATGTCTTCTTTCTTTCTATAGGTATTGGTAGTAGACATGCTGGGTGTCCCAAAACTACCACGTCAAACTTAAGGCGAATAAAGACGAAAAGTCCGCTATGTGATGTCAAAAATATCTCGGAAACGGTAATTCGATAATAGCCTTAAAATTGAGGTGGTATTTTTGGGACACCCCGCATAAGTACTTACAGGAAGACATTCTTCTCCCGAACATATTCGAGATACTCGTGGACAGGGACCTTCGCTTCGACTCGCCGCGTCGCAAATGCACTTCGTCAGGCGGCCGGCGAATCGGCGAATCTGGTTTGTGGCCTGTCGGTTAGAGTAGAATGATGTTAGACGCGCACCCGACGAAAAACCGGCAATCGAGAAAATCGGACCGGAGCTGGCAGCCCCGACGTCGGTTTATTAAAGAAAATACGGCAAGCGGTGCGGCCACTTCCTCTTCAAATTCGGCGTGCATTGTCGCGCGTGAATACAGTAATTTCTTACTTTTAATTTTTCTGAAAATAATATTACGTTGAATTTTTCATTCGTTCTTCTAAATACTGTTATACGGCCCTGAAAATAAATAAATTGGATCTCTAATCAATCAAACTTTGGTTGAGGTTTAAACACTAGTCATCAAAGCAACGACTCACATTTCTCGGCGCGTTCTCCGACTGAAATCATATATTCTCGCTCTCCTCTCCTCCGAGCATAAATTTCTTGCTCCTCAACGCATTTAATCATGCATCTCAGCGCATCTATTCATGCTTGCTAGATCTATTCACTGTTGCGCCCCTCGAGGCATTTAACCATACTCCTCAGTGCATCTGTTCACACTCCCAACGCATTTAATCATACTCCTCAGTGCATCTGTTCACACTCCCAACGCATTTAATCATACTCCTCAGCGCATGTTCACTCGCAGGATTTATTCACACTCGCCCTAGCAATATCCTCTCAAGCCAAAGACACTTACCATCCTCAGCAGAATGCCGCGTCTTCAAGAACGCTGTCTTCCGCCGCATGAGGTAGAACCTGGCGCGATCCAATCAGATCGCTCACGTTATCAGTGGCGCTGATCAGCTTGTACACTTCTTCATCAGAGCATTGACTGACGCTTGTACCGTCGATTTATATTCACAGCACCAACTCACTCTTCTATTATCTACTCACGCTCCTCGGTGCATTCACTCACACTCCTCAGCGCATTTATTCATGCTCCTCATCGCAACTCTTCACCCTCGCTAAGTCTGTTTGATGTAGAGACTAATCCGCCCTGCTACCAAAACTATGTTTGATAAAACCTCGGTCGGGTACCCCAATATCGACTCACGCTTCTCAGTGAATTCACTCACACTCCTCAGCGCATTTATTCATGCTACTCATCGCAACTCTTCACCCTCGCTAAGTCTGTTTGATGTAGAGACTAATCCGCCCTGCTACCAAAGTTATGTTTGATACACAGACAAAACCTCGGTCGGGTACCCCAACATGTCAGAAGCAGAAGCCAAAAGGGGTTCCTCACCTGGGGCCCATAAACAAGCGGTATGGTTCGGCCTCTGCGCTGACCTTAAATCTAACAAGAAAGTTAATAACACTCACCGAGTAGTCCTGCCTCGCACGGTCCGCGGGGAGGTTAGTGTCTGCCGGCTCCTCCCGGCTTATGGCACTGGCAGTGGAGGCCCTAGTCTTCCCCTAAGACTATCACCAAGAGCGCTCTTCCCAAGAAAGGTACTTACAAGTGCCGAATTTCTCCTTTCACACCATTTAGAAGGAGGTTATATTTTACCGCATGCAAGCGTGAACCCACACACACTTCTCACTGGGCTATCGATGGTTTTCCTACCATCCACTGATTGCTGGTGCACTCATCATCATCAACCACCCGACGCCCACTGCAGGACATAGGCCTCCCTCGTGGTTTTCATAACCATGAGGGGTTTTGCCATAATCGCCACGCTTGGCAGGCGGGTTGGCGATCGCAGTATGCGGTTGGAATCTCAGGAAGACGCTGCTGCCCGTCTCCTGGTAATTGATTTCCTTAGTCGCCTGCTACGACATCCACGGAAGGAAATGGAGTGAGGCTATTCTTACTTATTCACTCGCTCTACCAATATCCTCTCACGCCAAAGATACTCACCATCCTCGGCAGCATGGCGTGTCTTGACGAGTGCCGCCTCCCGCCGCATGAGGTAGACCCTGGCGCGATCCACCAGCTCGCCCACGTTATCAGCGGCGCTGGTCAGCTCGTCCACTTCTTCCTTTAACTTGCTTAAAATCTGGAAAAAAATAGCCTTAGGATATTTACTAAATCATTGACTTACAACTATGGTTTCGCATTCGGAAGGTCCAATTCACGGTGGGCACGCGAGTTGATTAAGCCCATACTCTCTCTCTGAGAGAAGGCCTGGGCCCTGGAATGGAATGTACACATACGGCCTCTCCAATGACATCTAAATATTTTTTTGCGTGTTGCCAATTGCCTTACGGAATTAATTAACAACTCCGAGTGCACATAAATCCAGCAAAGGCGGCGAATACAGGCTGACGTAATTTAAAAGCTGTCGTGAGTGTTCTGGCGATATTACACAACGCTAGTTCTACCTAGAACTCGGCTTTGTTGGTCTCCATATTTAGATTTATACACACAATATCAGTTTGTTGAGCCCCTCCCTCCTCTTAACGTGTGACGTAATTTATAGCCGGCAGTGATAGCTAAAGTTAACATAGTGATGTCTAACTGGCGCTAAAAAGTGACCCCACGTTCAATTCCTTTTTGATCATGCTGTCTAGAAATCAGTACGTCTACGAAGCAAAATGCCTAAAATGTAGGTATGTCTAAAAAGTATTTTACTTAAACTGTAAATCAGGTGATCTCTAGGTAGAGATCGTAATGACTACCAAGCAAAATGCCTAAAATGTGGTAATGTCTAAGTAGTAAAACTCCTAGAGATCAATATAAATAATCGAAGAAGATGTGACGTTGAATACAACAAAAAACACAAGCTAATTCTTAAAAAACTGAATGATGGTGAAATCACGCCCCTAAACTTAAGAAGAATTATAAAATTAAGAAAACTGACGTACAAAACCTCTTAAGTGATGAACGAATGAAGTGGAAAAGTTTATTTTATTTTATGTTAAGTAGGTACTTAATGTAAGTGTAGTCTAAAGTTAGTTATGTTATTTGGTTTCTGGTTTAATAAAGCTTATTAAATAACGACTACCTTCTTTGCATTGTAGTAGGTACATCTATAAAGCGGTCTACTCACTTACATAGTAAGACTACAGTTAGGTAAAATACAGCGTATCCATATTGCAATTTAGTAATTTTGCTTCCTATTCAATAAACGTTAAAGGTCAAATTAGAAATAAACGTTATGATTTCTAGGCAGCATGATCAAAAAGGGTTCAATGGGCATTGTTCACCCCATTTTTTTATTCTAGAAATCAAAAATATAGATTAATATAAGAAACTAATGTGAATATTTTCATAATTTTCGGTGTCATTATTTTTTTATTAAAGTATGACGTCAGAACTGGCATAATTATGTACGTTCCTTTGCCTTTTTTCATGCTTTTTAAAAATAAAAATATGTTGACGTTTGAAAATGACAAACAAATGTCAGTCAGAGTCAACTACTTATCAATATTTTCTTTTCTAATCATATTGCCCATAACCAGGAATTGAATTGAATTGATTTTTTCACGTAAATAACAAGCTAGCGTCTCGTTCGTAATAATTATTCAAATTAATCGGATATTTGTTGAGAATTGAGGTTATCTTCACTGTATCTAAGCATTTGACGCTTCTGACAGTTGTTGAACGAACGAACGTATTTATTTTTTATATTCGAAGGCAATGGAACTCCCGCATTAGAGCCAACGATGACATAATTGAAGGACGAATGAAGGTTATAGATTTTTTGCGGTAAATATTAATAATCCGTCTTAATTTTACTTATTTAAACCCCTAATAGTAATCAGTATCCCTATTCCTCGAAATGGTTTTCACTTTACGACAGTCTCCCGGAACAATGCCCATTGTGGGAAGGCAAGCCCGCCTTGTCAGTTGTGTTACCAATCGGAGCGAGTTAAGTATTACCCGGAAAAATATCTACGCACCTGCCACCGTCAGATCACCATCTTGCGAGGTACCCAGATATTTAGACGGGTTATACATCATACAGTCAATGGTTTGACGTTTTTGTATAAAACCAATCATAAGTTATGCTGCCATTTACTATCGCCCAATCAACATTCATGTCGTCACGCATGGCGCACGGAATGAACCAATCACAGAGTGATTTACTCTACAGCACATCATGCGCTCATTTCATTGGTACAGACTAATCGAGAGGGCAGGGGCCGCCGTCTTTGAGAGTGAATTTTGTAGCAAGAAATACTTCTATTGTTTTTTTATTTGTAGATAGCCGGTTATAATAGGAGATTGTTTATCCAGGGAGCACATAACTATTTTTAAGGTGAGAGTGTTTCTTTAGAGAGGGATTTAAAGTACACCACTCGAGCTTAAAGTAGTGTTGCACCCAAGGTGGACACTCTACTTTTTATCACCCTCTATGAAAAAGTAAGTGCAACTTATGAATAAGAATTGAATAGAACGTTTGTAAATGAGTATGTACACAATTACGAACAAAGGCGAACAAATCAATTTCGCGCGTCTTTTATTTTACACAAGCTTTTTTTTTTATTTGACTCGCGCGCCGTATCTTTATCATACAGCCAGTTACTTGTTCATACAATGTTCGTGATTGATCTCTTTGGTGATTGGAACTTTTACTAGAAATATCTACATTCCAAATTCAAATCGCTTTTCATCCCTAGGGATCAAAGAGCTATTTTGGTCCCTGTTTACGAGGACTAAACAAGCTCTTTTTGAATAGATGTGATACAAATACAATGTCACCACTTTCGAGGGATTCACCCTATTGCACTTGTTACCTGTACAATGTGCATACATACCTGAAACAACGAAGGCACATTCGGCTGCATAACGAAGCCGGGACAGAGCAGCAGTGACGTCAGCAGCGGGGTAGGCAGGGTGACCAGCTTCGAGAGCACGCCTGTCACCAGCAGATTCTGGGTCAGACCTGACTCGAGGAGAGCCGCCGCTTTCTTGAGGAGGCTGGAGAGAAGTGGGCCTGGGAACGCGGGGAACGCGTTAATGGTGGGGATAACTATCGCCGTGACACGGGCAGCAGCGTCTTCCTGAGATTCCAACCGCATACTGCGATCGCCAACCCGCCTGCCAAGTGTGGCGATCATGGCAAAACCCCTCATGGTTATGAAAACCACGAAGGAGGCCTATGTCCTGCAGTGGGCGTCAAATGGCTGATGATGATGACGATGAATATGTGATAAATGTGGTCATTTAGGTGTGTCTTGTCTATGCTAGGCGAGCCGAGCACGAGCGGAGCACGAGCCGAACACAATTCGTCTTGTGTGGACCGACTTACAAGCCTCGAACGAGCGCGCTGCGAGTATTACATTCGTGCTCGGCTCGTGTTTAGTGACAGACGTCGGTCGCTCGAGCCGAGCATCACGTTCACCCACGTGTCTCGTGTCACCACAGTGTTGGTTATCCAACTCCTCCGAAACGGTTTTACCGATTTTTATGATTTTTCTGTGTATATTTGGTAGGTCTGAGAATAGGTCGTAGGCTAATTAGTATGGCAAAACAGCGTTCGCTGGGCCAGCCAGTTTATTTATAGTTATTCGCAATTTTTTTCAGCCCACACGTTATTACAAATCCGCTCACCGATAATGGATTCAGCGCTGGCCCTCCAGGTCCTCAGCGAGGGCACGTCACTCTCGAAGTCCCGCGCGTTGCCGCTCGCCGCCCTCGCGATGCTCTTCAGGAACCCCTCTTCGGCGTAACCGTCGCTCTCCTCGCTCTCCTCTATCCGGTACCTGGGGACGTAAGGGGGATTAGCTTCAGTTTGTCGAACGCTATCAATCTATTTGTCTAGCCCACGGAAGACGAATACTATTGGACGTAGGCCTCTTCACCGCCACGCCAACCTCGCCGGTCCCCTGCTAATCTCATTGCCGTCCTGCCGCCATCCTAATGTCATCAACCCATCGGGTAGGGTGCCTACCCACCGTTCGGCCACTACTCTGTGAGACGTCCGCCTTCTCGAACGCTAACGGTCTATGTAACGGTCTATGGCACGTAACATGAACACAATAACTAGTCCGCATAGTTAGGATTAGTTTGCGATGGAGACGCACTCTATGGAGTAAAATTCGGAGGGAAGGAGGGAGGGAGAAAGTGAGAGGGAGGGAGATAGAGAGATAGAGAGGGTGGTGGATAGCGTCACTCCATTTCCTTCCGCGAATGTCGTAGAAGGCGACTAAGGAAATCCACCAGGATTCCAACCGCAAACTGCGATCGCCAACCCGACTGCCAAGCGTGGCGATTATGGTTAAACTCCTCATGGTTATAAAAAACGTCCTGCAATGGGCCTCGAGTGGCTGATGATGATGATGAAGGAAGGGAGAAAGGGGGAGAAGGAGACGGACATAGAGAGCGAGTGGTAATTTTAAGAGTTGAGTGCGTTTGGTCATCGCGGACAAATACTTTGAAATTATTTACCAAACATAACGTAAACTTACGCCTGTATGCCGGAGGGGCAGATAGATACCAGGGTTGCCATTTACCACGATCCTGATTGGCCTCTATCACTTCATCATCATTCAGTAGTCGTTGCATGCACGCACGCCGGTTTCGGGTACTTTTTATTAAGGACCAATTCCGACGAACTCTATTACAATAAAAACTTGCCTAAAACTTTCACTCCAGCTACTTTCGCCGAAAGACGTCAGACTGTCGTGTTCCTTATTCAAATCTGTACTATTCTCGTTCGCAGCTTTCGTCTCCTGCTGGCCAGTGGCGTCCTCGTCCTCCACCAAAGAGGTCAAACTGTGCGGTTCCTTTTCCGAAGTGTCGCTCGTCTTCAACGTCTCGTAGCCGCTGGTGCAGACGGAAATGATGCTGTCCTGCTCTTTTGCGCTACTCTGGGGTATGTCGAGTTCTTTCGTTTCTTTGCTCGTGTTGTTGTTTGTCTCTCTCTTCGGTTGAGTGCAGCTGTCGTATCTCGAGGTCCAGTTTGCGCAGGCGATTGTCCGTGATACTATTTCGAAGCGAGCGTCGCATAAGTTGGCGTGGTAGTTGCCTAGCAACGATTCGTGGGGATTCTGGAATAGTAGGGTATTCGGTTGTTATAAATCACTTAGAAATGTCTGTTCTATTCTGAAAAAAAAAATCTCAGTCTCAAACTGGCTCAAGAAAAGCTAATACGTATATAACTGAACTGAAATTAAGCATTTAGACGTTCCAAGCCACGAAGAATTTTTTGGTCTATTCTAGGTATAAAAAAAAATGTTCTGTGATCCAGTTTGAGACTGACTAACGATTATACAGTCTGATATGACTTATTTCTGAAGTTTGCGATTATGTGCGCAATACTCAACTCAACGGGCTTGTATTAATCCTGCTAAAACGTATTACAATACGAATTCTGCTCAAAAATACTAGATAAATTCATAGCTATTTATGAAGTAAAACTACGACAAAAAATGTATAGAAAAAGTTTTTTCTATTTAGAATTTAAAGGAAAATAAATTCTAGCAAGATTTTTATTATTAAAGCATAATGCTTCTCATTTTTTGAGACCCCAAAAATCACGATTCTCTTAATTTTATTTTTTATCATTATGACTTTTTGTAGGTAATAATGGTATATAAAATTTCATCCCAATCCAATTTTGAGTCGACCACAGTATTGTCATTGTACTACAATGCATTAACGCCGCTGTTACGTGTGGCATCAAAAACTATGTGGGTACAGAAAACATGTACTAAAAATATAATATTATTTTTACAAATCATTAAAAAATAGAACGTGCAAGCGAGACGGAATGCCGTACATAAAAACAGCATTAACAGAATGAGGACCTGATCAAAGGTTACTGAAGATAAAAAGCCATCTCACTCCGTAGTTAAACTTGAACTCCTGCACGAGGTTATCCATCGCTATGCCCTCGTGTAGGCCGTTCACTTGCAGTCTCTCTTCCTCTATATGGAAGTCCACTATCGCCCTCCCGCTCATGTTGGCCTCTTTAACGAACTGCCTTGTCTTCTCTAGCGGCCGCGCGGTGCAGTTCGGTGTCAGCGACAGGAAGGCTACGGCTGCGTCTCTGTTGGTCAATAATTCGATATGCATAACGAAAGAATATTATTTACTAGCTGTTGCCCGCGACTTCGTTCGCGTGGTAATTATGATGCGTATTTTTCCGGGATAAAAATAGCCTATGTGCTAATCCAGACTATAATCTATCTCTGTGCAAAATTTCATCCGGATCCCTTCAGCCGTTTTTGCGTGAAAGAGTAACAAACATCCATCCATACATACAAACTTTCGCGTTTATAATATTAGTAAGGATTATACACTAGCATGGGTAGTGCGACGACGCTAGTCGCGCGTTTTAAATGTCAAGAGTCGCGACTTTCAAGTACATTATTTTCTTTCTGTTGTTGTGCATATTATGTTAGTTATCTGCTTATTTTGTTTCTGTGACGTATCTTTATTTAATTTAATTTTACAAAGGAGGAAAAACAGAATTAACAAAAATTACTTAAATAGAGAAAATGAGTTAGCTTAATACATTTTGTTAATTCCTAAACATTCCTCACCGATAGATAAAAGCTTAATGATCTTAATAAATGACAAACTTAAAACAAATGGCGTGCAAGAAAATATACAACGATACACACAAAAATTATGATGTGGTTAAGTAGGTACTTATAGGTAGGCACTTTGTTACATCAAGGACTATGCAAGTATCACAAATTTCTCAAAATAGTAATAAACATTTGTTTACAACGGTACTTGGTATAATAAATGTCTTTCTTCTTCTTCTCAAGTGGGAATTATACAGGCTACATAAAAAAAAAAATAGGAGCTGCCGCTACATTACGCACACCGGGCCAGTTGACATAACGAAGGCTCGTTCCTCAACATAGACGGCCATTTGTATTACCTGTAAGCCTCCGGGTCTGATATGTGCAGTCGATGGGGCGCCATGAGGTGGTGTCCGTTCAGGAGGTACTTGAATATCAGCTCCAGCATCACGTCCTCACAGTTCAGGTCGATCAGCGTCTCCATCAGAGAGAGGGCTACAAGGGACAGCTGGAATGAAAAGGGTGGTTTTTCAACGTGACTCGTTGGTCTAGCGGTAACTCGGTCGATTACTGTGCAAGAGGTTGTGGGTTCCACTCCCACTGGGGGCCGCCGTTCTTTGATTAGTGCGAATGGCCTCAGCTTGGGTGTTTTTCCATGCTTGTGATGTCCTAAAAGGTTACAGATTATTATCTTATTTTGGGAATCGTACAAGTAATTGGGTTGTGTGGATGTTATGTTTTTTTTACCGTAATCTCTAATGGATGCCCGATAACTTCTTTCTATGCTTTCCAAATAACACAATTACTTTTGGTGCCAAATTTCGATGCCCTGGGCTGTGGTAATTAGGAAGGACATGGAAACAAATAATGGATAGTGATTGTTTTGTGTGGAAGTTACTATTTATTTATAGATAACGGCTATTAAAAAAAACCGACCAAGTGAAGGTTGGAATCGCGCACGAAGGGTTCCGTAGCATTATTACAACATGAGACCCAAAAATCGAGAAAAAACGGCAACAAATCACGTTTGTTGTATGGAAGCCCCCCTTAAATATTTATTTTATTTTAATTATTTATTTTTGAAGCGAATACAAAACTAAATATTCTGTGAATATTTCAAGCGTCTACCGGTTGTCGTTATTAATATCGAGCAAAAAACGGCAAAAAAATTAGTTTCTTGTATGGGAGCTCTCAAATATTTATTTTATTCTGTTTTTAGTATTTGTTGAAATACATTATCTGTGAAAATTTAAACTGCCTAGCTATCACGGTTTATGAGATACAGCATGGTGACAGACAGGCAGACGGACAGTCAATTCCTAGTAATAGGGTCCCGTTTGGCACCCTTCGGATACGGAACCCTAAAAACTGCGACTAGTAATCACCTAACCTGGAAATACCTTTCTGTAGCAGTTCAATGAGCCGCACTCCCGTAATTTCTATATTTTAGCAGTGACTGGAGACCGGTTCGCAGTAACCCTCTGGGCATCGCATCATTCTTTCTACGGTGTCACTATTCATAGAGAATTTTAAATATAAGCAATGCACCAACCTGGCAATTCCCTTCCAATGTCGCCAGTAGCACATCAATCACCCACACTCCACCGTATTAGTACTTGAGCAGAAACTGTAGGGCGGTCCGCAGTTACCCTATGGTCGTCGCCGTAGACCATTATTTCTATAGTGTCACAAAATTTTTAGAGAACTTCATCACTATTAGTTAGTTGCATTGCACCAACCTAGCAATCCCCTCCCAATCTCGTCAGTATGATCAATGACCCGCACTCCGTTGTATTCGTACTTGAGCAGGAACTGAAGAACAGTGCGCAGTAACCCTATGGGCGTCGCGATAGACCATTCTTTCTGGTGTCGCTACCGGTGTACATAGAGAATTTAAACATTTATATACTACCGGTGCGCCACCCTGGCAATCTCCTTCCAATCTCGCCAGCAGCACATCAATGATCCGCACTCGTACTTTAGCAGGAACTGTAGGAATGTGCGCAGTAACCCTATGGGCGTCGCGGTTTTCAATTCCTTCTATTGTGTGACAACATTTTTACAGAACTTCACCAACCTGGCAATCTCCTTCCAATCTCGCCAGCAGCACATCAATGACCCGCACCCCGTCGTATTCGTATCTGAGCAGGAACTGTAGGACGGTGCGCAGTAGCCCTCTGGGCGTCGCGCAGCGCAGTACCAGGTCCAAATAGGCCATCGCGGCGATTTGCTCTGGCGCGCCGCTCTGCAATGTCGCCGCACGGGTCTACCATCGTGGTGGCGCGTTAGTTTGGGTCGCTGGGGCCTTGGGCGGCGCGGACGGACGACGGTTTTAGGGTTAAGGGAATTGGCCGGGCCTTTTAAGAGGACTTTGTTAGATTCACTTGAATCTAACTGGTAAACTACGTCTATCGTCAACATTTAGGATACAAATCTAGGAATTCAGTTTTAACTTTGTTCTAACTGTCGTATCGATTTGAAACTTTGCAAGTATTTTTTAATTATAATACAATAATTTAGTATCCTCTCTACTGCACCATCTATGTTATTACTAAGTGAGTTTCTATTGTTATTTGGTAAGAAATTTCGTATGTTTTGGCACACTTTTAATTTGTAATAAGAGTTTCATTTACAGCTTAATTTTATTAAGCTAAGTTGAACCCAGTCCCTCATTTAGATAATTATGACAATGTTGTAAAGTTAGTTTTGGATAACAGAAAATGTTCCTTTACTAATTTTCGTTATCTTTTTTCAAAATAAAATTCTTCAAAGTAGTTGCGTTAAAAAGCGATTAACCATCGTCCGCCCCTGCCGTAAAATTTTGCGCATCTAATAGCTTCCAATCCAAACCATGAGTGTGCGCCCGCGCCGGATGCGGTGCAAGCGCAAACGAACGAGCCCGTGAATCCAATATGGCGCCCAAACACACTCGCGAAGAAACCATTTCTAATAAGATCTTTGGACAAATTTGTGAGCAAAATAATAGTAATATTATAAAGTAGTAATAATTTGTTTGTTAATAAAAAAACGTTGCACTATGGATTTTAGGCAGAACTCAACCTATTAATAGGATAAACACTTTCAAATCACAGCGGATTTTTTATGAAGTCACTGGCGTTTCTTTGTTATGCTGATACTTCATGTATGTGACATGTCATGTCGATTTTCATGCGACCAAATTTAATTATATGTTGTGTTTATTAGCAAAGATCTTATTAGAAACGTTTTAGCTCATTAGTCAGCGTATGAATGTAAATGTTAAATGATAGCGAATTTGAAGCTCCTCGGCAGATTACTTTCATTAGTTTTTGTGCGTGTAACTACTTAAGAAACGAAGACCTCGTTGGCCTAGCGGTATAACGACCACCACGCTGGAGGTCGTAGGTTCGATTCCCTCTTTGGGCCGCCGTACATTTGTACAAATGGCCTCGGTCAGCGTGTTTCCATGTTTGTGATGTCCTTACCTGGTTACCATAGCACAGGGTATCATAATTAGGGACTAGAACAAGTGATTATGTTGTGTGGAAGGTCACTGTCCCCTAAATACTCTAGGCGAGTTCAGTCAAACAGTCTAATAACAGTTAAATTGTCTTCGGCATTTTGAAGCTTCATAACCCAAAATATTTAGTAACGAATACTTACTGCGAAAGCAAAAGAGGGTTATTTGCGATTGGCCCGTTTTAGTCCCCTTAAGGCTGCACTAAGTTTGGCACTAAGTCTCGCTAGCACATTCTAACATTTTTAATAATAAATTGTACTATTGATGAATTTGGTCAGAGTCTTTGTTAGATAATAAAATTACGCACATTTTAAATAAATTTTACTTTTGCTACACGACGGTTTTCATAAAGAAAAGTTACTTCCAAAATTATTAAAATTAGCAGCAAATTTTCAGACCACTTAAATCAATAATAGACAATTTTTTTTACAATAATCAAAAACGTTAAAATGTGCAAACGAGACGGAAAGCTAGACGTAACTGCAGCCTTAACTCACACTACGGTTATCAGCGTCAAAATTGCGGTAATAAAATAATAGTACATTGTTACCCTAGGGGTGAAAGTAACTTAGTTAGCCCGGAAACGGGGTTTCGCCAATAGTTCGAGGATCTAAATAAGTCTTTAACCCGAGGTAAACACTGTGCTGTTCATTACGTATATAAGGAAATTCAAAATAAAAATTTGAATTAGCTAAAGAAATAATTTGTGAAAATCTCTGCTATGGACAGTTAAATTAAGCTTAAATTCCAGCGCCCTGTATTTTTTCACTAGTTGCACAAGGCCTTTGTTCCGCTTGATGGTAAATTAATTTTCTTTCATATAATATCACGCACACAAGATCTGCTTCAACATTATTGTTAGGGAGGCTACTGAAGGCGATATCAGACGATTCACATTTCATTCATTTCGAATTTTCCACTCAGATTGAATCGTCACAACACAGAATAAACGTCGAATACCGACTGAATTAATTAGTGAACTCATCCAACAACGTTGAATTGGTTCATACGGCATCTTTCATTTTGATTTCATATTTTAAGATGAAAGAAAAGTGAAACGTCTAAACTAAAAATGAACGTTAATTCGGATTCCGCTCCCCATGTTTCGCATCATTCGAGAAATATAACGAATTAACGTTAATTTGTAGGCTTTAGGTGTCTATGAAATGTAAGATGTGATGGCGTTTCTACAATGCGGTGGATTGGAATGGCTCGTCACCTTCCATAGCTGAAATAAACGTTCGCGTTAGTTAGTTGATACACGCACACACTAGAACACTTTATAGGTGTTAGCTTTGTCCTATGGCCATGATACCAGACTATTTGGTTGAAATAAATAAAGTTAATCGCTTGTAATACGATATTTTTTTGTACAGCTGAACTGTACAGCCGGACTGTGGATCCTTCTTAGGTTAAAGGTATAAAGTCGTAATCCGATTGGCAAAAGTCGATTTTCTGTCGACGACATCGCATAAATCTGTAACACAGTTTCAAAATATATAAAAAAAACTGGTTTAACACTGGTACAAACTACCTCAAATAGTTTAATATCAATGGCTATTGAACAAAATGGAGTCGATTGGAAAACTGATTCAATGTTTAAGTGAAATTATGATGTGCAAAACGACAATCACACGCAAAATCACACTGTTGATAGATAGATTACAAATTATCCTTCTTTTTTACTTTTTCTGTAGAACTAAAGAAAAAAAACACAAAAAAGTTAAAAAAATATCATTCATAGCCTAAAATAATTTGAAATACATTTTTAACTTTATTACAAAGGATTACATAAAAAATTCACTATATATGAAACATGTCAATTAGAGTCATTTACAGAAACTTTTGTTCTAAGATTTTTTTGTTCAACTCACAATTATTGCATATTTTTACGTGGTTTTGCGGGTTTCTCTGATTCGATGTGACGTTATTGAACAATTATGTTTAAAACCAATTATTTGCTGCGACATCGAGCAATGAAATCACGAATTATGATATTTCTGATATCTTAAAAAACCTAAATCTGAGAACAAAAGTTGTTGTACAAGCTCTAATTGGGGGTATTACAGGAATTAACTCATCGCACAGTCCACCGTAAATGAAAAACGAAATCATCAAAAAATGCCACTCATCGGTCCAGCTCCCACGTGTACTTTGCATCAGTTAAAATATACCTGGATGTAAACGGTTAAAAAAAGAAGAAATCATTTACATAGTTTAAAGTATTTTTAACCGGTCGGCCTAGTTCATACATTAACCATCAAAGATAACCATTAATATGACCAAATTTACGTTAAAAAGGTTATGTTGTCTCTCTAATTTAAACCACAACTTAGTGACCGGACACTGTCAGTGTAAATAATGTTACATGTAAAAAAACAATTTCAAGTTCTTGCATTTTCGTTACAGTAAAAAAAACAGCTCGTAGCCCCGGCTGCCTGAGTGATCTTAAACGATCACGAAGGTTAAGCAACACAGGGCGCGTTCAGTGCATGGATGGGTCGCCGTCTATGCCTAACGCTAGTGGCATTTTTCCGAGCGGTTCCGTGCTTCGCAAGGCACGTTAAGCTGTTGGTGCCGGCTGCCGTCGATTCCCGTGCCCCTCGGTGGGGACATAATGGGTTGATGATGATGAAAAAAAAAAGAATACAAAAAGGTTTTTTTAGTTTTTTTTATTACTCTAGTACTTTAACCCCACTTTGTTCAGAAGAGACTTGATCCTTATCAGTATATAGAAGAATCGGATGTCAACATAAACAAATAACCGGCCAAGTCGGGCCACGCGCAGTGTAGAGCTCCGTAGAAAGAGGGGGTTTTATCTGCTTTACAGAACTTACAACTTCTTTAAAGTAATTTTCAATGGATTTTGTACAAAGTTTTTCCTTTTATAAGTTGGTCGCATATTACTCTTTAACTTGTTAAGCCTACTGTGATAGTTTTTCTTTTAACTTAATTATTTGTGCTACTGCTCTGAAATTTTTCACGTTTAAACGGTTGACCGTTTAGCCGGAAGAGGGTAGGGGCCCTACTCTGACAAAAAATAGTGCTTTAAAACCTAATATTTCGCAACCGGCACTCTAAATCAAAAAATGCTCTTCATAGGAAATGCCCATAATATTTTTAAACGACCAAACTAACGACCCACACTATGATGTAGGCGAAAAAAAAAAAGGAATCCCTTATTTAGGGGAGATACTCTTAATAATTTTTTTTAAAGATTTATTCTACCGTTTTGTCGGCGTGATTACTATGTATGTTGTAACGAGGTAATCGCCTCGTTGCTTTTTTTATCATTTTCGGCCATCTACTATTCCAAATTTAACTATTTTATGACATGTGCCGCAGTGTTCGGACGTATTTAGGGAGATATTCCTCAGCCTCCGAACTAAGTGGACGTAAACGAGATCCTATCTTTATTATCAAATTTTATTATAACACGTCTGTCACCTTATCCTGCGTATCCTGTATCCTTATCTACGAAATTAATAATATTCAAAAGGCACATTAATAAAATTAATGTAAGTGTTCTTCCCTTCAACTCCTCATTGTATTTTTATATTTATGTTTTAGACCGTAGTTAAGCTTTTCTATTTTATTGTTCTCAGGTGCCTTTCCATTACATTATAAATATACCGTGCCCTTGGATACCCTCTTTTATTATCACGGATCGCACTCCAACCTAACCTCTTGCGACAATGTCTACGCCAAAATTCAGCTTTCTCGCACTAATTGTCTCTGAGCTAGCCCACGGACAGACAGACGGACGGACATGGCGAAACTATAAGGGTTCCCTTGTCGCCTACGGAACCCTAAAAACATGTGACAAATTACACTGCACAAGAATTCCTCATTCACCAAGCCGTCGATTAGATCTAGGGACATTTTAACTGGTGCAAAGTATACCCTACCCAATAGCCAACAAACCCTGATTTAGTATGAGCAGTATGGTTTACCTGCAGCAGGGCCGGTCCCATCACGGGAACGAGGAACCCTTGGTATAGCAGATCCAGGAGGTGTTTCCTTATTGACGGGTGCGCCACCTGGCGAGTTTAATTTGATTGTTTGTTCATTATACTAAAAGTAAGAATATTAAGACTGTTCTTACGTGCAGCATGCTGTCCCGCTCGCATAATTTAACATTCTTTATTATTGTTTTAAAATGAGTAAGCTTTTGATAAATGTGGTCTGAGGGTTTGATGGACAATTGAATAACGGACATTTTAAACATATTTTTGTTTTCCGATACGTAGTTTTCGATAAGGAAAGGTTGTTTCCAAAATTATTAATATTCGAATCAAATTTTCTCAATGAAAAACACATAGTACAGGATAAGAAAAATATGCCTAGAATATCCGCAATTTAATTATCTATCAAACCCTCGGACCACATTTATCAAAAGACTAGATGACCCCGTGAAATTCGTATCACCTACATCAATCTTTTTTTTTGTTCTCACCGTTTATACCTCCCCTGTAGGTACTTCCAGAAATATAAAAAAAAAATCCAAATCGGCCCAGCCGTTCTCGAGTTTTAGCGAGACAAACGAACAGTAATATATATATATAAATATATATATAATTACAATATAAAAAATGTTTAACTGTGCAAGCGAGACAGCATGCACGTCAGCAGCCTTAACACGTAATTGATTACAATTTACTCAATATAATTTTATTTTATTATAATTTGTATTTATTATTAGCCTTTCGGTCCACGGAGAAGAAAAAAACAATAGATTGTGCCGTCCGAAGGTCGCTGGGCTCCAAGAAGTTACCATATCGAGCCAATTGGCCTTGGACCAGTTTGACTTCCCAAGTATCAAGATCTAAGTATCACAATGGAGAGGAGAGAGTAGCGGGGAAGAACCTGCATGAGCTCCAGCTGGAGGGAGAGAGAGAGTGATAGAGAGAGACGAAAAGAGACAGATATATACAGAGAGAGCGTCGATGAAAAGCGTCAGCTTGCTGATGCCGTCGACGTCATTCGTGATCAAACGCCGCAGCTTTTCGATTTCCATTTCTATAGTCAACTTTATTGGCACATTAAAGTAAAGAATTCAAGATGCTTGATGGATCTAATCTGAGATATAAGATCCATGCGGTGAAAGGCTACGGGGAGGACAACGGCAAATAGCTGAACAGAGCTAAGTATAATATAATTAATGTAAACAAAATATACAGAGCGCACCTAATCCTTGAGACATTTTCTACCAACGAACGCGCAGAAGGGACAGAAGTAGAAAATAAGGTTAAAAATTTGACTTCCAAGGTGGTCACGCGGTTACTCCTCTCTGTATCCAGGACACGTGATCTATAGTCGCTATCTTACGTTTGTAATCGCATACGCCAAAGAACGTAGCCTATCTTATCTTAAAGTCAAAGTCAGCGACGTACATAAAAAAGCGTTTTCCTCGAAAGTTACTTATTGTGCGCTGCGATGTTTCTGCGTAACACGGCCCAATTATTATGCAGTTGCAAGTATCAAGTAGCCAACCTGAGCGACAGCCCCGCAGAGCTCGAGCGCGTCGATGAAAAGCGTCAGCTTGTTGACGCCGTTGACGTCATCCGCCGTCAGACGGCGCAGCTTCTCCGGTAGCGTCCGCGGCAGGAGTGAGTACAGCCCGCTTAGACCTAGGGGCAGGCGTAAATTGTTAACGCTGCATTAGAGACGGAATCTCATGCTATCTCGCTTCCACAATCTAACACTTTTAGGGTTCCGTACCCAAAGGGTAAGGGACTCTATTACTAAGACTTCACTGTCCGTCTGTCACCAGGCTGTGTCTCCTCAACCGTGATAGTTAGACAGTCAAAATTTTCACAGATGTATTTCTGTTGCCGCTATAACAATAAATACTACAAACAGAATAAAATGAATATTTAAGGAGGGCGAATATTAACAACGGCAGCAGGTAGACGCTTGAAATATTCAAATAGTGTGTAGATAATGGTGCCCTTCGTGCGCGAGTTTAACTCGCACTTGGACGGTTTTTAGTGATTGTGTCCTTTTGATAAACGTATCAAAAGGGTTTGATAGTTAATAGAATTACGGACATTAGTTCCCTATACCTAGATTTTAATAAGGAGAAGTTGTTTCCACAATTAATAATTTTGGTATCAAATTTTCTTAATCAAAACGTAGGTATAGGATTAAGAAAGATATGTCCTGAAAAAAATCGTAATTTTATTATCTATCAAACCCTCAGACCACAAATACCACATTTATTAAAAGTATACAATCATTAAAGAGCGAGACAGCATATCAGCAAGCAGCCGGAAGGCTGCCTTCATTTTTGGCGACACACTCGCAACTTTAAAGACGACTTCTTTAGAGGTACTGTTAGCGCCATCTCTTTGTCGCCTAAGGAACTTATTACAGTCTAATGGGGTGACGTTAGCAGCAGCAGCAGCCCATCGACGTCATCCGCGGACCCGGCCTATCTATGGTTACTAACTTCACTTCGTTCAATTTTGCATATCATGCACCCATGTAAACGTTTCCTTAAAAAATCAATAAAATTGTCTAAATTAATAATAATATAAATACGTTCATTGAAGACCACACGCACACCTTCCACCCACCAAATCGAACGCCAAACCCGGATTAGGAGAGGAAGAAACAGGTACTATGCGTAAAATTATAGAATTAGATTTATTCTAAAGATCATAATCTCTCAATTTTAAAGTGCATTTAATTAAACCACAAATAAAACTTCCTTCGAATTTTGCAACTAACTTTTTTTAGTCCAGTCAAAATTATTTTGCAGTTGGATGTATTTGGATAGGATGTGGAGAGGATGAAGAAAGAAAGATTGACAAAACAAAAATATCGAGCGAATGTGGATGGAAGGGCCGGTAAGGGACGACCCAGACGGACATACTTCGACCAAATAGGGGATGTATTAACAAAGGGCAAGATAAAAAGTACCCGAAACCGGCGTGCGTGCATGCAACGACTAATGAATGTTGAGGAAGCGAAAGTGATCTGTCAGGATCGTAGCAAATGGCAGTCCCTGGTCTCTGCCTACCCCTCTGGGATACAAGCGTGAGTTTATGTTATGTTGTTATATTATGTATTTTTATCACAGGGGTTTTATTTCATTGCGGCCCTAATCATTTTTAGTGGTATTTTTATGCTAGATCCATTATTTTTAGAGTGTCTTCTAATAACAATAATAACAAACACAAAACAATCACTTGTGCTGGACCATTAGGACCCACATTAGGGTCTCGTTTGAGAGCGGTATAGTGTTTACCAGTAGCCAGCACGGGGCAGGTATTGCTGGACAGCATGTAGTCGGCCAGGGGCGCACTCAGGGCGGACATTTTGGCACAGAGCAGCAGGGCGTCCCGCGCCGCCCCCCCCGCGCGCCCCTCTCGGTGCACGCTGCATAGCAGGAGGCGGACTATGATGAATCTGGTGGGAGGGAAAACTTGTTTAACTGGTTAAGGGTTAAGAATGTTCTTAC
The DNA here is from genome assembly GCA_963969515.1 of Yponomeuta evonymella. Taxonomy (NCBI): domain Eukaryota; kingdom Metazoa; phylum Arthropoda; class Insecta; order Lepidoptera; family Yponomeutidae; genus Yponomeuta; species Yponomeuta evonymella. The sequence continues at coordinate 7,175,439 of OZ018359.1, forward strand.
GTGGTTTTTAATTATCGTAATGAAATAAGTAAACTTTAATAAATTAATTAATTTGGTCTGGTTTGTTGATGCATAACTAAGGTACGGATATTTTAAATATATTTTTGTTTTCCTATACGTAATTTTCTATAAAGAAAAGTGGTTTCCAAAATGATTAATTTTGTCAATTCTAGGATAAGAAACATATTACTATGTCTTGAATGTTCGCAATTTTATTATCTATCAAAAACTCAGACCACATTTATCAAAAGTAATGTTCATCATCATCATTCAGCCACAAGAAGTCCACTGCTGGACATAGGCCTCCTCCATGGATTTCCAAAAAGACCGGTTGGAAGCGGCCTGCATCCAGCGTCTTCCTGCCACTTGAATGACGTCATCTGTCCATCTTGTGGCTGGTCGTCCCACGCTGCGCTTGCCGAAAATGTTCATTTTATTACAATCACTAAAAATGTTACAACGTGCGAGCGAGATAGCATGCTGCATGTAGCAGCAGCCTCAAGTGGCAGTGGAGCCTTGTTTTTATGTTTTGTGTAAATGTACATTCCACATTTCACGCTTAACGATTATTTCGTCAAAAACATGAAACTGGCCTGGCTTTTGTAAAAGCCAAAATCGTCTTTCCTTTTGGCGGTTTTAGACCGGTTTTGGAAAGACGATTTTGCTCTATACTTACTTACTTTTAGTAATAAGGCCACCAATTGTACTGTACTATATTATTGTTAAATTCTCATATGTAATTCCTGGTGTACATACAATAAAGAATATTCTATCTATCTATCTATACGTAGGTATGTGATCGGAAGTGTCTATTTATTATTCACTGATATTCATAGCTCGCCAACAGCCAATAAAGAGAAGTCCAAATCTGAAACTTATCATGCTAGACAGAGGGGCTGTTTTCAAACAAGCAAATACTCACTCGGCCTGTGAACTATGCTCCGTGTGGGTGGTGAGGAAGAACAGATCGATGAACTTGATGTTTTGCATTAGAGCCACGCATAAATGGTTCAAGACCATCACTAGTTGTGCTGAGAAAAAAAAATCAATCACACATGTTATTCACATTTTAGAAAGAGAGTATGGGGGACGCTTAACCGTCTACGCGGAGGTGTTGCTCGATCCAGTGATAACGTAAAAATATGGGCGATCCTGCCTGAAGATCTCTGGCAGATATTTGTATTCTATGGTTAGTTTAAGTATTTATTAAATATGTATGAATATTAGTTGTAAGTCAGTTAGTTTATGTACGTTTCCTACCCATATATTTCATGTACACCTACCTACCTGCTCTCTTCATCTTTCTGTTCTATCCATCCTAAGGTTGTCTGAAAGAGATCGCTTTTACCGATAAGGCCGCCAATTGTATACGGCAAAAATTAGACACGTAAGCCCTTTTAATGTATTTTGTTTTCTGGTGTGTACAATAAAGTGTTCTAATCTAATCGAATCTACTATCTCGTGCCGATGTGGAGCTGCACAAACAACATCGCATCTTCATGTCTGCCCTGAGGCTCCACAGTGCGGCTTGCGGAGGCTCATGGAGGTTTCACCCAGCGCAATGCAGTAACGCGGTTTTGGTAGCGAGATGGCTGAGTGGAAGTCGATGTAGAAAGCTACACGAAAGAAGAAGAAAGCGAGACAGAATATTATTTCAAATCAATCAATAAATCAGTCCGTAGTCCTCTACTGCTGGACATAGGCCTCCCCGAAGGCACGCCACTATTTTCTGTCCTCGGTATTCCTCGGCCAGCCGCTGCTAACAATCGACGATTATATTTGAAGAAGAAGAAGAAGAAGAATAAACTTTATTTGACAACATTACAAAGAATTACAAACAATAGGTGCATAATTAAGTTAGCAAACCATAGGACACATTTGGCGAAATACCTGTACCTAAGTACCTACATGAAACTTAGACACACAAAGTTGCCAAAAATTGGCCAGTCTCAGCATGATGCCAAAGCAGGGCTTTGGCGCTGGTTTTCAGACCGAACCATGTTTCAGATCAATCAGTCAGCTGAGCTTGCGAGGAGAGCCGTATAAATATAGCGACGAACACTTTATTGTACATAAAAATGGAAATTACACAGACATTTCTTAACCTAGCCGTACAGATGGCGGCCTCATCACTAAAAGTGATCTCTTCCAGACAATCTTTGGATGAACTGGACTAATACATTGGAGAATCAAGTAGATGTACAAACAAATAAAAATGGTTTACTAATGTATTGCCAAAAATCGTTTCCCAAAGTATTACTTCCCAAACAATTTTCCGCAAATTATCACTTGGCAAAAAAACATTTCTCAAAACAACTTAAAGCAAATAAACAGTTAGCAAAAGTTATTATGGCAAGTTATTGTTTCATTCATTGGCAATTCATTTTACCAAGCATTATTCAGTCAAAAGTATACCCACTTTTCTGGTAACAGTTGGTGTCTGTGGGGGGTCACAGTTCTAACCTAACCTAACCCACTTTTCTGGTAACAGTAGGTGTCTGTGGGGGTCGCAGTTCTAACCTAACCTAACCCACTTTTCTGGTAACCGTTCGTGTCTGTGGGGGTCGCAGTTCTTTAATCAAACAATTATTTGCTATATAACACTTGCCAAAATAAAACGTTAGCATAATAAACGTTTGTCTTAATAAAACTTGACGCAGTAAAATTATGCGAAATGATAATTTGACCAAATGAATAAAATGAGAAATGAAAACTTGCTAAAGTTTCATTTGGGAAATGAAACTGATGCCATAAGTTTATTGGGAAGTAAAATTTGGCGAAAAATACTTTGGCTAAACGGCGGTATCCCAATAAAAATATATAGTTCGTACGACTAGCAGATTCCGATAGGCAGTCGAACAAATAATAAAACAGTCGGCTGAGTCTATCCCGGCTCTGCCTTCGGCGGTATCCCCTTGTTTCTGTCCTCAGCCATCCTCATACAGCCGCTGCCAGCAATCTGCATCAGATCATCGGTCTACTGAGCTGTTGGACGTCCTAGACTGCGCTAATTTCAAATCAAAGCTTCTCAATACAACTAGGTAAGGAAGACACTTACTCTCTACATTAGGCGGAGGTAGTTCGTTTCTGAATCGACTCAACAGTTTTAGTAGCGGCCTGAGAAATGGTTCGGCTGCTATCGTCTGCAATGACAATTAAAAAAATATATATAAAAACCTACTTCAAGTCACGACAGCACTAAAAATAATAATAATCAATTTCTTTAAATTTATTAATAAAGCAAAAGCACGGGTCGCTATAAAAACCAGCCAAGTGCAACTCGGACTCGCGCACGAATGGTTTCGTACCATTATCTATACAACATTTTAATATTTCAAGCGTCTACCTGCTGCAGGTATTAATGTCGAGCAAAAAACAAAAAAAATCACATTTGTTATGTGGGAGCCGCCCTTAAATATTTATTTTATTCTGTTTTTAGTATTTGTTGTTATAGTGGCAACAGAAAAACATCTGTGAAAATTTGAGATATACATCATCTGTGAAAATTTCAACTGTCTTACTATCACGGTTCATAGGATACAGCCTGGTGACAGACGGACGGACGGACGGACGGACAGCGGATTCTTAGTAATAGGGTCCCTTAGCCTTTGGATACGGGACCCTAAAAAAGATTCCGACAAATTGAGCACTTCCTCCTTTTTTGAAGTCGGTTAAAAACAATTTTCTATACAAGTCCTATCTTATAGGGCATATATCTTCTTCCAGAGAGAGTGAGAGAGTATGGGCTTAATCACTACGCGTACCCACTGCGGATTGTCGATTTCAATCGCTGAGACATGTGAAAACCCTCAGAACTCAGGTCTTATTAATTAATAATCAAAACATCAATAAAATATATGAAATGAAATGATCATCATCATCAGCCATTTCACGCCCACTGCAGGACATAGACCTCCTTCGTGGTTTTCATAACCATGAGAGGTTTTGCCATAATCACCACGCTTGGCAGGCGGGTTGGCGATCGCAGTATGCGGTTGGAATCTCAGGAAGACGCTGCTGCCCGTCTCCAGGTAATTGATTTCCTTAGTCGTCTTCTACGACATCCACGGAAGGAAATGGAGTGAAGTAAATTAATGAAATAATCAAAATATAATATTTTATAATTATTACATTTCAGACTATAAATATGAATTGAGTGTCTATTTGTTCTCGAGTGAACAAATGTTGTTCATAATTATGTACTTAGGCCTTTTTTTACTCAAATTTTTTTTTTTATCAGTGAAAACTTGTCATTGGCTCTCTCGGACCGGCCACTACTTGATGCTGCACAACCATGACACCCTTCTTCTTCCCGGCCTTCTGTCCTTCCACTTTGCCCAACATAATCATAAGTCTGCAGCAACTGATATCTTTTGCTCCGTAGCACACTCAGAACACAAAAAGGAGAAGTGCCCTATGGGGTGGCACTGTCGCTCAACGTTAGCCCGGTTGGGCTAATCTCGGCGAAACTTTTAGATATGGCCGTCAATCGCCTCGCGCCCGCTATCGCCGTAGCATATGTGAAAAATGCCTGATTACCTACAGAAATCGCAGTGATACATGCTATTCAAATAACAGTGGAGTGTCTTTTCACCGGTAAGCCTATTTTACTCACTATATCCATCTTTAAACCACGAAAAATCATAATTATAATACTTTTCCTGTGCAATATGCATTCCAGTACTAAGAACATAAATGAGACGTATTTATATCGTCGGGTAAGTAAGCTACTTTTCGCTTCGTGATGGTGCGAACTAGTTCCACCTTCTTGTGCATTCGTCTAAGGACTTTGACGTTGGTCACTTTATCAGTCTAAGCCTCAGTTTCTGAAAGAGTGTTCAAGTGTAACAAGAGATTAATCTAAGATTAATTCAAAATACCGGCACGTGATTGGCTGAAATTAGCTTGACGTGACATTAACATGAGATTAACATTTGATCGCTCTTCTAGAAACCGAGCGTAAGACAGATAAGTATTAGCTATAAGTAATAGCTGGAAGTGATGTAAATTGCTTCGGCCAGATGTCGCTGCCTGTACGTAATACAGAGAAATTTGTAAAGATGCTCGAAATATCGCCCATGCCTGCACTTGCCCATTAGCTCAGTTGGGAGAGCGCAGGCACGGTTAGCCAGAGGTCGCGGGTTCAAGTGCCGGCATGGGTGGAATTTTTAGCTTCCACATAGGTTTTTAAAATTGTCTTCGGCACGGGTTAGTGCCACAAAAAGAATATAATAGCTATACCTGAGTACTGTAGTGACTAATGAGGCTCCCGTAAAGCTTTAGTTGTTCTAGGCGGACGGCGTTTTCGTATCTGGAAAGAAAATAGAATAAAATAAACAACATCCACTCAACACAATCACTTGTCCTAGTCCGAACTAGGATACCCTTATGGTTATTATGGACATCACAAACATGAATACGCCCAGACGGAGGCGATTTGTATAAATCAAGTGCGGCGGCCTCTAGTGGGAATCGAACCCTGTGTTAACGGCTAAATCAACGTGGCAGCCCATAATAACAATGAATGATGGTGGTTGAGGAATGAGAAGATAAGGCATTTCATTCGGCAGGCAGGTTAACATAAGCAGCCTATATACGTCCCACTGTAGGGCACAGGCCTTCTCTCAGCCTATATACGTCTCACTGCCACTGCGGCCTTCTCTCAGAGAGAGAGTATGGGCTTAATCACCACGCGTGCCCACCGCGGATTGGCGATTTCAAGCGCTGAGGTTGTGAATAGCTCAGACACTCAGGTTTCCTCACGATGTTTTCCTTTACCGTTAGCGAGTGGTATTGCTACTAACTTTACAAATGTACATAACATAGAAAACAGAGTCATAAGTACATACCCGCACTGGGAATCGAACCTGGGTCTTCTGCTTCCGAGTCCAATGTTCTACCCACTAGGCTACCACCGCTCCTCCACAAATTTGATAAGCCACAGATAAACTTAATTAAAGGCGAAATTTTAAAATTTATTAACCCATAGGTACTCAGTTATGTAGAAAGTGAAGTGCTTTATCCATATCTAATCAGCATTATTAGTTATTGATTATACCAGGCAGGATTTTAAGTGCTTGCATTCGATGGATAGTTTAATATTCCGCTATAGTCTATACGTATCTATACACAAAATTATCCTGTCAAACCTTTGTCGCTTCATCAACATTCAGTAGTCGCTGCAAAACGTGCAGTTCGCCGGTTTCGAATACTTTTTATCTTGCCGTGTACTAATAAATCTTTTTTTTATTAACATTTTTTACCGACTTCAAAAAAGGAGAAGGCTATCAATTCGACGCGTAAATTTTTTTTCGCTATGTTCTCCCATAACTCCGTCAAATCTTAACCGATTTCCACAATTCTTTTTTTGTTCGAATAGATATAACGTGCCCGTTTTAATTTCGTGAAGATCTGATGAAGACTTTCAGAGATGGAGAACGGAACTCTTTAATAGACAGCAGTAAATAAGGCCTAATGGGGCCCATCTTTTAGTAATATCCGTAGGTTTCACAAAAATAGCGTAAAAGTAGTCCCATGGTGATTTGGTGATGTTCTGGTGAAGTCTTTTGGAGATGGAAATTGAGAACGTCAAATTTTAAAGCAATGAATATGGTTATTATGGTTATAAGGGACTCGTATATTTTTCTTCCGCTCCCCACTAAAAATTTAAAAATAAAACTATTTAAATAAAAAGTAAAAACCGACTTCGAAACACTACAGCACTAAAAAGTTAGAAATAATTTAAATAATTAGAGGTATGTATACATGTAGGTGTTGTAGAAGTATAATTTGGAGTCGGTGCCCAAAATATATGTGCTGGTCATGAAACTGTCATACGACAAGACAGTGAAAACATCAGTTTCATTCTCCAGTTAAGTTTTATGTGACTGTTGTGACCGGATTTTTCAATAGTCATAGGATTTTTATTGTGCAATAAAGGATTTTCAATCAATCAATCCCTTCCCTTATTTATTTATTTCTCTATTTCTATCGACTGTAATGAATGCGCGTGATAAGTGGCGTTATCCTACAGTTCCGTAGGTATGATCCAGTCATCAGCACTTCAATCATGTGGCAAGTGGCTGTAGTGTGGTGACACCTGCACTGCACCCCCAAGCCCAATATTATGTAGATTAAAGTGCTCGTACCGTTCTTTTGTGGGGAGTTCATTATACGACGTAAATCAGTATACGCAATACAAGTACACACAAGCACTCATTATACGACGTCAATCAATACACACACATATGACAAGCGATACAAGTATACACAAGCACTCATTATACGACGTCAATCAGAACGCACACATACGACCAGCACAAGTACAGACAAGCACTCATTATACGACGTCAATCAGAACGCACACATACGACCAGCACGACAAGTACACACAAGCACTCATTATACGACGTCAATCAGAACGCACACATACGACCAGCACGACAAGTACACACAAGCACTCATTATACGACGTCAATCTGCACACACACACATAGGACAAGCAATACAAGTACACACAACCACTCATTACACTACGTCAATCAGTACCAGGGTTGATAAAAATCATGATTTTTTTAAAAAAATCAAAAAAATCGGATTAATTTGATTTAAATCGGATTTTTTTGATTTTTTTACTATTTGATCTGTTTTAGTGTAGAAGGCGGTTAGATAGTAAGTTACCCGAGCTCACGGCATCGCCGCCACTGCCGTCGTCTGCGTCTATGTTACGATTGCGATCGATTTCTGTCACACATGTTTCTAAATGTTTTTTCATCCTCGCTACTAACTCCATTAACTCCTTCTTACAACTCTTACACACGGCTTTGTTAAACTTGCCGCAAGCGGACTTTTTTTCATCGAAATAAACCCATACTGCATCTTTTTTCCTTCCAGACATCTTGTTGTCCTTCAATAGTCAATCACGAATGACCGCGCCACAGACTAAACAGACGGATTCAGTTGCGAGTTTAAATTTCAGGGAATTCCCGGTGTATAAACCGAATTGGACACTTGTGTGCGCGCTGTAGTTCGGAAATCGCTGTATATATCGGGGGAAATCCCTTGACACATTTTGGCGGATTTGCTCGCAGTAAAAATTAATTGATTAAAATCATGGATTTTTTTTTAAAAAATCACTTGATTTTAATCGCGATTTAAATCACTGATTTAAATCAAGTGATTTTAATCATATCAACCCTGATCAGTACACACACATACGACAAGCAATACAAGTATACACAAGCACTCATTTACAACAGGCAAAAACCAGCTGCATGTAGGGGCTGGCAGAGACCACCATGCCACAGCAAATATGGCAAATCCTGGTCTCTGCCAACTCCTCCGGGATACGGGTGTGAGTTTGATGTATGTACTACAACACAATATTTTATGTACAGCCTATAAGCTTTCCACAACTGGGGACAGAATTTAGGGTTATTAATTTGGGTCAGAATATTAGGGATTCGACTGCCTCATTATTATAACGGTAACACGCTTGAATACCCTAACAGGGGTCGTACGGAAATTTGCTACTAAAATTTATATTAGTAGTAGCGACTTTTCTTTATAATATAAGACTTCCGTGTGGCGCCGGATTAAGAATAGCGTCACTCCATTTCCTTCCGTGGATGTCGTAGAAGGCGACTATAGTAGATTGTGTCTCAAGGGAGCAAAATGATATATTTACGGCGAGGGCGGTATATTGAATCCTGAGTGAAGCGAAAGATTCTACAATAGAATCCCGAGCGTAGCGAGGGATTCTAAAGTAGAATCTTGAGCGTAGCGAGGGATTCAAGTGTTTACGCCTAAGACGGAAATTCACACCTGCTATAAGGAAAAATTATTTATGTGCCGTGGAAGACAATTATAATAAAAAAAAAAAACTAGAATATCAGGGAAGAAAAGTACAACTTTGATCCCTCATTTGAGGGAATCAAGGGATCTTTTCTGAATAGCAGGTGTGAAAAGGAAATAAAATACCAGGAGCCGGGCAGCGGCGTCTTCCTGAGATTCCAAACGCATACTGCGATCGCCAACCCGCCTGCCAAGCGTGGCGATTATGGCAAAACCCTTCATGGTTAAAAACCATGATGAGGCCTATGTCCTGCAGCGGGCGTCAAATGGCTGATGATAATAATAGGAAGCTATACTTTAAATTTCCGTAATTTTAAGCATCAGAACACATTTACCAAAAGTATAGTATTTTTTTTCAATAATTAAAATTATAGAATGTACGAGCGAGACGGGCGCCAAATGTAACATCAGCCTTAAAATAAATAAAAATCAACGTTATGTAGAAATTAATTAGGCGCATTTCTTTAAACCACATACTTGGCAGTTCTATTACATTGAATGAATTCAACGTTCTAAAATGAGTTCGCGTTCTAAAACGCAGTCTATGTTTTAATATTTACGCGTGAGTAGACACGCAACGTCTGCAAACATAATTGGTATTTTATTATAAAGCACCCGCCCAGTTCAATTTACACGAAAACAATTTGCTTTACAAATTGTGGTTGTTTTGTTGTAATTTGTAACGAACGCTCATTAACATTGTAACGTACTTACGCATAAAGTATATAAGCATAAGCAGCCTATATACGTCCCACTGTAGGGCACACGCCTTCTCTCAGAGAGAGAGTATAGGCTTAATCACCACGCGTGCCCACCGCGGATTGGCGATTTCAAGCGCTGAGGTATGTAAATAGCTCAGACACTCAGGTTTCCTCACGATGTTTTTCCTTCACCATTAGCGAGTGGTATTGCTACTATAACTTCACAAATGTACATAACTTAGAAAACAAAGTCATAGGTACATGCCCGCACTGGGAATCGAACCTGGGTCTCCCTGGGTCACGCATAAAGTAAGTGATGATTATTTTGACATAAATGAAATATGTTATACATTTGTTTATTTCAATCAGAGGTTCTCAAACTTATTTCGTCTAACGCCCACTTTGAAAATCAGTTATTTTGTAGCGCCCCCCATTTTTTTTTCACCGTAAAAACCTCAATAATATATTAGTCTCGTCTGGAGTTCAATTAATCGTATATTCTAAACGAGACTTTCCTTATATACCAGCGGTAGCAGTAATAAATATTTATTCGCGCCAAACGCGAATTATAATTCAACCTCCTAAGTTCAATTTTATGTTGGTATATATGATTCTGAATCGCTCGTAGCCCCGGCCGCCTGAGTGATCTTAAACGATCACGAAGGTTAAGCAACACAGGGCGCGTTCAGTGCATGGATGGGTCGCCGTCTATGCCTAACGCTAGTGGCATTTTTCCGAGCGGTTCCGTGCTTCGCAAGGCACGTTAAGCTGTTAGTGCCGGCTTCCGTCGATAGATGGCAGTCGTTAAGCCAAGTCAGAGGCCTTAGGGCGGCTTGACAACTTCTGACAGTAGACGAGCCACTAGTCTACAAGCCTCCACCAATCCGGACTTGGCCCCCGTGGTGGAGTATGGCCTATACCTTCCTCAGGGGACATAATGGGTTGATGTTGATATATGATTAGGTATATAAAAAATCCCGCGTCCGGCAAGTGCTCAACTGTGCCGCAACAACAGATATACCTTTTTTTAATACGGGACCTCACCTGCGACACTTGAAGACACCAATATTTTTCGGTGTTTGATACCTTTTACTAAATATTTTAAGATATAATAGCGTTGTAATAAATATTAAATATATCTTTTAGTTTATATTTACACAATAAAATAAGATATAAATATGAACTAATACCATTTACCAGTTCATATTTATATCCTACTTTATTGTTGTGTAGTAGGAGGATTTTAATTTCAGTAAATTTTATAATATGAAGTAGCTGAAGTTTCATATCACCCATCGCCCCCTTAAATCACATAAGCGCTCCCCAATTTTTTCTGGGCCCCTTAACGCCGCCCCCTAGGCATCCAGTGGGGCGCACAAGGGAGCGTTATCGCCTACTTTGGGAAAGACTGATTTAAATCGTGTGGAAACCCGTGGCTTCGTTGGCTCCGCACGCCGTATTGATTTCTTTCCTGTGGGCTAGGCCAACTGCTAAGCTGTCAGGATGATATAGGTGCTGGGCAAACCTACTCCATCTAAAAAACAATGTACCAGGCACTGCAGCGTCCGAGTGGTCCCTTCACCCATATAGTGTGAGTGAAGGTGAAAGTGAATTACATTTATTGCCAAAAGCCTACTCCATCTAAAAACTATGTCCTACGTACTGCAGCGTTCGAGTGTTCCCTTCACCCATCTAGTGTGAGTGAAGGTGAAAGTGAAAGTGAACTACATTTATTGCCAAAAGCCACTGAATGCAGTATACGTAGATGCAAAGGCCAAAGTTTTTTATAAAAAAAAAAAGAATTGACGCTAGAGCTCGTGAAAGTTATAGATTCCAATACCGATAGTCGATTGAAAGTACTGATAGGCTTTCCCGAGCTATAGCTTCAGACCACATCTCGTGACTGACGAGGATTGTGACAGTTTTACCTAAGGAGGATATTTGTGGAGTGTCCCCCCCATCTTTCTAGCTTAGTACTTACTTCCCAGTAACTTCTTGTGAGATCCTCTTGAGCTGCTTACTTTTTACTTTCCAGTAACAATAGTTCCTAGAACTTACCACACCCCCTTCAGCTTTTATACTTTGTGACAAGTATCAACAAGGAATAAGGCTTTTTCCAAAGTTCTAAGTACAATACAATACTAATATTTTTATCTTCTGAATCCACAAAGCAAGTGCAGTTTATAACAGTAACCCATTCGTTGGTCACACTAAAGTCACTTCGCATCACAGTAACTTGGGCATACTTACTTCTCAGTAACAGTGACCCATTAGTACAACTTCCCAGTGACAAGTTTATTTACAGTAACTTCCGCATACTTACTTCCCGGTAACGGTGGCCCATTCGTAGAGCCTGTCCAGCAGATTCTCGCTCAGCAGGTACTCGAGGCATGACGCCGGGCTGGTGACGGAGCCGATCTCCCTGGCTCGCGCCTCCAGCACCAGCAGAGTGGACAGCTGCTCCAAGTGGTTGACCACTGCCAGGACGTCATCGTGGAGGTGGTGGGGCTGCAGAGGAAAGTTGGGATTAGCTCTGTGGGCTTGTGATTCAGTATGCAATAGAGGTTAGTCACTTGACATCGTAGGATAGGACGATGTCAAGTGACTAACCTGCCTTGTGACTGATCATCCTGCGTTGTCAACTGCCTAACCTGCATTGTCGATCGAATATTTTGGATTGTAAATTGGCTATTCTGTCTTAAGAATAGCCAATTCACAATATAAAATATTCTATATTATAATTGACCAACCTGCCCTGTAAAATTTTTTTATCCTGTTCTATGAACTTAATATTGTGTAAACTACTCTGTGAACTCTATTATCCTATTCTGCGTCGATTAACTTGCGAGTTGGCGATAATGGCACGGGCCTGCTGCCAGTGTTGCAGAAAGAGCTATTGCAAGCTTGCGGCTTGTAGCTGCCGCACAAAAGAGAGGAAGGTGCTGCAAAGTAGCTGTCTTGCGAATAACCTTCGATTTCAAACCGATAGGCAAACCACTAAACAAAAAATAAAAATAACAAGGGACACAAGGGCTATGTCCATGCGGCGGTAAAACGGCCTCAGGCTCAGTATTGATCGATCATCCTGCGTTGTCAATTGACTACCTTGTATTGTCAATCAAATATATTGGATTGTAAATTAGCTCTTTTATCTTATTTCATTCAATAACCTGCTTTGTCAATTGACTATCCTGTTTTGTGTGTATCCTGCACTGTGAACTCAGATAGAGTTGCTGCTGCGATAACATCACGGCCCTGCTGCCAGTGTTTGCAGGAGCTGTAGTGATCTTACGGCCCGAGCTGACCGAACGGGACAGCTGCCGCGCGAAAGAGACGGAGGTACTGCACAGCTAGCTGTCTTGCGACTAACCAATAATATCAAGTGACTAACCTGTGACTGGGTTGTCAAATGATTTTCCTGCATAGTCAATAGAATATTTTGGATTATAAATTGGATATTCCGTCTTGTTAATATACTATTGACTAACCGGCTTTATCCATTGACTGTCCTGTTTTATCAATTCAACCTGCTCTATCAAGTGTCTATCCTGTTCTGCGTCGACCAACCTGCGAGCCGGCGATAATATCGCGGGCCTGCTGCCAATGCTTGCAGAAGGAGCTGTAGCAAGCTTGGGGCTCGTAGTCGGCGCGGGGGTCGAGCGAGCGGGACAGCTGCCGCGCGAACGAGAGAGAGGTGCTGCGCAGCCAGCTCATGGCGCGTTACGTCATCGAGCCGCTCTGAGGATGGAAGAGGACAGACTGATAGTTTGAAATGAAACTACGCCATTGCGATAGGAACGGCCCTAATTAAGATTAGTCAGCTGTTCGGTCGTGTACTGTGAACATGCGACGGCATTTCCGAACAAGATGAACGAATTTTTTGGACACTAGGAGATACCGAACATAGAAAACATTTGTTTCCAGACAATTTATCGCTAAACCAAAAAGTATTGTGTTTTGTTAATGCTGTGCACTTTATTTTTCTGCATTGAACTCTACAATAACAATAGCTCGAATAGCTTGATTTGCTGTCGTATGTACGACAGCACCTCAAGCTTCACATGCTTGCGCTCTTCTCAGTCAGGTAAAGGGCGAATTGGCAACTAAAAGGTAGGTTGATGTCGACGGTGAAATTAGCTTGACTATGTTATCTCATGAAATTAACCCATTGGATGAATAAAGGACGTGGTTTATTACTCTACTATTATCGTATAGTTATGACAAATAGCGCGTACGACCAGACGGGTCACGAGATAAAGAAGCTACATACACAGCGTTGTGGGTCATTAAGAGACAATGTGAGCAAATGCAATCTATTAGAAACATAACTTACGCAATTATTTTTCTCTAATAAATCTGCGGTTCTATAGCCAGAATTACTTTGAGAATTGTTAAGGGTAAAAGATCTTGATAATAAGTTTATATTAATTAATTAGTCAACCCGCATTCGCCCACTGCTGGACATAGGCCTCGCCCAAGGCACACTGTGTTACCTACCACATTCTAGATAACACATTTCTCAGCACTTTCTTACTGACTTTTCACTTAAGGTTTTAAACAATTTAATTTGATTTTTCTATTAATTTCACTACACCTTATTATAATAACATAGATCTGACATTTGCGTGCAGTTACTTTCTCTCCATCGTAATAGACAGCAGTAGACAATCACTGGTAGCCAGTGTGAGAATAAACTAAACAATGTCATTATTATGCTTTTACCAGCTGACTCGGCAAACGTAGTTTTGCCATATTAATTAGCCTACGACCTATTCTCAGACCTACCAAATATACAGGAAACATGGGATGTTTGGGTAATTCTCAATTTTGAAAAATGATCAGTCATTATGTATGAATATTAGTTGTAAGTCAGTTAGTTTATGTAGTATTATGTATGAACCTACCTACTCTCTTCATCTTTCAGTTCTATCCATCCTAAGGTTGTCTGGAAGAGATCGCGTTTAGCGATAAGACCGCCAATTGTATACGGCAAAACTTAGATATGTAAGCCTTTTAATGTATTTTGTTTTCTGATGTGTACAATAAAGTTTTCTAACCTAACCTAACCATTGAGTACCTCGGGGACGTTTTTAAAATCCTAGAAATTACCTAAATTCTTTTCTAGTCTTTGGCATTGTTTGGTACTATATATTTGTAACATCTGTTTATTAAATGTTTATGACTCATGACATTGCTTGTAAGAAGTGGATTCCAACAATGTTACAACAGGATGTCAAAATACACAGCAAATGTGACATAGTAGTTATAAAACATAAGTATTATTACTACCTTTATCAACAATTGGAATAGAAGGAAGTTGATGACTGTTTTAGAATATTTTATATGCTTATGGCATTAAGTCTGCCTTATAGTGTACATATTGTAGTTTAAAGTGCAATAAAAGTACTAATAATAATAATATGTAGGCCTTATGTTAGAACATATAAATATACTATGTAAGTAGGTAAAGTGGCCGCTTTGATGTTTTAGGACAATGTTTGCTTTTGCTTTTAGAGAACGATATTATTAATACGACATGAACTAGATAAATAATACATAAGCAGCCTGTATACGTCCCACTGTAGGGCACAGGTCTTGTCTCAGGGAGAGAGTATGGGCTTAATCACTATGTGTGCCCACCGCAGATTCGTGATTTCAAGCGCTGAGGTAAGTGCTCAATAGCTCAGACACCCAGATTTCCTCACAATGTTTTCCTTCAGCGTTAGCGAGTGGTATTGCTACTATAAGTTCGCAAATGTACATAAGGACAAAGTCACAGGTACATGCTTGCACTGGGAATTGAACCTGGGTCTCTCGCTTCCGAGTCCAATGTTCTATCCACTAGGCTACCACCGATAAATAATAATGCAGCCTATTTATGACCCACAACAGGGCACAGGCTTTCTGGTTTATTACCATGGGTGCCCACCACAGAATAACAATTTTAAGAGTTGAGGTATGTAAACACCTCTGCCATTCACAATGTTTTCCTTCACCCTTAAGGACTGGTATTACTAGTCAGAATTCACAAAAGTATGTAACTTAGAAAACCAAGTACTTGGTACATACAGACACAACAGTAATCAAAGACTCCTAAATGTGTCACTAGTCTTTTACTGACTTTGGTACCACCGCTTGAAAAGGTATCTGCCGGTATTCAAACCTCTAACCTCTTGCATATGAGGGAAGAGCTACCTCCGCTTAGAGTTAAGTTTTGTAACAGGAATCAACAGCACCTAAGTGTAACCCTACAAATATAATTAAACTTGAACAAAATTCCACTCTGTCTGGATAAGTTAGCATTTAAGAGAATTTATTGTTATTATCTGTTAATTTGACTAAATTAAAGTCTGATGAATTCTAAGTCACCACCAGAGACCTGAAATAAGTACATGCAAAATTGAAATTGTTTGTTTAAGTTATTTGTCAGTAACATTTAATACTCATACCACTTATGAGCTTGGATATGTAGAGACCCTACTACATGTTTTACAAGTAGACCTTATCATTACGAATACTATGAGTCATCACTGAAATATATTGTGTGAAGGAGGAGAGACTTTACTGATAAGTATTCAGCAACAGACAGGAGATAATTGTATTAAGAAATTATTGGAAGTGGATTTTTCACAGAAAACTGTCAAAATTGCAATATAATTGTATTGCCCGTGTAAAAGAGTGACTGGATTCGCTCGTTCTTCTTTTTCACATTAAAGTTGTTTGGAAAAAAAATCTTTACTGTGCATGGAATACCATTAATATTTGAGACTTCTAATAAGATGTAATATTAGCTAAATAATTAACTTTTAATAATACCGACTTTTCTACCACTTAACAGCAGCCTATGGATATATATCCCACTGCAGGTGAACACACTGGCAATTTCAAGCGCTGAGGTATGTGGACACCTCAGACACTCGGATCTCCTCACAATGTTTTCCTCTACTTTAACAAGTATTGCCATGCTACTACTGCTTAGATGACAGTACATGCCAAAAACAATGTCTTGCACTCTAACTCATATTGGTTGGATTGGTGAAGTCATCATTCAGTATACATTGTATCATCTGGGACTCGATTTTGTACAAATAGGTTACAAAATGTTGTGATTTACCATTAATACATTATTTATATATTATACACCCGTCACACATGTCTTAAGTAATCTAGGTCAACCTACAGATATCTTAAATCGTCTTGAACCTTGACATTACCACCTTACTAATGTTTAGAACTCTGGTTAGACAATTTCGCATTTGCGTGACTATACTCACTAGTAAACTAAACTGTAATAGCTTGAAGCGGTGACAGAAGGATAAAGTAACAAGATACTCACGTGCAAAGAGAACTGGCGTCTAAAATAGATGATCCTTCCCGCAAAATAAAACCACAACTGCTGGGAGCATTACATGATGTGATACGCAATTTTATTCAATCCAAACTTGCGCAGCCTTCTGTTGACAATTTACAGGGGAATTTTGAGCATTCCAACATGAGCTCGGATATTAAAAAAACACTTTATTATATTCACTATTATTGTAATTTTGTGGATTATTGAAAGAAAGAAACGTAAAATAGGTACGTTTTACGATTACGGATGACGCGAGGGGGAAGGATGTGGGAGGGGACGATGCTTCTCTGACAGCTGACAGTTTTTTTTTCAATACGTTATGCGCAGTTTCTAACGTACAGCCATGAATTTTAGGTCTGGCTTGATACGTCCCTTTCGGTACAACATTTAAAAAAAACGGACAGAAACATTATTTGTGGAGCGTGTGGAGCCCAAACGTGCTAAAATTTTGTTTTTTTTTCGGCTCATACAGCTTCCACAGATTAGAAAGACGTTCGCATCCTCGCCCGGTCTTACCTGTGTGGGCTAAGTCCCATCGTTTTAGTCTTTTTGTATGATATGAAAGTGAATTGAAGGGACGCCGCGTCTTTTCCGCGCCTCGGTCAGTGATAGTAAAGCCCTCGTCCCACGCCCTTCCTATGTGCCCTGAGCCTTAGTCATTGGTCATCCAGGAGCAAGAAAAATCCCTGGCAACGTAATTTGAAAGCTTCCAATTAAGAAAATGCCTTTATAAACGCACTTTCAAGTACCTAGCAATACTGTTTAATGTCGGGTACTGTAAGGGTGAAAGGGTCGAACTGAACGAACAACGAAGGCTCTCGGCGATCGGCACCAAGCCGTTTGCACTACTTCACTAACCTTCCTGCCCTTGTAACACGTAACTTTCGACTATATCGGGTTAAAGCATTTAGACGACTCCAGTGTCAAAATATATTTGTCAGTTCGGAGTAGGCTAAATCCATAGAACAAAAATCGTTCTGTGGCTAAATCAGACAACTTCATACAGTGGACAACTTACGTGGTCGCACCTCAGATGTTTTTCACGTCTGTGCCACACAGATTAAAACTGTGCTAGGTACTCAGATATCAGATATCAAAATTGATCGGAATAAATACTAACATTTTGATTTCTCTAAATGAACCATTGAATCATGACAACCAAATCTCGCCGACCCGATACCACGGCAGCGACGGTCCCTAAATCGGCAGCGCCTATAGTTACGACCAAACCAGCGCCCCCTAGTACCGCACTGGGAAGAGCGGCGGCCTACGGTATGGGGCCTGCCAAGTCAATGGCACGTGGACTCAAGGGTGGGCCCCCTCTTCCCACTCAGATCATACCCGTCCCCTCAGCTGCCAAGCCGACGCCTTGGGAGTTTGACCTCTTCGTGCCTTGGCTGTCCCTGCTCTGGGAGGTCCCGTATATAGTTACTGTGACAAAGGACATGCAAGGTAAAGTGCCCCAACTTTGATCCAGCTCTGAAATCCACGTGTAGAAGTTGGTGAATAGAATGGTCGATGTAGGAATGTATAGAAGCTGGGATTGGTTAAATAACTAGAGGAGACATGACAAACAATACCATCAAGGTTAGGTCTCAGTTTGTCTTAACATTTAAACCATTAGCAATCCCCTTAGACATCCAAGAATAGCGTGTATTTTGTTAAATCTTGTATAGGTCTAGTCTAAGTCTAAAAGGTATCTAAGTCTAAAAGGTACATAGGTACTGTTTTGTCAGAAGGATTAAGATTGTGTTTTTTGTTTTCAGCGGAATATATTAACGTAATAAGATCTCGTAGGCCCAGCAAGACGAGGGGTCCCTTTACCCCGGGGGCTAAGGGAGGTAAAGGAAAAAAGAATCAGCCTTCAGATCAAGCTCCTGGAGATAACTTAAAGCTTACCAGTAGGTTGAGAACAAAGCTCTTCGCTTTCAATTTAGACGAGGAAAGTGGAACCGATGAGGAGGACTCCTTTAATCCAAGCCTTAATGAAATAGAGATTAACTTGACGGCGTACTACGACCATCAGGACAACCTTGTCGAACTAACTATTAACAACAGCGAGGGGGATTTGCCAAGAAAACTGATTCATGTATTGCTCGTTTGCTCTCCTTTTCACAATTCGTTGTACAAGCTGACGATTCGGAAAATCGGCCTTAGGTCCAGTGTCGTAAGCTATCTTGCCAAGTTTATTCAGCAGTCCTATTTAACGGATCTGATCCTTGACGATACTCATATATCTAACATTGACCTCTTTCCAATTTTTGACGAAATCACACCGTTGAAGCACGTTTCGTTGGCGAGATGTGGCCTTGGTGACGAGGTTGTCATTGGAATAGCGGCTAGACTTAGTTTTAATCTGCCATCAAGCAAAAATTTGGTTTTATTGAACCTTACGAGCAATGGAATAGGGGACAGAGCAGCTCGAGCTCTAGCACAAATGCTGCGTACAAACCGTCAGCTGTGCCATCTAAACTTGGCAGGAAACCACATCACTGACGACGGCGCTTGCGCTATTTTAAATACGCTGCAAGAGTTCCCACTAACCTTCGAAGAATTCGTTTCATCCCGCGCTAGGCGCATGGAATACTGCGCTCAAAAGCACGTCATCTATAAAAGTTGCCTGGATGAGATTCTTGAGCAAAGATCGGGTAAGAAAAGCTCGCCTAGGAAATCATCACCGACTCAAAAGCGAGAAACTCCCAAGTCTGAGAAGAAGGAATCTCCCATCAAGATAGACAAGAAGTCTAAGGCATCGCCTGAAGCCAAACCCCGCAAGGAGGATCCCAAAACCCTGGCCGACGAGATGGCCAGAAGTATCATGGGAGAGTTCGTGGACCCTTTCGACGCATTGAATATGGTGAAGAAGGATATGTACAGATTCTGCATGGGTAACAAGCGGCTGTGTTACCTGAATCTGTCATACAATAACTTGCATTATCCCACTTTGGTAAAGTTGCTGGAGGTTCTGGAGTGGCAGAAGAACTGGCCGCAGCCGCCGGTAACACAACAGCCGAAGGGATTGACGCGGGTAGTTCTGGATGGAAACGCTCTGCCAATCGAATGTGAAGTGCTAGATCGCATAGCCAGGATATTGATTGAGAAGACATTATTCGGGGGCGATCTTGCTATGCTCGGTCGCCAGGATAGTGGCAAAGGCAGGCGTACTATTAAGGGTGTTAGCGCTAGAAAATAAAGTACTGCCATTTTAACAGGAGTATTGGCGTACCTAGAGTTACTTTCCAAGTTTGCGCTGGCTCTGATAAGCATGCACCAATTTTGTTGTAACCCAACATCTTGGCGTGGCTCTAGATAATTTTAGGTCGGCATCGCCCACCTGGGTACCCTCTATCTATACGCTTTTGAACAGGAGGCGTCCGCACCATCACGTAAAGCTGCCTTTACTTGGACTTAATGACACGTCGTGCGGTTCGTGCATGTCGGGTACTTCGTAGAAGGTATAACAATGCCTGGTGAAAATGCTCGCCTGTAAGATGAGTGCTATTAAAAGTGAAACATTCCTTATGGATTAGAAGATGTTATTTATTCCTTTGGAATATAGATACCTAGTTATGGTAGCCAAAACAATAGACTACCTACCTCAGAAGTTCTGCTTTAGTTTAGCTACCTATATTTTTTTGTATCCTATTAATGGTATTTAATACCTATATTTTTTGTATCCTATTAATGGTATTTAATTTAACGTAGCAGTAGGGAAGTCATCTGCCGGCTTCTGAATTGAGAATTACGCAACGAAATACACAGTGACAATGGTTTTAGGGTTCCATAGTTGACTTATAGTTTCGCCATGTCCGTCCGTCTGTCTGTCCGTCTGTCTGTCCGCGGTCTAGCTCAGAGACGATTATTACGGGAAAACTGAAATTTGGCATATACAATACATACTATTAATCACGCATACGAAACGGTAGATCTTAAAAAAATTTTTTTTTTAGTGTATCTCCCCTACACCTGATTTAGGGATGCAATTTTTATTTCTCGCCTACACCATAATGTGGCATGTTGATGGATTGGTCAGTTTTTAAACGACCAATCCAACAACAGCCCACACCGATATTGTAAGAGGATAATTGTTTGATTTAGGGTTCCGTTTGCGAAATATTAAGATTTAAAGCGCATTTTTTGTCCGAGTAGGGCGTCCCCTCCTCTCCTGGCTAAACGGTTGATTGTAGAAACGTGAAAAAATTCAAGGTAGTAGCTCATATAACGAACTTAAAAGGAAAACTAGAAAACTATATTTTACAAGTTAACGAGTAATATTCGACCAACTTATAAAAGGAAATCTTCGTACATAATCCATTGAAAATTACGTTGATGAAGTTGTTAGTTCTGTAAAGAAAATAAAACCCCCTCTTTCTACGGAACCCTACACTACTCTTGGGCCGACACGCACTTGGCCGGTTTTTCTTTGTGTAATTCTCATTTGAGAAACCAGTGGTACGAGTAAAATTATATAATTTCGGGTTCTCCAGAATCCATGTCATATTTTACCTTAAAGTTACGTGTCGGTATAGAGGTAGGTACTTAAATAGGTATCTAATTTAAATTTTATTTAAGTAAAACATTCTTTGTTCTTTGTTGGTTTTTACGATTTATTTAATTAGAATGATTGTGGCAAAGTTTTTTAACCCTATGTATACCAACGTTGGATACTTATATTCAGTTTGTTTGTTTAAGTTTAAAGTTAATTTAAGTAGAGATTTTTACTTAATAAAGTAGTTAAGTTTCACCTAAACGCCATGTTATTTGCTGAAAGTAAGTAGGTAATCTTAATTACTTTCAGCAAATCGGTGTTAAGGTTCTTTGCTTGTGTTACTTGTGTTATGTTTGTTAAGTTGTGCTTTGCTACGAACTAGCAGCAGGCGCTGACAGGACCGTATGCTTTGGACCTAATAAGAATAAATATTTTTCTCAAAAATGCTTGGTCTGAGCATTTTTTTGACAATATCCTTCGAGATAAATCAAAATTGGCCAAATAGGCATTACTGGCCAAATACATGCAAGCAACGGCCGGCAAAAGTTGCATGAAAATCCATATCTGTCGCACAGAGAAAATAAAATCACTTGATCTGTCGTTTTTAGCGGGCAAATAAATTATGTAGTAAACTCATACATACTCATAATACATATCTATCGTGTAATTTAAAAATGGAACGATCTTTTGCTAATATCTAAGGTTTTATTTAAATTTCGAACTGGCTTGCAAGTAGAAAGCTGTTTATTGAAAAAAAAACAAGTGAACACTTTAACGTGGGAAAAATTATTGTTGTTCGTCATTGATTTTGAAAAGTAAAAAGTTCTGTCTAGGTACTACCATGTACTATTTAGGGCCAATTTTTCAATAGTCAGATAAAACTAACCTGGAGAATAAATTGCATGCTATCACTGTCTAAATCATATGACAAGACAGTGACAACATCAGTTTTATTCTCCAGTTAAGTTTTATCTGACTATTGAAAAATTGGCCCTTAGTTTTAATTTCTTCGCATTATTTGAGAAAAGAACAATACGAATGGACTACCGTAGATATGTGTGACTCGGCTTTGCCTCGGCTCACATTTACACGTTCGTCCATCAATGCTTCTTTTGCTGGCCGCTACAGTAATGTACTGATACGGCACAGTGAACCTTTGAATTTGTAGGTTTAATTTTTTATTAAAGAGAATAAAAAACCATATAAGTATTTCTTCCTGCAGCGGTGGTAGCCTAGTGGGTAGAACATCGGACTCGGAAGCGAGAGACCCAGGTTCGATCCCCAGTGCGGGCATGTAGCTATGACTTGGTTTTAGTTATGTACGTTTGTGAAGTTACAGTAGCAATACCACAGGCTAATTGTGAAGGAAAACATCGTGAGGAAACCTGAGTGTCTGAGCTATTCACATACATCAGCGCTTGAAATCGCCAACCCGCGGTGGGCACGCGTGGTGATGTAGCCCATACTCTCTCCCTGAGAGAAGGCCTGTGCCCTACAGTGGGACGTATATAGGCTGCTTATGTATATAAGTATTTCTTCCTACAAAAAAACTCTCAAAAATGACCCCTGCCCTCTCGATTAGTCTCGATTAGTACCAATGAAATGAGCGCAAGATGTGCTGTAGAGTAAATCACTCTGTGATTGACTCATTATATGCGCCATGCGTGACGACGTGAACGTTGACTGAGCGATAGTAGATAAATGACAGCGTAACTTATAATTGGTTTTCATGATGTATGGGCGCGGTGGGCACGCGTTGAGAGAAGGCCTGTGCCCAACAGTGGGACGTATATAGGCTGCTTATGTCTACCTCGTCGAAATACCTAGATACCTCGCAAGGTGGCGGTCTAACGGTGGCAGGTGCATAGATATTTTGCGAGGTAATACTGAACTCGCTCCGATTAATAGCACAATTGACACCCCGTTTCTTGGTGGTCATACTGGCATGTCATAACAAGCCCCGCACGCCTTCCCACAATTGAACGTGGGTCATTTTTAGCGCTAGTTAGACATCTATGATTTTAACTATCACTGTACCTTCCTATGATATAGATGGGAATGTGACATGTAACATGTCATATTCCCATCGCAATCTAGCATTTAACTGCTTGGAATACCCTAGTTTTCAGAAGCTGGAAGCCTTTGTGAGGGAACCTATGCAGGTCGGTATGATGAAGCTCATCATCGATGGGAACAACTTGCCGGCTGACACCACAGAATATCATGTGATTCACGAAATACTGCAGAATCATTTAGTCCGGAAAAGCAGGGTTACTCTAGCGAGAGAGCGAAGGAGCCTAGTTGCTCCCCGCTAAAAGAAATTCCGATTTGCAGATTATTAAATGTTTTTATTTTTATTTACTCATAGTTTGGACAGATGTAGGTACTATTTACAAGGCAAAGTAGTTAAGTTTAGATAGGATGAATTATAATAATTATACCTCTATTTGATAGAGGTAAGTTTAGTTCAGACTATTTTGTTTAGATTTGCATATAATTCATTATTATATTTTGTGAACTGTAACTCATAATATTTACTATGGTAACCTTCGTTTCTTTAAATCACACCCCAAAAACCGTTTCCTAAGACGATACTGATGCCTACTGACGGACATTTAAATTTGGAATGTTCTTCCATATAACAATGTCAAAATCTTTTGTCGCGGTCGGTGTATTCTATCTCGAACATAGGAAACGGTCATAAATCAATGAACAATAATATAATATACATCGATATTAGTTAAAACTATAGAATAAAAAACTAAACGAAACATTAGAGCAGCATTTTCATGTTATTAAAAAGTAACTCTACTTAGATAGGTGCTTTTGATAAAGTTATCAGAACACATCATAAAAAATTAACTAAATTGAAAACTACGGAAAATACTTAATAAATACTAAGGCAGCACCAACAATCGTCGTTTGAACACAATAGCGCTTACTGGCTCTCTCAATAACAATTTGGCAAGTAAAGGTACTCTACTCACGACCTAAAAATATAACAATTTGTACTTTTTCTATGCTACCTAGAACAATCTCAATGGTCAAGTGGCTTAATTTCTTGGGGGCAAGTATTCTCTGTTCGGTTGCGCGGGGTACCCTGCGTTGGACTGGGTAGTGGAGCCTGGTCGCCCGCTCGGGAAACTCGGACCAGTAGGTCGACCAGATGGGTAGCCTTGACTTCCTCCAGTGGGACCAGATCCAGGGTAGTTCGAGCTTGGGCCAGACTGAGTCGGGTAGTTGGAGGACGGCGTGTTGCTAGGGAAAGATGTGGAACCAATGCCTGTACTTCCGGGGTATCCTTGTGTAGGACCCTGTGTACCAGAATTGCCTGGATATCCTTGATTGCCAGAGCTACCCGGATATCCCTGTGTCGCTACTTGGGTGCTGGTGCTTCCTGGATACCCTTGAGTAGGTCCTTGAGTTCCGGAAGAGCCTGGATAAGCACCAGCAGGGCCTTGAGTGCCGGCCGTTCCCGGGAATCCTGCGGTAGGACCCTGAGCACCAGGATAACTGCCGGTAGGTCCTTGGGTGCCTGTCGCACCAGGGTAGCTGCCGGTGGGTCCTTGGGTACCTGTCGTACCAGGGTAGCCGCCGGTAGGTCCTTGGGTACCTGTCGCACCAGGGTAGCTTCCTGTTGGTCCTTGAGGGTAGTTGTTGCTAGGTCCAGATCCCGGAAATCCGCCTTGATGTTGCTGAGCGCCAGTTATAAAGTAATTATAAATATTGGCATTGAGTCCGTAAAGGCTTGGCGCGGAGTTGCAGTCAAATTGGTTCCACCAGACGCAAACGAAAACTTGCTGAGAGAATATGGTACCATTTGGGCAGAGAAAGTCATAGGTCCTGTTATTAGCACAGACGTGGAAGACCTGGCAGCGGGTCTCTACATCGGCATAGTAGCCCGGGTAGGCCTGAGCGTCGCATCGGAAGGACGTCTGAGGGATTTCAGTGAGAATGGGGTAGTCGCGATCGGGCTCTCCGGGAATCGCCGAGTAGTCACCCCCTTCGTAAGCCCCAGAGTCAGTGCCCGAAGAACCAAATCCAGTGGAACCGCCAGTCTGGCCGGGGTAGTTTTGGCCACTGAACCCACCTTGGTCAGCACCAAATCCAGAACCCTGCTGACCTCCTCCAGATGTCTGTCCACCTTGTTGGTATCCTCCAGTTGAGCCAGTTTGTCCACCCTGTTGGTATCCTCCCTGGGACTGTCCACTGCCTGTATCTTGCTGTCCAAATCCTCCAGTAGACGGTCCGCTGGGTCCACCTTGCGGGTAACCACCAGCTTGTCCTTGCTGTCCAAAAGTACCCCCAGTCTGCTGCCCGCTATCGGACCCTTGCTGTTGAAATCCACCAGTAGACTGACTTTGACCAAAACCTTGTTGAGGTCTTTGTGATGGGTAACCTTGGTTTGGTACAGAGGGGTATCCAGTGGAGCCCTGAACTCCAGGCGTAGAGCCGGCTCCGGAGGTAGAGTAGTCGTCGTTCTGGGTTTGTTGGCCTGGGTAGGTGGGGGCGGGGGAACTAGGATAGCCAGTGGATCCAGATGTGCTGCCAGGTCTGTCTGGGGTTGCTCCAGGTCCAAAGGGTTTACCGGGCCGATTGTAGTCGTAACCGCTTTGGGCCAGTGCCAAAGCCAGGATCGCTGTAACGGAGAAAAAGAGACTAGTTAAGAAAAGAAAATGTTTTTAGTGTTCCGTACCCAAAGGGTAAGGGACCCTATTACTAAGACTCCGCCGTCCGTCCGTCCGTCCGTACTCTGTCACCAGGCTGTGTCTCATGAATCGTGATAGATAGAAAGTTGAAATTTTAACAGATGATGTATTTCTGATGCCGCTATAACAACAAATATTAAAAGAAAATAAAATTAATCCGATACAACAAACGTGATTTTTTTGCTCGATATTAATAACGGCAACTGGTAGACGCTTGCAATATTCAAATTTTGTATAGATAATGGTACGGAACCCTTCGTGCCCCGAGTCCGACTCGCACTTGGCCGTTTTTTTTTCCTTTAGCCTAAAATTGTATGCTTTACAATTTGCTTTTGAAGACTTGCGTCTTGCCTGCTCACACTACCTTGGAAACGCTAATGCCACACAGTGCAGTTAGTCGGGAATTTAGTCAAAAATGTAACGTACGATTAATACAATGGTTAAAATGCCTGGTGACTTTATTGTTCTAGCATTCAATGGGCAAAAACGTCCGCAAGGTGAACTCTACATTGTGGATTGGGTTGTGTGGCGCAGCGATAAACACATTGTTTTGATAGCGATCGGGGTCAAGTACCCATGAAACGTGGTAGGCTTGAAAAGAGCATGTATTTTGGCACAGAAGAATGAAAAAGAAATGATTTTCGATAGTTCCAGATATCTAGGTTATGTAAAATTTAATAATACAGTCATTTTCGCTTTAAATCACTTGTAAAGAGGTTTCATGTTTCAACTGACCAGTGGAATTATTTCTCTAACTTTGATATACTGCCGGCTCCCGAATTGAGAATTGCACTAAGTAGGTAGGTAAATGAAATGAAAAATAAAAACTGTTTATTGAGCTGAACAAAAATTAACAATTGATTTATATTGATTTATTTTATTTAAGTAAGGAATCTTTTAGGAGTTACGTCTGCAAAGGGATAAAAGCTTGATCACCTATAATGTATACTATCTTTTTTCATTCTTTCATTCTTTTTGCGTGTTAGATTTTTATCGTGTCTGTTGGTTTTCTAATAAATAAATAAACAATATATAAAATAACTCTGAATCCCAAACTAAATTAAATTGTATCTTGGGGCACAGTGATCCATACAGGGTGAACTTAAATACATCACAACATAGTGTTTGTACACTAATAAACTAAAAGTTAAACATGCATACAGCAAACTATAATAGTTTCAGTTCTGACCTGACGCTCAAGGTTTAAAAAAACACACAGCGATAGTGTACGAAGTGAAATTTCTCAATTTCTCAAATAATTCTCAATGCGGGAACAGGTGCACGGTTCGGCGATTTCATCGAAGTACTTAAGTACTTACACACACCAGCTCTCTAAACCAAACAGACCTTTTATAATTTTTAGTTTGTCCGACAAGTGCGAACAGACCTTCAGTGCCAAAGTGTTATCAGCGCATTCGATCGAAATGTAACGATTAGAATTGTGGGAAAACGGACTTTTTCACATCTTCACTTTTGTACGCTGCGCAAGGTGCTATCGCCGATAAACAGATAAAGTTGGGTCAAAAACTATTCTGAAAGATTTGTGAGCCTGAACAATGAGACCCAGACGTTAACTCGAATTTTTCTTCTGCAGGTTAGAGAGAGACCTTACGTTCGTAATATTTGTGGGCTCTGCTGACTGTTTATGTTTAACGTGTTGTTGTGTTGTTTATGTTTCGCCGAGACTTTGTCAAAAAAATTGTTTCATTAATAAATAATATGTCACTAGTTCCCGGTAGCTATTGAGGAGTGGGGCAATGACTCAGATAAATATTTAACAGGCGTTCACAGTTTTATATCCAGTAGCTTCACTTTGTTCAATGTTTACCGAAGTTGAAGGGTCAATTTAAAACTTTTTCCAAAAAGATGTTCTCATCTTCCTAAAATCAAAGTTAAAAAGTTTTGTGTATGGTATAATTTAACTGCATTTAACGTTCACTGGATTTAAAATCAATTTTTCGTAGTTATTTTTTTGCTCCCAAATGTTATATGTTTGGGGTTCAGTATACCTAAGTGCTTATTTGGAACGAATGTCCATTGATGTACAAGTATCAGAATTCACGTTGCCGTCATACATTTAGGGTTTTTGAGCAATGATTACTTGTATCCCAGGCTAACAATTCCATTAAAATTTGTCGTGAGAGCACAGGTTAAATACAGGAAACTATTTACCAGACGCGATCTGATCAGAAACTTAAATAATTCCATCTACTTACTGACGTCCAATTGCGGACGAAGAAGCTCCAATTTTCTTGTTAAGCAACGCATTGGTAAAACCTTCCGGGTGTTTTTCTTTCAAAGAAAAGATAAATTTTATCTTGACACTACTTGTTCTTTGACAAAGTGCACTAATTTGTCGACATTAAAAACATTCGTTAAGCCAAGTCAGAGGCCTTAGGACGGCTTGACAACTTCTGACAGTAGACGAGCCACTAGTCTACAAGCCTCCACCAATCCGGACTTGGCCCCCGTGGTGGAGTATGGCCTATACCTTCCGCAGGGAAGAGACCGTGCCCCTCGGTGGGGACATAATGGGTTGATGATGAAAAACATTCTCTCTAGGTAATTCGAGAAGTGCCATTTAAATATGTACCGAAATGTGTGTGTGTTGCTTGTTTAATTGTCTACCCACTTGGTAACTTAGAAAACAAAGTCAATGCTACATGACGGAATCGAACCTACGACGCCTCGTATGTTCGCCAAGCGTTCAACCAATGTGATACAATAAAATAAAACACACCTTTCGGTGTAACTTATAAACATGCGATTCCTCTAACATTCTCCTCAAATACAATTTAAACAGTCTGTGGATAAAAGTCTTTCCCGTTACCACAATTAATTTGAACTGTAAGAAGAGTGTGATCAGGAATCGTGTTTTTATAAATTAGACTGTGGAACTCAAAGAAGCACTTAGAATTCCTACTCTTATTAGTGACAACTCGTCTAGAGAATACCTTTATTTCTTGTACCATGAATACGTATGTCCAGGCGGGAGATTGTATTCCCCGGAATCCGTTTGATGGTTAATGATTGGAGAGCGTGTGCTTTGCAATTGAAAAGAAAATACGTAGTACAATATCTAGACCTAACAGAATGATGAAATCAACTGTAACCCGTTGTTTCTTATCGGTTTACTTTTTGTTATGGAAGTTCTCGAATTTTTAACCTATTCCGTCTATTCGGACGGTTTTTCCGATTCCATCCAAACCATTTCCATCTAAACTAGTCCCAAAAATTGTCTTAGTACTCCAAAATTATTTTCAAGAAAAAGGAAAGTGGACATGATTAGCGTGAAAAGGTGGCCAAGATGTGTGCAGCTAGAGATTGCCGTCAATACATAAATAAAATAAATTTTTATCGATAATCTTTATTTTATTTTTTTCGATTGCGATACTTCGTTTGTCTAACATAACTTTTCTGTTAGCGAGCCGAGAAATAACAATTTAACGGCGTCTCTCTTTGACGATCGCAATAGCTTTTGCTGTGTCAACTGGCTGGATGACGGGGATTTTTAAAGATCACTTGTGTTATAAATTTGCCTTGCAAAACAATATCTGGTTTAGGAAAGATAACTGAGTAATAAGTACTTATTGTTCATTCTATGTACATCGTTATTAATTAAGGAAATAAGCAGCTAAATAAATAGCCAACAAAATATCTAATGCTTCTAAACCACACCACAATCAAACAGCAAATCTATTGATATAAAAGCTCTAGATAACTGTATTATTTCGTAAGCATAAGCAGCCTATATAGGTCCCAATGTAGGGTACAGGCCTTCTCTCAGAGAGAGAGAGTATGGGCTTAATCACCACGCGTGCCCACCGCGGATTGGCGATTTCAAGCGCTGAGGTATGTGAATAGCTCAGACACCTAGGTTTCTTCACGATGTTTTCCTTCACCGTTAGCAAATGGTATTGCTACTATAACTTCACAAATGTACCTACATAACTTAGAAAGAAAAGTCATAGGTACATGCCCGCACTGGGAATCGAACCTTGGTCTCCCGCTTCCGAGTCCAATGTTCTACCCACTAGGCTACCACCGCTTCCATTATTTCGTAAGATTTTCACTAAAACCGCCTAAGATGGGCGATCAATTTCATCATAACCAACGAAATAACTAAGTACTTCTAAGAACCTAAGCAAGCAGTTATTACTAGAAATCCAACGCAATTGTTTTTCGTGCTAAGACAACGTTTATAATTCGACACTGTGGGATCACCGTCAATGTTATCTCGGAACCGAAATCTCAGAGTAAAATGCACTGTTCCAACTAAAGTTATTTAGTTAATCGTCCACCGTGAGATACCAAATTAGGTGAGGCTATAAAAATATGCTGTACTTAGTCGACACCCCATCAGACTTGTACCAAGTTTTCCTAGACCCAAACTAGGATACCCTGTGCAGCGGTAACCCGGCAAGGACACATGGAAATACACCGAGGCCATTTGTATGAATCATGTTCGGCGGCCTCCAGTGGGAATCGAACCCACAACCTTCATGTTGGTATATTAACAATGCTAGAAAACTGCTTTTAATATACTAGCGAAATGAGAATTGAAGTGAAATGAAAATAGATGATTTTCTGAATGAAATACTCACGGTCTTATAATTATAAAAAAACACGTTTCCCTAAAACACTACTCAGAGAGAGTTTGAATAGCTCTAAATAGCTACTATGGTAACCACAGATTAATGAAACTGCCTCTGAGGAGTATTTTAAGCAATCGCGGTTTTATAGTTACTTTAGTTTTTGCTCTGTCAGTTCATCAAGAAAATGTCGAAAGGATAACCGATTACTCAGTTTCCAAATGAAATTTCATCCCGGGTGAACTCCATCATTGATTTTATGAACGTTCTCGTGATGATAATAATATAGGAACGGCTAGTCTGAGTCTGCGAAATGATGTGCCAAGATCGGTCATAAAGCTAAGGGAAACGTTTGCGCAACTAGCATCCTAATAATGTTGGACACTTAAATGCAAAAGTATGTATGTTTGTTGCTCAATAACCCTGTTGTATCGAAATTTAATATTTACAGCCAATTACATTTTCTTTGAGAAGTAGATTTGCAGTCAGTATTCTAACCGCCCATTAACAAAGGAAATCCCGTGAAATTAATCAAATTTAAAGACGCCATTGTCACGCATGGCTATTGAAATATTAATTAACAATATTAATTGTCTAGAACAATGGATTGATATAATAATACAATCGATGGTGATGGAGGATCAAGATAGCGAAGGGCGAGAATTTGACTATCATTGTTTTTCAATAATATTCGGATATATTTGGCATCTGACACGCTCCTAATCGGTGCAGCCTAAACAAAAAGATGGAACTACTTACGTCCACAGGTTTTTAAGTCTTTACTGACGTTTCTACTTGCATATTTTTATTACCTTTATTGTCTTTTTAAATTGACATTCTATTTAATTTCTTATGCTATAATTTTAATTTTAAGGCGTTTTATATCATTATTATTATTGGTGCTGCCTTTTTCCACAATTTGTTCGCCACCTGAGGCAGAGGATTGTATATAGCTAATTTAAATGTTTTTCCATCCTATCAGTGTACTCGTGATTCATAAATAAATATCTTTGTCTTTGTCTATCTAACGTGTTACGTCTAAATAAAAGTGTTCGAAGGACATTGCTACTTAATTTTTGGTTCAAGTTCGCATGAAAGTATAAAACTTGCACATATTGACAGATGATACAAAAAAGGAGCAATAATGTAAAATGTCCTAAAGTGATACGTTTTCGAGATATTTGTAGTGAAAGTTCGATATTATGTACATTGTTTAATTTTTATTGTTTTGTTTTTTTAAGTGGCAAACCTTAATCTTTGCCTACCTCTCCGGGGTACAGGCGTGAGTTTATGTATTGTAATTTTTTTGCCTGTTTTTGTATACTCTGTTCATTGTTTAAGTTTTTTGGACCATATATACATTTGTATACTTTACCGTGAACTTCATAACTAGACTCTAATAAACGATTGCTACTAGACTCTAGTAGAATATGAGGGCATATCCTTATCTGTCTTCAAAGTAGCTTTCAATTTATCTTTCGTAACTACCTAAAATGAGTAAGCATATCTTATTTTCTGAAATAAGTTTTCTTGGAAGCTATGTGATTTATTGGAATTACTAACTTCTAGAGTTATCGAATCATAAACTCCCACACTCCTTCATAAATCTTTCTCTACATAATTGGGTAAAACATGGCCATCAAAAGAAAGAGAAGGGTTGTGTGCCAATCGTGATTGATCAAATGAAACCAGTAAAGCCTGAACATGTAAGCTCAGCTTCTATATTACGCTTACCGAATCCTGTGCGATTTCAATCGTCTAACTGCCAAATTTCATAGTTTTACTAATTGCTATTATAGCAAACGTCAGGATTACGATAGGATTTGGTGTGCATAATAAATTAGGTCCCAGTTCACTCCGACCCCGTTTCTTTCCTCTGTTCCAATTTCAAACTGCACACACCATATCCCAAATTTCAAGTCTCTTCCAATCCCTTCACGTAGAAATGCATCATTCGTGCGATTCCGTCACGAAATGGAACAATAGAACAAGGAAGCAGAAGACACTAAACTAGACCACAGCACTGTCAAGTTAAAATAGCCTCTCGATGCACATGAATAGAGATTAATATTATGCGCTAAGGGCTTAGATAACAGGCGCGAAGAGATATCCGCTAATTTAGTGCTACAGTTTTGTGTCATAGCCTGGGCCCACGTTGCAGCCAGTGGCGGTAATTAGCGTATTCGTGCAAATGCCTGGCACGAAGTTCGCGGCACGAAACCGCGTGAGCTTTCGTGCGGGGACAGTGCAGGTCAATCGCGGATGAGCGGGACACAGAAGATCAGCTCGACGCAGCGATATCACCGCTAATGGTTGATGCCTTATGGTTTTTGTTGAGGAGATTGAGCATCCAATGAGATCCAGTGGATATTTACGTGAATTATATTCGTAACTTTAACAAATTAAGGGAACTGTTTCTCCCAAAGTGCTTTGAATTTTCTTAGAAATTTGTATTTGTATTTTTAGATTAGAATAAATTTGAACTCTTTATTGTAAACACCAAAATAGAATCGTTATTTTGTACGACTGTGTTGTGTGTACGTTCTGTATATTTCCTGTTTAGTGATGCGTGAAATCACCAGGTGTTAGGATAATAATGAAAGAGAGTCAAGGTTTAGTTATTGTATAATTCACTCAATTATAATCTTGGGCAGGTATTGATTATGTAAGCTAGAAGAAAAAAGGAGCAATAAAAATATAATTTGGTAAGAACAACGACGTTTTAGTGATCTGTACGTTTGGTGACACATATGGCATCCGTTAATACTTGAAAACGGATCGGTAGCTATACATTTCTGACGCTCAATGAAGAGTTCAAATTTATGTAATATTACGT
Source organism: Yponomeuta evonymella (assembly GCA_963969515.1). NCBI lineage: Eukaryota > Metazoa > Arthropoda > Insecta > Lepidoptera > Yponomeutidae > Yponomeuta > Yponomeuta evonymella. The sequence continues at coordinate 7,208,970 of OZ018359.1, forward strand.
GTGCCAGTTATATCAAAACATCTTGTTATAAGTTGAGTAACTTCAAAATATACAGACGACCATTAAAATCAGTTCAGCCACTAACAACGAAGCCTGCAATTACCGCTAAATGGCAGCTCGTAAGTGTTCAGACCTTTTCAATAATGATTACGGTAACAGTGCATCTTCCAAATGCTTTTCAATTTAAAAGCGCTATCTAGGCATCCTGTGGTTCGGCTGAAATGCATCATTATCCGCAACACTGTGGCTTGTGCAATTTTAAAGGATGCAATGCATGTGTGGGATTATTTAAACGATGTTGATGTGTGTGGCACAGATTATGCTCGGATTGGTCACGATGTTTGATTTATTGTACCGTCAAAAATAAAAGGAGCTAAACGAAACTATGCTCAATTGAGAGAACAATATTGGATAGATCTGAATATTCAGACACTCTGATTTCTTCGTGATGTGAGCGAGTGGTAGTGCTAGTACATATTCAAAAAATGCTTGGAACTTAGAAAACAAAGTAATCAGTACATGCCGAGATTTGAACCCACGATATCTCGAATAACCGATAAGACAAAAACAATTTAGAAGCTTGAGATACAACGGTGAGTAATTGTTATTTAATAAAGCTTTTATTATTATTATTAATACGTTTATTGCACATAAGTAAAAAATACAATGGCAATGTGGCGGACTTAATGCTATAAGCATTTTCTACCAGTCAACCAAAAAAATCATCATGATAGAGTTCAAATCATCAAAAACATAACAATATTAGAATACGCCACGCGACTGTTTGGATTCTCCTGCTAATGAGACTTAACTGGAAATTACCAGTTTATCCAGAATTGTTGAGAACCAAAGTTAGTGCTGAAAATCAGCACAGCAAGATGGTTGAGAATCAGATCAAGTCATAAATGTACTACAGTGCTCGGTGGCGGGACTTAAGTTAATTTAGTGTTGGCGACGTTGAGATGATTTAAGACAAAAATATAATAGAAGTAGGGCTAAGGTGATAGGTTTCATTGCATAACAGCCAACAAAAAAGGAGTCAAACAAAGGACCTTTTCTATGCTGACCGTGCAAATAACGTGCAGGTTGAATAGCGTGAAAATAAGTGACGTTGAAGCACCCGTTAGCTAACCTTGGGTTTGACGGACAACCCGCAGTTTCGCTAGAGAATACTCACCACCACATTATGTACACTCGCTTATTATCTATATTCTATACCAATATTATAAAGAGGAAAAGTTTGTAAGTTTATGTGTTTGTAAGTTTGTATGTCTTAATTTATTATAAGTATATCCGTGATAAGTATATCACAATTCCGTATCACAAACACGTTCCTTGTGGCGCCGGATTAAGAATAGCGTTACTCCATTTCCTTCCATGGATGTCGTAGAAGGCGACTAAGGAGACGGGCAGCAGCGTCTTCCTGAGAGTCCAACCGCATACTGCGATCGCCAACCCGCCTGCCAAGCGTGGCGATTATGGCAAAACCCTTCATGGTTAGGAAAACCATGAGGGAGGCCTTTGTCCTGCAGTGGGCGTCAAATGGCTGATGATGATGATGATGATATCACAAAATGTTTCGTAAATCTGTATTTATTTATTATTATGTTTATGTATTTATTTATTATTATGTTGTATTTGTATAATATTTCCCCTCTATTATATATTTTATATATCTAGGTCTAAATAAGTAATTATCAAGTATATTTAATATTCTACGAGTAAGTTGCCATAACTGTTAATGTTTTCGCGATAACTTGGATCAGCTGGTAGATAATGCCATGTAGCATTAAGCTCGCCTATGTGCAAAACTGTGTGTTTAAATGCAATAAAGGATTTTAATAATAATCATAATATGTGTCTCCGAAAGAGTTATTCAATTTCAAAAATTCTTTCACAGGTATTTAGGAATCCGTTAAGCACACGAACATAGTCGCGGGCATTGCTCGTAGCAATATACAGATGGTTGAACAAGCAATCATGCTTCTACTCAGCCCTTGAATAGAGCATAGGTACTGCTAGGTATAGGTACCTTCCCTGTCACGCCACCTTTCGCGGTCTCTTTTCTTTTGTTTTTACAATGAATAAAAATATTTGAATTTGAATTTGAATTTGAATTTAATCTTTATTGAAGGGCTTGGTCACATAGCGGTCTCTTGCTACCAACCACAGAATAATTACTTCTTGTACTTCTTTAACGACTATATAGTTGTTTGTAAACTATTTGATTAAGAAAGGGATAATTTGTACTTCATGTATTAGTTCGTATGTAGTAATTTGTTTGTAGAGTTCAGTTTGAGTTGATTTTGAATAAAAATTAAACAAAACTATAGCAAAAAGCCAGCCCGATTGTCGGACGATATGGCCCAGGTCGACAGGGGGCCCGCGGATGCGAATTACGAGAGACCGCGAAAGATGGCGTGATGGGGAAAAGGCCTATACCCAGCAGTGGCAGAGGTGGGCTGATGATGATGATGATTATGATAACAAAGAGTGGCGAGCGGTGGTAGCCTAGTGGGTAGAACATTGGTCTCTGAAGCGAGAGACCCAGGTTCGATTCCCAGTGCGGGCATGTACTTATGACTCTGTTTTCTATGTTATGTACATTTGTAAAGTTAGTAGCAATACCACTCGCTAACGGTGAAGGAAAACATCGTGAGGAAACCTGAGTGTCTGAGCTATTCACAACCTCAGCGCTTGAAATCGCCAATCCGCGGTGGGCACGCGTGGTGATTAAGCCCATACTCTCTCTCTGAGAGAAGATTATATGACTTTGTTTTCGAGGTTATGTATATTTGTGAAGTTATAGTAGCAATACCGATCGCTGACGGTGACGGAAAACATCGTGAGGAAACGTGAGTGTCTGAGGTGTTCACATACCTCAGCACTTGAAATCACCAATCCGCAGTGGGCACGCGTGGTGATTAAGCCCATACTCTCTCCTTGTGAGAAGGCTTGTGCCCTACAGTGGGACGTATATAGGCTGGGTATTTATAGCAAAAACACAAAAACATTGGCAATACGTTGAAACAATTAAGTAAGGCTTCACTTGGATTAACTCGTAAAAATGATTTACAGATGCCTAAAAATATTTAACGTGGTAAATATTTCTGTCCTCAATCTTTAACATTCAACATTTTTAATGTGGCTGTAATTCCAAAAACAATTGCTAATTACAAAAGCCACAGATGCAAAAGTCATTGTTATACAAACATCGTAATTTAGCGCTAATTCCATAAAATGTCAGTAAAAAATCTTAGTTCCTACCTACTAGCGTATAATAATTTGTATTCTTATTACTTCAGTATAGAGAGTTAAATCAAACAACAACTTGAATTACATGTTTCATCTCCTTGGTTAAAAAAGGTAATTGTTCCATTATCAATATTACAGCGCAAATAATAAGCTTTGAAATCAAATAAGCGATCATTATCTGCTTATTTACGTCAAAAGGTCCGGGGAACCCAATTGTTTGCTGTTTCAATCTTTCGAATGAGACTTTACTATGAGATATTGACCTTAAGTTAACTGCCTGCGTTGTTACAGACCAACTGGCAAAATATTTGTGATTGCTGTGACATTTCTATAAGTCTTTTGTTCCAGATTTCTAATACTACCTCTACAGTTCTTGACTGTAATCGGATAAATTTGAGTTTGTACTAAGATTTATGTCATCATCAGCCATTTGACTCCCCCTGCAGAACATAGGCCTCCCTCATGGTTTTCATAACCATGAAGGGTTTTGCCACAATTGCCGCGCTTGGCAGGCGGCAGTATGCGGTTGGAATCTCAGGAAGACGCTGCTGCTTGTCACCTGGTAATGTATTTCCTTTATCGCCTTCTACGACGTCCACGGAAGAAAATGGAGTATGGATGTGTGAATCGGTGTGGAGCTGGATTAAGAATAGACTTATGTATTAGTAACGAATCTGTTAGGCTTTGTTCGATGATATTATGAGACGCTTATGAGAAAACTGGAGTTTATTGGTTAAGAACCCAGTGCGGTTGCTTAATTTTTTCGCAACTGTATTAAAAATAGTTGTTCAGTACACGTGCGGAACCGTCATTGCAACTTGTTCCGACTGTCAACCCTCACCTTCGGCTGCGCCTCGGCTCGGTTAGATTTTTGTCGGAACTCTTTGCAATGACAGGCTTTCCGCACTCGTAATGAAATATACTATTTATAACTTTAACGTTTACTGGGTCATCATTTTTGACCGATTTGGCATTTGATTGAAGCGCAGTTTGATGCAAAATGACGTCATGAGTAAGGGCCAGCAGAACATAGTATCAAGCGTTTCCATGGCTACTAGTCACGTTTTGTTCATATCAAAAACTTAATAATGAGGTAAATAAGCGCGAAACATAAACTTCGAGCACGGTAAAATAACAAAATTGGAAAAACATGCACTAGCGATCATAGCGTGCTTAGATTTTTAGACACCGGCCAAGTGTGAGTCGGACTCGCGCACAAAGGATTCCGTACCATTATCTATAAAACATTTGATTATTTCAAGCATCTACCTGTTGCCGTTATTAATATCGAGCAAAAAACGGCAAAAACATCACGTTGGTCGTATAGGAGCCCCCATTAAATATTTGTATTATTCTGTTTTTAGTATTTGTTGTTATAGCGGCAACAGAAATACATGATCTGTGAAAATTCCAACTATCTAGCTAACATGGTTCATAAGATACAGCCTGGTGACAGACAGACGGACAGTGGAGTCTTAGTAATAGGGTCCCTTACTATTTGGGTCAAAATAACGAACGCACCGCGTTGATGTCTTTTGTACTAAAAACTATTACACACCTGTTTCACATTGAATTTGCCGTTATAGTTTCGTTGATTTTCTATCACTGACCTGTGATTCGACACAGAACTCTACGCTTATTATTTTATTTATTTATTTATTTAATATTAGGAAGACTAACAGCACGTAACAATGAATAACAAAAACTTCAATTATAAGTCTCCACTTATCGAAACGTTTTAAGATTTCATCTAGCTCTTTGAGCAAAATCACAACAGACAGCTTAAAAAGTACCTTCTAAGTTATGTACATTTGTTAAGTTATAGTAGCAATACCACTCGCTATCGGTGAAGGAAAAACATCGTGAGGAAACCTGAGTGTCTGAGCTATTCACATACCTCAGCGCTTGAAGTCGCCAATCGGCGGTGGGCACGCGTGGTGATTAAGCCCATAATCTCTCCCTGAGAGAAGGCCTGTGCCCTACAGTGGGACGTATATAGGCTGCTTATGCTAACCATTGAAGAAATCTGCACTAAGTTTTACCCTCAAGCTTTGGGCTGATAAATTAAACATATCAAGATCACCTATCTTCGCCAGTTTATTAAATTGGTTACAAACCCTCCATAGATATGAGTTTTGCCTATACCTAGATGACACTTTTTCCAGATGAAATACTGGATTTACTCGCCTTGATCTATTAGGAACATACAGATTCAGTTTACTAAGCACCTGTGGACAGTCGATTTGACCAGACGTGATAAGGTGCAATAGGGTTATATCAGCTATTTAGCGACGATTTTAGAGGGGCAAAAGGTGATGCCTACGACACGAGTCTAAGTAACTAACCTTTTAAAGGTCACAGCTTTATCTCCTGCTTAATATTGCCCAGATGAAAAATGGCGTAGATGTATTTTGTACTACAAACTATTTAACACCAGGTTCACATTGAATTTTCCATTAAAGTTTAGGCGAATTTGAATCACTGACCTGTAATTTCGCACAGAAGTCTACGCTTATTGTTTTAAGGGCCACAGCATTCTCTCGCTTAACATTTCCCAGTTGAAAAATGTCCTCACGTAGTTCTCGAGCATCGCTCGTAAAATATCTCTGCGTAAGTTGACAGCGACGTTAATTAAATTTCTTCACAAAATGATTAGAATATGACGATGACTCTATTAAACGGAGGTCCTTTTGATTGACATTTTAACGAGTTTTTAATGCTGTTTTAATTTTCCACAAATCTAGGACTGGATAATAGCCACTAGGTATTATACACCTGAATATATGCATACATGCATATAAGTCTTCTCGTATTTTTGTATTGCATGAAATTTTATGTAAAACAGTTAGTCCGAATGAGACTATGAATCAACTCGTACTTTTATCAGCAAAATAGTATAAATTTTCGCTCAAACAAAAATAAAAACCGGACAAATGCGAGTCGGACTCATCCACCTAGGATTCTGTACAAATTTGTATATTATAATTATACTCCGTTCTACGAGTCGAACTCCTAGGGAACCAAATAATCGCATCTCATTGGTCAATACGCACGGCTAGAGATAAGCGAAACAATAAGCGAAGACGGTCCGCTTATTATTTCGCTTATCTCTAGTAGTAGTAATGAAGTGGCTATTGAAGGTCACCCGCATTAACCAATGGGCGCACATGAAGATTCTCTTTAGGAGCTCGTTCTGTGGTATAGGGTTCAGGAACCGAGTCTCGCAGTTTATTCCGAGCTCTTCCCGAGCTTCAAAGACTAATTTTTTTTATGATTTTAATACACATGTATAGTTTTCAGATTTTCCATGAATTTGTTGGTATGACGATATTACATGCCAAATTTTATAGTTCTAGGTCAATAAAAACGTACTAACTACCCATAACTACATTACCGTGATCATTAGGTCAGTATATCTAAAATTATCAAAAGATCGATTTGCACTAGGGAAATCCAATTCAATAGTACAAAAAAGCTAAGTTTAATCTTCGTTCAATTTCAAGCAAAATATATTATAATATAATTATCACTAGCCAAAGTTCAATAATCTTGAAATAAATCCATGTTAACTGCCGATTTTTAAATTGATTTTTTTTTCATTTGTACGAAATCTGACGAGACAGACTGATGACTTACGTAGAAACTGATCAGGTTCTTACAAGTCCTACTGTCTCATTTGTTCCCAGAGCACATTCCCATCCTCTCTGTGATGTAAGCTCGTTTGCATCGCCGACCGATCGCAATTGGATTGCGCGGAGATCGCACCAAGATTATAATGTAATGTTGGTGTAGAACAAAAAATCAGCTTGCATTTTACACCTCCGTTTAGTATATAGTATTAGGCCTATGTGCATCCTCCTGGAGGGCACAGAGCTTCTCTCAGAAAGAGAGTTTAAATAGTAGAAAGAGAGGCAATTATAACTGTATTTGAGGAGTGTTCGTCTGGCGCGACACGGATCTGTGTCCAACTCGGGTCTTACGGTTCACGGGTTAAGGAATCGTATTTTTACGAATAATATTATTAATCTTTTTCAGATTGGTGTCATTGTACTACATACATTCTGACTCTCCACGTTATTTGGTTAGCTACAGTGTTCTTTGATATAATATGTCAATTTTAGTAACACATAATGCCATCAAAAACATAACTTGTAAAAAAACCAAGTCTCGCAACTCAATTCTTTTACCGCAAAAAGTTGTGAGATCCATGTAATACAAAGTCTGTTAATTTATTCAGTCCCTACTTAAGGGTCCTTCTGTCTTACATTATTACGTAATAAGCTAACCCAACAACATCTTATAGTGACCATATCAATAAAAATCTTTTATGTTTTAAATAAACGATTGAATTTGTAATCGCATGAAAACACAATGTATCTCATAAGTAATACATATACATATTATGTCTGACTAAGGTGGTTATCCAAATTAACCCTTTCATTAACCTCTAAAACACCTTCCTTACAGTGCTTCTTTTGAGAGATGCATTTTCTGATTGAAGCGATTTGTCTTTTTGTTTACAAATAATCGTTATGAAGCTAGCAAGCGAGTCGGTGTGGCAGCCACCATTCATATCACCGTTGACAGCAAAAATATATCTGTGTTGTAAGGTTACCATCGGATACCAGGCTGTGATGAATTGGTTTTATATCTTTAAAACATATATCCGAATATGATTGCTAGTTTATTCTATTCTGTATACCTATACTAGCCGATGTCGACAAATTCTGCCGAAGTCTCGTCCTGACACGAAACCAGCACAGCCCTCCTATTACGAAATTGCCCACTGTATTGGGCTTTCCATTTTCACGTTTCCGAAGTGTCAATATATTTGACAGAATGGGGCAGGTTAAATTGGATGAGTCCATGCTGCATTTTGTACGGTCAGCAATAAAGTGGATTAAAGATTTACGTTAAATTTGGTCTGCCCCAATGCTTTCGACGTTATTGTGTAAAATTGCGCCGCACTTAGTTTAAATGAACTAATATGTAAATATCTAATTCTCAGTCAGTAACATTGTTTCAGCCGAGTTTTGTGTCTACAATTTTTCCGGGTTTTGGAAAAGAGAAAAATAAAAGGACAAAGAAAAAAATTACAGAGAGCGTCTTATGTGAATACTAAAATATACGGTAATCGACTCAAAACTACACTCTGTCAGTCAAGAGTATGTATTGCTGGAGCGTAGAACATTTTTTTTGCTAATTAGCACCAATAAAACTATGTTAGATCCAGTTCATCTTAAATTGCTTAATCTGCGATCAAATGCCCACTTTTATAGAATGTACTAAAATGTACTGAGCACTTGCGATTGCGATTTTTTTCTCGTATTCATCAAGACTTGCGGAAGTTTGGGTGTAAGTAACCACAAGTACAATGAGTCCCTTGCCAATTCAGAACAAATCTACGCGCCTTTTCATTTGAGACTATCGATACTTCAGAAAAAATATTTGTATTTATATTTGCATACATGACCCGAGGTCAAATGTTGGAATGAAACCACGTTTCCGGGTCCAAGCGAATTGAGATAACAGAAAGTCAAATTGCAGTGTAACGAAATATCTCAGTATTTCTTATTCGAAACTAAGGTTTTCCGACCACTTCAACTTCCATTTATCTAACGTGCATATTTGATTGAGTGACCGGCCAAGTTAGACTGGTGAAATTGACGAAATACCTGAACAAAACGAGCTCTAGTTTCTTACAAAATCTTCCTAAATGATAGGTCGAGTTAGAGTGGTCTTGTAAGACATGACCTGATGACCTGAAAGTCATCAGTTGGACATCATACGGTGTCATTAGATGCGTACGATGGAAATAATTATATTGCGCGACGTGACTCACGAGTGGAGTTTGCATCTGAGATCCGATGGCCGGGAATGTCTAGATTTTTGTCGATGTTTCATTGGACACTTCAAAAAAATTGAGGTCTTTTCACTAGTAGCCATTATGAGAATTAACGTGCCACTTTAACAAAAGCATCATACCTATCATGAAACTTGTATAACGTCTACTTATTCTCTACAAGTGCTAGTTTAGAGATGACAAGTCAAACTATTGTTACATTTACACACCCGTGACAATGTAGATTTAAATACTCTTAAGCTTAAAGCTCAAAGTACTTTAACAAGTTACTGATGGACTGACACGCGTGCATCTTTGTAATAAAACTAAATTACGGGGCTATGTTACGGTGCATTATGTAAGCGTAATTAAAGCCGAACCCAGTAATGTCTAGCTCGACACATTGGCGTAATTTTACGTCCATTGAAGGACGTGCGTGCATTGTGAAACGTTATTGCAATTAATCTTTGTTTATTTGTAATAATTTGAGTATTTATTTGTTTGGATACTATTATTATTTATTAGATCGCTGACATAGTTCACATGAAAGGTATTCGTACTGGTTAATAACTTTACGAAATGGGTGTACAGTTATTCTCCCCTTTAAAAAAAATGATTCCGACGAATTCTCCTCCTTTTTTGAAGTCGTTTAAAAGTTGCCAGACGACCTTACGATGGAAAGTTGCTGAAGGAAATGAAAAAAAAAAACGGGTATCCGGTGCAAATTGGTTCAACAGAGGTTCTCAAGTGGCTTTTTGGACACCAGCTCGCTGGACCTGAGGCAGATACTCGACGCGGCTGGATGAGGATGGCCATGGACAGAAGGAAGTGGTGTGACTTGAGAGAGGCCTAAGACTAGTAATTGACAAGCCTGATTTATTGATAAACATTAGTCATAATGCACCGGACTGGATGTATTGGCGTGAAAGAGAAGAGGCCTATGCCCAACAGTGGGCTCTGTTTATGGACTGATTAGAAAGATGGATAATGCAGCCTATATACGTCCCTCTATAGGATACAGGTCGTTTCTCAGAGAGAGCGTATAGGCTTACTCACAACGCGTACCCACCGCGGGTAGACATTCTATGTCACGCGCCTTCTCCCAAGAAGAGAGGGAGTGTCGTTACCACAATGAGATAGAGTGACACCCGTATTCCAAGACGTTCATCAAAGTCTCTTCAAGTCAATACTGAACGGAGGCGGAGTCGAGGAGAGAGTGGAGGCATTTCCGTGAGGTGGTATTATCTGTCAGTATTTCAAGTGTACTTGAGTGAGTGCAACCAATACACCGACTTTCTTTCTAGAGGAGGCTTCAAGGTAGGTCCTGAGGTTTGACCGTTGATTACTCGCCTTGAGTGAGAAATTGGCTCGAGTGGAGGAAATCTTTGATGTTTTATAATACCGCTTTCCAGTCGAGCAAGAGTGGAAGCGAGGTAGACTTTGAGGAACTTCTTTGAATACAAGCGTGAGTGTTGTTACCAAAATGTTACTTACCACAAAATGTGATCAAACGTAGCATGGTGTCGGTGCTGCTGTAGGTCTCTTAAACTAAATCTGCGAACAAATAACACTCGAGTTACAAATAAAACTTTTGTGGTCGTATCCCATGTCATAAACTAATTTCCGGTGGTAAAGTCAACCACTTTTGCTTCTCCAGCCGCTTATTTTCATTCATACTTCTCACCTACATTGATTTCACGCAGAATTTACGACTGACCCAATTGGTTTCAACCGCAGGCATGCATCGTAAGCTTAGTTCTATTAAGGTTCTCCAGTAGCAATGGAAGATAGTCGTTTTCTTTTCCGAAATGATAGCGGCTAAGTGGATAATATAAATAATTTCGACACAACACAATCACTTGTCTAGGCCCTAGAGTCTAATACACTCATCGTTTTTCAATAGAATTATGTAAGCGCGACAATAGCTACTATTTGCCTCTAGTTGGTAGTCTACTAAGCAATGACAGAGCAATGTCATTCCACTGGTACAACTCGCGCATATTAAATAGGCATCTCCCGCGAAGAAGATCGAATCGCGTAAGGCGCAGAGTTAAGTTGCACGGGTTATACAATTCGAATGCGATTGGTTACTAGACTATCAATAAAACAACCATTACCGCGCTAATATTGCTCCACTGAACAACAATGCATTTTAAAAACTCGCCCCCATGGTCCGAAACTAGGATACCCTGTACTAATGGTAACCAGGACATCATTCAATCATGAAAATACACTCAGACTGAGGCCATTTGTACAGATCTAGTACAATGGGCTCCAGTGGGAATCGAACCCACGACCTCCGATTTGGTAGTTAAGCGTAATAACCGCTAGAGCAGTGAGGCAGTCGATAAACCATTCCTTCAAATAAAGTCAAAAAAGGTTTTGATTTTGCTATGAGTAATTTGCTCGTGTCATGTGTCAGAGTTAACTGTCACCTAACAGGGCCGAGTTTAATTAAACTACAGTTTGACAATTCGATTGCGTAGCTAAGTCCACTTGTTAATCGTTGCCTTAATCGACTTTGCAATGTAAATCGAATTATCATAGTAAACCATGAATTGTAGTTCTATGAAACGGGCCCCTGGGCTCAATAATCGGCGACCTAAGTTTAAGGGTGCTCCCAGTGCCCTAAGTGGAACGTTGGCGGAAGCGAGATAACCATTAGGTTGCCTAAAAGTTAGGTATTGTTTGTAAAATCGGGCAAGACTATCAAATTAATCAAAATTGTGTATCTTACGTCTACTTTTGTCAACTTTAGCTGAATTACCTACTCGTGACTTAGTTTTTGTTATGTTTATTTATGTAAATTTTTTTTCACACATAATTTAAGTAGAGATTGTTTTTGATAGATTTAACATGGAAACAACAGAAAATATTATATTATTGTAAAATACTAAAAAAATCTCCTTTTTTAAAAACCTATTTAGAGGCTAAAATTCCACCCATGCCGGGACTTGAACCCGCGACCTCTGGCTCACCGTGCCAGCGCTCTCCCAACTGAGCTAATGGGCCAGTGCAAGCATCGATGAAATTTCGAGCCTCTTTACAAACTTCTCTGTATTAAACATAAACATTTACATACAGGCACATACATTGCTTCTGGTCCCATACTAGGATACCTTGTGTCGTGGGAACCAGAAACAACGACAAAATCTCCTTCCCAAATTAACCAGATAAAATTAAAAGACTAGGGTAATTTTACAACATTATTAGGAATAGAAACTAACAAAAATACGCGGCAATAGAGTAAATCGGGCCGCCCATGTTGACATATTGTATCGAAGATGGATTAGATCGTTTACTTGTGCATCTATAACATTATACTCTTCGTTTCGTATGTAACAGTTCCCAAGAACATCACTGACATCATGATGCACGGGCTTTCTTAGCTCAAAAGCTAGAAAATCTACGACGATATAATATTACTTAAAAGTAACATTATTGTTGAGTAAAGATTTTATTTTTATTTTTACGTAGCCTATATTCGTCCCACTGGAGGGCACAGGCCTTCTCTCAGAGAGAGAGTAATCACCGCGGATTGCTAATTTCAAGCATTGAGGTACATGAACACCTCAGACACTCAGGTTTCCTCACGATGTTTTCCTTCACTGTTACAGAATAATAAAGTAACGAATAGATACGTAGCCGATTAGTACAATTAGTCTTCTTACTTGTCAAACTGTGAGTAGAGTGTCTCTTTCGGCTTAATTACATCGATGGGGAAAAGGTCTATGCCCAGCAGTGGGCAGAGCTGGGCTGATGATGATGATGATGATGTAGTTCTATAAAATGAGGCCCGTGGCATTTTTGAAAATTAGTTGTGCACTTATTTTCAAAAGTTGTACAACGCCAACTATAATTGACTTTTTTTTTCAAATATTGCGCATTTTCGTGCTAGCCCTCTATAGATTTCATTTTAAAAGATTAATATCTATATTTCAACTAATTACAGTATCCATAAAGTGTACAAAATTTACATGGTCTTTGAAACTACAATTCACCATATCGGGATTACATAACAATTCTTTGGACATTAACCAAACTGCCCCAGGCTAAATTCTTAGCATCGACAACGGCGAATCTAGACCACCCAAGTGTCTGTTTTAGTTCCCAGAGTGAGCGAAGCGAGACATTGGCGCCCGTAGGCTCCTGAGTCTGCGGACAGTGGACACTGGACAAGCCCCGGGGCCTTCGCGTAGAGACAATAGACTCCGCATGGACTTAGGTTGTGTAACTAACAAAGTTTTTATGTTAAATAGGTCGTTATTTAGTCCAATCGCCAGCACTTTAGCTTTTCGTGCACTCTACTCACTTACGTTGCGGTCTTATGGAATGGTGTTACGTTACCCCGAGCCCCCCTGAGCCCCACGCGAGGAGGATCTCAGCTGTGTAATTGCAATCTCACTACTATCTTTCTTCCTTATATATTTATATCTACTTATGTAGCTACAGTTTATATGTGTATATTGTATATATATATATATATATCTATTTATATATATTATGTATTATTTTATTATTTTTTTATGAATTTTTTTGAGTATATTTGGTAGGTCTGAGAGTAGGTTGTAGACTAATTAATATGGCAAAACAAAGTTTATTATTATTATTACTGTTATTAATACGTTTATGTGTGTGCATACAAGTAAAAAAAATACGATGGCAATGTGGCGGACTTAAATACTTGCTATAAGCATTTTTTTTCAGTCAACCAGAGGCGGTGCAAGAAATTAACTCGTAGACATACGCTCGCCGAGTCAGCTAATGTATAATATTCGCTTCATCCTCAATGCACCCTATGTACGTCCCACTGTAGGCCGCACCCTAATGAATTAATTAGTCCACTGCGGATTGGCAATTTCCAGCGCTGATCATAAATAAATAATTAATACCTAAGACACTAAGGTTTCCTCACAATGTTTTCCTTCACAGTTAGCGAGTGGTATTGCTACTATAAATTTCATTTTAATAATATTATAAATGCGATAGTTTGCGTAGATGGGTGTTTGTTACTCAATCACGCCATAGTGGCTGAATGGCCCAGAGATAGATAGTCTGGAATAGGACATAGCGTACTTTTTATCCAGGAAAATATATATTAAAATACGTGAACGAGGTAGTAGGCAACAGCAGGTTATCCATACATCTTAGCATATATTTATAGTGAGAATAGCTACAGAGGATCAATCTAAGTAAGTTACGCGTTGGTACAAAGATACAGTATATTCAATACCGATTCTACACCATATGCTTCCACCTTTCCTTTCGATAACTATCACATTAGCCATTAATACAATCTCCACGGCAATTTCCACTACATTCGCCCCAGGAGTCTACAATTGCCGTCGCAATGACAGAAAATGTCAGGCTCCTGTGTAAGACCTTAATGTGTTGACCTGTGTAAGTTCCACCTTATTGTGTTTATAGTTTCCAATTGAATTTGATTGCCGATGAGTATGTAAGTGAAGAGAGAGCATCAAGTATTAATGCAATGGAAAATATTCTATGGAACCTTTTTACTATGACAGACTAGCGTCCAACATTGGACTACTAAGAAAGAAAGAAAGAAAGAAGACATTTATTTAAATTGTCACAGAAACACAAAGTAAACAAGAAAATAAAAATCTTTCTGTTAACATTCAGAATGACTTTATTTTGCAACTTTTCAGCATTAGACCTTTGCTGAAAATCTATACCTAAATATACTAAATGAACTTGAAATTGGCTAATTACAGCTATGGGTGTTCAGAAATTTTTGAAATGCCCTAATATATAAAAATATCGTGTCACAGTGTTTGTTATTGAACTCCTCCGAAAATGCTTCATCGATTTTTATGAAAATTTTTGTATATATTTTGTAGGCCTGAGAATAGGTCATACGCTAATTAATATGGCAAAATAACGTTTGCCGAGTCAGTTAGTATACCTATTATAGTCGAGAAAAGTTGGAAATATTTTAATAGAAGTAAGACCTCGTAACTAGAAGGCATTAACGTCAAGGGGGTAAGTTAACTGTTCAAGGCGTCTATTTCAATGACAAAGGATCAAAGGACCTCATCATACTTATGTCAAACCAGCGAAGGCTTATGAATAAAGGCTATATGAATGGTATGGTGTTTAGTTTCTGCTAATGATAAAGGACTTGCAGCTAAATGGTTTCATTTAAAACAATAAATGCCTAGTCCTATTGAAGATGTTGGCGACGGGCTGCAGTGCGACCTTTTTATTAAATATGTCTGGAGATATTTTTGTACTTGACGTCGTCACGTCAGTTGTTTGAGTGTTGCTAAAATCTGTCTGTACTGAATATCACTTGTGCTTTATTCTTATTAAATTAGTATCTTCTAATCCGTGTTTCCATCAATATTCACAAAGTCTTCATACAGTCCACCACTAGCTATCAGAAGAGGCTACTCTTTTATCCGATAATGCAGTTGTAATAATGTGTTATTTATAAACAAGTCAATGTTAAAAAGAAGCAGGGACGCGATTCTCGAATCTTGAATAGAGGGGTATTTGTTTCTTGTGAGTTGGTATTTAATTGTATCAAAAGTAATTTTACAGAATTTGAAATTAGTTTAACGAATCGGTTCGAAATATTTCAGTCCCCCATATTTTTTCACAATATCTTCTATCTTCAAGAAATATCCCACCGATCCAAAATGTAATAAAACAAGACAACTTCTCGTCTGAAAAAGGAAGATAGATATACAGAAACCTTGTAAATTTTTTTACCTACCTAAGAAAGAAGTGGTTTAATAAGCACGGAAAAATAGTGTGTAAATTATACCAAAGATCCAAAGATCAATAATTAAAACTAGCCGAGTAAAATTTATAAAGCATTTTAACAACTAGTCTCGAAGATTTTTAACTTGTGGCGCGAGTAAACCTCATGGGGCTCCATAGAGTTAACACCAGCGCCACCGGGAAAAAACATCATATTTTTTACATATCGAATTTGCAAAAATTGTCTGTACAGACACTTTTTACAATGGAATCGAAAAACAAATCATATCTTTTTTTTTACAGATCGTTTTTGCAAAAAGTGTATCGTTTTTGCAATAATCTCTCAATCATGTTAAAAGTGATTTTTAGGACCCATGGCCGTGAACCCAGCTATTATCCACAAACCTAAGGTTGACGACCAATATTTTTGTTCAATGAAGAATTTTAGTAATAATCTAAAGAGGGCACGACTCGGTTCCCTCCCTTAATGACGCCAATGCCCAGCATTTAATACATTCTCTCAGCTTAGATGGCTTAATCCAGAGGACAAGAGCCTTCGGAGAGTTGTCGGAGTGATTTAAGCTTCGGATAACCCTCACGATACATTTCTTCACAGTCAGAGTTACGCATTTAACGTAATTGGTGCTTTTACTTTTTTATTATTATGCTTGTTAATACGTTTATTGCACATAAGTAAAAATACAATGGCAATGTGGCGGACTTAATGCTACAAGCATTTTCTACCAGTCAACCACAGGTGGTACAAGAAATTAAGTGGTGGGCATACGAAAATTTATGTTGATTATAGAAAGACTACTCGTTGGTCTAGCAGTTCACACGCTTAACTACCAAAACAGAGGTCGTGGGTTCGATTCCCATTGGAGGTATATTTCCATATTTGTGATGTCCTTGCCTGGTCACAATAGCACAGGGTATCCTAGTTTGGGACCAGGACAAGTGATTGCATTGTTTTTCTTTATTTATGTTTAATTTCAACACACCAAGAAAAACCACAATTTGTTTGCCAAGCTGCTAATGCAGTTTATACGCAAGCTCTTGGTAACAATCCTTATATAACTTACACAACAAACAATATCGACAATACTTTCTAAATCTGAAGCATAAGATGGGTTTATAAACATCCTTTTAAATTGTGCATTTTTGATACTTTTGTTACATAATTCCTCTGGGAGGCTTTTATAAATTGTGTGGAAGTTATGGGAAGGTTGACGTACTGTTGACCACAGCTGTTGACCTTGTTACCTGTGTGTTCAAACTCAAATTGAACAAATCATTCCGAAAAGCCAACTTAAATTAAACTGAAGCACAGAAACTGGATTAGCATTACAATCTCGCAAACTTTACCACGATGATTATCTTGTTAGTGGAGTCGAATTAGGCTTAAGTCCAAATTGTTTCTGTCGAAACTTGACTTCTAATTGGGGACGGACGACACTGGCGGCTCCGGGCGGTTGTCTTGTTAGAAGAGGAGTGTAATTGAAAACTAAACTGCTTGGAAACATTTTTCTGGTCTGCACCGAGTGTATAGTGTCCTTTTTGGGGACGTCAATTTATACGTGGTGTGTTTAGTTTTGAATTGGAATTCCCGGCCCCTTTATGAGATTTTGCGAGATGTGAATGTGATTTTTTCTCAAATTTTTGATATCATTCTTCGTTTCCAAAATATCGAGTGCCAAAAGTAAAAAATCGAAAAGAAATTATTTTTTTTTACTCTTTCGGCCATAACTTTTTTCGTTTTTAACTTTCTCGAATAATTCTATTTGCACCTTACAGCTCTCGTCTCTCATGAATACGCGTCTTTTGAGCTTTTATGAATATTCACAACTCTCGTAAGGGGATCGCACTTTTTCGTGAACTCGGAGCCTTCACTGGAGCGAACGAAAAGACATTTCCAAAGTCAAAAAGGAAAAGATAAACAACAAAAAATAAATTATTAATTGGTTTGAATGGACAGTTTGTTGCTGACGGCACTAAGGTAGTGTTTTTAATTCAATGCAATTAAGATTCAGTTCGGATTCAATTAAGAATTCAAGTCAAGATTCAATCCATTAGCGGGATATCATCGTTTTTGAAAATTAACGTATTTTCCACGCGTTCCCGATTGCATTTCTTCTTGTCCCCCCTCTGTTTTGCACTACTATCAATCTTTCTACCGCTGTATTGTACATTTAGTTTAAGTGCAATAAAAGTATTCATAAATATTAATTTAATAAGACTCCCGAACTATCCACACAATTTGCATGTCCTTATACTGACACCACATTGAAACATTTCTTTAATACAATTTATTTATAGGAAAACCGATCCTAATTTTGGTTGTGGCAAGTGATATCAAAGTATACATGGAATGTTTTTCCAAAAATGCCGTACAAGATCTAATTACGATATTGTATGGCCGCCCACACTACGCGTAGTGCCGCGCTCAGTGCGCCTGAAAACGAAGGTTGTAAAGCATCTAATAGCCGCCCACCCTAAGCGTAATGCCGCGCTCAGTGCGCCTGAAAACGAAGTTTGTAAGCTGTATTTTACTTGTAAAGAACACGAAGTTTACTAACAGTCTGATGCGCATACTTTTGGTGCGCGGAGTTTCATGTGGAATTAGTATTTTTGAAGAACTCTAGTATATTTTGTTAGAACAAACATCATTTTCTGGTTCGCAGTTATATTTTCTAGAGGTGCTGGATTCTAAGAAATGTAATGTTTGTGCTGCGCCAAAATATACGCTGTGTTTGATTTAATTTGTTGCGCATATTTTGATTCATAATCATATCATAAGCAGCCCATATACGTCCTACTGTAGGGCACAGGCCTTCTCTCAGGGAGAGAGTTAATCACCACGCGTGCCCACCGCGGATTGGCGATTTCAAGCGCTGAGGTATTGGAATAGCTCCTCACGATGTTTTACTTCATATTTTGATTAAATTCTAAAAACTTTTGTTCACAATAGAGAGCTTTTATTGTGTGCAGTTATATAATACCTTTTGTTTCACGCACTGAGCGCATTAATTACGCCCAATATTTTCTAGAATTTCATCAAAATATACGCAAAAAAGAGATAAACTCTTTTGTTGCGCATATTTTGATGAAATTCTAGTAAATATTTGCAAAAATGAGGCTTTTTACAGTTAAACTACTACCCTTTGTCACACGCAGTAAGCGATACGCCTTTGGGCGGGCGGCGAGGTTAGGCGGAAACTGTAATATCGATTAAAGTAGGTAGACAACGATCTCCTGACATTTCAATATCGGTGATTTTATCTTCTCTATTTAATTATGCTTGTAGAGTAGTTTTAAGGGTAAAGTTGGTTTGTGCAGTAAGTACGTATAATTATTACTACACAGTTAGGCGGGCGGAACATTCAATATCGTTTATGCAAAGATAACTTTTGGATATTGTAGTCTTCATTATTCTTCCTGCTCTATTTTTAGATGGGTAAGTTATTCATTACATAAACGTTTAATATTGTTTCTGAATAATTTTTTGACTTTAAATTCACACAAAAAATCCTCGTTCACCACCACCCACAACCACCTCTCAAAACTTATTTCTAGACACTTTTTACGTAAATATTGGCACATTTAGAAGGCAATAAGTCCGACTCACCGTGTGCGTGAGGAGCGCAGGCGCGTCGGCGCGGACTGGCGATCTGTGCGCGCGCGCAGACTTATATCAGCCGCCGCCGTTGCCTAGTAACGCGCCGGAGGGATGCGCGAGGCTTTTGGGCCCGAACTGGGTCAATTATAGAGTAACGTGAACTTTATGAATTTATTGAAAGTTTATTTGTTTTAGGCCAATTTTCTGCTCGCAGTCCTGTCGGAAAACTCTTGGAAATATTATTAAAGTGATAGGATTTAAACCACTATGTATTCTACCTCTGCCCAGCAGTGGGTTTCTTTCATGGGTTGGTAGATAGGTAGTTATACGATAATATCTATACAACCTATGAAAGACGCCCACTGTTGAGCATAGGCTTCTTCACCGTCGCGCCAGCCTTCTATATAAGAAAAATGGCATGTAATAATAAAATTATTTTTATCATATTAGAGGCGCTGTTTGATGGTTAATGCTCAAAACCAGTGATGGTTTTTATGCGTAGCTCTTCGAAAAGCTTTCGAACGGACGATGATTTACCGAAGGCTGCGACAAACGCAGTAGAGCGCGTAAAGCGCGAATAGTTAAACTATATTACACCTGAAAACTATATTAGAAAAATATCGATATCAAAAATACACAAATATGTAGGCTGCTTATGTTGTTATATGCTATGCTATTATAATCGAGAGAACACTTTCGATAGCTTTCGATGATCTCTCTGTTTATCCAGGCGTAAGCTCTATCCAGTGAATAGGGATAGAAACGTCTAGCACCATGACATTCTTCACAATCCTGTCAACTATTGGTTTATTTCTGAATAAATATTGAAATAAAAAATAACTTCCACACAACACAGTCTCTTGCCCAGGTTCCAAACTAGTATCCCTGTGCTATGGTAGCCAGGCAAGGACATCCTGGACATGGAAATATACCCATGCTGAGGCCATTTGCATAAACGTACGGGTAAATTTATTATTTATTTACTTACTTAACCAGTGACTTAGTGCAAGCCGCTCTAAGGATCTTTGGCCTAGGGTTACATAAGGGGCATTCACTAAAAGTTCTCATCCTTTAATGTAGCCCTAGTGTTATCTACATCGCAAATTTCAGTAATTTATTCATCGAAGTGACAGGCACGGAGGAACTATCATCGTAAGCACTTCATGTTTTTTGCATGACAGAATTTCGTCGGAGATAGTTTCCATCTCGTTGCTATGTCGCCGAGAAGTTAACTCGCGGTACGACGCAATGAAAATGTTTCTATCGTCCGATCGGAAAATGCCGTCACGCTTTATTACGTCGCTGTCATAGAGAAATACAATAAGGGAAATCTCACGTAAGAGGGAGTGGTCCGAAATCGGACTAAATCTGACCAAGGGTATATCCAAAGACCAAACGAAGTAACACGTCACTTCTCGAAATTCGGTTACCCAACACAGTGGACAGTAACGTAATAGGAGCGGCCAGGCGGCAGGACAGACGGTAGACGAAAGCGGTCTCTGTGGTGGCCTAGGTTGGGCTTACGCCGACAAAACTGTAGAACAAACTCTTTAAAAAAATGTTTTTAGGGTACCTCCCCTACCTTTAATTAGGGATGAGTGCAATTTTTTTTGTCGCCTACCCCATATTATTATTTTTTTTAATTCTTTATTGCACTAATTACATTGTAAGTGTAAAAGGGCGTGCTTAATGCAAGAAGCATTCTCTTCCAGCAAACCTTTGGTATTGAAAAGACTGGCGACGGGTAGTGCAAGAAGAAGATTAAATACAATAATAAACTTACGTAAACCTAGGGAAATACATTAACTTAGACTTAGTAGAGGGGGGGATAATAGAAATTATTATAAACCTACATAAATGATAGTACATAAATAAATATACATAAATAAATAACAACAAAAATACGTAGGTACATACATATTGAAGATAATTACTAAACACGATTACTTACATACCAATAAGCAATAATAGTGTGTGTAGTGTGGTTATCGCTACAGTGGTCGTTTAAAAATATTTGAGTGTAGGAAGATCACTTTTTTATTTTAAGGCTGCATTCTCCGACATTACCCCTAAATCAGGCGCTTTAAAATACATTTTAGTCTCTAAATTGGTTAGGACTATCGGTCAATAGCATAAAAAAAAATCGCGAACATGAGTCTACTTTGTAACTCGATATGGTTTTATTTGAGCAATACTGACTTTCGATACTAAAAATATACCAGAATGACTATCACTGAATGTGTTAGTGACGTCGATAGTCAAAATATTTCCGTAATTTCAAAAATGCGTACTTTTCTCCCAACTTTTCGCTCGCGCAGCGTAAAAAGTGTTAGAAATAAGTTTTTAATAATGGTATCCCTATAATATTAGTTTCACTGTGCATTTTAAGTTTGTTTGTACTTGCAACTTTTTTTTTCCCTGTCTGCTGTCAACCGGAATACAACGTTTGCTCATCGTCCGAGTGCATTTTATTACAAAGATATTTAAATCTTTGTTTTATTAAATACTAATAATCCTGAAGCCTAGACTACGATCCTTGTGCCATACACTGACTGCTGCAACTACTCTGCTAGATTTCACAAAAAGTCCCATACAAGTCCGTGCCCTCCGAGAACCCAGCTCAAGAAAAATCCGGGCAGTAGCTATAAAATAGCCTTTACACGTTAATGAGTAATAGGCGACCAACAATGGACAAGATTAGGGGACCGGCGAGGTTGGCGTGACGGTGAAGAGGCCGATGCCCAACAGTGGGCGTCTTTCATGGGCTGTATAGATAGATAGATAGGCGACCAACTTATAAAAGGAAAACTTCGTACAAATTCCATTGAAAGTTACTGTGATGCAGTTGTTAGTTCTGTTAAGCAGGAAAAAAACTCCTCCTTCTGCGCGTGGCCCAACACTCACGTGGTCGATTTTTTATCAAATGGCTTTAGATTTTTCTTTTTATGACCCATGTTAGTAATTGAAATTAACAGGCAAAGACCAAAAGTCGGAGTAAAATCGTACTCTTTCATTTATACTACTTCTTGACAAGCTCGTTGATGAACAGTGGACAACGCGTCAACTTTTATGTTTTGGCTTCAAAATCGCCCCTAAATACCAGCAGTGGACGGATACAAAGTGCCTGAAACCACCGTATTTTGGGCTCTAAACTAAGTTTATTGACATTAGTTGTTCCAACTAAACAAACCTACGCTTGATTCTAAAATCTATCATAAATCCTCACCAAAAGCTTCGGTGGCCAGCGATGAATAATAACGACGTCTCATAAACATCTCAGCACCGATGCGCCCGCGCCTGTCCTCTGTCGCAACCGGCGACGAGTGCTCGAGAATCACACAAATTTATTGGTTTGGGTCTAGAATTTACTTCGATAAGTATGGCACTGCGGCGAACTCTGGCTGGGATGCAATGCAATACTTACACGCTTGTGAATAACCATTGACTTAGTAAGTATCTTAAGTAAGCCACTCATTTTGATTTGGTTTTAGGTTTATTATATCCTGCCTATGGAGTGTGTTGGTCATCTAATAGTAGTGTAACTAGTGTAACACGCCCTTATGGGAAGCTATAGAGATAGCTGCTTTTGCGATACTATCTTGAAATGAAATAAGTTATTACACCTTTGACAAGCCACAACTCACTGAATAGACACTTCCACACTGTGGGACTGAGTGATAGCGCGCTATGTCGTGGATGTCTCAAGGCAAAGAAGAGGAAACACCCGCCCTTGTGACCGTTCATTATGAGAGCGTAGAAACCGACCTCCACCGCCATCCTTGAAAAGTTGGGATGACTTCAGGAGGCTAGTCTCTTTAGCCCTCTGGAAAGAGGTAGGTTGGCTGGAGTGATCTCACAGCCCTGTTACGTAGAATGGCCCACATATGAGGCTAGTTCGCTTGTTTTCGCCGTTGCATCTATTTACACTAATTTTTTTCAGTATTGTTCATTTGCTTTTTTGGATTGGTCTATTGCAAACCCATAGTGATAATTATAACATTGATCTAGTTAAGGCATACGGCGCATACTCTAACGTTCGAAGGGTAGATATGGAAAGTACCTATAAGGTGGCATTGTTGGGTGTTTGTTGATGCAAGACTGTGGCATGGGAAATCTAGTGGTTAGAAGATCTTTGTTTGCGTTAACTGGTTAGAGTGCGAACCTGTTTCATTTTTCTTGTTCTTAAAAATCGAAAACGAGCCAAGTGAGACACGCGAGAGCACCGTAGCTTTCATCCCAAGTTCTGCACCAAGGCTCCGCCCCACTACCTGACACTGACGCCCCAATACCACTACCTCGTAGATTTTACTACCTGACAGTAGATTTGACATTTGTATTTCGTATTTCGACATTTTAATTACAAAAATAAATTTAATTACCTATTTGCTTGTTGAAATTCTAATTGAAATTGAAAAACGTTTATTCAGATACCACAACACACATAAAATCAACATGTCTAACAGAATGTGAGCTCATATTTAATAAGATATAATCATAATATACCACGTTCTAAGCAAATAAATTTATTTTATTTTAATTAATTTTTTATTTTACATTTACGTGTGGAGCTAAAATATGTCTCCGATCGTTCCCAAAAAAATATAAATCTGAGAAAAAACTCATAGAACAAATGTTGTTGTAAAACACCTCTTATTGGGGTGTTTCAGGAATTGCACATTTTAAAATTGCCTAGTATAGATTTAAAGATTGTGGTATCTCTATATACTCTTTAAATATGGCATGCCTAAGCTCTTTTCCAACCCTCGAAAGAGTCAAAGGATTTATTCGCTATAACATGCTAATTTCACCGCTTCTCTAATACATCCCCTTTTTGGTCGAAGTATATCCGCCTAGGACGTCCCGTACCGGCCATTTCATCCATATTCGCTTTATACCTATATTTGTTTCAGCAATTTTTCTTCCTTCTTTATTTCTATGTGTTCAAACCAGTGCAACATTAATTTCTCAATTCTAGGGATCTCTGCCTATCCCTTCGCGATACAGGCGCGAATTTATACAAATTAATTTTTATTTCTTTTTTGCAAAAGGAACTTCCAAGTTCAAATTTACAGTAGCCGAACACCCATCTGCGCGCCGATTTACGGTATGTATCCCACAATTTGTTTAGGCTCCTTTTATTGGTCAATAAACGTTAGCTCGCCATATCGGCCGCCATATCAAATCTAATTGATAGTGGCACACGAAAAGGTAATCTTATGGCGCAGTTGGATCCATAATTCACGGGGGAATTAGAGGCCGCGTATATCTACAGTTTGGCTACCAGTGCCGGAGCGTCGTTTTGCTTTCAGCGATGAGTTCAGAAGCAGCAAATTAAAATGACACAAACAAGCGTTTTTTTTTATCCTAATGTAGGGCACAGGCCCTACTCAGAGAGATGGATTGATAATTTCAAGCACTGAGGTACGTGAACATCTCGACCCTTTGTGGAAGAAATGTAGTAAAAGCCATTTTACGAATTTTACAGGAGAGCGAAAACAGATATATATAAAAAAAACTTTATATTTTTTTTCTTTTGAACGCCTTATTAATGCAATGCTTACAGATATACTAGAAATGTAAAAGTTTTATAAATATTCAACTTGTACTAATAAGTTGGATTGCAACAAATAAAATTATTGCAATATAAGCCATAAAATACATTTAAAAAAATGTCGTAAAACACAGTTAAGTAGTGTCTTTTACAGCATATTTATAAAAAAATCTGTGAAGCCTGTAAAAAATCAAGGTAGTAAAAGTCATTTTTTTGCGAATCTGAGGAAAGGAAATATACAGATTGAAAGAGCTTGCAAAACTGAGTAAGACTGCATTCAAAGTCCATTTTTACCGAAAATGGCTTTTACGACATTTCATCCTCATAGTGGTTTAATTGTTGGGTGGTTTAATTATCGATACTGAAGAGGCGGTTTTTAGGTTTCGCTTTATTTCACGAACACTGTATATTTTTCTATTCATCGTTTGTTATACACTTTTTTAACCGATTGTCACAATTCTATAAACAGTGAAGTTTATAACGCAGTCCATTGACCAGGGGGCATTCCCCTATAAGCGGTGCAATAAGTTAGTAACAGCCGTATCACACTAGCGATTTGCGAGCGATTTGATAGCGATGCTATTGCGCAGCGAGTTCGCGGCGAAGCAGATACAAGTCAACGACGCATCTGGGAGGTTTCATTATCAAGTAATCGACGGGGAGCGACTTCTATGTATCCCATCCTATGAAACCATCCCATAGAAAATTTGAGCTATAAATAACTTTGTATCCACTGCATCAGCGACAATTGTGCCTCTAAACGATGCTACTTCCAAAATGGCGTCGACGGTGATGATCGCGGCGAATGCAGCGTCGTCGCATCGCATCGCTTTCAAATCGCTAGTGTGATAGGGCTCCAATACATTGCATTGGTAAAGAGAAGTTGTAGATTTGTAAATCATGTAGTGTAGTAATTGATGGTCATATAAAATGGTCAGCTAAATATTGCTATTTGGATGTTTTTGGCAATTAAATATTTACCGGCCACGGCTGTGTTGTATTACTGATATTTATTACACAGGAACGCTTCTATTAGCTTAGGTGATGCAAGGGCATTATTTTAATTGAAGGTATCTAAAGTATCTATATCTAGCGACCACCCACGTTTGCTTGTATCTCATATTCAGATTTATGTAGAGTTTGTACTTTTAACCATACTTAATAACTGTCAGCACTCTATACGTATGCTTTATGGGGAATTGTATAATAAAATCTGGTCACTGTAGAAAAGTATCACTATTAAAAAGACAGGACGAAATAGTAGTTTATGTGACTGTCACATAATGAGGGTTATTAAAACACGAGCGAGATTTTAAAAAACGAGCCTTGGCGAGTTTTTTAATAGCATTGGCGAGTTTTTTAATACCAAGTTATGTGCAGTCTCATACACTACTTTATCTACACTCATGTCTTAATCTTCAAAGTAAGGAATCAAAGGAAAACACGTTTGACAAGCTTTGTACTATACATAAATCTACGGTTATTTTTGAAACAAAATGGCGCAATTTCGATAAAAGTATCTTGACATTCAATCGTCTGTTACGCGCGCAATTTTAGGTATTTTTAGTTGCACTTTTGGTACCACGAAAATGAAATTAGGTTTTTTATAGAGTCAACTTTTGACATTACAAAAAAAAACTTAAGTTTTGTTCCGTGACCACAGCAACACTTTAAAAAAAATAACTGTAACATAAAGTGAAAAATCTGACCTTTAATGTAACTTTATATTACACTTTTTTTTTTATTTTCTTTAAAGTTATGTATTGTTTAAAGCCTGTCAATATGTGTTTACCTTTGAATTCTTAATTTGAAGATTATGATATAAGTGTAGATAAACTTTATTTACGGCATCACTTGTAGTAAGCAGACTCTTGGTACAAATATTTACCAACCGCTTGAGGCTCATCATCATCATCATCAGCCTATGCTTGTCCATTGCTGGACATAGGCCTCTCCTATTGCACGCCACTGAGCACGGTCCTCGGCTATTCTTATCCAGCTCTTGCCAGTCGCCCTGCGAAGATCATCGCTCCACCGAGTCTGAGGACGTCCTACACTACGTTTACCGATCCGCGGTCTCCACTCAAGAACTCGTCTACCCCATCGATTATCAGTTCTTCGGATGATATGGCCGGCCCACTGCCACTTCAGCATGCTAATTCGGTGGGCTATGTCGGTGACTTTGGTTCTCTGTCGGATCACCTCGTTTCGAATTCGATCTTTAAGAGAAATCCCGAGCATAGCCCTTTCCATAGCACGCTGAGCGACTTTAAATGCGCTTGAGGCTCGAGAAGCGCGAAATAAAATTAATTTATAGTGTTGTATAAGTACAAAAAAAAACTAAGAAAATGGAATGCGTATCGGTATAAAAAAACATACAGTAATTAATCACACGCAGGATGCAAGCAAGGCATATTCTCCAACAAGGCTTATAGCATAAGCAGCCTATATAGGCCTTCTCTCAGGAAGAGAGTATGGGCTTAATCACCACGCGTGCCCACCGCGTATTGGCGATTTCAAGCGCTGAGGTATATGAATAGCTAAGACACTCAGGTTTCCTCACGATTATTTCCTTCAGGCTTATAGGCCTGCACAATATAAAAAACAATATAAAAAAGTACAAAAAAATTGGTATCTCTTCAATCGGCTTTTACCTAATCGTTACCGGTGTGTAAGTAATGGTCATTACTTCTCAAAGAAGTATCCAACAACGATGCGACTTTTGGGGGTCTAATATAAAAGGAAATCGTACGGTTCCGGAGGTCACCACTCATCAGCCCTAACACTCGGACATACAACTGTAATTGAATAATTTGCGGCTTTCGTCACACAATAGGCCTCCGCAGTTGATTTAATAATAACAGTGTTTGTAACATTATTGAAGTCTGCTTCAAATTATTTTAAGTAATAGGCAATTTGTGGCGTTCCAAAAATACTCGGCAAGCTTTTGTTTAAAGATTTAAAGAAGAGCTTTACAAAACAATCTTTAGGTTACCTAAATACCTACTTAAAAGTGTTTTGCAATTATGCTGTGCTAGTAAGTATTATGAAAAGTGAGCGAGAGACTGTCAAATTCAATGAACTCTACAATTAAATTCTTGGCAGACTTCCTCGCGAGATAGTGAAATGACTTCGGTGATTTGTAAAGGCTTACGGTGTTATTTACATAGACACGATTTCCTAAAACACTCCTCAAATTCAGTTTAAATAAAGGGAAAGACTTTACCGCAGACTATTTAAACAGCTTTTGAGCGGTTTTTTAAGATGTCGTGTTTTCATAAATAAGACCGTAACGCTGTTATTTATAAGTACACGATTCCTCTAAAACACTTATAAATAGATTCTTATGCTACCGGGGTAGGCAAGGTATAGATGATGCTGCATCTAAAATAGAAATCAAATTATTTCACCATATTTACAAACCCTATATACCTTTACCCTAGTTAGCCCTAGTTACCTATGTACCTTCACGTCATAGGCATTTAATATGTACAGTAGGTACAATCGTCAGCACATTAACCTTTACACGCACGCACCCTACTTAGTTACGTTACGGGCGACTTAGCAACAGAAATGTTAAGGTTGGCCTGCTGTCACCTGTACGTGCGCAGGAAGCAGTTAAAAAACTTATTTCTGCGACGGTCACGGTTGATTTTACACACCCGGGTCATTATCTCAATTAAGTATGTGGTTACAGCGATTGTTTGGGTGCATCCTCCTTGCTCTGAGATCCTCTTCCACGACGACGGGACCGATTTGTTATGTATTCATAAGTATTTCTTTATAAATATGTAGTGTTATTCATGTGAGTTACTTATCAGAAGGATTAAATTATTGTGTTATTGTGTATGTCCTTGTGGCGTTAAATAAATGATTTTTCTTTCTTTCTTCTATTTACTGCCGAAAAACCGGTAGCCGCTGGGGCACAAAGGTGTTCGAGTGAACACCACAAAGTGACTGTGAGACGCACGCTGGACCAATAACTTTAACCTGATTCCGGACAGCGGCTGGATTAGGATGGCTGAGGACAGAAGGAAGTTACGTGCCTAGGCCTCCCTCAATATGTCCAGCAGTGGACGAAAACCGGCTGATTAATTGATTGATGTCACTATACGCTTTAGGTAAAATGTTACCCACTTGCTTCCACGTGCTGAAGCGGGATTCAAACGCGCGACTCTAGCGGTATCCGATCTCGTTTCGGTCTGAAAGTTTTCTATTGTGAAAGGAGAATGATCAATTTACTATAGGAGTTAGTCTATTTTTGCGTCTTCTTGCGCATTGATGAAACCAACGGTAAAGTATAAGAAATTAGCTCTGGATTATGCAGGAAAAATATTATGAAAATATTAGATGGGAGTTTCGAGAAATCTTAATTTTGTGCCCATGTTTTGAGGTTATGACAACTTTGGTGGTTTGGTGTTATTTTGGATTGGAATTGGCACCTAGTCAGTTTGAATTATAAACATAGGTCATTATTACGTAGGTATGGTTAGTTAGTGCTAAGTAATAATTCTGTATAAAATATAAAATATACATGACTATATCGCTGCAAAAAGTCGCAGTGTTTAAGGGGCCTAATGGGGGACAAAGAGATAATTTCTGATAAATAAGGACAAACAGTCTTAGGTCCTGCGCACAATTGAGACAAGACTATCCTAAGCCCACAATGGCGGTTTATTTTAGTTATTTATTCCACATATTGTTCATCATCATCATTTCAGCCATTGGACGTCCACTGCTGGACAAAAGCCTCCCCCAACGATTTTCAGAAGGCCTGGTTGGATTGTTCATACACATGGTCATTTTAACAATAAACTACACTAATTAAATAGTATAAAATCCACTGGAATCAATTTGCAAAAATAACAACGTAATACAACCGCTCGTTTGAATTCCTGTCAAAAACTTCCCGTTTGCAGTTTGCACTTTCGCATTTTATGTATGTACACGATTTGCGATTTTTGCAATAATGTAATCTAATCTGTGTTTGTAATCTTTATTGACTGACTGAAGTTTTTTAGTTATACAATCAATACAGATATTTTTTAATTATTACTTTTAAACCCCTGATTCTTTTAATTTATCAAATAGAACTATGAAATCATTTTTCAAAAGAAACATTTTCAGATATAAATGCTTAAAGCGCAACATAGACTGTTTTTGATCATTCTCCTTTCGTAGCAACAGAAACATTTTTAAGTGGTGCTACAAATAACGCATTGATCGGGAATTTTATGAGGTACTTCTTTTTTTCGGATTTATGCCGATTTAATATGGTCTACGTCACTCACTCACGCAACTATGACGCATCTATTGAGATCGTCTTTGTCAAAATCTGACGATTTGTTAAGAAGTTATGAGGGTTCATAGAATCAAACCTACTTACATACACACATGCGAGCATATACGACTCTACGTCCGTCATACGACTCGTTAACTCTTAATCTTTTCAAAAGGTTTGCCAAGCTTGCATATTTTTCCGTGTCCTGCGTTTCGGTGCACTCGATGTCTCGATTAGTAAACTGCCATAAGACCCATTATCCTCCGACAACACTGACAGCTAATCGTATGACAAACTACTGAGTCATGCAAGTAGAGCTTTTGCAACGACACCGGCTCGAGTGAGCTATTGAAAACGTGACAAATTCCATTATTACCGTAGCGATAATTTAAAGCGTTTTCAGATTATACAGGGTGTAATAAAATCTTGAAACGTCTATAAGTAAGCATTGATTTTTAGAATTCAGAGAAGATCAATGTTGCGTTGGTTTGGAGATGTGGAGAGGATGAACGATGAAAGAAGACAAATATTTGTGGGTGGGTGGAACGACCGGTAAGGAACGTCCCAGTCTGACATACTTCGACCAAATAGGAGATGCAAAGGGCAAGCTAAAAAGCACCCGAAACCGGCGTGCCTGCATGCAACGACTACTGAATCTTAAGGAAGGGAAAGTGATCTGTCAGGATCGTGGCAAGTGGCAGTCCCTGGTCTCTGTCTACCCCTCTGGGATACAGGCGTGAGTTTATGTACGTATGCATGTATGTAATTTTTAGCTTAAACTGCGCAAAGTAGTCCGCGGCATTGGCGCCATCTGGCGGCACGAGTTAAAAGGATCTGAGTAATGGCTACTTTGTGCTACTCAACGATCTATAAATGAATAGCACATGTTTTTAGCGCGGTTTTAGTATGTGACCCCCTACTACCGAACTGAAAGACATTTCACGTCAGAAATGTCAGTTAATATGAAGCAGGTAATGTATTATGATATTTTATTTGCTATTTTTACACTGTTGGTAGAACCATCACGATATTGGATTACTATGAGACCGTTTCTTAGGCGATATTTCTAGCGAGGGCCAGTTATTGCTCTACATCATTTACGAAAACTCAAAACGTGGAAGTGGCGTTCCTACCACAATAAAATAGGTGAACCTCTAGATATAATTTGTGTCTATATAAATTAAATATTTAAAAAACCCCTGACCTTACTCTTAAAAAGTAAAACCTCTTAAAAAGCTAATTTCAGCCAAATCAAAGCAACAAATTCGCACTTAAATTTTCCAGGGTGTGCATTGTTTTATTCAAAGCACCATCCTTATATCTCTTACAGTTTTGTCAGGCAGTTGAACATATCTATAAACGGCTGAGTTGATTTCCATCAAACATGGCTAAGAACCATTCCGATCAGTCTAGCTTTCAATAAAAAAGCGCATCGAAATCGCTTGATCCGTTTAGGCGCTACGACGAAACGTACAGACACACATACATAGGCTTCAAACTTATAATACCCCTCTTTGCGTTGTGTCGGGCGTTAAAAACTGATCTGAAAGGACGATGTTATAAGTAACGCCCACCTAAAACAATGAATGAATGAATGAATGAATGAATGAATGAATGAATGAATATTTTCTCTTACAATACGTTTTTGAAAAAAGTGAACATTATAAATCTCAATAAATGTGATAACATTGGATTTAAATTTTTTTATTTTATACTGGTATTTTATTAGTCACAAGTAAAATCTCTAATGTTTAATAAAATGACGCCCATGATACGGATTCTACAAGTGCGGGCGCCGCCCGTGTAAACTTGTATTAAGTTACTGCAAATAAATATTTTTTATCTTTATCTTATCTTAGCTATAAATTTTGAGATTCTTAGCTGAGGTTTTTGGCAAAAATGCTCTAAATTGCTAGGTCCGGTTTCATGACCAGCACATATATTTTGGGCACCGACTCCAAATTGTACTTCTACAGTACCTACATGTATACGTACTTCTAATTTAATGGTATTATTTTAAATTATTTCTAACTTTTTTGTGCTGTAGTGTTTTTATTTTCTATTTAATTTTTTTCTGTTGTTGGCTGTACAAATATTATTGTAGACCGTAAAGTGAGCACTGTGCGAGTTGGCTTTATGCTATTTGTATAGTGCGATCTCACTTATGAAGATTTGTAATAATAATAATAATATAACTTCCACACAATGCAATCACTTGACCTGGTCCCAAACTAGGATACCCTGTGCTAAGGTAACCAGGCAAGGACGTCACAAACATGAAAATACACCCAGACTGATAATAAAAGTAACAAAGTGCTATAGGGTGCATCGTGCTATCAAACCATTTTGGCGAGGCCGAAGTCTGAGTGTAGAACGAGTGTTCCTACTGCCGAAAGCCGAAAGACGAGACCGAAAACAGAGACCCTAGGATAATTCCTATCCCTTTCTATTACGTAATTTTTACGAAGCTATCAGCGGTAACGACGTAAGAACGAGCTTATCTCTGTGATTTTATTCCAGCAAACCTTGGAGGATAGCAGGAGCTAAGTAGAGAAGCGTTTACGTGAAGATTTCGTACGAGCTTCTGTATTTTATATTGCTATTTAGTGCAGTTGCGTTGATGTCATCTCTTGAGAAGTGCACTCATTAAACTTGTGAACTGACGTGTAACATAATAGATGCTCGTGTGACATATAATTTTTTTGCACAACTTTAATGTTTCAACAGTTTTGTTTTTAAATACCACTATTACGACTGTGACTTTACTGAGCAAATAAGAAAACTTCGAAGCCAAGAATGATCGAATTTGTAGAAGAAGAAAAATGCTGGGACACTTGCTACGGTACGACAGTAACAAATATCATGCAGGTAAGGAATGATAAAAGGAAAGAGAGGTAGATAAAGGCCACGGCAAAGCTTTGTTGACCAAATTAAAGAAAAGTTACAGGCTGGCTGTCAAAGTAAACAGATGCTAAGTGGAAGATGCTTTACTAACAAGAATAACTTATCTCAAGTAATCTCAAGATTTACAATTAACAAAAAAAATACGGTACATTGGATTATGACAATGTGTAATTAAAAAAAAATGTCAAACACTATTTAAAAATTGCGGGGTCAAAGTAATTTGGCCAAATTATTTTTACTATAAGAAATAATTATTTATCTCCAATAACTTAATACAAACTTGGATAAAACGTTGTACCTAACACTAATTAGTAATGGAACTAGAACGTTTTATCTGGGTGTAATGAGAAGGTAATGACGTAATGTAGGCACCCAGCGATCTACAAGTGAAAAAGGCGTTTTGGGTTTTGAGTGACGGCATACGGCCAGACTATGATTTAAGCTCGAATTAATGGCTTCAAAAGTAAAGGTCAAACCAGAGATTGAGTATGTTAAGGACCTGTGTTAGGGATACAAAGACATGGTGTTTCTATTAATTTTATTTACAATCCGCGGTGGGCACGCGTGGTGATGAAGCCCATACTCTCTCTCTGAGAGAAGGCCTGTGCCCTATAGTGGGACGTATACAGACTGCTTATGATATGAGTGCCCGCGCCTACGTTCGCGTCAACGGTCCAAACTAAATACTGGTGAAAGAATTTTTGAGATCGGATAAATTTTCGGAGATTACTCCCTACATACAAACTCTTTATAATATCAGTATCTAGATATAGACTAGATGTGCCATCCAGAAGGTTCACTATAGATATTAGTGAAAGAATTTTTGAAATCGGATGAGTAGTTTCGGAGATTATCATCTCGTAATCTTTATAATATTTAGCTCTTCGACGCGTGGGAGGCGCAGGCGCAGCGCATAAGACGTTAGTAGTTCCTGTGCCTCTGACCATTTCCTAAGTTCTAAACAGGAAAATATGGAATAAGAATTGTAAATATGGAGTTCTTTTTAGAGGGTCCGTAGTCAACAAGGAAACCTTATAGTTTCGCCATGTCCGTCCGTCTGTCTGTCTGTTCGCGGCTTAACATAGAGATGACAAGTACTAGAGAGCTGAAATTTGGCATATATATAAATATTTACTATGCCGAAAAAACGGTAGAATAACAACTTGAATAAAAAATTTTATAGGGTACCTTCCTTACACCTAAATTAGGGATACAATTTTTTTTCCCGCCTATACAATAGTTTGTGGTATCGTTGGAATGGTCGTTTAAAAATATTGTTGGCGTAGGAAAACCATTTTTCGATTTAGGGTTCCGTTTGCGAAATATTAAGCTTTAATCTGTAGAATTCTAAAGGACCCGATCGGGTCTTTACAGTAGCTTGTCTTTACAAGGCATCGGCGTAATTTCAAACCTCTTTACAAACTTCTCTGTATTACGTACAGGCAGCGCCATCTGGCCGAAGTAATTTTACATCACTTGCAGCCCCGAGTACCCACTTTGCAGTTAGGTTACATCGGAATGATATCGCTGTACCATGTAGGTACACTTGCCTCCACTTGCCCATTAGCTTAGTTGGTTGAGAGCTGGCACGGTTAGCCAGAGGTCGCGGGTTCAAGGCCCGGCATGGGTGGAATTTTTAGCCTCTAAATAGGTTTTTTTGTAGTCTAAGAGTCAATTTCGATGAAGATTCCCTTATCGCATGTGCCATACTAATTTTGTGTGGTGTTAATATCTCTGTCACCTGCGGCTATGAGATGATTTGATTTTGTCAGTTACACACACATGTGCTTCATGGTATTACAATTGCAATAGGCGGGCATTAGAACGACGACCCTTTTCTCTAACGAAATAGACGGCAGTTGTGCATATGTAAAGTCTTTAAAAATATCCAGAAACGGGAGAATTGCCAATACCCACAACTTTTACTGTGAGGACAGTGATGGCTATACTAGGATGCCAAAAAGCATGCTTTCGGGAGTCTTACGCACAGCGAATAACGAATGTGGGATTGAAGAATCATCCATCACGACATCAACCAATGAATCAATCACACTATACTTATCGACTGCTGGACATAGGGCTCCCGTAAGGCACGCCACTTCTTTCTATCCTCAGCCATGCTTATCTAGCCGCTTCCGGTCTGCCTCAGATTATCGCTCCAGTGAGCTGCTTCTTTTGTGTTCGTGGTCTCCACTCGAGAACATTTAATTTTGTAGCCTATCGGTTCTTCGGCAGATGTGCCCAGCCCACTGCCACTTTAACTTAGGTACTAATCTTATAGGCTATTCTTTAACTACTAATCTTATAAGCTATTTTCAGACACCTCTGTTGATTGGTGTTAGATCCATCAGAGTCACGTTCTTTGAAAATAACCATGGGAACATTTCTACTGTGGCACAGTGACCTAAAATCATGTGTGCAACATTAGCAAAAGTCCAATTTAACTGCCACCTGAAATCAATTACATTCGGTAAACCGTTCAATAACATACCTAATAACAAAGCCCTCTAAGTCTATTTGGCTGAATAAAACGAACCAATTGCCTAACTTTTGCGATGCGCGCGCGCAAATGATAGTTTAATGTGGGAGTTCCTGTCTGTATGTCTGTCAATGTCAGGTGTGTGGGTTATGGCTTTCTGTTCACGTAATAGGGGTAACCTAAGATGTGAACATTGTAATATCACCAATTCGAGAGTGTCTCAATGTCAATACAGGGTGTAATAAAAAAAATGCCCATATTTATTAAAAAATGGAGATAGTTTTACGTATAAATACGAAAAACTTCTACTTAGGGTAACTAATACTCATTTTATAAGTACTTCTAAATCGTGAAAAAAATTACGGAAGTTTTCGATGATGATTCTCACAGAACATATGTGATGATTCCGACCTGGTTCGATCACGGCGACTGTTACGGCTGGGAAGAGCGCCAGTAGCAATTAAGTACTGATATTGTTTTAAAAAAAATAAGAAAAATATCGTTAGCATAACAAAACAATAGGTATATATATTTTTTTTTTTAAGTTTATTTATTTCATATTTGTGATTTGGCTTCAATTTTCTAATTAACTTCTATTCACATATTGATTGTGATCAAATGAAAAAAATATAATCTATTTTAATTTATTCTGTAAATGGGATCTTTGTCACATACTATTTGACCCCAGAAAATATCGTTACTTAGGTACCTGTTTTTGTTATACCTTCCTCATGTAACATAATAGTATTTATTTTAGATCATGAAATCAATATTTCAAGAACACAATAATAATAATACAATATTAAGTTGCGTTTCATATGTTTTTTTAATCGCGAGAAGACCTGCAGCCTAGCTCCGCAAGTATTAATAATAACTTCCATACAACACCTGCTCCCAAACTAAGATACCCTGTGCTATAGTAACCAGCCAAAGACGTCACAAACATGGAAAGACACCCAGACTAAGGCCATTTGTACAAATGTACGCGTGGTCCGCAGTGGGAATCTAACCCGTCGTGGGTTCGAATTCCATTGCGGCATGGCAATCCGACGTGATATCGCTAGACCAACGAGGCAGTCACTGACTATTCATATTGTATTTCCTGTGACAACACCAGCACCTTGATTTGGTGATTTGGTGACTGTCATTCCTGAGAGGGTAATAATATAAACACGATTTCTTTAAAACACTCCTTAAATGGAGGTTTAACAGGGTCTTTCCCTTTCTTTTCTTAAAACTCTCTTAAATACAGTTTATATAGTGTGTGGTAAAACACACCATATAAACTATATTTAAGAGAGTTTTAAGGAATCGGGTTTTTATAACTAAGAAGGTGTTATGATAAATTAAATGACCTCAGAACGCAAAACAATCACTAAGTTTGGCAAGGATAACGCTTACAAATGGACGCTTCCTTCAGGAATCGAACCTATATGCCGAGGTAGACCAACCTCTGCTACACCATTTAAGGCAATCAATTTTATTTTTATAAGCGAACACGGCACTATCATTTATAGGCTGTGGATCGGTCGTTGGTAACCTTACGTCAAAGGGTAACAAGATAAGACCAATTAAGTTTTACAGCTACCAAAGAGGTCAACTTTACCTTACCTTATTATATTTTATTTATTTACCTTATTTCTATCTAATTATTATAAAACAACGTAAAAACAATTAAATAAACAGTTCTTGCTATAAATTACATGAGGAAGATTCACGTCTCCTTTCGATTGACACAGTTTAGAACATTAGATCATCATCCTATTAATAAGAAACTTTTTAGTGAAGTCTTGTGTCAAATTAATATTTTCCCTATATATCCCCTAAGTGAAGAATTTTCATGGGCTCTTCATATATTTTAAATAAATGGAAGGAAATAAATCTTTGACTGGTTACCATATCACAGGACTAGGATACACAAACTAGGATAAGTTTGGGTCCAGGGCAAGTGATTGTGTTGCGTGGAAGTTATTATTATTATTAATGAAAATCCTTGGTAACCGCCTACAAGGCTGGAGGCATTTTTAAGTCAGAGCAAATAGACAAAAAAAAACAGCTTTATATATTTCAACATATATTTTGAAAGTTAACGAACTTAAATCCGTCTCATCTAATGTTACTCGACATATCTTTTGAAAGTAAGCAAACTCGGTCGCGTCTTGTTACCCTATGACCCAGGGTTATCCTAACGGCTGGCAACTGGCCTATTATAATAAACAATGAGGCGAGATATCGCGCGGTATCAATTCCAATCAGAGTTTTTGCGCCAAACTCGCACGCGTCTATTGATTGTATTATTTAGGTGTATTTATAGACTTTATGACGAGAAGGGAACCCTGTTGTATTTCATA
The DNA here is from genome assembly GCA_963969515.1 of Yponomeuta evonymella. NCBI lineage: Eukaryota > Metazoa > Arthropoda > Insecta > Lepidoptera > Yponomeutidae > Yponomeuta > Yponomeuta evonymella. Next base: position 7,246,975 of record OZ018359.1, read on the forward strand.
CCTGTTATTATTTGTCCACACTTACGCTAACACGTGACTCGTATCCGTTATAGGTATTTTGATATTTACAAATACAAATAGTTTATTTCATAAAACAATTTCTGGTTCACATCTCCACTTATTGTAAAACTTAGCCGAAAGGACCAACCAAAAGATGACATTTTTAAAATAAGTGGCGAGCTTCTGTTGCTGAACTAGGCAGAGCCTTTGTTTCAGCATACAGTGCCGCACCCCACGGGTAGGAATGGCGCAATCAAATTAGGTTAGGCCTTTATAGTTTATCAAGTAAGTAAATATTTGAAACACATTCCGATTTAGTTATTTTTGTACGAGAAAAATACAAAACACTTAACTAAACTAAAAAATAAAAACATGAATAGTGTGTTGGTGTATTGTGTGAAAAGTGCGTGAGTGTATGTAAGAGGGTGTGTATGGAATAAGTATATCGAATGCAAAATTTTGATTTCTTTTATTCAACAACCGAGAGAAGATTTTCTGTTTCTGTGTATGTTAAATTTTGTAACCATTTGGATACTACGCGCTTGCAGATAATTTTAACAAGAGGGTAGATATTTAATACTTTATTTACTTTATTGTATAGATATGGGCCGAGAAATGCATAGAATTTTCTGACAAAAGAGGTGCGAGGGCATCGATTGTGCTTTATGACTGTATTTTGACTTGTTGTGGTCTGACTGAACAGTTAATCCTGAAGGATTCCTTACTATATTAATATCAATACCTTGATAATACATGCATACATACTTTGGTTTCGGATTTATCTTATCGTTTGCTAATATATCCCCTATATATTAGCTAACGGCAAGATAAAACCGAAACCGGCGTGCGTGCAAGCACTGATGAATGTTGATGAAGCGAAAGTCGTTTGTTAGGATCGTGGCAAGTGGAAAACCCTGGTATCTGCCTACCCCTCCAGGATACAGGCGTCAGCTTATGTTGTAATGTAACTTGGTTAATGGAAATAGTAAATGTAAAGAATTCGGTAATAATACCTCTTCTCGGCAAAAGAGTTAATGAATGAAGAATTAATAGAAGTATTGAATGGCATCGATTGTCAATGCCGCGCTCGCGTGACACCCGTAAGGGCCCGTTCACAAAACTGCGATGCTACGCCGCATCGTAAAAATCTGCGAGCTTGCAAGACGCATCGCAAGAACTTGCGAATTGATTCGCATCGGCGTTCATAATAGTAACAAATGGACCCAAAATCGTCTTTGTTTCTTTTTCCGGTATCTTCTTAGCAATAACAGAAGTAAGCACTTCTTTTTACAATCCGTGTCACGACCTACCTTACAAAAACCGTTCAGTACGGTTGACGGTCGTCGAAAGAATGGTCACCCCAACCGAGGAAGGGAGATGCCTTGCCGCACGAAATCGCATCGCAGCAATTCGTGTCGCAGTTTTCTGCGTTGCGAATTCGCATAGCGCCGATTCACAGTTTTGTGTGGTAGGTAATGAACTTTGTTGTGACCATTATGCATTATTATCTAATCACCTACATTCTGTTGGTCCAAACTGTAAGAACCATTGCCAAGCCACTGTCTTTGACGGATGGATTTGTTGCGTAGCCTCTTCACTCAAACGCGTCAAGTTTTTGCGGCAATGTATTTAATACATAAAAAACATTGTCAAAGTCAGTGGTTTTCTACTGTTTTTGGAGCAAGTTCGGAGGATAGAAGGTTGTGAAACCGGCCGGCCATTGTTTATATTCTTTTTCGAAAGGAGGTTTAATCCGGAAGAAATAACTGTACAATGAATGCACATCGTTTTGTTTAATGCACATCTTTTGGTTTACACGTGTGACCCGAATTATGCAACGTAAGCTATCTCTAAACACGCTTTGTACAATCTAGATTTAAGTTAAAGTTCATGAAACCACCATCGGTAACGGTTGTCTATTCTTGATACCCTTGCATATTACACCCACAATTTGTTCGTCCTTCGAGCCGGATAGCTCATAAAAAATACCATAAAAAATGTTTAACACATGTTTTGTTTCCTGTCTGTCTCATACATTTCGTCTTTCTCTCTAAAGGAATTGTCTCGCCGCAGTGTTTAGTACGAGTTATGGGACCCATTTAAAGGCTCTTTAAAAATGGCTCTACGGTACGAAACCGTGAAAAAATGCAATAAAATAAACCCTGTATAAAAAAATACTTTATGAATAATAACAATAAAAACAATAAATTATAAACAGCTATACAATTTAAAGCGAAGGTTGTATTCATTATAAAATAAAAATTTAAAGATAGTAATGTTAACACGAGAAAGTGGTGTTTAATTTCAAAGAAGTCTCATGTCTTGATAGCTCAGTCAGCGGCATTGTGTCAAGATTCTTACACGGAAGATCCGGGTTAAGTCCCCAACTATTCACTTTATATTGTATTTTTTTGCGTGATGCACCAATTAAAGAATCAACATTTCCGTGTCTTGATTCGATTTAATTTCTATAACCTTCAGTATCAACAATTATAGTATCGATACCTTAATTAAATTGATTTTGAACTTTTGAGACACGCAGCAAAATGGCTGGGCGTATTCTACGTTCCTACAGCCGACAGAGCATCGCCTCCTCACATTACAGACAACTTTGCTACGAAAATGTAAAACTGTTATATTTTGAAAGTTTAGGGAAATAAAAACATCAAGGAGTGAGTCAATGAATGAAATTAATGGAAAAAAACGTTTAAAGTTATTTAATAGACATTTAAAATGTTCTCCGACCGAGAAAGTTCTCGTCAAGCGAGAACTTAAAGTTTTAAGATTGTCTTAACATTCTCATCGGCCCATTTCTACCTATACCTAAGTACGTTTTATAGTATAGTTAGAAAAAAAAAGTAGTGCAATGCACAACACACTGTAGTGCGAAGGCCATTCCTGTCGAACTGATTTCTCCGATATTTTACAAGTAATATGGTAGCCTAATAACGCTCGTAGCCCCGGCTGCCTGAGGAATCGCTCGTAGCCCCGGCTGCCTGAGTGATCTTAAACGATCACGAATGTTAAGCAACACTGGGCGCGTTTAGTGCATGGATGGGTCGCCGTCTATGCCTAACGCTAGTGGCATTTTTCCGAGCGGTTCCGTGCTTCGCAAGGCACGTTAAGCTGTTGGTGCCGGCTGCCGTCGATAGATGGCAGTCGTTAAGCCAAGTCAGAGGCCTTAGGACGGCTTGACAACTTCTGACAGTAGACGAGACACTAGTCTACAAGCCTCCACCAATCCGGACTTGGCCCCCGTGGTGGAGTATGGCCTATACCTTCCTCAGGGAAGAGACCCGTGCCCCTCGGTGGGGACATAATGGGTTGATGATGATGGTAAATTTAGTAATTACAGACAAGCTGATCTTTTGCTATTTTGAAGTTGTCACCGTAGGACAGGTTGTTTTCATTGACGAGCAGGGGCCTGATTCAGAGATAAGATTGATAAGATAAAAGATAATTTATTCAAGTACAATCTAAGAACTACAATTTATGGTTTACAATGACAATTCTTTACACATTGCCAAGTCGATGTACCCACAGATTAGCAAGTAGGAAGACTGCTATGCAATGTACATCAAATAATGATAATAAACGAAATTTTGTTAAACGTGACCCCGAACTCTCCTTTTTCAGATACCTATGTTGTTACTCCCCGTAACACCCTTTTTTTTTCAAACTTCCAGAATATAAGAAGAAGAGATTTTTTTGTTATTGGAGCCGTTTCTTAGTTTACTATAAAAGAAAAATGTTTTCCAAGAGGTTAAAACCTGCAACTATCCTTAGTACCTTTTCTTCAGAAAATAAAAGTAGAACTAGCAAACCGCTTTCTACTAAGCGCGGTGGGTTAGACTAGATAAACCTAATACGTAAATAAAAAACCGGCCAATTGCGAGTCGGCCTCGCGAATTAAAGGTTTCATTTTCTATACAACATTAGACAAAGATAAAATTTGAGAACAGCGCCATCTATAGAAACCAACCAGAAGCGTTTAACATTGACATTTAACGACATGACATATGCGCTGTGAAGGTTACATAAATGGCCGCTAGATGGCGAGCGCTGTCGTTAGACAACGTTTGTTGTGTGGGAGCCCCCCTTGAATACTTATTTTATTCTGTTTTTTGTATTTTTTGATACAGCGGGAACAGAAATACATCATCTGTGAAAATATCAACTGCCTAGCTATCACGGTTTATGAGATACAGCCTGGTGACAGATAGACAGATAGATACTAAAGTCTTAGAAATAGGGTCCCGTTTGGCACCCTTCGGGTAAGGCAGCCTAAAAATTATACTAGGTAATTAAGGGTAAATTTTATTTGTATTTTTTTACATTAGAAGATCTTACAGCTTATGGCATAATAAAATACAACAAGTAAAATAATGACACAAAAAAGGCGAAACTAAAGAGTGTTACGTTTCTTTACCTAGTGGCATAATGGGGTGTTTTACTCGTGAATAGGTGTACAAACAATCTATCTTCTACTATGGAGAAAACTTTAAAATCATGAAAAAATGTAGTTACTACCAGCAGCGGCATTAAAATGTATGGAAAAGCTCATATTTTTTCGTGATTTAGAAGTTTTCCCCGTAGTAAAAGTGGTTGACGAGTATATACTAAAGTGTATGAGGATTTAGTTAAGCCCGTATAATATTTTTTAACTTGGATTGAATTAAAAAAATATATACATCTATGGAAAATTTATGTCCTACATAATTAGATAAGTACAATTATGAATCCTTGAGGTAGACTTATAAAAATAAATAAAATAATTTCAACCGATTTCATGGAATGTTAGTTAATAGCAGAGTGGCCTCAAGCGTATAATTGGTTTCTAGTAATAGGCAAAGCTACAATAAGTTTCTGTATCCGGGTTTTTAAGTAAGATAGTGCCCGACAAATGACTTGAACAAATTACTTTGACTTCGCATGAACATATTTCGGGACTCATTGGACGTGGACGCGGGCTGGGACTTTAATTTAGTCAAATGACTAAAAAGATTAAAAGCGTGTCCATCGGAAACACATCCCGACTACGCGGATTTTTGTCAGGCCATACAGCCTCTCGTGGCAACCAAATTCAAATTCAGTTTATTGCTTCATGTGGTACAACAGTTCTTAAATAATAAGGCAAGTAATAAATCCATGAACGACATGAGTCCTAAAACCAAATCGAAGATGTAGGCACACGAATCATAAAGCTAAAATGAAGATGAGCGGGGCATTTGGTGAGATGGGAGCATAGCCGGTGGCCACTGAATGGTGGACAAGAACGAGTCGACGGTCGACGACCACTAGTATTGTGAGAGCGGCTGGACGAGACTGCCAAGGGAACGGACAGGTTGGAGTGAAAGAGAAGAGGCCTGTGCCCAACAATGAGCTCTGTTTATGAGCCGATTAGATAGAAAGATAGATGAGTCCTACAAGAGTGCTGCAATTTTGTTTTATAACCTCCGGCAATTAGAAGGAGGGGGCGTCGAAAAACCACCTGGCGCCGATCAGTGACATTAGAGGCGAAAACACTTAGCCTGTGATGGGAAGACGAAGTCGCCGCTCAAGACCGCAGAACATATTTTATAAAGGTCGGCCTTGCTGAGGGATAAGAGGAAAAGAGGACAAGAGAAGGAGGAGAGTATCTTTCATATTATGTTACATTCGGATCTTTGTTACACAACAAACATTACACCTCCCGAAGCTAAGGCGCTCAAGGGTCCTCGGATCTTCGCTGCTCTTTAATTGTATTTAAATTGAACATAAACATACGTTAAGCGATCGAAGAGGTGGGTAATGACCCATTCGTATGTAAGTAGCTTGGTCTTGCGTGCCAAAGGTTCAGAAATGATGAGTAGGTGCAGTCTGTAGCCTTCATATGGTAGGACAGATAGTCAACTTCTCAGAGCTGAAATGAAGCTAAAACTATATTGCATTTCATTCATATTTTGTCTACGTTCACTGAAACTGAAACAAAAAATAACCAACAATCCGACTGCTGAGCATTAACTTCTAAGCGGGCAGGACCAACCTAACGAGTTACATTGGTGAATCCCGTCGGGTTGTTGGTCATTTTTTATTTCAGTTAATTTTTTTTTGTCTTTTTAGTGTTTTATTTTTATTTTTTGTTAGACCGGGCTGATTTTAGCCTTGTGGCTATCCCGGCAAATATTGTTTTGCCAAATTAATTAGTCTACGACCTATTCCCAGACCTACCAAATATACATTAAAAAAGTCACAAAAATCGGTGCAGTCGTTTCGGAGGAGTTCGATAAACACTATGACACGAGATATTTTTATATATTAGATGACACTGGCGCAAACACGACGGATCGATTGAGATCCCATTTGTCAACATCTGACCAGTTGGTTAATGAATTATGACTTTACTAGCTGTTGCCCGCGACTTCGTTCGCGTGGTAATTTTTATGTGTATTTTTCCGGGATAAAAAATAGCCTATGTGCTAATCCAGACTATAATATATCTCTGTGCAAAATTTCATCCGGATCCGTGTAGCCGTTTTTGCGTGAAAGAGTAACAAACATCCATCCATACATACAAACTTTCGCGTTTATAATATTAGTAAGGAGAATCAGACATACTTACATATATACACTGTGCTTTAGACAGACGTTTGTTTAATAGTAATTAAAATGTTAAAACTAAAAATGTGTCCCCACGATACAGACTCAGACGACCTTGGGGGCTCTCATTAATTTTCATTTTTTTTCAGTTACCTTTTTATACATAACTGTGTAATTTTAAATAAATATATTTTTACTTTTACTTTTTATCCACTCCACTCCAGAGCTTCCCTCGTAAGCTCTGGAGAGCATCCGTTTACGAGAGAACATTACAAAGTTAAAATCATCATGGTTGGTCCACTCAAACAGACTTTCCAACCCAACAAAAGTCATCGTGACAGGCTTGTCAACTTTACAAAGGTAAATCAACAGGCTAGTTACTTAACGATGTACTACCCTGCCTGAGCCCCCTACATAGCTCAAAACAATATGGCATCTTAGCCAATCACAAAATATATCCTGTCAAACAGAAGTCTTTCTAAAAATATTATCAAGTAATCTTATTATTTATCTTTAATTGTCTAATGTAGGGTTAATACTATTATTTATTGTTACCGATAAAGATACGTCTGAATAAATGATTTCCTAAGTAACTCTAAAAATCACAAAGAATAACAATTTTAGTATCAGTTGGTATTGATTGATAAATTAAACTCCAATTACAAAATAAATTGTGGGTTCTCAAATGTAATTAATATAAATACGATTGAATAAAGCATACATTTTAAATTAAAGTAAGTTTTATAGTTGGAAATCATAAATTAATCAGTGATTTGATCGATATTCTGTCATACGCAACCCGACCTGCACTGTGCCACTGTGAGAGTACTTCTGTTTCGCTTTAAGCATAAGTTTTTGCTGTTCGTTTAGGGCCATATTACACTTTCATAGATAAGATAAGATAAGATAAGAATATTCTTTATTCTACAAGGAAAAAACACAACATAAAATATTTAGAAGGATTATAGATCTGTGGTGGCATATAATATCTATTGCGGGTGTTTCTCAAACAGTATCAAGATAACTCATGTAAAACCCGCAATGGATGTTACTTATAATCATAGTGTAATGACAGTGTAATATGGGCCTAAGTTCAAGAACGTTTTACTTGCCTTAGTTACAAGCGTGCTTAATGATCGTTCTTGGGAAAAACTTGGTCGTGTGTATTGCTAAAGGGTTTTCTTGGCAGAGAACTTATTGTAGGTTAGGTGTTATGAAATACATACCTACAGGATGGCACGCAGGGGGTAACGATAAATAGTATCAAGCTTTCGACAGCTGTTTTATTCGGTGCAGTTCTGATTTGCCGCCTCTGATACTTCTTCAGTGGCAAACCCTGGTCTCTGCCTACCCATTTGGGATACCGGTGTGAGTTTATGTATGTAGGTATGTAAAATTTTATTCCAAAATTAATTATACTGGAAACCACTAAAATATATTTAAAATGTCCGTAACTTAGTTACGCATCAAACCCTCAGACCACATTTACTTATTCATTAAAGTTTACTTATTCTATAACGATAATTAAAAATGTTATATAGTGCGAGCGAGGCAGCATGCCCCACGTAAGAACAGTCTTAAACTACTTTCCCTCCCACCAGATTCATTTAGTATTTAAATGCTTCTCTTTGTCTCGTTAGTCTAGCGGTATAACGTCTGATTAGCATGCCACACGTCGTGGGTTCGATTTTGACTTAGGGCCGCGGAAAATTTGTACAAAAAAACCAGCCAAGTGCGAGTCGGACTCGCGCACGCAGGGTTCCGTACCATTATCTATACATCACTATACACAAAGATCGAGAAAAAACGGCCAAAAATCACGTTTGTTGTATGGGAGCCCCCCTTAAATATTTATTTTATTTTAAATTATTTTTATTATTTCAAGCGTCTACCTGTTGCCGTTATTAATACCGAGCAAAAAACGACGAAAAAATAACGTGTGTTGTATGGGAGCCCCCCTTAAATATTTATTTTATTCTGTTTTTAGTATTTGTTGTTATCATCATCATCATCAGCCATTTGACGCCCACTGCAGGACATAGGCCTCCTTCGTGGTTTTCATATCCATGAGGGGTTTTGCCATAATCGCCACGCTTGGCAGGAGGGTTGGCGATCGCAGTATGAGGTTGGAATCTCAGAAAGACACTGCTGCCCGTCTCCTGGTAATTGATTTCCCTAGTCGCCTAAGATCTAAGTGCTCCCTTCTGATTTAGAGAATTACCATTGGTCTCGTTTTGAGGGATCCAAAGAGACAGAACTAAATATTAGGGGTTAAAGTATGAAATTGCCGTTTTATTGCAATAGGTTCTTTGAATTGACATAGAATCTTCATGGTTTGAGGTTTTCGAATGAAACTTTTTTCAAATAGTTTCTATGATGTTCTTTTTTTAAAAAATGTGAAACATTTGAATATCGACTTTCAATTGTTTTTGTTATTCAATTTAGACAAGAAAGATGGATACTGCGAAAATTCGAGTGATTATGAGGCACCCATTTTTCGTATTTTTTTATTTTATTGATTTGACGCAAGTGAGTCAATATTGTGGGTAAGGTAACGTTAAACCATGCCGCTAATTCCTGGGTAGTTTGACTGGGGTCGGCTTCCACTATCTCTCTTAATTCATCGTTATTCACCTGTGTGGGCGGTCTTCCTCGTGGCTCGTTCTTTAAGTCGAAATTTCCATCACGAAAGCGTTTAAACCAAAATCGCACGGTGCGTTTATTAGTAGACCCCTCTCCAAACGCAGCAGTGATATTGCGGGCTGTTTCTGCCGCGTTAGTTCCGCGTCGGAACTCGTATTCAAAAATCACTCGAATTTTCGGAGTATCCATCTTTCTTGTCTAAATTGATTAACAAAAACAATTGAAAGTCGATATTCAAATGTTTCACATTTTTTAAAAAAAGAACATCATAGAAACCATTTGAAAAAAGTTTCATTCGAAAACCTCAAACCATGAAGATTATATGTCAATTCAAAGAACCTATTGCAATAAAACGGCAATTTCATACTTTAACCCCTATTATTTACAAACCTTGTGAAGTTCTCAGTTCATTCAGAAGCCCAATACTCAATATTTTATTGCATTCCTAGGTATGTACATCGGTGTATGTATATCGGTTGATATTAAAAAAAAAAGGTATAATTGTGAACCAACAAGGTAGGGTGCGCAACATTATAATTAATTGAGGCTTGTATATAGAGTAATTATATTTAATTTTACTTCTAATTATAGGTATTCCAGTTTCCATAAACATTACTAAGTATTTAAATAGTGGGGGGCGTCTAGTATCGTTTGCCAGAAAGCATTGTTACACGCTGTGCACGCATCGCAATAATAATGTTTGATGATTTTCTCTATCCATTGTAAAAAGCGTCTACCATCACGCTTGAGCATTAACCCTACAAAGTCTTGTCTCGAGTATGTTTTGTGGCTATTGAGTCGTTAAGAACCATTGTTGTAATTCGGTTCATAAAGCCATCGATACCGTGACAAAATAACTAAGAAGGCACAAAAGAAACGCCGACTACTTCAAACGTAAATAGTAAATTATATAATATTATATTATAATTATATTAAATTGTATAATAATAACTTTCGCACACAACACAGTCACTTGAATCACTTATCCGCCCAAACTGATAGGTGCCCTGTGCTATTCTAACGAGGCGAGGACATCACAGGAGGAGGCCTGTGTCCTGCAGTGGTGATGGCTGATGATGATGATGATGAGGACATCACAAACATGGAAATAAGTACTGGACGTGGTACCGCTTGACCAAAGGCAGTCATGTAGGTATCCCACGATACGGATTTACACTACTATGGGATACATAAATTACTCGATCATAACAACAACTCTGTTGGAACCTACTTAATCTATGTAAAATAAATATTTATTAGTATTAGTAATTAGAATAGTAATCATCCTGGATTTTGTAGACTTGCCGCAAAAAAAACACAGGATTTGCAAATTAAAACAAACCGGTAAACCCATGTCGGGCCACACACAGTGTAGTAGGGGTCCGTAGTTGGCCTATACGTATATATCCGGATTTTTTCACGTTTCTAGAAACAACCGTTTAGCCAGGAGAGCGGGGGACGCTCCATTGTATTAACTTTCGAAATTAAACCGTCCATTTCAAGCACGGTATAGATTATCGCCGTGTGGCGCCGGACTAAGGATAGCGTCACTCCATTTCCTTCCGTGGATGTCGTAGAAGGCGACTAAGGAAATACATTACCAGGAAATGGGCAGCAGCGTCTTCCTGAGATTCCAACCGCATACTGCGATCGCCTACCCGTCTGCCAAGCGTGGCGATTACGGCAAAACCTTTCATGGTTAGGGAAACCATGAGGGAGGCCTATGTCCTGCAGTGGGCGTCAAATGGCTGATGATGATGATCATGATATAGATTATTATGAAGAAAAAAACTGTCAAAAAACTCCGTACTTCCTTATGTTGGCTGTAGTTGCTGCCAGACGAATCTTCTGCAATTTAGTATCGTTTTTAAGCGCTTCTTTTCATGCACCTACCTCACCATATAACAGGTTACATCTTAATCCCACAAAGATACCGTGGGGTCAATGAGACACCATGAGTCCCGTGACTAAATCATGTGCACAATGCGCTCAATTATTAGAATAAACTGACTTGTGCTTAGTGTTGGCTATTCATTCCTCCTATCGGCGAATTTAACACTTTCACAGTCTTCGTACAAGAGGTTTTAACATACCCATAAGTCCATTTCAATTTATGTTTTATAAAAAATAACATACAGTACATAAAATCACGCCCGTATCCCGAAACGGAATGCATTTCTTTTTTTATGAAGCCTATTTAAGTCCATTGCAGGGGTATAAGCCTTCTTTCAGAGAGAAAGAGAGTATTGTGTGTATAAGTGGATTGGCAATTTTAAGCGGTGAGCGAAGCGAACTAATCAGACACTCAGATTTCCTCACCATGTTTTCCTTCACAATCAGCGAGTGGTATTGATTGACATTATTTATTTGCACAGAGAGCGTAACACAAAGACATGAATGTATTGCTACCACAACTTCACAAATTTACGTAACTTAGAAAACAAAGATATGCCGGGATTTGAACCCATGACCTCGCGAATGTGAAGCCGGCGTTCTAACGCTGCGCTACCACCATTCATAGCCAGCATTAAAATACAAATTCATAACTTACTATAGCCGTAATAGACTGATGGAAAATCCATAATAATGGCTATCAAATGCAATAGACATTATGTAATTAAGACTTCGTTACAATAAGTGGGTTTCGCAATCAAATGCCATACACGTAAAGGGCCCTTAAAATCGCTTTTGCCAAGTTAACAAAATAACCCCCATCATACTCCGAGTAGGTATTTTAAGCACAGAGGAAAATATAAGTAAAGTTATTTTACTTTGGCGCTAGCGGATGCAAGCCTTATGGGTCGCAAATAAACAGGTTCAACAGAAAAGACCTGATGTAGGTACTCTATTATTTTATTGATTGGAATATTATTTTATTGTTTGTTTTTAAACTTACTTACAGAGCATTATATGCTTTCATAACTTTCATTGGACTTTGACTTCACAAAGACGTATTTTTAGTCGCCGGATGTGAGTTAGAATTGTTCGGATAGTTTAGCCAAATTAACAATTAATGTACCTGCCTAAATAGAAAAGTTTTCTAACGAGTCCATCGCAAACTTATCCCGGCTGCGCGGATTTTTGTTCAAGTTATTTACCGAGCCCGTACATAGTCGAGTGCGTCGTACGAGCCCACATCCGAAAATATTATTACAAACTTTTACAGAATCCGGGGAATTTATTCATCTTCTTTTGATGGCTTATGTAGAGTTGAAACATGGAGAAATTCATATCGGTATTGCTGACGCTACCTACCCCAAAAGATAGCTCTGAATTGGTCTAAACATGTTCCATTTAGTTTCAATCGGTTACTCTGAATATCCCGAGTTATAACGAGTTTAAAACTCCAATCAAATAATGACGATTGGAAGAAATATTATCGAATGAAATTAAATAATAAAGAATCGTAATATTTGGTATCAACAAATTAAATTTAAACCAGGGAAACTCGCTGTAAATCGGGAGATATTCAACGTAATCAATTGAAATCAATGCCAAATTGGTCTAGCAGTGACACGTCACGAACAAAGGTTTTGTGGGTTCGATTACCGCCTCTTTTGTTTATACAAATGACCTCAGTCCGTTTGTGATGTCCTTGGTCCCAAACTAAATAAAAACTTGGTCCCAGACCGAACGTGTTGTGTGGAAGTTATTATTATTACCACTTATTACTTAGGTACGCATCTTTTCTTGTGACCCTAGAAGTGCTGCGTGCAGCGTGCATGATATTTCGCATCTTGTGGTTTAATTGACAGTGAAGATGGGGCGACCTTCTTCGACATTGACCCGCGGTCACGAAGCACTTAAGAGAACACGTGATCGTCCAAATTGTTACCTGTTTGCGTAATTTGTAATAACATGTGAGAACCGACTTGTTTTTGTAACAGAGCAATCAGGCAACGGCCGATTGGGTGCGCGTTTTGGTGTTTGAAAGAGTGGAGCACTCTCACAAGTATTAGGGGTTAAAGTATGAAATTGCCGTTTTATTGCAATAGGTTCTTTGAATTGAAATAGAATCTTCATGGTTTGAGGTTTTCGAATGAAACTTTTTTCAAATGGTTTCTATGATGTTCTTTTTTAAAAAAATGTGAAACATTTGAATATCGACTTTCAATTGTTTTTGTTATTCAATTTAGACAAGAAAGATGGATACTGCGAAAATTCGAGTGATTATGAGGCACCCATTTTTCGTATTTTTTTATTTTATTGATTTGACGCAAGTGAGTCAATATTGTGGGTAAGGTAACGTTAAACCATGCCGCTAATTCCTGGGTAGTTTGACTAGGATCGGCTTCCACTATCTCTCTTAATTCATCGTTATTCACCTGTCTTCCTCGTGGCTCGTTCTTTAAGTCGAAATTTCCATCACGAAAGCGTTTAAACCAAAATCGCACGGTGCGTTCATTAGTAGACCCCTCTCCAAACGCAGCATTGATATTGCGGGCTGTTTCTGCCGCGTTAGTTCCGCGTCGGAACTCGTACCTATTCAAAAATCACTCGAATTTTCGCAGTATCCATCTTTCTTGTCTAAATTGAATAACAAAAACAATTGAAAGTCGATATTCAAATGTTTCACATTTTTTAAAAAAAGAACATCATAGAAACCATTTGAAAAAATTTTAATTCGAAAACCTCAAACCATGAAGATTCTATGTCAATTCAAAGAACCTATTGCAATAAAACGGCAATTTCATACTTTAACCCCTATTATTTGTTTATTATACTATCTATTTCATCAATTAGTCCATCACGTTCACTGTAGGACTTACTCCTCCCCCAGGCACGCCACTTCTTTCTGTCCTCGGTCATCCTTCTCCAACCGCTGCCAGCAATCTGCCTCAGATCGTCGGTCCAGCGAGCTGATGGGCGTCCTACACTGCGTTTGCCCGTTCGTGGTATTAGACTATTTATCACAGGGATATTCTATGGGCTTTTGAAGAATACATATCTACATAATAAACATAACATAACCTCACACCTGTATCCCAGAGGGGTAGGGCGAGACCAGGGTCTGCCACTTGCCACGATCCTGACCGTTCTCTTTTGTTTCATCAACATTCAATAGTCGCTGCATGCATGCACGCCGGTTTCGGTTACTTTTTATCTTGCCTTTCGCTAATACATTCCCTATTTGGTCGAAGTATGTCCGCCTAGAATGTCCGTTACCGGCGTTTCCACCCACTTTCGCTCGATGTATTTGTTTCGTCAATCTTTCTTCCTTCATCCTCTCCATAATAATTATCTACATAATCATTGATGAATAATATTATCCCTCTGAGATAAGGCCTGAGACTTTCCGTGAGACCCCTATGGCATGGCCTTATGGTGGTTATCTCAAGTTATGATGTATAAAATGACGTCGATGAATTCCTATAAAACTATTAGATACTTGTCCAAAGTAGGTTAGGTACCCTGTAACATGATAACCAGACAAAGACATCAACACAAGCATGGAAAAGCACTCAAACAGAAGCCATTTGTATAAATTACAGTACGACGCCCCCAGCGGGAACCGAACCCACGGCTTCTTTAGAGCTAAGCCAACGAGGCAGCGGATTTGGTCCTTAAACAGGTTTTCATCCTTATGAATAGGTCATGTCTTCCATAATGTTGAAATCCTCTTGTCAGTGATTTAAAGCTTCGCAGCTTCGTAATTGAAAACGTCATGAAGACGTGATGTGTGGGCACCAGGTGGGTACTATGTACGTACAGTTGTATTTATGAAAGGATTGTTTTTTACAGTTAGATACAGTTGACAGCTTCAACATAAACCTTTTGTGAGAAGTAACCCAAGGTCATGTTTAAAGTTCATGTGCTGCTAGTAACGTAGGTTAAAGCTAAAAATTTACTAATTGAAGAAGCTACTATCAAATGTATTACGTCGCACTGCACGTCACAATTAAGTAAATTGTCACGAAATTGTGTTGACCATAAAGGTTTAAATACCGACCGAAACTTAAATTCTCGTAAACGCATAAACAATTTCTGAGGTGATATGCACTAAGTATACAGGGTGATTGAATGTTCTAGAGTGTTCTAGTTAAACTTGAGATTTCCGCACTTATGTACGTAGCAAGCGCTAAGGTTTGTAAATACCTCAGACACTTGGGTTTCCTCGCGACGTTTTCCTTCACGGTTAGCGAGTAGGATTGCTACTAAATAAAATAAAATGAAAAGGCCTTTATTCTACTACAACTTCACAAATGCACATAACTTAGTCATTGGCACATGCCATGATTCGAACCTACGACCTCCCGAATGAGAAGCCGGCGTTCTACTGCTTCGCTACCATCGCTTCATTGAAAGCAGTTAGCAACATTTTAGCAGTCTTAGAAAGCTTATAATACGTAAAACGAGAAAGCTAAATCCGAATTTAACAATTTAATCATAACTAGTTATTTGAAACCCTTGGGTGATAAGGTTAAATGCTACCTGAAGCTAACTAGTGGCAACAATGGAAGAAAATCATACCTTTTTTTTAATATATGTTTTCAAGAATACATCATATACCTAGGTATAGGTACCTTCGGGGTCACCTAGGGTTGCCAACCCTACTATATAATTTAGTAACCTACTAAATTAGGGGCTCAACAACTATATTTCTAAAAAAAATATATAGTAGGCGAAACTACTATATTTTGCGAAAAGCGGAACCCAGCCTTAATCTTTTCTAAAGCTCGCTCTTCAAGTCTAAGTCCGTGAATCGCGCGGCACGACTGCCGCTATTTTTACCGTCGCCATCTTCTATATTTTTAGAGGTATAGCTTCGAAAATACTATATGTGTTAGAAAAAAAGTTGGCAACCCTAGGGTCATCCCTGAAGTAGAACCTTGGGCATTCACTATATTTTAAAAAGTCCCTTACGTTTCAGCTATTGAAAATTATTCTTTGATTGGGAAGAGCCGTATGGTTTTTACTGCAATATTTTTTGTCAGAGCTAGGAATTTTTCGAAAAACCTAAAAAGTGGACCCCAGTCATTTCAAACCCTATTCATTGGATTAATTCGTTGAAGCTGTAGCCTTCCTTTCAATGATCGAATAACCAATCACCTATATAATTTAATAAAATAAGTACATACCTAAGCAATAGAACATGCAATAACCTCATTGGTCCTGGCCTTGAAAATAACAATTGAAAATTATTCTTTTTCAAGGTCAGGTCTCAGGAGCATATGCTTAAAAGGACTCCAATGTTATCAAACTCGGCTATATCACTAAATCAAGAATCGTCTTTTGTGCTTTTCCTATCATATTTGGAGGCAGCTGTAGCTTAAAAGATAGTTGGGTAAGAAGCATGATCATTGTCTAATTAATATTAAATTTAGTAATAGTATAAAATTTTCTTTCACTAGATGTCAGTACAGAAATTGTACCACTCTCCTTGTACTTACCTACTGAATAAAGGTAATGCTGTTTTAAAATTATATTTTATCCAAAGAGTATACATACATATACCAAATTAGTGTATTATTTGTTAAGCAACACATATTGTGCCGTACAGACTATAAAACTTAATAAACCAGTTAAAGATCTTCATGCACGGATAACGCTCCGTTTCGACACTTTTTAACCGTTTCGTGGGGTTACTATGGACGCTAAATATTAGGTCTTAGATAACCGGATCTTAATCTATTTAGTAGTGTTACCCCAGACCTTATCTCGCCAGAACCTATTAAAAAAACTAATATTAGTTAAGTGGGTGCTCGGGGCTGCAAGTGATGTAAATTACTTCAATCAGATGTCGCTGCCTGTACGTAATACAGAGAAGTTTGTAAGAGGTTCGAAATTTCGCCGGTGCCTGCACTTGCCCATTAGCTCAGTTGCTAATAATCAGTGCTAATCAAGCACAAAAACGATACAAGCAAAGACAAATACTTACCCCGTTTTTTATTAATTACACATGCCTACAACATACATAAACTCACGCCCGTACCCCAGAGGGGGGTCAAATGAAAGATTTAATAATCATAATAGAATATTGTTCAGTAGGTACGAGGTAGAGTTTATGTGCCCATGATGTCCTTGCGTCTTCTGCAAGGTCTTTCCATTCGATTGGTCTTTCAAGACTCCATGCACAAAAGCACAAATCCTTTGGTGCAGTCAAGTATACCTACTTCTGTCACAGACACAGTAACTCGTTACTGTCTTGGTAGGTTTCGTCGTTAGACGTGAGTTTACTGCAGTTCGAACAGACCTTTTCCAACAGTTGATTCTGGGCCCTATTTCATAGAGCTATAGATAGATAGATAACTCTTTATTGCACACCAGTAATTTGCAGAGATAAGGTACTTAATAGTATACAATCGGCGGTATTATCGCTAAACGCGATCTCTTCCCGACAACCTTAACTGTTACAACGATATTTCGATGCACCGTCAAACGTGGATTGTAAGGAAACGTCACCACCAAACGTAAGGAAACGTCGCCTTGTACTTTTGATGCAGGTTTATTGGATAAGTGCAAGTAAGAAATAACAAATGGGTGCAGCTTGGTGTGTTGCTGGAGAAGAAGGTGAAAAAAACAGACAAAAAATATCTCTGACATTGTTGTACACAGACTCAAGCTCACAGGCTAAACAGTTCTAATTACACCACGGCGCACGCTTTCGTGCTACAATAATGTTTCATTTCGCAACACTGATACTTGGGTTACTGTGGATACTTGGAACAATTCGTGATAGTTTTAGAAATTATGTTGCTGACACTAAAATCTAGTCTTTTGGCAATCCGTCATTACCACAACTTTTGTTTTGGGGCAAGAAAACGGAAAATATTAAGAAAAACTAAAACACTTTTTCGCGTCCAAAATACCTCAGTGTCTCAAGACAAGGGTGAATAACCAATGTGTGTTGCCAGTGTTGACTTATGGATGTGAAACCTGATCGCTGACTATGGGCCTTATAAGAAGGCTCAAGGTCGCCCAATGAGCTATGGAGAGAGCTATGTTAGGAGTTTCACTGCGTGATCGAATTAGGAATGAGGAGATCCACAGAGGAACCCGAGTTACTGATATAGCTCGAAGAATTGCTCAGTTGAAGTGGCATTAGGCGGGCCACATAGCTCGGAGAATTGAAGGCCTTTGGAGCGAAAAAGTTCTGATCTGACGACCGCGGGCCGGACGACGCAGCGTGGGCAGGCCCCCCACCAGATGGGTACGGTGGGCGGGGAGTCGCTAGATGCGGGTGGCACAAGACTGGGAAGTTTGCAAAACCATGAGGGAGGCCTATGTCCTGCAGTGGGTATCAAACGGCTGATGATGATGACTTTACGGAAAGTACGCAGCGTTACATTACGAGTACGTTTACGTTTGTTTTGTTACGTTTCCTTATACAACGTGCCATTACAAATAGGAGAATGGGCCATTTAATGCCAGAATCAGAACTATTCAGCTTACTACGTGAATCAAACCCTGAATGAGTTACGACGCGCCCAGTAAAGGCCTAAGCCGAGCTAAGCTTGAAGTGATCTAGGCTCACATGAGCGGTTTAATCGGCTCGACCTGGCAGTCAAAACACCTTTTACTTTTTTGGCAAATGTTTTGAGCCTGGGATATATAGTAATAATATAATAATAATAACTTCCACACAATACAATCACTTGACTTGGTCCCAAATTAGGATACCCTGTGCTATGGTAACCAGGCAAGGACATCACAAACATGAAAATACCCCCAGACTGACTGAGGCCATTTTAAACAAATGTACGGCGGTCCCCAGTGGGAATCGAACGCAAGACCTTTGTTTGGTAGCTAACCGCCTTAACGGCTAGACTAACGAAGCAGTCTCCTATACCTAACACCAATTTCTTTTCATGCACAAACTACTCTTGCACTTAACAAAGTTAGGTCACAACTCCATAGTAACCCCTCCGATGATTGCTCTCAACTGCATGTCGGGTCACACATTTATTTCCAGCTAAGCTCAATATTCACTCTAGTAAATTTTCAACTGTCGACTCGTTGCTATAAAGTCGATTTTCGTAAAATATCCTTCAAGTGATGGAGAGTATCTTTTGTGACACGAACTCATAAAGTTGTAAGACTAAACATTACGCGGGCTTTTCCATTTTATAGTGAGCTACGTGAGAGCACAAAGTAGTTTAAATTAAAGGTGACCAAAAGTTTCTTATTTGACTAAACGCATGTGAGACGTAAAGGTAAATAATAACTGAACCTAATGCTCAGATCATGCACTTAAGTACTGTCGTAAATTTAGGTACCTCTGTGAAGGTAACCAAAACATCTTTGCGTTTAGGTAAGTACCAACGTAAAAAGTACCTAATTAAGATATCCCAATAATTCTCCGCAATCGGTTTGATCAATCTACCGTTTTGTCATCAACCGACCCAGAGACCCATTCAGACAATCCACTTTGGATTTTGAGGATCGACCTATGTAGTTAAATGCGATATACAGTTCATTTACTAACCATTAAAAATTTTACCCCCGTTATTTTTTCAGGTGCCAAACACAGGAAAACAGTTTATTTATGTACAAGGGTTATTTGCACTGAAAGTATTAGCAAAGGGCAAGATAAAAAGTACCCGAAACCGGCGTGCGTGCATGCAACGACTAATGAATGTTGAGGAAGCGAAAGTGATCTGTCAGGATCGTAGCAAGTGGCAGTCCCTGGTCTCTGCCTACCCCTCTGGGATACAGGCGTGAGTTTATGCTATGCTATGCTAGTACACTGGCACCGTGGAAATTATAATGGACAGAAGGATTTAACACTGAATAACTTAATCGGACTGAAAATTATGGCATCTGCTTGAATCATCTAACCTAACATATAAAAATCTCGTGTCAGTGTTTGTTATCGGACACCTTCAAAACGGCTTCACCAATTATTATGAATTCTTTTGTGTATGTTTGGTAGGTCTGAAAAAAGGTCTTAAGCTAATTAATATGGCAAAATTTTAAATAAAACCCGAATTCGAAATACTACTGCACTAAAAAGTTAGAAATAATTGAAATAATTAGAAATATGTAGGTATTATAGAAGTATAATTTGGAGTCGGTGCCCAAAATATATGTGCTGGTCATGAAACTGGGCACTGACTACAAATTATACTTCTATAATATCTACATGTATACGTATTTCGAAGTCGGTTTTTATACTTTATTTTTTTTAAAAAAAATTTGGTGGGGCAGCGGGAGAAAACTACAACTTACCCTACTTAATTCGTAAAAAATATATACGCGTCGAATTTATAACCTCCTCCTTTTTTTAAGTCGGTTAAAAACAACGTTTGCCGGGTAACAACTTTACCTTTAACTTATTTTAATGGTACTGTATTATGTTTAATAATATTGGATTAGTATTGGATAAAAAAAGATATCCAAAGCTGGTTAGAAGAAAAAGGTATCTCGTTCCAAGGAAAAATGGTCAAAAGACAATTAATGGAGTTGGTACGGCCCGAAAAAGAACAGTATATGGCATATGTCTGACAAAATGGCGAAAAACAAAAATATAGAAGTGCTTAGATTGCCCCCATATCATTGTGAATTAAATCCGATAGAAATGATGTGGGGCAAGTTAAAGGCCATGTTGCTGCCAAAAATAAAACTTTTAAAATGGCCGAACTAAAGGTCTTGTTAGATGAGGTAATAAGTAAAATTACTCCAGCAGCATGGCAACGTTGTGTTGAACACGTAATTAAAGAAGAGAAGAAAATGGCCGAATTGGATGGTGTAATGGATAATGTCATTGATGAATTTATAATTCAAGTCTCCGGAGACACAATTTCATCATCCACTTCGGCCAGTGACAGTAATGATTAGTGTGAACATATAAATAAAAATATATACAAAGAACTTTGTTTTATTGCAATATTTGCAGTAGGTCCCAATCTCCTCATTTTCATAGTCGCATCCATAGGTACTTATTTATAATATAGTTGTAACTTTATAATATAGTTGAAGAGTTTGTAAGTTTTTTTGCTTAAACGCGCTTAACTCTATTAGGAAAATCATGCGGCACGGCTCGCGTTACATCTGTGTGTCATATTTCATTCAGATCGGTTAAGCCTTTCACTATAGAATCATAAACATACTAACATAAATAAACTTTTTACATTAGTAGGTAGAACGATTATTATTTGTATGAAAATGATTGTTAACATCTGCCTTTTAGGTGTAAACAAGTCGTTGTTGTCTAGCAACGGTTTGTTTATCGCTATTCGTTATCGAATTTGGCTTACGTATATAATAATATATAAAACCACCATCTACTCCTCAATAATTTTACATTCTTATTTATAAAAACACGATACGATACGTAACAGTCCTCAAATGCAGTTTAAATAGTCTTGCGGTTATGTCTTTACTACAAGACTATTTAACTGTATTTTTTTTATAAACAAGACTGAAGCTTAGGAAAAAAAAACACTTTCCACATGAATGTGTACAAGAGTACTTTTCGAGCCTATATAGGATGTATCAAAATCTCCTTATTATTCGTCAAAACAAACTCAACTTTTAAAATGGTAAAAAACTAGGGATAGGCCGGTTTTGCACCAAAATATATTATGTTTTAAAAAAATTACAATATTACAATACAATACAGAACTGATATTCTTATTTGTGAAAATTAAAGTAAGGTGCACTTATTTTTTCAGTTTACAGACCTAAGCCTCAAAGTCCCTGCCGAGCGCATGAAATTCAGAGATGGAAAAGAGATGAAAAAGTTTGGGGACTATAATCTAATATAGTCTTTTGTTCGTGACTGTACCCACTAAGTGCATGTGTCATACCCGGCGGGCAGGTGCATCATTGCAGACTGCGATTGATAAGGCGCTTCACTCGTGCCATGATACTTTCAAATCTCTGGGAATTTGACGACCTCGTGGCGCAGCGGTAGTGCATCTGCATACCATGCGAGAGGTCCCGGGTTCGAATCCCTGTTGGGGACAAAAAAAAAAACCCCAAGTCTTGGATGTTTACATGTCTGTGATGTCGTTGTTTCTGGTTCCCACGACACAGGGTATCCTAGTGTGGGGCCAGAAGCAATGTATGTGCCTGTATGTAAATGCTTGTTTATGTTTAATGCAGTTTTGATAAAGTAGTATGTTACTTACTTTTGTAGTTGGTTGATGTTGATAAGACAGTTCTTTGGCTCTGTCTAGCTCAGACCTCTGGCTAACCGTGCCAGTGCTCTCACAACTGAGCTAATGGGCATGTGCAGGCATCGGTGAAATTTCGAGCCTCTTTACAAACATCTCTGTATTACGTTACAGGCAGCGACATCTGGCCGAAGCAATTTACATCACTTGCAGCCCCGAGTAACCCACTTTGCAGTTAGGTTTTTACAACGTAGTGGTTATATACTCTTTGGTTTTTACATCGGGATGATATCGCTGTACCTATATGATTATAATTATTATTTTTGTTGCACTAACTGCAACATGGCATGGGTGGAATTTTGAGCCTCTAAATAGGTTTTTAAAATTGTCCTCAGCATGGGTTAGTGCAACAAAAAGAATAAAGTTGATAAGACAGTTTTATCAAACTGATGCGAATGGATTTTAGAATGTCCTGCATTTCCTTCACAAAAAGAATACCTACACTCTAAAATATGGGTGGTTTGAACGTCCCGCTTATGTACTCGTAATTGTTAATTAAAACTGCCATCAATTTAAAGAATTGCTTTTAAATAGAGACGTAAAATAAATGAGTTTAAAAATCGTGATTCGATGCAAATATTTAGTAGTACCGCCTCTCCGTCTATCAGAACAATGATCCGCGGAGAGCACGCACTTAGTAAAACTAAAGTACTCTGTGCACACCGCTCTGCCTTGCTACTAATGGCATCGAATTTTAAGTATTTTTTCATTACTCATATTCGGAAAGTACGTCTGAAGTTTCCTGAGGAGCGGGTTGAAAGTAATATACTTTTCAAAGTTTTCAGCCCTAGGGAGTTTTCAACTGACAACTGTCAAATTATTAAAAAAAAACTAGTTCTGTTTTCACGTTTCTGTTAGACCATGTCCCAACTTTCTATACTTTGGCAGAATTTGTCGACATCGGCTGGTTGCCATTTCAAAAAGAAATAATAATAATAACTCTCTATACAGCTACTCAATAACAGCGTAAAGTAAATTTGAAATTAATAATTAAATGTTAAATCATTTAAATAAACAGTTAAGCATTAATTAAAGAATACATATTTTTAAATTACTTTATTATAATTTACTTTCAACTATAGTTCTTTAAAATAATATACTTAGATTTGGCCAAAATACTTAGCATTTTTTCAATGATGAAAATGTAAAAAATAATTGCTAAAAATAATAATAGATAATTGTCGGGCCACGGAAAAAAAAAATTTTTTTCGAGTTTTATAGTATTGTTTATACCTCCGTATAGCAGAGACTTTCACTCATTTTTTCTTTAGCCAGTTCATGTTTTTATTTGCTTTCCTTATATTCGTAAATCGGATCCGAGACGGGGTTTGGCGAATGTAGTTCGAGGGACTAAATAAGACTTTAACCCGTTACTTTCACCCCTAAGGTAACAATGTACTAACATATTAAGTCTCTACTTAAATTCAATGCTCATGGGTTCTCATAGGTTTGCGTTTTGGACTGTTTGCGTGTTGGACGAATTGCGTTTTATGTAGATGGTTTGCGTCTTTGACGGTTTGCGCCATGTGAACGGTCTGCGTTTTGGACGGTCTGCGACTAAAGGGATTCGAGTTTATGTCGAGATATGTGTGGGAAGTGCCTTTCTGAAAAAACGTTCGCTTCTAGCGTATTGAAAATGAAAAAGGCACGTTCGTTTTGCTTTTCATGGTGTTGTACTAGCGTAACAAATAAGAAGAACTTTTTTTTCAGTAAGTATATAAAAATTTATTGCTGAGTCAAAGGTTTACAACTAGGTTACAAATTACTGATAACAATAAAATATACATTGTCTACGATAAGGCATGATTGTGTGGATGGAAGGGATTTTTTACCTAGGACCTTAAAATATATAGTGATTAATTAATATCAAAGATACCTCAAGGTTTGCAAATAGTCTTTGCATTTTCAATTACGTCATCATAGGTATACTGAGATTGATTCTTATAAATAACAAAAAGACCAATTTTGAACTAAGAGTCTCAATATTAAAAACCTTATTTATATTGCTAAAATACATTTTCATATTATTTTTTTAGAATCATAACTAAGACTACTGAGTTAGTATACTTAAATAATACGGTAAGGCAATCATAAAATTTATTGATTCAATTACAAATAACCAATATTGTTTATACTTACATTTCAATTCCAAATCACTTCATTTCATACAATATACTATTTATAAAATACTATACATATGTATCGCATATTTTGGAATTCAAGACATAAAAATAATAGAGTTGATTCTAAAAACTATGACTACTATCGAAACATTTTTAAATTTTGAGCGATAGAAGCAACCGAATTTTCTAATTAAACATGTAGGTGGGACTAAATATTTGAGAAAAACATACTAATATAGTATCCATTTACTGGATCAATGCATACATTTTAACATAATGTGTTCATAA